>JADMNL010000026.1:245917500-246517500 GCA_016271365.2 Neoceratodus forsteri | reverse complement strand
GTTTTTGCCCTCTGAGGTTTATGTAGTCATTCATTTTCCTGGTAAGCATTCTTTTGATCTTAGTTTTCATACTCCAGCCCTTTTGGGAAAATTCTGGACTAGGCATTTGATGGTGAAATGAACCCACTTTGGGTCCCATTCCAGGTGATTTCGCTCACTGCTTGATAATTCCATGGATGTGATTCCCTTGGGGAACAAATTCTCTGTTCTACAAGAGTTGCCATCTGAAGCAGAAGGAGACTCAGATGTTGCTTTTTTGTCCTCATCACAAAGGGATAACCTGTCAGATACCGAACACAGTGCTGAACATCTTGCGAAAGATAATGATAATAAGAAAAAGCAACGTACTGTGGGTGTCAGAATGGGGTTATGTAAAAACACCAGAACTACACCGACCTAGACACTGCTTCTTTGCCTGTGGAGTACAATTTGGTGGTGGCTAGTTTAAATATTAACAGTATTAAATCGGAGAAAAAGACATCTTGCTACATTTGTTTTTTTTTACTAAACCGTCTTATATTTTTTCAAGACACTATTTGCGCTCTTTAGAAGAGATGCAAGTAGCCACGCATAGTTGGATATGGGGCCCCAGTTACTGATCAATGGAAACCAATGCTCGTTGTGGAGTGAGGATCCATTTCTCTGACCCTGCTATTCAAGTATCACGTATGGTGGATATTTCCCCAAGGAGGACAATGTTACTTGATGTTTCTATTTACTCAGTAGAATTCCATTTGCTTAATATTTATGCCCCCGCAAACTAAGTTTCATCATGTTGCCCTTTTGAAATTAATACTAAAGTATTTATATACTGCCCAGTTTATCCTATTGGGGAGTAATTTTAATATTAGTAGGAGTCAAAGGGATAAAGGAGGTCATATCTCTGAAGTATACTGTGACACGTCTTTTCTGAATCATGTTTTGGACCTAACAGGGTCGGTAGGTGTTTTTCATGATGCAAGATGGCAGGCCCCACATAACCTATTTTAGTGGCTTATCTTCTTCCCATATTGATTACTGATTTATCTCTCCCACTTTGGAGGTCCAGCTGGCTGAAGTTACGCCAGTGGCTACTTCTGATCATGGGTTGCTGTCAGTGAGTTTGGCCAATACGGCTGCCAGAAGACATGGACCAGGCTATTGGAAACTCGATTTGTCTTTATTAGAGATTCTTCACATTCAGGAAGGTTTCCAGCTTATTATGGCAACTTGTGCTTCTGGTAATTTTTATATGATGACAAATTACAGCGGTGGGTGATACCAAGTTAGAAGTATGATCTTATTTTCAGGAAATGGGATGGCTTAATGGTAATTATATGAAGTTACAAGAACTGTTTTACATCTTACAATCTAGATTTAATACTGGGGATTCTTCAGTGGTGACAGGGGGTAGGAAGAAGTAGGCTGCTGGTTAACTAGGACCTGCTGCACGAACTATCTGCAACAGGGGCTATGCTGGGTTCCCCTCGTATGCCACCGTATATGTGGGATGTCCTTTGGCTCTGTTCCCATGGAAAATTGAACATGAAATCCAATTTGAAACACAAGGATCAGTTGGAATGTTTCTGTCCTAGAGTTGAGTACTGTCATTTATATTTCTCCCACCCTTACACAAAGTCCTTTTGGGATTTGGTATGATCACATTGGGTAGAGTCCACTTTGGGTATATGTACGGGGAAATCTTTTTTTTTAGGTTGTTTACCTCCTTCATGGGTTTATACGACAAGGGCACCATGTGGATCTTTTTTTGTTTTTATGTTGGCTCACACGTGTGCGCCAGCCAATATATTGCAGTAGTAGCAGACTTGGAGGTGCGGTCACTGTGGATGAATGCAGAGCAGACGTCAATAGGTGCGTCCCCCATTCCCCAATAAGCCAGCTGCAGGCGCTGACACCAGCAACATGTAAACTGGCCATGAGATCTAAGAAAAGGTCTGCTGCAATGACAGCCCAGCTCGTCATGCAGCAGCATGCATTTCCTGGTGAAGCAGTTTAATAAATATGGCGACACTGACTGCCGCCACACAGAGTGCCCCAACCCACTTCATTTGCCAATGGGGGAGCCCATTCCCTGTTGGCATAATGCCCCCCTCCCATTTAAAGTGTCTACCGAGGGGGTGCCCAATCCCCTTCAGCATCATGCACCCTCCCAAACAGTCTTTCTTTGCTGATGGGGGGCCCAATCCAAGTCAGCTTCAGTCCCCCTTCCCCATTTATTTTGCCAATGGGGTAGCCCACTCCCCATCAGCATGATGACCCCGCCACTTTTGTTGTGTGCCAGGGGGTGCCCAATCCCCCTCAGCTCTAGCCCCCCCCTTCGGTATGTGCTGATGGGGGTGCCCAATCCCCCGTCGGCTACAGCACCCTCCCAAAAAATAATCAGGTGGCATGCTGGGAGCCCATCCCAACATGTCAAATGCCCCTGTAAAACAAAAACTGTCCTGCAATTTTTTTTTTAACCTGCAAACCAGAAAACGGTCTCTCGTCAACTCCAGTGGTCCTCCGCCAACCCGTACCCACCCATTGCGCACCCTGCCTCCCCACACCCACCCCATACTTACGTCCTGAGCATGGTGCAATGATCTTTGGTGGACCAGGAACACGTCTGCACTCCTCAAAGCCAACTGCAAACTGAAGAAATGCCAGTAAACTGTATAAAGGCATAAATAGTTGTTTTTTTTTACTATGGTGCATATCTCGGTCATTTTTGGGAATTTCAGCACCAAATTTTAAGCATGGGGTTACTGAGACCCCTCCTCGTGAATTCAGTCACTGTCATGGTGTTATTTGGTCTCAAAAGGTGAGTTCCCTGTCACTGCGCAGAATCACCTTTCAGGACAGATTAATGAAACAACAGTGCCATTGTTCATGAGAGGGGCTCTCGAAAAGCCTGTGTTGCAAATTTGGTGAAAAAAATCAGAAAAATGGCTGTTTTATGAACGTGCATTGCACAGTTTCCATGCATGCTCATAACTTTTTGAATTTGTAATATTTTCACTCCAGATTTTCAACATTGGCATTTTTCCATACCTCCTTATGAACAGTACAGATGAAATTTTGTATATCCTGACTGAAATGTGTTTTCGCATGTCCGGCGCAGAATAGCACGATCACTGTGCAAAATCAGTTTTAGGCACAGATTAAGAAAATGACAGTGACACTGTTCAAGAGCAAAAGTCCTAAAATGCCTATGTTGAAAATCTGGTGACAAAAGTCCATAAAATGACTGTGTTGCAAGCGTGCATTGCGCAGTTTCCACGCACCCTTGTAACTTTGCAAATTTGCAATATTTTCATGCCAGATTTTCAACACTGTAATTTTTTTCACACCTCCTTATGAACAATACAGCAGTCATTTTTCACATCCTGTCCAAAATGTGTTTTCATACCTATGGCACACAATGGTGTGGTCGCTGTGGGAAGTCAACTTATGGGACAGATTAACAAAATCACAGTACCACTGTTCATGAGGGGAGGTCCCAAAATGCCTATGTTGAAAATGTGTTTAAAAAAATCTCCCAAATAATTGGGTTACAGACATGTGCTGCACAGTTTCTATACCTGCTCACGACTTTACCAGTTTTTCATATTTTCACTCCAGATTTTCAACGTTGCCATTTTTTTACACCTCCTCATGAACAATACAGTTGCCATTTTTCACATCCTGACCAAAATGCATTCTCGTGCCTGTGTCGCCAAATGGCATAGTCGCTGTGCAAAACCACCTTTCGACTAACAAACTGATAGTGTCGCTCTTCATGAGGTGGGGTCACAAAAAGCCCATGTTGAAAATTTGGAGTGAAAATACCAACAAACGCCTACAGCATTAGGGTTTCCAACTGTAACACCCCACCCTGTAGAGACTGACAGGTGTCAGTGGTGTGACTTGGGATCATTGGCTGTAATGCTCAGGCAATTCCACCCCACCCTGCAGCCAGTGACAAGCATCGAGGTGTGCCTTGGAGTGTTTTGCCCTAAAGTTCACCCCATTCTCCTCTACTACACCCATCTCCATGTATTTCCTTATGCAATGGGGTAAGTATAAGGCCCAAAGACCCCAAAGCACACCACAACACTTGTCAGTGTCTACTGGGTAGGGTGGGGTAAAATTGCTCGAATGTTATAGCTGAGGACCCAAAGGGACACCCTGTCAGTCTCTGCATGGTGGGGGTAGAGTTGGCATCAATTCAATACTTCACTGCCATTCCAATTATGCATCTGTAACTCCTGCACTACCATTGCCAGGGAGACAACATTCGGCATTGACAATTGCTTGTTTAAGTGCTATATTTGGATCAATAGATGTAAGTTGACCTTACCAAATACTGTAGTGCCTGCAGATCAGTTGTTCTGGTCTATTAATGCAGCTTTACAAAGTTTTACACAGCAGCAACTTACAGCTGTCCCTGGACATGTATCACAAGCTTGGTGGAACAATTGTGGTTGGTTGTAATGCTAGATACAGTATGTAGGTCGTTGTGCAGGGATTATTCAGTTGGGTCTTTGGAATCCTATTCCTCCCTATACAGTATGGGAGGGGTGGAGATGAGAATTGTATTACTGTTTTTTTTTTGTGTGATTATTTCTGTTTTTTTGCTAGAACGCATATAGCACATTCTCATTCGTTTGGGCAGTTATGAATAAATTATATTTTTCCTACTTTTTAGTGGGGGATGAGAGTTCATAATTTAAACTGTGCAAACTTTTTGCTGTTATTTTCATGCTAACATACTAACATACTATTTGCCAGCAGATTAGGCCTTACGGTCTATCGAGTCTGCTCGAACCTAGATCGTTAATTGGGTGCCGAGACCCTCCCATCCCTTGTTCTCTAGAAACCCCTATCATCCATCCCCACCCCCTCGGGACAGGCCATCATCTGATACATCCACTTTCTGTGTCTGTCCCACCCTCTCTGAAGCCCTCCACTGTGGATCTCTGAACCAGCTCACCAGGCAGTGCATTCCAGGGTCCACCACCCTCTCGGTGAAAACCTCCTCCTCTTTTCCCCTCACCCTTCCACCTTCAAACCATGCCCTCTGGTGATACCTCCTGCTTTTAGCCTAAAGATCCTCCATGTTTACCCTATTTATTCCCTTGAGGTACTTGAAGACCTCAATCATGTCCCACTGTCTCTCCTCTCCTCCAATGAAAACAGGCAGAGCTCCTCAAGTCTGTCCTCATAAGTCAAATCCCTAGCCCTCGTGATCATCTTTGTTGCCTCCTCTGTACCTCTCCAGGAGCTGTATGTCCCTCTTCAAATGTGGTCTCCAGTACTGTACACAGTACTCAAGGTGTGGTCTAACCAGTCCATTGTACAGAGGCAGAATCACTTCCTTGCTCCTAGAGGTGATCCCCCTTACAATGCATCCCAACATCCTGTTTGCCTTGCTAGCTGCTCTCCTGCACTGCTCAGAGTTATTCATACATGTATCCACCATGACCCCTAGGTCTTTTTCCCCTATCGAGGCCTCCAGCGCCTCCCCTCCCAGGGTGTACCTGTGTTTAGGGTTTCCCCGACCAAGATGCAACACCTTGCACTTGGTATCTGAATTAATTCCATGTGAGCCCAGCTCCAGGGTGTCCAGGTCCCCTGTAGGCCACCTCCCTCTTCTCCTTCAACTACTGCTCCCATCTTGGAGTCATCCGCGAAGAGACTCATTTCACACCCTATACCCTCCCTGATGTCCGATATGTATGCATTAAACAGGATCGTACCCAGGACTGAGCCCTGTGGTACCCCACTACCGACCTCTCTAGGGTTCGAGAGCTCCCCACAGACCACTACTCTCTGAGTGCGTCCAGCTAGCCAGTTTTCAATCCATCTGACCATCAAAGGGCCTACTCACCCATCAGTTTCTCCACCAGACCATTGTGGGGGACAGAGTCAAACGCCTTGCTGAAGTCCAAGAATAATACATCCACAGGCTTACCCCTGTCCAGTTCTGATGTTACCCATTCATAGAACTCCACAAGGTTGGTTTGACATGATCTACCCGGCACAAACCCATGTTGCCGACTATCCAGACCTCCCACCTCCTCCAAGTACACCCCCAATCGTTCCTTTAGTATACTCTCCATTAATTTTCCCACCACCGAGGTCAAACTGATGGGTCTATAGTTACCTGGTACTTCCCCTTGACCCCCTTTATGGATTGGTACCACATGTGCCTCTCGCCAATCACTAGGTACCCTCCTGTCTCAAGTGACCTGCTGAAAGCTCCGCCAGGGGTGCAGCCAGTATGTCCGCCAATTCCCATAGTACTCTGGGATGAATGCCATCCGGCCCTGGAGATTTGTTTTTCTTTAGGGCCTTGAGGGCTAACCACACCCTTTTGGTGGAGATAGCATCATCCGTCCCCTCCCCCTTACTGGTCTTTTTATCCTTATCCAGATGTGACACCCCTGAGGTACCTTTCCCTCCCTCTTGCTCCATTTCTGTTGCTCCCCTGATCCCACTCCCTGCCGCTTATCCCTTCATGCCTTGCTTTGTAGATATCCATCCCCTCCCTAGCGAACACAGAGGCAAAGTGCTCGTTAAATACCTCTGCCTGGTCCTCGCCTCTTCCCACCCTCCTTCTGATCTCAATCTGCTGAGATGGCCCTTAGTTTTCTCCGCTCCCCAATGTACCGGAAGAACCCCTTTTCCCCTCCATGTATCCCCTGTGCCAGCCGTTGCTCTTTACTAGACTTTGTTCCCCTCACCATATGGGTGACATTTCTAGATGCAAGCTGGTACATTTCCTTATCCCTATCCCCTTTTGTTGTTTTATATTTTTTGTAGGCCGCCTTCTTTTCTCTGACTGCTACCTGTACCTCACTGGACCACCAGCATGGTTTACGTGACCTTGCTCCCTTACGTTTCAACTTAGCGCAGAGCCTGACTGCCTCATGAAGTCCCCGTTTTATGACCTCCCATCTCCTTTCCACACTTGTCGTTGAGGTAATCCCCTTCAAGTGATCCTTGAGAATATTTCCCATGCCCATAAAGTCTGCCCCCCTGAAGTCCACTGCCAGTGTCCTAGATCTCACCCCACTCCCCCATGCTTATTTGAAACCAGACAGTATTGTGGTCACTCCCAGTCAGGGGGTCCTGTACAACTATGTCCCTTACCAGATCCCCATCTGCCAGAACCACATCCAGGACATGCCCCCCCTTGTGGCTCCATCACATGCTGTGTTAAGAACACATCCTGGAAGCCATCTAGCAGCCTCTGCTCCTTGGCCACCCTAGAGGACATGGTTCCCCAGTTTGTACCTGGCATGTTAGGTCCCCATCAGCACCACTCCTTCCCCTTTTGGAACACACTGGGCAATGATGTTGTCCAGCAAACCATCCTCTAGAACATCACTCATCCCTGAGGCCTATATACTCCCAGCTTGACCTTATCTCCTGCTGGGGATCGTAGGGTGACCCATAAGGCCTCCACGTTTCCCTCTGCCTCTTCTACCATAGTAATTTCTATATCATCTCTAATGAACATAGCCACTCCACCCCTCTGACCTCCTTTCTATCCTTCCTAAGCATAGTGTACCCCTGTACATTTAGGTCCCAGTCATGGTTTTTGTTGGCCCGTCTCCCGTGACCGCCGCCACATCCACCCCGAACAGCATGGCCTGAACCCGCAACTTGTTTCCCAAGCTCCTGGCATTTACTAACACCAACCCCACCCTTTTCCCTGATCCTCTTCCGAACCCCACCCAGATTCCTTATACTTCCATCCTCCCCTGCTCCTCCTGAAACCTCCACCTCCAGTCTGTTTCCCTCCCTCTTGGGCTTGACGGCTACTCCTCATCTGGAGGAGAGGGCTCTGGTCAGCCCTCCCTTATCCCTTCCCCCTACAAGTTTAACCCCACCTTTCTTGTATGTAGTCAGCCATCCCCTGTTTAAGGACTTCCTTCCTAATAGGGCAAGATGAAACCTGTCCTTGGCATATAGTCCTTATCCTCCCAAACTCCATTCCAGTTCCCTAACACCCCAACCCATTCTCTTCCCCACTTCCTGAGCCAGTCATTAACCTCTGTAGTTTTTTTTTTGTCCACTGAGGCCTTGGTACTGGCAATATCTCTGAAAAGGAAATGTTGCATCCATTATCCCGACAGACTCTGACAAGTTCTTGGAACCTTGCTTGGATTTCCAAAATGCTATTTCCATCTAGATCATTAGTTCCCAAATGCACCAGGAAATCCGGTTTCCCTCCACAATCCCTAACCATTTCATACACCATGAACTTTGCTCTGTGCACTGTCAGCCCAGAGATACTCACTACCTTCATCTGGCTATGGCTATGCTGTTTTATTTTAATGGTTTACAAAATGTATGATAGTACTACATATTTTCTTTATGTTTTTAATTTTGTATTACCCTTCGTGGGCACCACAAATATTTGTGAACATTTGTTTTTGAAGTCACTCTTAGAGGTGGGGGGATGGGATGTGTTTTTTTGGGGGGGGCTTTATTTTCAATGTTTGGCATCTACTGCTGCAGTTGACTGTCAGGGAATGTTTGGCATCCTTGTACCTTTGGTTTCTAATTTGTTACATGTCCTTTTGTGTGATGTAACACTATCTGTTTCTGTTTTCTTTCATGTTACATTATAAAAACTCCCATATAACTTGTTTTTATGGGGGAAAGAAAATTAGATAAGAAGAAAGCAGGGCATCGTTATTTACATTGGAATTTAAATCTTCTTATTTCTTCTGTTTCTGGTGGTGGATTTCTTTGTTGTTTCAATAGTATGAACTGAACACGGAATGTTTTCTAAGTGTTTTCTTTTTCTGTATTGTATGCTTGTAATACTTACTTCCTGTTGTTCATGATTTTGTCACATCAGTGTTTACTATGTGATTATTGATATGTCTTGCTTTTATTTTGATTTTCGGTTCTAATAAAAAATTCCCCTATTCCTTTAAGTGTGGGAGGGGGTATGTTTTTTCAGTAATTATTAATGACCTTAGGGGTTATAAATATGCTGTTTTGTATTACTGTATGAGGGAATATTTATGTTCATTTTCTTTTTATATTATTATTTTGTGTGAAGAAACAGTATTACCTCTGTATTTTGCTTTCAAGCTATAATATAAAATTCCCCCAAATCTTTTCAAGAAGTGCCACGGTATCTTTAACATCCAGCTGGGACCTCGGTTTAATGTTTCATCAGGAGTGCAGCACCCCAGTGCCAGTACTTGTATTTAACCCACATGCCTGGTGCGGGGATAAAACCAACAGCCTTCAGATCTCTTAGCCTCAGAAGCAAGTCTGCAACCTGCTGAGCTATTTGGGGATAATTCCTCAAAACCAGAATTTCGTAGTTCAAATTTTTGAGCCATCCAAAATTAAATTTTTCTGCTAAAAATTTCCATAATGGTTTAACAGAAGTACACTTAAACAAAAAGTTTTCTATTGTTTCTTCTATTGCTGTGCAGGAGGAATATGGGCAGGTTCTCCCTTCCTGCATTTTATCTTTATAATTTCCACGATGTTGAGTCTCCCACACATTAAAAGCCATAATACCTCCCACATCCTGAGTGTTGGGATCTTGTTACCCTGCAGGGCAAATTTACCAACCCTATAATGTGGAGATGTTCTGCAACTTAACTGAGCTCAGGCTCTCATTTCAAGGAGCTGACTCCATACATTATGCCTATCCACCCTTCCACAAAATGTAGTCCTGCAAGGGACCTGATATGCTGGTATATTAATTTAGTTAAAATGTTTAAAGTGAGAGCGTCATTCATCTGCAGCATAATCAGTTCGAACTTTAATCCTGATGAAGCAAATAACTAGCAGCTCCTAAACCCCCCCCCCCCCCACTGCCTGGACTTGTTGACCTAATGTATTTTATTGAATTATTGAATGCCTGTACATCCAGTAAGTGGGTCTGTGAACCCTGCCCTTATAGTTTATGGATTATAGTTCCTGTTGTAATCTCATAAAACCTATAAATAAAAAGTTGAAAAAAAATTAAAAAATAAATAAAATTCATTTTAAATAGTTTTTTTCATTGACTTTTCTAGTATTCAAGACCTTCATACACTGATGCAGCATAATGACACAAATCACTCCAGAGCTTCATACAGTGATGCTGTGCTGGGATGACATTGCCATTAAAGGTGGCCTCTGACCAGTCAGAATGCAGGGGGGTTTCTTGCCATTGTAACATTGTTTATCATCATAAGTCAGAATGTTGTGAATAGTTCAACAGGGAAAGCAAAAATGGGTGTGGCAATGAACAATTATGTATATACCCATGATGCCTTGCTCTGGCAATGAAATATGAGAGTATGTGTATTGTTGTGGAAAGATGCACAAAAAAAGAACAATTTGGTAAGATCTAAAGAGTCACTGAGGTTCAGAGAACATAATTCACCAGTCTGTTAAGATCTCCCTTAAATCATTAAAGGAGCTGGTGAGGTGCAGGAAATAGAATTCACCACTCCCTCCTGCAACTTCTGATGACCCATGTTCCCAGCAGCAGCCTTCTACCCCCTGCCAAATTTTGCCCTAGCCCTGTTACTCTGGGAGTCTGCCATAGCTGAGGTTATTCTTTTTCTAGATCAAGGGCAAATGTTTTTACCTTTAGGCTTCGACCTTGGGTCCCCCGTTGTTCAGTACCATCCCTTTACTGCATATTACCTTGCACATCTGTAATGTTCATATTTTTGTGTCTTATTTTGTTTACACTAGGTTTGTTTCTGCTACTTTCTGTATTTTTACTAAGCAATTTATTGTATTTGTTCACCTCATGCCCCCCCCCCCGATGCATAAAGAAACAAGCTGTTATTAGTTCAGTATGTCTTTCCTTGAAAAACTTTTAAAATTGATAGATGGACAGAGATAGATACTATCTGCAGATAGATAGATACTGTCAATAGACAGCTAGATCGATAGCTAGATAGACAGACAGACAGACAGACAGACCAATAGATATACAGATAGATAGACAGACTTGCAGGCAGATGGAAAGACAAACAGACAAACAGATAGACAGATACAGAAAGAGAGAGAGAGAGATGTGGATAGACAGACAGACAGACAGACGAGAGAAAGACATGGATAGACATATACTGTCTTCAGATAGATAGATAGATAGATAGACGCGGTCTGTAGATAGATACTGTAGATACTGTCTAGATAAAAAAAGAGAGATAACAGTGAAGGCATCCTAGTGTGCTGAAAACCAGTAGACTGAAAACCAAGGAACAACAGTACTGAATGAGAGGGATTAAAATAAGGAAAAATAGTGAAAAAGAAAGAAAATGAGAAGTGGACGTTAAGTAAATAAGACAGCTAAAACAGTATGAATCAGCTTTGGCTAGGGAACTACAATGGCTACTAATTAGCCAGCAAGACTCATATGGGTTCTTCTAATTTAAATTAGTTGCAGTTAGGACCAGAGTTTCTTTTTTTCTACCCCTAGCCTCAAATTCAGATGAGGCTGATAGTAACACCATACAATGCTGTTGATTCACCCAGTTGGTCACTAAGGCACAGTCTGATTTTTCCCCAACAGGTTTTCCAAAAACGGAAGGATGGCAGTGTCAACTTTTTGCGGAACTGGGCTGATTACAAGCTTGGATTTGGACGAGCAAGTGGGGAATACTGGCTAGGTAAGCAGGGTGCCTAAACTACAATTACAAGTCTTTTACTTGATTTTCATGACACACAGTACAGGAATGTAGAAGAGACTCAGCAAGAAGTCAAAAGAACTCTGATGCCTCTATATCAAGACTGATAATACAAGGTCTAGCCAGAAAAGATATGGCTGTGGCAAGCTTCTGAAGCTCTGGTTTGCTAGCACCACCAGCGCCGCCAAATGCCATCCACAAGATGGAGGCAGTGATGCAACTGTGCATGCACAGCATTCGCACATGCTCCGTTGCGGAGAATGGCAATATGCCATTCACAAGATGGTGGTACCAATGGAATTGCGCATTTGTGCAAGGTGCACATGTGCAGTTCCTGTCCCAGAATTCAGAATCCAAAATAGTGTGGCTGTTACTCTGTAGCGGCCGATCATGGCAGAGTGTAATAAGCACCATTGAACTTTCAGAAGGATATTTCCAAAAGTCCAATGGAAGATGCAACAATTGACCATTTTGTAAGCTATGAAAGCAAAATGGCTGTAGGCTTCACCCATAGCTGTAAAAATGGGAAGTGAGGGAGCAGTCCAATGGAACCACATGGTTATCCACTGGTGACTGGAATTCAGGAGCTGGAGTCAGACAGTCAGGGGCTATAGAGTGAAGTACTATAGCACCTAGCTGGTGTATCTATCTCTTGCTGGTTATTCTGTAGCACACTGATAAATTCACTTGCATCTCTGATACCCTGGACCATTTTGTCTTTTGTGCTGAGGAAAAAAAAGCTTTTGAAGTGTGCTATTTTCTTGCTTTGTACTCTTCTTACAGCATCCTTCTACCCCATTGCAACACTCGGTATTCAGCCCTACTTGAGCTGGGGGTCCTTCCTGTTTTGTAAGGATGGTGAGAGCAGGAAGTTCCACCACCCCAGAGACTACTTCTGCAGAGGCTCTCTTATGTGCACACATGGATGGGAGTCACCAAGCCACACTGGGGGGGGACTGGGGAAGAAACATGCCAACAGAAAAAATGTCAGCCATCAGGGTGACCACATCCAAACTGTAAAAGCCACAAGCCCAGTTTTCAAATGACACGTCATGACCCTGGGACTAGGTCCCTGTGCACAATTCCGTGATGCAGGAAAAATACCCACACCTATTTTCAGCATTTTATGCACACAGCAGACATTTTCCTTTTTTTTTTTTTGTTTTTTTGCAATTACACAAAAAAATGTTATGCCTGGTAATAGCAGGCATAGCATTTTTCTGCAGCTGTACACAAAATATGCACAGCTGCTGTACATTTATAGGAAAGGTTGCAAAAAGGCAACCTCTTTGAAAACACTGCACAGGTGGAAAATATTGCAGAAATAAACCCTCCCGTGGGTAACTTTCTGTGTGTCTACAATTCTTCCACTTTTGAAAATCTGGCCCCACATGTTTTGCCTGGACTCTTGCAATAAGAACTATGTGGAATTTTCCAAATTCCACTTCTGACAGAATTCTGCAGGATTTTGAAAAGTCTGCCTAATTCCACAGAATTCTGAAAGAGAAATTCCAAAAGCCATTTGTGTCTTTCACTTAAACCCCAGACTAGTAATTTGCAGCTTTCATAAACCCCCACATTACTGATTAGCAGTTTACATAAACCTCCAGGTTAGCGTTCAGTGTTTTTTATAAATCCCCTAATTAGCATTCAGCAGTTTACATAACGTGCAGATAAATTTTCTGCAAATTGCGACAAAATGAATCCATAGTTTAGATAAGCTGTGGAAAGTTAAACCACGGTCGAAATGAAAACACTAATGGAGTTCAGCAGACTTCATCAAAAAATTCTGAAAACCATTTTGGAAGCAGCATTGCCATGCTGTCTGTTTATTTATTTATCTAAATTTTGGTAACTGAATAGGCCCACCGAGACTTTGACAGTCCCTTTTTCAGGGGTGACCCGGGAGGGATTAGTTACATGTACCTAGAGAGGAAAAGAAAACCAATGCTTTTCATTGTACTACAGTATATGGTACATTGATCATGTATGCGTGTCGCAGAGATAGATATTACTGCAGCTGACATAGGCGAGTTTACGTACAAACATCCTTGTTAGTTACACACATTCATGAGTAGACAGTAGACGTAAGTGCAGTTCAGTACTTTATGTCCTTCCTTTCTGTTCCTCCCTCCTTCCCTTTTTGTCTGCATTTACTTGAGGCATCCCTCTTTAGCAGAGGTGCCTTTATGGGTTGTGGCACCTGCAATGGTGCCCACTGCTTAGGTGTAGTTTTAAACCTTTCTTGTACCCCTCAAGAGACGTGCAGTCCTGGAGCTCTCTCAGGAGATTGTTCCAGAGTTTGGAGAGGGTTATTCTAGGTGACTGTTGTTCCATAGTTGATCTGGCTCTTGGGGGTTCTAGCAGCTTGCGTTCAGTCAACCTAAGCTCCCTCCTGTCTGCTTTTGGGCCTAGTAGATTTCTCAGAATCAGTGGGGCATCAGGTTGCTGCAATTTAAAAGCTAAGAACAGGGAGGGATAGGCAAGTCTCGCTTCATGTGGTGGCCAGTTTAACACTTGTAGTACGTCGCAGTGGTGCTCCATTCTTTGCACCCTGGTGGTGAAACGGCTGATTCTGTGGTGCAACGTACTCAGACGCGCATGTTCCATTGCCCTCAGTCCTTGAAGCATTGCTGCACCATAGAACAGGATTGGAATGATAGTTCCATTGCTGACCGTAATCCTGGTTTCTTTAGTCAGGTAGGATCTTAGTATGTAGAGGAGCCCAAGTTTTTGGTTTACTATTGTTGTTAGGTGGTCTATTTGTTTCCTGAAAGAGATGTCCTATTCAATGAACATTTCCAAATACTTGATATTGTCCACCACTTCGATCCCTGTTCCATCTGAGATAGAGAGCGATAAAAGATTAGCCCAGCGTGGGCCAAGCTTTTTGGGGCTAAAGAGCATGGCTTTGGTCTTTTTGCTGTTTAGGACCAGCCTGTTTGCCTGGAAGCAGTCTTCTAGGATTGAGAAATCTTGTTGCAGCTGAGTTTAGTAATTCCAAGTCCTTGCTTCTGTACAGTACTGCGTTGTCTGCATATAGCATGACCTTTGCTCCGCCCCAGTGTAGGGGTAGGTTGTTGATGAATAAGAACAACACAGGGCAGAGGATAGAACCCTGTGGAACTCCATCTGACACTGGACGCTCATCAGATTTAGCACCATTCCACCAGACCATTTGCGTCCTGCCATGGAGGTAACTGGAAACCCATTTTAGGGCCAGTGTGTCAAACTATAGGCCACCCAGTTGTCCTAGGAGCAGCATGTGGCTGACTAGGTCGAACGTCTTCGTTAGATCAATGAAGACTGCTTCAAGGAGTTTATTTTGGTCCAGAGCTTCGTGCACATCAGTGATGAAGCTTACCAGTGCTGTGATGGCAGAATTCTGCATCCTGCAACGCTCTGCTCATGACTCAAGGTGACAGTAAGTGAGTCATGTCAGGGCATAGACTTGGCCAGGCCTGAAGGAGGGCAGTTACCCTGGAAGATAACATTTAACGTCACCACAAATTGTCTGGGGGTGATTTTTAATAGGACATCCCGGGGAACAAATTAACCAAGAATGAACTGCCTGGGGAGAATTGTCTGGGGTGATTCATCCAGGGGCAAATGATCCTGGTAGTACCCTGTACTTATATGGGGAAACATCCATTGAGATGTAAAACACTAGTTGCATATGAATCAAAAACTACAAACAATGAAATATGCTAAATAACAGATGAACAGAATTTGAGTGTGAGGTTTCTAAGCATTCTTCCTGATGGTCCCCTCCTGTAGTTTTGGAGAAGAAATGCTGCCTATCATTAGAAACAGTGTGGTCTACTGGAGAGAACACTGGCATGGGAACCCAAAGATAACAAGTTTAAACATCGCTAGAGGCAAACACCCTATGTGACTCTGAGTAATGTCAGTTAACCTCCCCATTCTCCTACCCTCATAGCTTCAGAAATAGGTAGCAGCAGGAACTCACTGAAAATGAGATGTTCCATCTCAGCCGTCTGTCCCAAGTAAATAAATAAAAGCATAAATCATGAAGCAGATGTGTATAATGGTGAAAATGTGGTATTGGGTTAAAACAGCGCAGGAAAAATAGCTAAGGCAAAATAGCTAAACAAAAATGGCATGGGACAGAATAGCTAAAGAGAAAAAACAGCTACAAAGAAAATATAACGTGTATGGTGAGCGCTATCCCTGTAGCCATAGGGACACAAGGAAGGAGAGGACAAAGGCTCTGTTGGGTGGTGGATTATGGTTTTATGTGAGAAGGGTGAGTCCCTTATTGCACTGTTCATTAGAGCAAGAAAAGAATCGCCCACAACAAAAGGGTGACTTCCTGTTAGAAAGACGACCACAAACAGCGACTGTCCTCTAAAAATATGCACTAGTTCTTGTTTCCAGGGTGGAGTGGACTTAGAAAATAAAGAAACTCCCCCTGGAAGCAAAAAAAATATTGCCTGCAAATGAACCCGGCACCACAGGCTCCAGGAGCAGTTGCTCAAGCCACTACACCACACGGCCAGCTTGGCCAAATCATTTCCTTTCTCCTCTGGCTCATGGGTATAGCGTGTATCCCTCAGTGCTACACTTGCTATAGGTATTCAGAGCTCTTTTTCCTACTTGATCTACATGTAAATGGTATTATTGAGTAGCTCATATTGAAGCGCTCAATAACACGCTCATATGTGGTGCTCCCATGGCAGTTTACCAAGCAGTTGCCATGGCTCAGAGGATAAGGTCACAGACAGTGGAGGGCAGTGGAGTGTCGGTGGATTGGAGTTTGATTCCTGGTCCTTTGCCACATTTTTTTTTTTGGTTTCGGATGTTGTTCCCCCTCTGGACTTATCTTCTGTTTGTCTATCTCTCAGCCGGCACCTTTTGGAAACAGTAAGTTTGGTGTTTTTTTTTGTAGTTAGTGGTGTTGGCACTTGCTGTTTTTAGCAAGCACTATGTATGATTTAGCTGTTATGGTTTTAGTTATTATGACGATATGCCGAAAATTTTGACATATATTTTTTTGTTCTCTTTTATAATGCCCCTTACCTCCTGTCTTGTACAATACCCTTTTCTCCCCATTTTCAGTTTACGTTATTAAACTTTTTACTTTTGTAATTAATAAGAGGAGCGCTCCTTTCAATACAGCTCCATGTAGAGTTCTCATCAGTACTCTCTGCTGTTTTTAAATGTCCACTGTATAATGTAACTTTTTTTTCTGACTACAGATACTGCTCACTGACCTTATGGGACAATGTGTGTATAGTTGCAAACACTAATGAAAACCTGGTCAATGACATATTGAAATGAGTGCTCCTTTTTTTTGACATGGAAACCCCTTTTACCCTGGGCATCAAAGGGTGGAGCCAGTATTTTACAGAGGGGCAAGCACAAAACCAAATGCACTTACTTGACCTCCGTTGAATCAGCTGACCTTCCGGCATCCCATGGCACAGGGTGGGCTGGCAAGGTTGTGGATTTAAACTAGTTAGGCAAGCAATAAACTTTTCAAATAAAACATTGTCCAAGCAGAATAGTAATAGTTTAAAAACTCCAAAACAGGATCCTTTATTTTAAATAAAGGTTTCTCCATGAAGGCAGGTGTTACAAATTCATCTGGCCAGCACAGACCACAGGGTGGTCATAAGTTTGATCCCCACAGGGGAAACATTTCATCACTTATCCACAAAAATGACTCTTGTCACCATCAAGGGCAAGGTATTCTACCCCAGGGATTTAGTCCATCTAACTTCTGTACTTTCTGCCTTCAAGGAAACATACTTGGAAAGTGCTTTGGAATTTTCTTTATTTCCAATCCTCATAATTTAAACAACAGGTAGAGGATATGATCCCCTTGGGGTCCCAGGTTCATGGACCCAGCCTTTCATGCTTCCCTCTCATGACTGAGACCCCAGAGAGAGAAAAGTCCAAGTCCACATTAGATGGGCAGCCCGGCCGGCCAGGTGGCATTGAGGGCTATGGCACTGTCACCTCACCTCGACCCATACCAGCGACCCGGGTTCAGGAACGAACTTGGGGCGTTGGAGTTCAGCACTTGGGGGAGGACGGAGTGGGACTGAACTGCTAACAGGCAAGCTCTCCTCTCCGGGGAGGAAATGCAGCATCCCTCGGCTGATGGGTGACCCCCAGTGGAAGCTGGAGGAAGCTCGGGCCGGAGGGGGCCTAGGAAATAGACCAGGGGTGGGGGAAGGAGGCCATGACCGGGGCTGTTTGGCACATGCTCGCTGACTTCTGGGGTCTCCGGGATAAAAAAAAAAAACAGTTGAAAAATGCTGGTTGACAGAGTGAAGACCAACCCCCCACAGGCACCGGTCCTGTGCTGGGTAGGTAACAGCCGGTGATTTTGGGGGATGGAGCTGGGGGGGTCATTTGGATGGGGGCTGACTGGCTGGGGAGCAAAAATTATTTAAAAAAAAAGATGGGCAGCCCCACAGGGCTGAATTTAGGGGCAAGGAGGGCAGAGCATCCTCTCAGGGTTTTAGGTGGCACCGGATGTCTACCCCCCACCCTCATTCAGGTGCTGACCACCACGAGGAGAGGGTCCCAAAGTCCATAACAGCAGGCAGAATTTCATTGAAACATTACTGGCCACATTTCAGCTACTAGCCACAGGGCTAGTAGGCAGTCTCTGACTTTGTGAACCTAGGCTAGGTCACACACATATCTTGGCAGAACTGTCACACATTACTTTCTATGGCAGACAGCATTTAATTGGCAGTTTTCATCAGAACATCTTCACTGTGGAAATACCAACAGCCTTTAGTGGCCAAAAGGCACTGACACCTTAACTCACTGGCATAAGATCATCTGGCAGCCCCCTTTCTGAGAGGCAGTCACTCTGACAAGAAATTCTTCTTTTAAAACTCAGAAAACTTCTCTGAGACTTGAATCACAACAGTCTACAACTGACACAACATTTTGATGAAGGTTAAATGTCACCTTGTTCCTTCAAGTTGCCATAAGGCTGGCAATCCTTCTCTGAGAAGCTCCTATGAACTCCAAAGCTGGTATTTCTCCTGTGGAGAGGGGCACCACCCCCTTTTTAGGAAGATTGTTCAACTGGCCCCCGCCACAAACAACTGTTTTTTTTAACCCAGTGCCAACCCTGAGGAAAGGTCTTATCTCAGAGGGACACTGCAGTGCAGAGCAGTCAGTGTTCTCCCTACAACTCCAGCTTCAAAACTGACTAGAACCCTCTGTTCTTTCAAATTGAGAGTTCCAACCCCTTTCCTTTAGAATGTTCAGGGCAGCAGCTGTCTTGGTCAAACCAAGGGCACAGAGATTGGAACTGCTGTTGGAAGCAGAAGCCT
This sequence comes from Neoceratodus forsteri, assembly GCA_016271365.2. NCBI lineage: Eukaryota > Metazoa > Chordata > Ceratodontiformes > Ceratodontidae > Neoceratodus > Neoceratodus forsteri. The sequence goes on along the minus strand of JADMNL010000026.1, from coordinate 246,498,551 downwards.
TCTTAATGAAACACACACTCAGACAGTAACTCCCAAAGGGGGATTCCGCATAAAAAGAGAGTAAAAATCAGTACAAATAAAACAAGCATGTGTCAATGCCGAATGTTGTCTCGCTGGCATTGGCATTGGTTGTGCAGGAGTTAGAGATGCATAATAGGAATGGCAGAGAATTATTGAACTGATGCCAACCTCACCTCCACCCTGCAGAGAATGACAGGCATTGGGGTGTGCCTTTGGGTCATCAGCTGTAACGCTCATGCATTTCACCTCACCCTACCCTGTAGACACTGACAAGTATCGTGGTGTGCTTTGGGGTCTTTGGGCCGTATACTTACCCCATTCCATAAGGGAATACGCTGAGATGGGTGGAGTATAGGAGAATGGGGTGAACTTTGGGCCAAGCACTCCAAGGCACACCTCAATGCCTGTGACTGACTGAAGGATGGGGGGTTGGGGCTGGGATGGCATGAGCATTACAGCCGATGATCCCAAGTCACACCCCTGACACCAGTCAGTCTCAACAGGGTGGGGTTGGGTGTTACAGTTGGAAACCCTAATGCCGTAGGCATTTGTTGGTATTTTCACTCCAAATTTTCAACATGGGTTTTTTGTGACCCCACCTCATGAAGAGTGGCACTATCAGTTTGTTAGGCGAAAGGTGATTTTGCACAGTGACAGTGCCATTTGGTGCCACAGGTAAGAAAACACATTTTGGGCAGGATGTGAAAAACGACAACTGTATTGATCATGAGGAGGTGGGAAAAAAATGGCAACACTGTAAATCTGGAGTGAAAATATGAAAAATTGAAGTCATGAGCATGCATAGAAACTGCGAAACGCACATCCGTAACCCAATCATTTATGGGAATTTTTAAACCACATATCCAACATAGGCATTTTGGGACCTCTCCTCATGAACAGTGGCAGTGTGATTTTGTTAATCTGTCCCAAAAGTTGATTTCCCACAGTGACCACTTCATTGTGTGCCACAGGTATGAAAACACATTTGGGGCAGGATGTGAAAAATGACAGCTGTACCATTCATAAGGAGGTGTAGAAAAATGCCAGTGTTGAAAATCTGGCATGAAAATATTGCAAATTTGCAAAGTTACAAGAGTGCGTGGAAACTGTGCAACACACATTTGCAACACAGTCATTTCATGGACTTTCATCACCAAATTTTCAACATACACATTTTAGGACCACTGCTCATGAACGTGTCACCGTCAATTTCTCAAACTGTCCTGAAAACTGATTTTGCACAGCGACCATGCTATTCAGCACCGGAGGTGTGAAAACACATTTCAGCCAAGATATGTAAAATGGCAGCTGTACTGTTCATAAGGAGGTGTGATAAAATGACAATTTTGAAAATCTGGAGTGAAAATATTACAGATTCACAAAGTTACAAGCGTGCATGGAAACTGCACAATGCATGCTCATAAAACAGCCATTTCTTTGATTTTTTTCACCAACTTTACAACGTGGGCCTTTTGAGAGCCCCCCTCATGAACAGTGGCATTGTCATTTCATTAATTGGACCCAAAAAGGTGAGTCTGCGCAGTGACCACAAAATCACCTTTTGGGACTGAATAATGCCATGACAGTGACTGAATTCACGAGGAGGGGCCCCAATAACCCCATGTTGAAAATTTGGTGCCAAAATTCCCAAAAATGGCAGAGATAGGCACCAAAGTTGAAAAAAACCCTATTTATGCCATTATACAGCTTACCGTCATTTCTTCAGTTCGTGGTTGGCTTTGAAGAGTGCAGACGAGTACCCGGTCCACCGAAGATCGTCGCGCCAGACTCCAGAGGTAAGTATGGGGTGAGGGGGTATGTGGAGCGGCAGGATACACAGAAGGTGAGCGTGGGTTGGAGGTGGGGACAGGAGAGACTGCAAGGGACCGTTTTCTGTTTTTACAGGTTAAATAAAAAAGATAATGAGGGTCGGTTTTCTTTTTTGCAGGTGTTTTGTTTGGTACGCTGGGGTGGGCTCCCAGTGTACCACCGGCATAATGGGGAGGGGAACCGCAGCCAACGGGGATTAGGGCTCCCCCCATCGACACAGAAATGGGTGAGGGGTGCACATGATGCTGAGGGGGATTGGGCACCAACTCAGCATGCAGCACACATCGGGAGCTGGGAACATTATGCTGGCGGAGAGTGGGCTCCCCTGTCAGCAAAGTAAAGTAGGCAGGAGGGAATAATGCCAACGGGATTGGGCCCCGCTGGCAAGGAAAGACTGTGGGCGATGATGCCGAGGGATTGGACACCGGCACACACTTAGAATGAAAGGTGCATCATGCCAAGGGAATGGGCTCCCCCGTCAGCAAATGAGTGGCTGCGGCAGTGAGTGCCGCCATGTTTAACAAACTGCTTCACCAGCAAGGGCACGTTGGGAGGCATGTTCTGGTGCAGCTACATGACGAGCTTGACTGTCATTGAAGCAGACTTTTTCTCAGATGTGCTCGCCTCATTAAGTATTACTGGTGTGGTGCCTGCATGCTGGCTTATTGGGGAATGAGGGACGTACCTACTGATGCATGCCCTGCATTCGCCCACAGTGACCGCACCTCCAAATCTGCTACTAATGCAATATGTTAGCTGGCGCGTACGCGTGAGCCAACAAAAAAAAGATTCCGCAATCACAAGATAAAAATGAAAAAGGAAAAAAAAACAATCCCCATGGACTGGAACAACCTATAGAATAAATGTGAATATACAGCTGCTAATAGTAAACAATTGATATTGCCCTTGTGGTAAATGACAGCTTGTGATAAAATGCATGGCAGCATTAAAATCTAAAATGAAGTCCATCCCAAATCAAAAAACAGATCAGCTTGCTGCGTTCCCATTATATGATCTATTCAAGAATACTTGGCAGTATCGTGAAATTGTGGGGAATCAGTTAAGGAGCGCTCCTTTTATTATTTCAAACATAAAAATGTGCTAAAGCAGACTCAAAATAGGGAAAGAAAGATATTATACAAGACAGGAGCTGGGGGCAATCGAAAATGGAATACAAAATCAGAGGCCAGAGTGTTCACTGCTAACATCCAAAAATGCACTGGTGCTGAGGGTTGAGGTGCGGGACACCACACCTTGCTCCACACTTGGAACTCAGGTTCAGGAACGAACTCGGGTCATCATGGGTCAGCAGGAGCAGGAGAGGATTGAGCGTACAGAGGACTGCTCTCCTCTCCTGGAGGTGGGTGAGTTGTGTCTCCCGCTGTTACAGCAGCTCCCAGTGGAGACTGGAAGCATTGCCACAAGTGGGAGACACACTATTGGGGTACAGAGGCCGCAGCGAATCACTTGCAGGTGGGTGCAGGAGCATGTCTGTCACACTGCACGTCCGCAACTCTGGGAATGGAAAGAAGGAAAAAACCCTGGGTGGGGTGCACCTTGGATGTGAGGTGCTTTGATCCCATGGATGGGGTGGTATGGTTTACCTGGGAATCGTGCACCTCACAGGCATCTGACCACCCAAGAGCATGGGCTCCAGCAGTGAAGGCAGCTGACAGTACCAACCCACCCACCCTTCTTGCCAGAGGACATTGTGAAGCCATGGTAACTTTAATATTGAGGTGGATGATATAGCGAAAGCTGAGAAAATGTACATTAAGTGCTCACCCCCACCCTACACAAATATTTTATTAAAGAACAGGAAATGCAGGATACCTGGAAGTAAAAATACAATGTCCTTCTCTTGCAGGTCTGGAAAACCTGTTCCTCTTGTCAAAAAAGAAGAAGACGTATGAGTTAAGAGTCGACCTGGAGGATTTTGATGGCATCAAAGTTTATGCAAAATACGCCAAGTTTTACATCTCACCTTATGCTGTCAATGGAGAGGAAGATGGGTACACCCTATACATTTCTGGCTTTACAAATGGAGGCGCAGGTAACATTGAGTATGACTTCATAGATCGGGATTCCCAAATAATGATTAACACAGAGCTTGTGAAACTCTGAGGGGCTTTAAATTATGGAAATGAATTGATTTTTTTTTTTTTTTATCGTTTACATTTAACCCCTCTCAGCATGGCTTCCCCTCCTCTCTGGCTGGGTCCAGCCCCATCCCTCCATGTCTCCAGCGCTTACCTCTGCACCCTTACCCTACAGTTTATTCCTCGCGGTGGGGCCTGACCACTGCCAGGCATCACCCCCCACCATTCCAGCTATCATGCTGGAAGACACCCCTCTGTGGGGTTGGAGTGGCAGGTAGCGTGGAGTGAGCCCCGGACATGCCAACTATCATACTACCCACTCTGAGAATTTTCTGTTTTGTGCCCTCCCACCTCCCTGGCATGCAGCCAATGAGTGCCCATGGGACTAAACTAAACATGGGGAGCTGTTGGCAGTGTGTAATCCCCACAGTGCCAAGGAATCCTGCTTGCTACCTGCAGATGGTGCTCAGAGAGCAGATTGCTCAATGCCCTCCACCCTCTGTATTGGTTAGTAATTTCAATCAGGCCCAATGTGGGCTGCAGCCAGGAAAATGCTTGAAATTGGCCTGCTGCTGTTTATTTTGCATTGTTCTGCACCAAATAACACTTTTGTAAGTTTGGCATCATTTTTGCTACTTGCAGTTTCTGTGGTAACAATATCTGAGACTGAATTTTGTACTATCAGGAGTTCCTATGTGCTTTGACATTGTTGATCATCACGTAGAAAAAAGTGGAATGAGCACCAAGAAACATGGTATGGTGCTAAACTAGAAAGTCTGAGCAGAGGCAAAGAAATGAACAGCACCCATAGCAAAGCAGTAACACACTCAGACTCGCCAATTGCAGATGAATAAAGTCAATTTATTGGCAACGTAGTGAAAAAAGAAACACACCCAAGAGTGCCAGGTCCAAACAAATAAGAGGTCTAAGCCACAGTAAAGGTCACTGACATTTTACACAGCCTCTGCCATGCTTCTTCAGAGTGGGTGTGTTGCTTTTGCATTACTTTGCCAATAGATGAACTTTAGTCATCTGTAATTAAGTGAGTCAGATGGTACTGCTATCAGGTGCTATTCATTCTTTGCTCTGTTCGTTATCATGGTATTTCCAGCCATTTACACACCAACTCAGCACCACAAGTGCACTTCTGTCTTTGCTCCCTAAGCTTAATCAGTGTATGATTGTATGGGAGGATAAGAAGGGTGAAGGTAGAGAAATGTCTGGGGGAAGGGGAGGTCGAGAGATGTCTGGAGGAGGAGGATGCTAAGAGATGTCAAGGGGAGGGGGAGATCGAGAGATGTCAGGGGAGATTGAGAAATGTCTGGTGAGGGAGAAATTGAGAGATGTCTGGAGGGGTGGGGAGGGAAGTGAGAGATGTCGGGAGGGTTGAGAGATGCCTGGGGGAGGAGGAAGTCAAGAGATGTCAAGGGGAAGGAAGGTCAAGAGATGTCTGGGGGAGGGTTTAGAAATATCTGTGTGGAGGGGGAGGTTGAGAGATGTCTGGGGGAAGGAGGAGGTCTAGAGATATCTGGGGGCAGGGGTTGACCATGAGACAACTCTGGCCACCTGGGGCAGGCTAGAGTTTTTCAATTTACTTTTTTACTCTACAGTATTTATAGGAATTATAGGAATCATAGGAAGGTTTTCGAGTCAGGAAGTGTAAGCCGTATTAGACTCACCATTCATCAGTGAGTAATTGTGATGTTCTTACTAGCAAAATACTTATCAAGAGGTGACTTAAATATATCCATTGTCCAACTGTGTATGATATACTATGGAAGACTATTCCACAATGCCACCGCCCTCTGGTTCACCCAGGCTCCCCTCTTGGTGGTTCTATACAATTCCCCACTTAATTGGCAAACATGACTCGTGTCTTTTTTTGTTACTTTTTTCACTACACCTGTAGATTCACATAGATCGCTGTCCTTACATGCCCTGAACACCATACATAAATCTTCCCTTAATCACCTGTATCTCAGTGAGAAAAGATTTAGTTCCTTCAGTCTATTTTCATCAGTCATGTTACTAGTTGTTCATATTCTTTCTGTTGCCCTTCTTTGCACCCCCTCAAGAAGTGCAGTATCTTCTGTGTTGTTAGAAGCCAAGAACTGGATGCAGTACTCTAGGTGAGGCCCCACCAGGGCACTAGACAATGGAAGCGTGAGCCTCTCTTCCCCACTCTTTATGTGTTTTAATATACATCCCAGCATTTTGTCACCCTTCTTCACTGCCTGTCTTGCATGCCCACTGAACATCAGTTTGTTAGTTATAGTGATTCCTAGACCTTTCTCTTCCTCAGCTGTCTCAAGCTTTACACCATTCAAGTAGTAATCTACCACTTTCTGCCAAAATGCATGACCTTGCCTTTATTTTCGTTAAAAGGCAGTTAATGATCTTCTGCCCATCTTTCAATCATCAGTAAGTTCTCTTGTAGCTTGGTACTTACTGTCTCATTATTAAAGCAGATATCATTTTATTGTGAAAAGCCAAGTGCCTCTGTCCAGGGTAAAATGAATGGAAATCGTTTGGTGAGGTTGGGGTGAGGGGACCAGGGTGTCATTGGGATCACTGAAATCTTCTCTTGTCCTTTGAATTATTGTTATACTGTCTCAACTAAAACCCCGTATGTTTTTGTAAAACCTGTAGAAACCAAGGCTTACCATGTGTTACCTAATGGCGATCGTCGTTAGGGCGAGTGTACATTGCCGAAAATAAAAGTGGCAATATACACTTGCAGCGAAGACAACTGCACCAACACACACCTCTATATATGTGCCCCTGCACACCCCTAACTACAAATTCTCAACTCCAGGGAGGTGCATGTTGGGGAGAGGGTGAAACTTGTAAAAGTAAAATTCATGCCAACCACAAAATTACTAACGCTCCCCAGACCCAAACCCTGTACCCTCCCAGCCATAGCCACCCTCACCACCATACCACACAGCCAGCTCAGCAGCCTTCTGCTGCATTGCCTCCCACATATCTCCCCTCTTCTTCCATTCCTCACAGTTGTTCCGGTCACCTTCCCTTTCGCCCATCGCTACCTTTTCAGGGTAGCTCAAAATCCAGGCACTGAGACTGAGTCACTCATATTTGAGCTGCTCAATCTGAGTCTCCCTTATGATAGTATACCCTTTTAATGTATATCTGTTAATGTGAAACTATACTTAATCTAAGCTTCAAACTCTCCCATGTAAATGTAATGTTTAAACAGGACAACTTTGTAAAACAGGGCCTTACAGTCCTTAAGTTATTTCCTGTCAAAAAATAAAGGTTTCTATCTATCTATCTATCTATCTATCTATCTATCTATCTATCTATCTATCATCAGAAATACTCCTATTTTAGTGTCATCTATGAACTTACAGTTCCAAGAATCAGCAGACATTTCCATAGTAGATATGTAAATATAGAACAGTGATGGTTCCAGCACCGACCCCTGGAGTACACCACTGGTCACCATACCCCAATTTGAGCTGTATCCTCTTATACTGACCCTCTGTTTTCAAGCCAAGAATCCATCCATCTTATTATATGATGACCAAAATTTAGTTTTTTTATCTCTTCTATTAGTTCCTTGTGGGACACTAGGTCAAATGCCTGCCATAATCCAAGTGTATGGCATCCACAGGCTTTACTTGATCTAAGGCTTTACTGATAGGTTCAAAAAAGTGGAAAAGGTTTGTTTGACATGATCTATGTGGTCGAAACCTGTGTTGATTTATATCTACTAGTCCATTTTCCTGTAGGTGTTTATCCAGTTCCTCCTTGACATACTCCTCCAAGAATTTGCCTAGAACACTTGTTAGACTGATAGGTCTACAATTAGTACAATCGCTTTTAGAACCCTTTATGTGTACAGGTGTTACATCTGCATGTCACCATTCAGAAATCACTTCACCCTTTGACAGAGAACCTATGAATAGTGTTGTAATAAGGCCTGCTAGTTTGCTTGCCAATTTCTTTAATAATATTGGGGTGAATATTATCCCACCCTGGGGATTTGTTAGTATTCAACTTAGATAGTCTATTTCTTACATCCTTTTCTGTTATATTTATTATGACTTGCTTGTCCTGGCTCATGTTTTCCAAAAGGGGTTGGCTGAACAATGAACACCAATGGCTGGATTGTCAGCTGTGCATCAGGGACGTTTGAAAAGATTGTGCGGCATCCCTGACGCTTGTGGTAGTAAGCCTACCTAAAAGATGATCTAACTTACATGCATATCTGCTGCAGCTTGCAGCAGTTCTGGAGCATTGTAATGATGCACATGCCAATCTACGATGCATGGGCCATTATTTCAAGGGTAAAGCAGTGCCAACTGCTGTCATTGCAGCAAATAATTTGAAAATACACGCATGTGTTTTATCACATTAACCCTGCCGCAGACGCACCCAAGAAATTGAGCAATAAGCACAGAAAAGCAGTGCAGGGTTAAATATTAAATGCAGTTAATTTATTTAAAGTGGAGCCAGACAGACACAACTAATGCCCTGTCACTTCACCCCCTACTGAGGCTTTGACGGGGGAAGGGGCAGTAAAACAGCTGTTTCAATAGTACATGTGCACTTGCTCCCTGTCATTCAGATGGTGGCTGGCCAGTGTGGCGAGTGGAGGGTTTGTGCTGGTCACTGTCTCTGCAGATCTGGTACATGCACTTGTCGGTATGGATGGGTGGGTGAGCCGGGGGTGGAGAGGGATGGGGTGGTGGGTGCTGAGTGGGTGACTCCTGTAGGGATAGGGGTTATGAATGTTATATAGGGGATCAGGATGGGGTATCACTAGACTACCAAGGAATAATAACAACATATTTTACTCAGTAATTGGGAAAGACCGGGGTACCACTAGCAGCAGGGAGATACCTACTGGGTGGGAGGTGGTGGGTGTTGCCAACACCAGTGCTGCTTGAGGTCAGTGGGCTTGCACCATTGTGTCATTAGTAAGAGCACAGTTCTGGAAGCATTAAATAGCACTGTCTCAGCTTCCTTTTATTGCCCCAAACCCCTCTGAAAGTACCACTGCACCCTGTAGGTACGGGCACCCTCAACTGTATGGGTGTAGCCATGTATTCAGTGCAATTATGACATCTACTGTGCATGGCACAGAGGGCACCTTTGAATATGTCTGATTAGCCCATCTGCTAAATATGTTGGTGCCACGCTGCCCCTCTGAATATGGGGTCCATAATACTTTCATTACTCCCAGAAATATTTCAAACACACACACACACACACACACACACACACGTACACACACACACACACACACACACACACACACACACACATATTCTCTTTGTTCAAAACTTCAACCTTTGACAAGGCTACCTCTCCAGCTAGCAAAGAACATTACTGCTTTGACCTTTAGCGCTTACAGCCAAATGGTACGTGCTGGAAACTGTTTGAACTAGCTGTCAAGAGAAAGTTTTTCTTTGTATGATCATAATTAACAAGGTCCCTTTAGTTCTTTTGCAATATATCAGTCCAGAAATATTTCTATTCTTTCTGCCCTCACAGCATGCGGTATCTGTCTTTAGCTAGCAAAATGAAGCAACACAAAAATATCAAGTTGAAAAGAACAGAAAAACGTTATCCATAACAAGCATTTGTCAATACTGAATGTTTGCTTGCTGGTATTGGCATTGGTAGTGCCGGAGTTAGAGAGATGCATGGTAGGAATGGTGGTGAAGTACTGAAGTAACACCAACCCTCACCCTGCAGAAACTGACAGGTGTTGGGGGTGTGCCTTTGGGTTATCAGCCATAACACTCATGCCATTCCACCTCACCCCACCCTGCAGACACAGACTTGTGTCACAGTGTGCCTTGAGATCTTCAGCCCTTATGCTCACCCCATTGCAAAAGGAAATAAGCTGAGATGGGTGCAGTATAAGAGAATGGGGTGAATGTTAGGGTCAAAGACCCCGAGTCACACCCCCGATGCCTGTCAGTCTATACAGGGTGGGCTTTACGGTTGGAAACCCTAACGCCCCAGGTGTTTGTTGGTATTTTTACTCTAAATTTTCAACATGAGCTTTTTGGGAGCCCACCTCATAAACAGTGGCAGTATCATTTTGTCATTTAATGCCAAAAGGTGATTTCGCACAACGAGTGTGTCATTCGGTGCCACAGGTGCTAAAACAGATTTGAGTCAGGATGTGAAAAATGACAGCTGTACTGTTGCTGAGAAGGTGTGAAGAAATGGCAATGTTGATAATCTGGAGTAAAAATATGAAAAAGTGGTGAAGTTACGAGTGTGCGTAGAAACCGTGCAATGCACGCTCGTAATGCAGTCATTTTTTCAAACATTTCCACCAAATTTTCAACATGGCCTGCACATCAAGTAGACTCATTGCTACCACCCATTGTTTGGGCTAACTACCCCTTCCCCATGCCGTGTTTGTGCCCTCACCCAACAGAAGTATTATTTTCTCTGTGTTGTATACCAGCACAGCACACCACTAGCAATACTACCACTTTGGTTACAAGAAGAAGAAAAAGAAGAATCAGCATTTATATAGCGCTTTGCATACAAATGTATCCCAAAGCGCTTTACAAGCAATGCTAGATTGGTAGTGAAGAGACTGACTTTGTAGAGGCGGCCATATCGCACAATACCCACACACAGCCTGAAAAATTGCATACAATATTGCATTGTGACAAGCCCCTGTACCACATCAAGGTAGCCAGTCCCACAGAGGTTCATTCATACGCCATTAGCCACACAACCACCATCAGTTGTCAGACTAACAGACTGGCTTTTGGTTAAAATATTGCATTGTGACAAGCCTCTCTACCACATCAAAGTAGCCAGACCCATGTGGTGGCGTCGTAACACTGAAACATAGCTGCACCTGGAAAAATCAATACATCATCCCACAAAATGCATTTGAGATAATACAGCATCATTGGCAAAAACTTATGGCAGCAGTTGGAAAATCGATGCCCCTGAGGGAGGTAAGGCATAAAGCCCCCACAGAAAGAAATTATTGCAGTAACTATAACAAAATAAAACTCAAATTTTAGGCAACTTCACTTGTACCACTCTTTTTGTGGGTAAGTTCTACCCCAGTACTCTGATGAATTTGTGTAATATTGCCTTTGAGTTACAGCTTCATTGGTTCACCTGGAGGGGCAGATCGCCCCCACAGAAGAGTTATTTTAAAGATTATAAACCCATTTTCATCCTTTTCTACCACCAGCTCAGTATTTAGGTAGGATGGGGCTTTGTGTGCCCATGTGTTTCATGTGCTTGCAAGTTTTCTGGCATTGTTACCCATACAGCCTAACTGAACAAGGCAGGCAAAAGTAGCTGCCCAGTGCCTCGAGCATTTTCCTTTCTGCCACAGTTCTACTACTAAGCCAAAGTCATATGCAAACAGGTTGGATGGCTGGACACTACACAGAAGTTGAACACTGCCAAAGTCCTAAAGTAATTTTTTATTTATTTTTTTAACTTTGTTTTTCTTCTTCCAACCTGAACTCTCTCAGGTCACCCCAGCTCACCGGATCGCTCTACCATCAACCGCGGTCCTGCTCCTCAGAGGTTAGCTGTCCCCCACTGGTCCCAAGCCAGACAATCCCCTCAGCTCTGAGCCCCCTGAGGTAGGGCTGCCTCCACAGCTGGTGCTCTGTCTATAATCTAGAGTGTCTGGCTAGGTAGACGGAGAGTCAGGTGGCGGAGACAGAGGCCCGGTATTGGGCGTGTGGCATCAGGCACTGTGGGGAGCCATCACCTGTCAGGGTTGGAGGTTTTTTTCTCCCTCTCCCTCTCCCCATAGGCCCAGCAGTGCAATACTCTTCAGTGCGGCATGTGGATGCTCTTGCTCATATCCGCAGAAGAGCTGTCATGGCCACACCCCTGGGTCCCGACTGTGATATGGCCCTTAGTCTCCACTAGGGGTTGCCAAACACTGAAGACTGGTCCCCCTCCCTCCCAGGAAAGGAGAGCTGTCCTCTGGATGTTCAATCCTTTCCTCCACTGCAGACCCCCAAAGGCCTGGGTCTACTCCCAAACCTAGGTCACCAGCATGATGCGAGGTATGAAGTCCAGTGCCTCAAAACCTCAGTGCCACTGGGCTGACAGCCCCAAAGTAATGGAGAAGAGAGGTTATACTGTCCTCGTACAGGTTCCTGGTAAGGCCTCAGTCAGAGTATGGGGGCTTTTATGTGATAAGAGCCCATCTGAAATAGCCCACAATGGGGAGGGGGAAAGGGTGAACGCCGCAATGGCAACTGTTCAAAAACACCGACCGGCAGAAAGGGTGACTGCAGCAGGAGGCAGATGGAAGGGTGCTGAGCACACCATGTGCCCCACAAGGCAGAGGAGGCAAAGCACGCAGCAGCATGGGCCACCTGAGAAGGACACCACAGAGATAGAGAGTGGCCGAGTGCGTGAGCGGCAGGCATTGCCAGGGATGGTGACGGGCAGGGCAAGGCAACAGGAGATGCACAGCAGTGGCAGCGGTAAGTGGCTGGCACAAAGGGACCAGATAGCACACGGCACATGGGCATGCACAGTGTGAAGGGTGGATGTGCCGTATGGCAGAGCGCATGGCCCAGGGGCATTGCAACAGCTCACCGTGCAGAGGCTGGCGGCCAGCATGGGAGGGTGTCACGGGGCAGACAGAACGTGGCACATGCAAGTCCACCACTGTCATCCATGCAGCTCTTTGTGTCTGTGCAGTTCCCTGTGGCAACTTCCTGCCATGTGTTGCCCTTTGCGGTACATGTCAGTGACTGCTGCGGGTCCGAGAGGAGTCGTATTGCACTGCATCCGTTTGTGTGCTTGGTCCCACTCTGTTGCTGCTGCGTGGTGTGGGCTCATACCACTACCCCTCTGTCCTGTGTGCCACCAGTTTACCCTGTCCCTGTGTGCCCCAGCGGCGGCACTTCCACCTGTGGTGTCTGCTGGTCACTTGTCCTGTGCCTCATACTGCCACTGCTTGCCACGGCCAGCTGTGTAAGCCATCTTGTACTCGCGTAGTTGTTGTGGCTGTCTGTCAGTGGCACCTCCTCTGTCAGTGGGCCTGCTGGGGCTTGCGGTTCTGCTGTGGAATTCTGTTGGAGGCGCCCTTATGAAGTTGCAGAGGGTTTCGCTCACACACACTGTGTGTCTGTCATTTGGAGCGCTCGCCCTTTCTGTAGTGGTGCTTTGGGACTCGCCCACAGAGACCACGCCATTCACACAGTGCTGTACATGGCTGTTACCGTATGGCTGTTACCGTATGGCATTCAGTACTGGTGCCAGTACCTCAAAAAAGGACATTAACCTGCTTGTGAAGGTCCAGAGTAGGGCTAGAAAGATGAAAGTGGATCAGCAGGGTAAGGCATATAATTGAGGAAAGGCAGAGTGCACTAAACATGTACATGACAGAGTGAGAGAGACAGATAGACAGAGAGAGAGAGAGAGAGAGAGAGAGAGACCTTCAACAGTACTTGGAAGGGATAAATAAGGTGGGAAAGGGATAAATAAGGTACATAAGGAGAGTGTCTTTAAGCTGAGTGACACTCATAACATGAGGGGCATGGTGTGAAACTGGAGGGTGGGAGGTTTTGGAGGGAGGACAGGAGGCACTTCTTCACAGAGGGTGGTGAACACTTGGAAAGTGCTGCTGGAAGAGGTGATCATGTTGAGGACACTGGGCAGCTTTAAGAAAGGCAGGGGAGAGGCATGGGGGGACGGTAGTAAGGATCATAGGTGGGGGGGACGTGTGGGGAGGGAGGACAGGGACAGTAGTGCAAGCTGACTAGATAAACCAAATGGCCTTGTGCTGGCGTCTTCATATATTCATAAAATAAAGACTCCATAGCACTGACAAAACCTTATTAGGTGCTCAAAAAAAAACAATAGAGAAACCACACTTCTCACTCTAGGAACAGTGCTCAAAGCCACACATTTCTGCTGAGTGAGAATATTTAAAGTCCCTCCTAGAGCACTGCTCAAAACCACAGTTCAGCAGAATAAGATGCAAACAAATATGTTCCTCTGGCACTGTCAATATTCATGATCAAGAAGTATTTAAAGATACTGATGAATGCCTCATTTTGGCTGCTTATGTTTGCAGCTGTCAGCACCGGGATAATGCTTTGTTAGTGTAACTGTATTAAAATGATCCTTGTTTCATAATAATAAAACAGATTATTCATCATATTTAGCTTAGGCTAATAACCAGGTTTTCATGGGCAGCATTAACAGCAGCAGACTGGGCCATTTCCCCTCTCTCTCTGGAAGAAAGCCAGTGTCACACCGGTTCACAAAAGTGGTGACAGGACGCTCCACACCAATTACAGACCTATTTCACTCCTCCCCGATTATCTAAAGCACTGGAGCGAATAGTATCGGACCAACTAGTTGAATTCCTGGATAAGTACAGAGTCCATTGCCCAGAACAGCATGGCTTCAGAAAAGGGCACAGCACCACCACTGCACTGCTGGAATTTACAACTTTCATCCACGCGATGCTTGACAAAGGTAACTGTGGAGGGGCAGTATTTATAGACCTGACTAAGGCCTTCGACACAGTTAATCACCGCCTACTGCTCAGGCAACTGTGTTCCATTGGGATCTCCAGCAATGCCCTTCCATGGTTCACCAGCTACCTTGATAATCAGATCCAATGTGTAAGGATTGCAGGGATCTCATCGGATGAAAAGCTACTCCTCTGTAGAGTCCCCCAGGGGTCTATTTTAGGCCATTTACTCTTCTCCCTGTTCTTCAACAGTCTCCCTAGTGTCTGCCACCAAAAAATATTACTATATGCGGATGATGCAGTCCTGTTTTACAGCCACCATGACATTACAGTCCTTGAATCCCATCTGCAGCACAACTTCAAGCACATCGAAGACTGGTTCAACTCTCATAAACTTGTCCTGAACCATAGCAAGACCAAAGCCATGTCCTTCTGTAACCCACGGAGTAGACACAATTCTCTGTCCCTCACCATCAAGAACCATGCTAGGAACCCACTCGAACATGTCAAGGAGTTCAAGTACCTTGGTATCACGCTGGATAGTACCCTCTTCTACACTCGGCAAATTGACACTGTTGCCAAGGCCACCTATATACAGATTGGACTACTACACAAACACAAGCGCTGTATGCCTGTGGATGCCCTTAAACTAGCCATCTACAGCTCTGTCACCTCTATCATTGACTAGGGCCTTGCCATCAATGGCTCTGCCTCAACAAGAGCCCTCCTCCGGATTTCAGTTTCTCTTATCAAAGCCTGTAGACTATTAACAGGTGCGGCCCGACAAACACACACCTGTGACCTATATGCACAAACCAGCTGGATACCACTACTCAGCAGAATACATTACCAGACCTGCTTACTTACCAAAAAGATTCTCCTCAGTCTCATGCTACCTGGTGTTAGCATACTCCTTACTACCTTCAGTGGCACTCAGCAAATGCGTGGTGCCCAATCTCTAACCTTTCAGGTTCCCAGATGTCATACCTCCATGGGTCATCGGTCTTTTGTCTATAAAGCTCCTCTATGGTTCAATTCCCTCAATAAAGAAGCACTTTCCTCTGCTACACTTGGACCCTTTAAAAGGAATCTCAGACTTTACCTTACCTCTTCCACTCAATGTGACTGTTTCACTGAATAGAGTGTACTCTTAACACCTCCCAGCTCACTCGTATCCCACAGCCCACCCTTTCCCTAGTTACATTCTCTCTGGTACCGGGCCTTCTTCATGACCCCTTTCCTGCTTCTCTTCTCCACTGGTACAAGACATTTTCCCCCACCTACTGACAGTGGCCCATTAGCCTGCCTACTTCCTCTCCTCCCCACCCTGCCTCACGCCTACATTCTTATTTGCTTCTTCTGCCCTCTATCTCTTATTGTTACCTCAGCCGGCTGCCTACTCAAACTGCTCACTGTATGCATATTACCGCAAAGTGTGTTGTAGCTGTATACATTTTTGGTTTATTGTGCATTCTTTTACTACCTCTGTATGTATGCTGCCCCTCATCCTCTGACGTGGAACCTTTGTAAACAAGCAGTTTCTAATCAAAGGTATTTGTAATCCTAGAATTTAATAAAATAAAATAATCACAGGCCCCATAAGGTATTACTTTGTAATAAAAGTTAAACAAGCACTAAGGCACACTTAAGCATTATCCTGGTGCTGACAACTGCAAAATTAGGTAGCCAAAATGTTCAGTTCATTATTACCGTTGCCTTAACATACAATTCTTGGAAATGTTAAGACACAGTGCCAGCAGTAACATTAGGGTGCAGTCACAGTGCACAACATACGAATATTCGAAGAAGACAGCAGAAGAAGGCTATTTGGTCTATCAAGTCTTCTCGTATTGCAGGGTCCACAGCTTGAGCTAATGTCCCTGCTCCCCCCCCCACTCCTCCCACCCTCCCTACACATGATCCTTACCTTCTCCCATGCCTATCCCAGCCTCTCTTAAAGCTGCCCACTGTCTTCAATGAGATGACCTCTTCTGGCAGTGCATTATAAGTGTCCACCACCCTCTCTGTGAAGAAGTACCTATCCCTCCCTCCTTGAGGCCATGACCACCTTGAAGCTATAATTTCATACAGCTGGACTTGGTTAGTCCCCCTCCCAGCACACACCACTTACAACAATGAATTAACCCCCTATAGTATAGTCAGCTTATGAAGCCCCTGCCCAAGGATAAGATTTACCACACCTTAGTAAAGTTTTGTACTTAAATAAATATTCATATAGCAGGATGTGGTTTGTTCTCTCTCTCTCTCTCTCTCCCTCCCCCACCCCACCCCACACATCTGAATTAATCCCATAAAAGTACTTGACTGTGAGCTGTGATGGGCTCTTCTTCACTGTCTGCCAGTGACTGATGAAAAGGTCTGTGCCTTGGTGAGGTGGTGCTGGTCTTCTGCAATTCAAACAAAGCTCTTGCCTGGTAGTAGCTAGACCAATGTAGAGAGTCAATGTGCGGCATGAGCTGTACCAGAGGTCGATGGAATCCAGACAGAAAGAGAGAGTTGTGAGGGGCTCAAAAAAGTGCAGTAAGGCAAGGCACTGGTTGGCGGCGGCACTCTAGTCTCTCTCTGGACCCCGGTTGACCAGCGCTCTGCTTAAGCTCCCCTGGCTCAATTGGCTCAACAGTGAGGGTCCCTCCCAGAGTCAGTCACACAGCAGATCTGACTGACTCACTTTTCTGTATAGTTATTAATAGCAACTGCAAGCAAACAGCAGTGCCAGTCCAAACACTCAGTGTGAGCTGTTGCTGTACACACTCTTCCCCAGCTCCATACTCTGATTTCTCTTCCTGGTCTGCATCCGGACTTGTGCAGTGCGGCAAAACCCCCTAGGCTGTGGTGGCTCATCGC
Source organism: Neoceratodus forsteri (assembly GCA_016271365.2). NCBI lineage: Eukaryota > Metazoa > Chordata > Ceratodontiformes > Ceratodontidae > Neoceratodus > Neoceratodus forsteri. Next base: position 246,481,262 of record JADMNL010000026.1, on the reverse strand, counting down.
TCCGTAGTACCGTTCCTGCCCCGGCTCACTCAGCCTTCCACAGTTCTTCGACTCTTCAGCAGTCGACTTCCAGTAGCAAGGAGGATCTCTTCTTCTCAGGCAAGTTCACCATCACTAACTCACTAAAAATCCAGTTCAGAAGCAACACGCTGCAGAACTATTCTGACCAGGGCCATTTAAAGAGCCCACCGGCCCACCCTCACTAGCCACGCACACCACGCCACTCCTCCTTTCCTCGCAAGAGGACCTGATAGAGATAGCAACATATACTTCTCAATCTGGCTCTCTGGGCCACCACGTCACACAGGTTTGCTTGGTAGACCCCACCCCTCTTCCCTAAAAAACTTGCAAAGAATTGAATCTGTCCGGGAAAGCCTGCAGGAGAAAAAAAAAAAGAAATTTGTAGACACCCCAGCGGCTCCTGCTACCCCCCCCCCCACTGGTCTGCTGCCTGCCATGGTGTGCCAGGTGTATTAGTGGCTACGCCCTTGGTGCCTGCATGCAGACTGCTAATGGGTGAAAGAGGAGCAGACGCTGCAATGACGGGGCACTCCCTGATTGCAGCGGTGAGTTTGTTTCAAGTTGGTAGCCCACTTTAAAACTGCTGTCATAGACAGCGTGCTCATGAATTGGTGACAAACAGACAAGCCCTTAAAAGCACTGCTGGCATTCGCCACAATACTAACACACCTCTGAAACCTGCTACTACCACAAGATGTTTCTTGCACGTGAGCACAAGCAAACATAAAAAACAAAATGATTAATGCAGCAATGAAGCAAAAATGTTCTTATAAAAAATTAGTTTTATCTACAGTTAATTAAAATAGGAGCACAGCTATCAAAACTACCTCCTGTGCTGCACACCATGATATTTACGGCATCGTGGGTGGAGCTCCACAGTCATATTGCTGTCATTCTGATAAAGAGCGCTGTGAAAGCACGTGACTGGACAGCTCCTCGGTATGCTTCCACAGTGCTGTGGCACAGTTCTAGACTGTGTTTTCTGTTACTGGCCCTTCCCTTCCACTGACCACAGATCCCCCCCTTCGCAGGGCACTACTTTTTCTTCCACAACTATAGAAGTGATGGACACTGTGCCCAAGATGGCTGCCAAATAAAACTGCGCATGTGCGAGTATCGTGCAAGCGCAGTTCTGTTACTGTAGCTGTCTTGCATACAACAGACTCCCGCACGGCTAGAGCTCCGAGTATTCTATAACTTGGTCTTGGTCTCACCACTCTGAACAGCCATACCGACTCTGACCAGAGTTTGTTTTTATTGCCTTGATCATAATCCTTGCCAAGTCTACAATGCTATTTCAAAGCCAAATGTGGTGGCCATCTTGTTTCTTGAGAAAACATAAATAAATAATTAAATAAATAAATGTATGAATGAATGAACAAATGAACGAATATGTAAAATGCTCAGATTTGGGTGGTGCTAGAAAATGTTGCCAGCAAATGAAATGTGGAAATAACTAAAATCTTTAAAAGTAAAAAAGACACTGGGTCACGTTTCTGGCCTGATTTCATTGCACTGCTGCTTTAAATATACTAGTTTGCTATGACATGGCAAAATAATGAAACGTGCATCGTATATTGCTCTATGCATTATTATAATGCTCCAGAACTGCCACAAAAGCAATGCATATGTGCACATATATTAGGCCATCTAATAGGTGGTCTACTTATTGCCTCAAGTGTCGGAGATATGGCACAATTGTGCCGTATGTCCACAACACACCTCTGAAAATGTTGCCTCTAGTATCTATTGATCTATCAAGTAGTCAGCTTTCTACAGCAACAGCCTGCACTGTTTCTAAACATCAGCAGCTAAACACAAAATATAAACTGGATAGAGAAAATACTGACAGCTGATTGGTGGAGAGACATTTTCACCCATAGTATTATCCTAACAAGCACAACCTTACAGGTGAAACTAGTGCCCCCAAAACAGTGTACCTATGACTGTGAACACATGAATGAATCCATTTTCCAATCCCAATAAGGCATTTCAGGGTTTGTGTTGCTGGGATAATGTCAGTTCTCAGGTGGTTGAAGACATTTGGCCTGCAGCTTTGTGATTCACAATGCATCCAAGGAACAACATTGTCCCAGCATGACAGACTCCCTGGCCATCCTTATTGCTTAATTACAGACTGCTATTCAGAATGGGCCCTATGTACAATGTCAACACGCCACGTATACCGGGTGCATTGGCATCAATACACCTGAATGCCATGGAGCAGGTTTCTGTGGACTCCATGAGGCATTCACGAATGGGTCACAAGGTAGATATGTAGCCTTCCCCCAGCCATGCCAACTGCAACGTGCCAGGGGTGTTCCTGTGGGGCTGCCAGCACTACATGGCATGCATGAAACTGCATAGTGCTGGCCACATGGGTGAAAAGATGGGTATAGGTAATGGCAGCCAGGACCCTGCCATAACCCACTGCAGCCCCCTCAGGCACCACCTGCAATGCACAGTTGGACCTGGATTCAACTCCCCCGTGCTGTCTGAGCCCACTGGGCAGAAATGAAAGACTGGGGCTGCCAATCAGGTTGGTGGATGACTGTAGTGCCATGCCCCCAACCCTGGTCAGCCCTGTCCATGGGGTAGCAGGGAACCATTGTCCCCCCGGCACCACACCACACCGCCAGTCTTGGACTGCCAGAGGACCCAAGATTGGTGCATTGTCAGACCCCATTGTTGCATGGGACCCCTACTGTGGTGCCACAGGACTAGTCAGCCAGTGGCACAGCCCTCACCACACCACCTCAGCCACTGGCCATTGAACCGCTGCTTGGAGCATGTTGCCTATTTATAGTGGCACGCTCCCAGCAGCAGTAAGATGGCCAGTGTCCAAGGAAGTGTGATGACTGTGCCACTGGCCATCCAGTCCTGCAGCACCACCGCATAGGTATGTTGCCATGGGGGGGTCAGTGCCATTGGTGGGTGGGGGGACCACCAGACACTACAGATTCAGAAGGGTACAGGGTGGGGGTCAAGTTTGTGTTGCAGGGCATCTGTGTGTATGTGGGGGACTCCTCTACAACCACTGGCTGGCAACTGGGGCATGGGCGTGTGGGTCTGGGTGCCTGCAGTAGGCATTCACTACCCCAGACCCGTGCCACACTGCACGAGGGATTCATTTGGGGACCTGGGATGGGCATCCCATTGGATGCACATCCGGGATCGCGACTCCACCCCCTGCCACCCATGGATAGGTGGTGGCTGGTAGTGAATGCACACCTGTCTGCAGGTTCAGAGCTGTGCGGGCAGGTTAAGCACTTTTGGCGCATATCCTATGCCCAATAGTGCATAGGGCCCAATAAGTTTAAGTCCGAATGTTTTGAATGTAATTAAAAAAGAGGGAGCACTTATTTAAATGTGAAAAACACAAAATGCAACACATTGTATTACTATGGGATTGACTCGGGTTTGAGAGAAAGCCTGGCATTTTCTTTTATGTTCTTTTTTAATGATTTTTTTTATAGCATACCATATATAAACACAAAACCAAATATTTTTACAATATTCCTGCACTCTACTAAAGATTATTAATTATGTATCCAACTTATTTGTATTATGAAAGGAAATAGAAATAAGCTGAAAGCTGATTGGTAGACAGCTACTTTCACCTATTATATTGCTCCAGCACAATCTCACAGGCAAAACTAGAGCCTGTAAACCAGCCTAGTTACAACCATGAGCACATACATGGATCCAGTTTATAATCGTTGTAAGGCAGTCACTTCAGACTGTGTGTCACTGGGATAACATCACTCCTCAGGGGGCTGAAGGCACTCAACTGGTGGCCTTGTGCTTCACAACCCACCTGAGGCTTATTCCTGCATGACACGCACTCTGGCATGTTGTATGGTAAATGAGTGTTATAATCCAACATTCCATATGTGTAATCATACATTTTTTTTTTCTCATAGGGGACTCCTTATCCTATCACAATGGACAAAAATTTTCAACTTTTGACCGTGATCAAGATGCAGCAAGCAATGGCAACTGTGCTTTACTCTATCGGGGAGGTTATTGGTATAATGCCTGTCATCAGTCAAACCCCAATGGCGTCTACCTAGCAGGGCAGAACACCCAGTTGGGTCTCGGAGTCATTTGGAGTTCCTGGAAGGGATTATACTATTCCGTTAAAGTGATAGAAATGAAGATTAGACCAGTTTAATTACAGAAATAAAAGTCAATTTACATGCAATTAATAATGCATTAGAATTGTACCTTTATGATTGACAGGAAATATATGCTAGATTTTCTTTAAGTACAAGTAGAAAGTACATCATGTTCTTTATCTTACTTGGGAATGGACCGTCCTCAATATCAGTCCTGTTTAGAATTGGTCCAGGTGGGAATCAAAAAATGTCCTGAAAGGGTTTTTGTTTTCAAAACCTCTCTTTGGATTTAATAATTTCCTTTTTTTTTTTGCATAAAACAGCAAGTTATCTGAATGTCAATTATTAAGATTTCATACTTCCAGGCAAACCAACAGCTGCACATAGTCCCCATCTCCTATACAGAGATTGGTAGAACCATTCAAAACCTACCTACTGATAAAACACAGGGCCCAGATGGCTTTTCAGACAATTTTTATAAAAGTTTCAAAAACAGTTAATTTCCTTATTATTGCCCCTATACCAACATATCTTATCAGGTGCTTCAGTATATCCCATCCTTTCTGAGGCTTTAATATTATTGCTCCTTAAACCTGATAGAAACCCGGTATTACCTGCGAGTTATCGTCCAATATCTTTATTAAACAAGGATATTGAAATATTAACTAAGCTGATAGCTGAGCGTATTAATATGATTTTACCAGAACGTATTGGACCTGAGCAAACTGGGTTTATGAAAGGGCATTCTTCTGTTGATCATCTCCATAAGCTCTCGCACATTCTTTCTGTGTCTAGAGATGCCCACTTCCCTGCAGTTTTGGTTTCACTCGATGCTGAAAAAGCGTTTGAAAGGGTAAATTGAAACTTTCTGTTTCGTTCCCTTAATGCTTATAATTTTTCTTTACAATTCCAAAAATGGATAAAAGCACTTTATCATGCCCCTTTGGCAAGGATTACTGTTAATGGAGCAATCTCTAACTCTTTTCCCTTACAATCTGGAACTTGATGGGGCTGCCCCTTATCCCTCTTACTTTTCAACTTATGCCTAGAACCTTTAATACATAGATTAATGTCATGCGAACAAATTCAAGGCAGACCCATTTCATCTCAAGTAATCAAGGTATCGGCCTACACCGATGACTTACTTTTACAACTATCTTACCCAGATACATCGATCCCCATGTTATCCTTTATAGAAAAGTTCAGTCAGTTATCTAACTATAAACTTAATATAGACAAGATGGTGGTGTTCCCCCTTAACCATAAGGTCAATAAAAGAGTTATCACTGTCTGGGGCTTGTCTTGGAAACAGGACTCCTTAAAATACCTGGGTATTATAATTCCAAGGAATCCTGCTGTTTTCCAAAAATTAAATATAGACTCCCTGGTGAAAATCATAGGACTGGATCAGGAAAGATGGTCTAAACTTCCTATCTCATTCTGGGGGAGGGTTAATTTAATCAAAATGAATGTGTTTCCTAGACTTTTTTACCCTTTACAGTTACTTAATATCTGGCTACCTTTTTCATGCTTGTGCATAGTTCATAAGCTCATTACAAAGTTTATCTGGGCCAATAAACATCCCAGACTGGCCTATTTAAGTTAGCTGCTCCCAAGGACAAAGGGGGCCTACGCCTCCCTCACTTAACATTCTGCCACTGGGTCAGTCATGCTGTTAAATACCTCAGATGGTTATCCCCTAAAGAAGAAGTATTTACCTCACCCTTCTACCTCAATGGCTTAAAACTGAATTATCCCCTTTTCAAGCTCACGCTTTAAATCCAACCACACTTTTCCATATTAAAGCCAACGTACTTCTGGCAAAGTTCAAACTAACCCCCATTGCCATTTCCATTAAAATTCATTCACAACTATGTAGCTTTCTTAAATATAATCCTATTCAGGATCCAGCTCAGCCCATATGGGGAAACCCTAATCTTAGGATCGACAAGAAGTTACTCCCTGATTGCTGGCTATCCCATATGCTAGAGCCACATCTTTCCTTGTTTATCTCAGAGGAAAGCTCTTGGCTCTCCTCTTCTGAAATATTAAACATTTACAATATACCCACTAAATACATCTTTAAAGTTTTCCAATTAAGACATTTAATGGTGAAAATCTTTGGACTCATCCCTCCGCGGTAGTATACACCATCCCTTTGCATGGAACCAGGTCTCACAGCTGGCTCCCAAATTTCGGTATCCAGTTGTTACAAGGTACTGTACAACAGAGTTTATCTGACTTGCTTTGCATTGGCTACCATTTCCTTTTTCCTGCTCGTGTATTAGACTGGACTATCCTATGGCAAAATTGTCATAAAAATATCACCCAAGATAGTCTTTGTCTTACCAAATGTCATATTTTACAGAATTTATATTATTCCCCACAGAAGTTATTTAAATTTGGTCTCCTTCCTGCACCCACCTGTACCCAATGTATGAAAGAAGAGGGCTCTCTGTATCATATTTTCTGGACCTGTTCCAAAAAAACCCCACTTTGTTCTAACATTCAACAAAAAACAGACCCCTTATTAGGTCTGCAAGACCTATTCACCTTGGAAATTTGTCTACTAGGCAACTATGCGGAGATCTCCGTACCTATCAGAAGATACCACATGACACTTATTTCCATGTCGGTTAAAAAGATCGTTTTATGTCACTGGAAGGACTGTGAAGACATCTCTTATTCCGAATGGCTCAATCAACTCCTGCTGAATCTCAGGACAGAAAAAGCAATGGCAAGTCTTAATAATAAGCCTGAGAAATATGTTAACATCTGGGGTCCCTTATATACACTGCTTTCCCTGTAATATATTCATCCAAGGATTTAACATTCCAGTGTGATATTGCATTCTCTTTTTATGTCGGTGTTGAAGAGTTAAGGGGGGAGGAGTGGTAGGGAGGGGAGTAGGGGATTGGGGGGTCAGAGGAGATTGGAGGGCAGATCCTCTATATTATACACTTCATGTCAAATGTACTTTGTTTGCTTAAAACTGCCCTCTTTTGTGTTAAAGCCTAATAAACTTTAAATTGAAAAAAAAAATGTATACCTCCAGAACTATTGTTTTTGCTTGGGAGTTATTTGGTCTTAAAGCAGCAGTACATCGGAAAAGTGTTTTTTCCCCTAAATGTCTGGTGATGATCTTCAGCTTCAGTTAATACAGATATTAGCCCATATGTTAGATCTTCTGTTTTGGGGATTGATGGTCTGATCCCTAAATATTTTTTTATCCTAATCCTTTGTCAATGTTACAATGTTATTTCTAAGTCAAATGAAGCAGCCATCTTGTTTTCTTGAGAACAAAGTAATTCAAAGCATTTATAAAATGACTACATTCTTGTAAAAAAATATGTTATCATCAAATGAAACTGGAAAATATCTGGAATATATTCTGGCTTAAAAAAGGTATGGGTAATTTCTTTGCCTGAGGTTGCTGTACTGCCACTTTAATTTATAGAACTGGTAAAAAGGTAAGTTATTTTTGTAGTAAGGCTTGATAAGAGTAGGCTATCATGGGATATTCCTAATCTCAGTGTGCCAAACCACAAGAGCCAAATGAGGGTGTGGTTGCCATCTGAGAAGGATTACAAATTGACTAATCCCACAGGGTCCGTTGCCACACCACTAAATTGACATGTGACAATGCTTGTTTTTTTTATTTTTATTTTTTGAAAGGATAAAAATGTAAAAGTTAGCTCATGGCTTTCCCCTTGTGCACACACACTAGTGATGCGCAAATTTTTTATCACACTTGCAAAACTGCATGACATTGTCAATTTTCCTCACCTCTGAGGCCGGGAGATCAGAGGGCTGTGGGTTCAGTTCCCACATCTGGCACTTGGCATCTGGTACTGACACTGTAGTGCAGCATGAGAGGGGTGCTGCATTTCTGAGGTGCCGTCTTTCGGATGAGATGTTAAACCGAGGTCCCATCTGCCTGGATTGGTGGTAGTTCAGGTGGATGTTAAAGATCCCATGGCACTTATCGAAAAGAGTAGGGGAATTTCCCCGGTGTCCTGGCAAAATTTCCCTCATTCAGTAAAAATACCACCAACAGCTTAATCTGGTTCAAGGTCAGTTGGCATTCATCTGTATTCCCCCTCCCCCGGGTCGTGCCTGAAAATAGGCAGGATTTGTCTAGTGCACTTACCAGGTCAACAAAAGCTAAATAAATAAATAAAATTTTGCATTTTTGAAATTTTCATGATATTGCAGCAAAATCTGATGTAATATCCCCAACAATGTTCTACTCTACTAGTACAATTTTTTGCCATAATGGGCATTTTTAAAAATGTGAATTCTAACACTACTGTTTTGCCCTGTAAATATTGGCATTCTATTGACTGCTGTATCCACTACTCTGTTGTTCAAAGTTGTCATACTATGTTTCACTAATTGAGTTTCTGTAATCCGGTGTGTCTTTGGCATGTTTGAAAATCTTTAATAAAGATAATTAACTGCAAATAAAAGGGAGTTCTTCAAAATGAGTAATTTTAGCAGATAGCACAATTTTGCTTCCAAACTATATATTCTTAAAAATGTGATCTTTTTTAGTCTTGATTTTTTTGACTGCATGTGGTCACCTACTCTAGCTCATCAGGTCTTGCTGAGGAATGTTGGTGACACCTCAGCCCTGCCTAGCCAGTGGGGATCCACATAGAGCTGAGCTCAAAGGTAGTGACAAATGTCATATAGATATCTTGGTGAGCATATTTTCTAGTTCCAATTTTATTCCTGAAGTCCCTCCCTCCAGCCCATGGCATGAGCACTTCCTGTGTCAGCCTCGAACATCACAGCATCACTGTGGTGAGAGACATATTTCCTGGCCCAATTACAGGATGTCACTGTGGTGCCAGAACTCCCTGCCAACTCTCCCAGATCGGGGTGCATTTCTGAGTGGCAGCTGTCTCAGATGGACCTGTCCCCTGATGCAGGGACAAGAGTTTGCTCTTAAACTCAAGCTACAAGTATGGCAATACAGTCAACTGCTAATGTGATTTTTTCAAAGGTGCACTTTCAACCAAAATTGCCAATTTTAAACACAATGTTATAGTTCATGAAATTCATGAAATGTAGCACGCTCCCTGAACTAGTGGCCTTGATGGAAGTGGGATGCCTGGATATCGTGGAAGTTGCAGAAACAAGGTACTCAGAGAACCATGACTGGAATGTCAACATACCAGGGTATACAACCTACAGGAGGGGCAGGGAGAGTAAAAGAGGAGGAGCTCTCTATGTAAGGTAAGAGATCAAAGCAATGGAACTAAAGGGTAAACAGGGAAGAGAGGAGGCACTGTGGGTCACCCTGGAAACAGGAAATGGCACCACATTCCGCACAGGGGTTGCATACAGAAACACCAACTCAGGGGATGAAATGGACAAGTAAATGATAGAAGAAATCCTTAGAATGGCAGAAAAAGAGGAGATATTGTTGATGAGGGACCTGAATATGCCAGATGTTAACTGGAGCACCTTTGCTGCAGTCACATCCAAGAGCAAGGTCATTCCTGATACCCTGGGGCATGCCGCAGACAGCTAGTGTTGGAACCCACTCAGGAGGGAGCAGTCTTAGACCTGGTATTCTCAAATGGGAATGGAGAGAGGATCTCAGATTTAGAAGTGGGTAGTCATCTGGGAACAAGTGACCACCAAACAGTGTGGTTCACAATAAACACAGCTGTACGGTCAAGCCATACAAAAGCGAGGCTACTGGACTTTAGGAGGGCTGACTTTTGCAAAATGGGAGAGTGCCTCAGAAAAGTACTAGAAAATGGGCAAGAAGGAGGGGTAGAGGAACACTAGAAAAAATCAAAACTGTCTTCACAGAGGCAACAAGCCTTTGTTTGAAGCAAAGAAATCAAAACAAAGAAAAAAATCCACTATGGTTCTCAAGAAAGGTTGGGGAGAAAAAGATAGCATTCAGGAAGTATAAGGAAACACAGTAGGAGCAGAGAACTCTATCAGTTGAAGCAGAAGGAAGCGAGGAAGGCAGTCAGAGTAGCAAAGGCCCAAACTGTGGAAAAGACAGCCAACTCAGTTAAGAAGTGCGGACAAAACCTTTTACAGGTACATTAGGGTGTGGAGAAAGGCCAAGGGAGGAATAGTGAGGCTTAATAAAGGGGCGGATGGATGGGCAGAGGGTGACAGTGAAAAAGCAGGGATACTGAATGAATACTTCTGATCAAAATTCACAAAAGAAGAGGAGGGGGAGATACTTAAACCAATCAATAGATGCACTCTGGATGGGGGGGTCAATACCAGTCCATTCACAGAAGAAAGGTCCTTGAAGGGACTCCTAAAGCTGAAGGTGGACAAAGCAATGGAGCCTGATGGGATTCACCCCAGAATTCTAAAAGAACTAAGTGGAGAACTAGTGACACCACTGACTATCATTTTTTATCAAATCATGGGAGGATGGTGTGGTACCTGAGGACTGGAGGACAGTGGATGTGATTCCCCTTCACAAAAGTGGGAGCAAAGCAGAGGCAGGAAACTACAGACCTGTTAGTTCAACCTCAATGGTAGGGAAAATGATGGAATCACTTCTGAAAGAAAGAATTATTGAGTACCTAGAGGCCAGTGGGGCAAAGGACCCAAGGCAGCATGGCTTCACAGCGGGATGGTCATGTCAGATGAATCTAATAGATTTCTTTCACCAGGTAACCAAAGTAGTAGACCAGGGAGGGGTTGTGGATGTGGCCTACCTAGACTTTAGCAAGGCATTTGACACAGTTCCACACAAAAAATTGATAAGTTAGCCAGTCTGGGTGTGGGTCACAGGGTGGTAGCCTGGTTAAAAAATTAAGAGGACAACAAGACACAGAGGGTAATAGTAAACAGAGTCCACTCTGAAGAGAAGGGGGTTACTATTGGGGTACCGCAGGGTTCAGTACTAGGACCAGTCTTTTTTAATGTCTTTATAAGTGACATTGCGGAGGGACTGAAAGGAAAAGTATGCCTCTTTGCAGATGACACAAAGATCTGCAACAGGGTTGATACACGAGGGGGTGAAAAAGATGAGAAGGGACTTTTTTTTTTAACCAGGAGAGACCAACTAAGCTAAAGCTTATTTACAGATGTGACCAGGAAACACAAGAAAGTTATGTGACTTGCTCAGGGTTACACAGTATGCAAGTGGGGGCGGTGGGATTCAAACCAAGGTCTTCAGCTTTGCATCGCAGAGCCTTAAACCACTGCACTATACTGCTTCCTCAAGGTTAAAGGAATGGTCAAACATATGGCAGCTTAGATTCAATGCAAAAAAAGTGCAAGGTAATGGACCTGGGAAACAAAAACCCATGGGAAGAGAACATAATGGGGGGTTGGGAGGTACCAACAACAACAAAAATAGAAAGGTACCTGGGTGCAGCCATATCAGATGACCTAAAGGTAGGCAAGCAATGTGAGAAGGCAGTAAGGAGGGCTGGGGAATACTAGAATGCATAGGGAGTGGCATCACCAGTAGAAAACAAGAAGTTGTTATCCCTCTGTACAGATAGTTGGTGAAACCCCATCTGGAGTACTGCATGCAGTTCTGGAGACCTCATCTCCACAAGGACATAGGATGGAGGCAGTCCAGAGGAAGGCAACTAAAATGTTGCAGTATCTATACCAGAAGACATACGAAGAGAGATTAAAGGAGCTTAATATATCTATCCTTGAGGAAAGGAGGGAGAGGAGGGATATGATAGAAACTTTCAAGTACCTTAAGGGGATCAACAAAGTCCAAGAGGATAGCATCTTTCAGAAATAGAGATGTGCAAGAACAAGGTGGCACAATTTAAAGACAGAGGGGAATGGCTCAGGGGCAACGTGAGAAAGTGTTTTTTCATGGAAAGGAGGTGTACCCATGAAATGGCCTTCCTGAAGAGGTCATGGCATCAAAAGCAGTAGGGGAACGCAAGAATATATGGGACAGACATACAACAATTCTGGTGGTGGTAGGAAGAAGCAGGCTGTTGGTTAACTAGGATCTACATCTTACGCAATAGGTAGGGAAATGGTCAGACTGGGTGGGCCAAATGGTCCTTATTTGCCATCAAAGTCTACATTTCTATGCTTTTATGAAATTGCATGAAAAGTGTGTGAAACAGATTTTACTAATTTCGCACTGCACTACTACTGCTGGATCAGGCTCACAGATATAGCGAGATAGGGTGAGTAGGTAAAGCAGAGTGAAGCTTTTGTTACACTGGCCACGTTCCCACAAAATATAAATTTTACAAAAGGAAAATACTAAGGAATAATTGAAAAGTGTTCACATTTCAATGTGTGAATTTTTGCAAAAGTGAAATGAAACTAATTTCCCGGCATGTTGTGCAGGGATTTTTGTTTTTTGTGCACAAAGCTCCAAATTAAAGAAAACAATGTCTACAAGTCCTATACTTAGTCCTTATTAAAACAACTCACAAAATGTTTACAAATTCTGCATCTTCTTATGGCATGTTTCATGAAACTGACTGCCACAAAGTAGTGGGGTTCAAATACTGCTCTACGAGATCCAAGCACTCTGGTGAATAGCTGTGCTCTCCAGCCACTGGATCCGACCTTCAGCTGACCAAGCTTGTACTGTATGTCACATCTCCAGTCAGATGGGGTTGGATGTCTTGATCTGAGGGTTGTATCTTTGCATGTAACCTGGGGATAGTAGTGATCCAACCTTCGGATCCTGATCCCACCATCAGATCCATCAGATTCAGATCCTGTACCCCCTGATCCATTTGGGATCTGAGTACACTGGATCCACTGTCATATGCCATACCAATCCAATAAAAAACAACAAAAGGCGGTGCACCTTCTCCGCAACTTCTCTATTAAACCAAAGTGGCTTTCTTTTCTTCCTATTTTTATTTGTCCTCCTGATGGAATTCAACCATTTTACTTAATTATATGCAGTACTCTGAAGTCAATATATATGCAGTTTTAGTTAATTTAAAGGGATTTTGATACAGTTATTTTGTGGGACCTGAAGGTGACAAAACAATGTGAGAAGGCCAGTAGGATGCTGGGTTGTATTGGTAGGTGAATCACCAGCAGGAAAAGGGAGGTCATAATGCCCTTGTACGTGCAACTGGTCAGGCCACATCTTGAGTATTGAGTCCAGTTCTGGAGGCCATACATCAAGAAGGATGTGAATAGAATGGAGCGAATCCAGAGGAGGGCGACAAGAATAGTGAAGGGCCTCAGTCAATTGTCATATGAGGAATGGCTGTAGGACCTAAACATGTACTACCTAGAACAAAGAAGGGAAAGGGGGGACATGACTGAGATCTTCCAATATGTCAAGGGTATTAACAGGTATTAACAGGGGACATCTTCCAGCTAAAGAGAAATTGAAAACAAGTGGGCATGATATGCAGAAAGTAGGGGGTGGTTCAAAGGAAACAGAAAATTCTACTTCATGGAGAGGGTAGTAGGTAACTAGAACAAACTCTCAGAGGAGTTGGTGGGGGCAAGGACTGGGGGAGCATTCAAGGGAGAGTGGGATAGACACAAGGGTCTTTCGATCTTGGGGGTGACAGAAATAGCAAAGTCCTAGCAGCTAGCTAGGCATGCTGGGCAGACTGAGTGGGCCTGGCGGTCCTTTTCTGATGACACATTCTATGTTTTTGTGTTTCACACACTGGGAGTTCTTAAAAATGTGTAATTTCAGCAGATAGCACCATTTAATTTCCAAACTATGTATTTTTAAAAATATGTATTTTTTTTTATTCTTTCCTTTTTGCCCCCGAGTGGTCACCTACTACAACTGATCAGGTCTTGCTGAGGAATGTTGTTTCCCCTCAGCCCTGTCTAGCCAGTGGGGCTCCACATAGAGCAGAGCTTGAGGGTAGTGATGAATGTCATACATACTGCTCGGTGTGCATACTTTTAATTTCAAATTTTCTCCCTGAAGACCCTCCCTCCAGCCCATGGCATGAGCACTGCCTATGTCAGCCTCAAACATCTCAGGATCCCTGTGGTGAGAGATATATTTCCTGAAGCAGTCACAGGGTGTCACTGTGGTGCCAGAACTCACTGCCAACCCTTTCTGATTGGGGCGCACATCCGAGCAGCAGCAATCCCAGCGAGACCAGTCCCATGATGCAGTGACCAGAGTTAACTCCTAAACTCAGGTTGCAAGTATGGCAGGACAATGCACTGCCACTGCTATTTTTTTTTAAAGTACACTTTCAGCCAAAATTGCTCATTATAAACATTTTGTTGTAGTTCATGAAATCTTGTAAAATTACATAAAAATGGTTGTAATGTCTCAAAAAAGTGCAAAAAATGGATTTGTTCTCATTTGCCCAGCAGTATCACACACCACACTGCACTTGAAGTAGCAGTGCATGACAGCGGTGAAAACGTTTGACCTATACTTTTTAAGTTCACCGTACGTGCATGTGCAGCAAACTTCTTGTGGTAGAGTGACTTTTCAGGGTGTGACACTGTCTGCGAGGAGCTTGACAGTATCACATGAATCATCACCCAGGTTGATCATGGTGCTGTTTTGCCTGAAGGGGTCTGCACTTGCAAAGAAAATGCCATACCAATCATAGTGCGGCTTTTTCCTTTCATCTACAGAACACTGCCCAACAAACAGCTGTTCACTGTCCTGAATATGATCTGCCCAGCTGATATGATATTTTGGGGCAACAAAAACAAGGAAGAAGCTATCAGCTGGGGGGGTTCAGCTAGCTGTGACAGAGGAGGAGAAGAATCTGGGGGTGATTATAACAGGCTAAATGAACAACTCACCACAATGCAGGAAGGCAGCTGCAAAGCCCAACAGGTATATCTACAAGGAGAGGGGAGGTGATCCTGCCATTGTATAGGTCACTGATTAGGCCACATATGGAGTGCTGCGTGCAGTACTGGCCCCCATTCCTGAAGAGGGATATTAAGTTAATGTAGCTGGGTGCAGCGCAGGGCAACAAAGATAATCCGGGGACTAGGGGACATACTCTACATGAGCAGGCTGAGGGAGTTGAACATGTACTCGCTGGAGGAGAGGAGAGATGGGGAATATGATTGAGACCTTCAAGTACATGAAGAGAATAAACAAGATAGGCACAGAGGCACTATTCAAGTTAAGGGGGGATAGGGACGCTTGTGGTCATGATCTCAGATTGGAGGGGGGAAGGTTCAGGAGGGAAATGAGAAAACACTTTTTTACAGAGAGATTGGTGTCTGGGTGGAACACATTGCCTGTGGAAGTGGAATCCTGAAGAACAGTGGACTGCTTCAAAAGGGGATGGGGTAAGAGGGAGGGTCAGGGGAAGGGAGGGGGGACAGCTGCAGTATAAGGGTTACTAGCTGCACACTCAAGCAGACTCTAAAGACCATTAGGCCCTTATTTGCTGGCAAATTTGTATGTTCATATGTCACCGCCAGAGACAGGGACAGTTTTCACATCCTGTGGCTGTCCCGCTCCTCCTTGTCCTGCAACCCGCAAAATAGTTGCTGACTCCCAGTGTTCCCACAACCTCAAAATAGTTGCCCACTCCCAGTGTCCCCAAACAATGTAGAAATAGTTATCGACAATGCGGTACCCAATCCCCGTGCCATCAGTAGCCCCCTTCCTCCTACAATTGTGGGACAGTGGGGAGCACACTCCCCATTTCCCCAGTTGTCATAACCCCCCACTACTGTGGAACACTAGGGAGCCCACCCCCAGTGTTCCCAAACATTTCCATACATTGTCCCTGTATAAAACAAAACCATCCCTGATGTGTTATTTTTTCTTGTAAAAAAGAAAACAGTCCTTTGTCATCTCCCCTACCCCCTCCCCATCCCTACCTCCCACTGAACACCCCACCACCCTCACCATATACTTACCACTGAAGGTCAAACGCTGCTATCTTCTCTGGACCAGGACATGTCTGCAGTCTTCAAAGCCAAGCAGCAAACTGAATAATCAAAGTAAGCATCGTACAATGGCAGTCAATGGGGGTTTGAATGTATGTTGATATCTTAGCCATTCTGGGGTATTTTTGCAGCAAATTTTCAACATAGGCTTTTTGAGACCCCACCTCCTGAACACTGGCATTGTCATTTCATTACATTACACAGTCCTGAAACTTAATTTTTCGGTTGCTGTGCAGGTTCACCTTTCGGGACCCAGTAATGAAATGACAGTGCCACTGTTCCTGAGATGGGATCCCAAAAAGCTGATTTTGAAAATCTGGTGCAGAAATATGAAAACAACACCGAGTTATGCACGCTTGTTGACATTTTCATACGCACGTGTGTAACTTTGCCAATTTTTTATATTTTCGCTCCAAATTTTCAACATGCACATTATTTCATATCACCTCATGAATAATACAGTCATTATTTCTCATATTCTGTCCAAAAGGAGTTTTTGCACCTGTGATGCAAAATGGCATGGTTGTTGTGCAAAATTACCTTTTTGGACCAAGTAAGAAAATGACAGTACCAGTGTTCATGAGGTGGGGTCCCAAAAAGCCCATGTTGAAAATGTGGTACAAAATATATATAAAAAAAAGCCTGAGTTACGAGCACTTGTTGACATTTTCCTATGCACATGTGCACATGTGTAACTGCCAATTTTTTATATTTTCACTCAGAATTTTCAACATGCACATTTGTTTCACACCACCTCATGAAAAAGTACAGCTGTCATTTCTCACTTCCTGCCCAAAATGTGTTTTTGCATCTGTGACGCAGAATGGTGAGTTTGTTGTGCCAAATCACCTTTTGGGACCAAGTATGGTAATGACAGTACCGGTGTTGATGAGGTGTAATCCCCCAAATCCCATGTTGAAAATTTGGTGTCAAAATTGTAAAAAATAGCTGTGTTATGAGCATTCATTGCAAACTTGCTACGCATGCTCGTAACTTTGCAAAATTTCAATATTTTCACCCTATATTTTCAACGTAGTCATCTTGTGTGCCACAGTTGACATTTTTCAAATCCTGGTCAAAATGTAGTTTCACACCGGTGGAGTACAATGGCGTTGCTCTTGCATGGAATTCTGTTTTAGCAGCGATTTGAAAATGTTCTATACTGGGTACATGTGGTGAGGTGATAATAGGGTTATGTAGACTGTTTGCAGTGAGAATTATTTAAGATGACATAGTTATGACTATTTGTTGCAATTTCTCTACACCTGCTTGTAACTTTATGCGTGAAAGCACTGGGGCCAGTGGCTCATGCATCTCCAAAGATACATACATATGCACATCCGTGGGGAGAGGAAAGAGAAAAAGTAAGGAAATGAAGTACTTAAAAACTTTGTTAATGCATCAATTATTTTATTTTTAATTTTGTTTTATTTATTTATTCATTCAGTTCTTTGATTAATACCTTTGAGCTATAAGTTCATTTACAGTACAAAGGTTCCACGTCAACAGAAAACAACACAAATACAGCAAAACAATACAGAGAGTGGTTACAAAGTTACATTCGATACAAAAATGATGTTCAGTTCTTTGGTAACTAAAATCACAAAATTCAATCACATGAAGCAATAAGTACATTGCGAGGTATGAACAGAATGGAAAGGTAGCTTGCTATGGACAGAGAAACTGGTAGCAACAGAGGCTGGGTGTTGAGAGAGTGCTGAGTAGATGAGGAAGATGCAAGGGAGAATAGGTGGAGAAAACAGAAGCAGCCATGGGGCCTTATCATTGGTTTGCTGAAAGGGGAAAATTCCATGAGCTTTTGGAGTGGGAGGATATGGTGAGGAGAGCGGGAAAGCAGATTAGGTGGGAGGAGGTGGCAAATGGATGAGGAATGGAATAGAGGATGAAGGTAGTTTGGGATGGTAGAGTAGAGGGGTAAATAACAAGGCAGTAGGATAGGGGAGATTGGAAGTGCCATAATGAACAGAAAGAAGACAGGAGTTAGCTTGTGCAAATTAGAAGTTGCAATCACACCCACTAAATGTTGCTAGATGGTTACAAAGTTTATATTTGAAGGGGCAAAGTTTAGATTCTGCCAGCAGGTCATCATGTAGTGAGATGAGCCAAGCGGGTGCTTGGTACTCAAAAGACCGCTGACCCTTTGAGGTGCAACAGAAAGGGACTTTCAGTGGCTGGCTGTTAGTTCCTCTGGTAGTTCTAGCCTTGTTGGTGAGGCAGAGGAGACTCTGACAGCCAAGTGGTGTTAGACCTAGGGTGGACCTTTTAGCCAGCAGGCAAACTTGGTATTGAGTTCTACTATGCAGATTTAACCACCCAGACTGGGATAGAGATCACAGGTGTGTTTAACGCATAGCACATCTAGGACAAGCCTATAGGCTTTATTTAGGGCCTGCTTTATTCTCTTGAGATCTGTGTCAGTTTCTGTACTGTAGACTGAGCCCATAGTCAATCACGGATAAGATGGAGCTGTACACAGCGAGTTTTAATGCTTCATTGGTTAGGCAATGTTTATGCCTAATAGTTGGCCAGTTTTGACATTTACAGCCTTGGCTACAAGGTCAATGGGCTGTGAAAATGTGAAGGAACAGTCTAGAGGACCCAACATATTTAAAACTTTGGACCATTTCTAGTGAGGCATTTTGGTTGTTTGCTGTTTTCAATAGATGGGATCTCTGCTGGTTGTGATGAGAGGCAAACAACATTGTCTTGTCTTCTTATAATTAAGCAAGAGCTTTGAATCAAGAAACCAGGCCTCAACTAAACAGAAATTAACCTGCATTCACTTTTCCAGTGCTTCTGGGTCTGTGTGGCTGGTGTAGAGTACAGTATCATCAGCGTACAGTAGGATCTTATCCTGGCACGCTAGAGGAAGGTGGTTTAAGAACAGGCTAAAGAGTAGGGGGCCCATGTTTGAACCTTGGGAACACCTGTGTTGACATTCAGACTTTCAGAGAGGGTATCAATGATTTTTACTTGTTGTGTTCTCCCAGACAGGTAGCTCTGGAACCACCCCAATGATTCAGGTGACAACTCAGTGCAGGTTACTTGGTTCAGCAGCAGTTCATGACTAACTGTATTGAAGGCCTTAGTGAGGTCTATGTAGGTTGTCCCCACCTTAAGCCCCCGATCAAGTGCAGCATAAATGTAGCCTGTGAAGTCAACCAGCGCTGTAGCAGTACTATGTTGTTCCCTGAAACCATGCTGTTCTGGGCATTGCAACTGGTATTTGTTGAGGTAATCGACAAGCTGGTTACAGACAGTACACTCCAGCACTTTTGAGAGTGAGGAGGAGTATGAGATTGTATGGTAGTTGTTGAGACTAGCCCTGTCACCATTTTTAAAAACAAGGGTGACCACTGCTGCTTTCCATAGCTGTGGGAATTTACCGGTTATAAGCATTAGAGTCATAATTCGGGTGAGGGGTGACAGTAACTCATCAAGTGTGAGAGCACTGAGCTTGAGGTCAAGTGTGTCACTACTCATTCTAGTTTTTTCCTAAACCTTGTAAAAGGTATTTTTTGGCTTACTTTTTATTTTATTTATTATTTTTTTATGTTTAGGGTTAAAGTGACAGAACTAGGGAAATGTGGCATTAGGGTAACCAACTGTAACACCCCAACCCCACCCTGCACAGATGAAGAGGGATCAGGGTGGCATTGGTATCTTCAGCCCTAGAACTCACTTCATTCTCCTGTGCTGTACCTGCCCAACTTATTTTCCGATGGAATGTGATGAGCGTTAGAGCTAAAGATGCTAATGCCACCTCCGATCCCTCTTCATCTGTGCAGGGTGGAGGTGAGGTGTTAGGGTTGGTAATACTAATACCTTAACAGAGGGTGGGACAGGGTCATGATAGAAACATTCAAGTACCTCAAGGGCATAAACAAGGTGCAGGGGGAGACATCTTGCAATACAGGAGAAGTACAAGAAAGATAAGGCATGACATGACATTGGAAGGCGGCAGGTTAAGAGGGAATGTGAGAAAGTTTTGCTTCACAGACTGGGTGCTGGACACATGGAATGGTCTGCCACAAGAGGTTGTGGGAGCAAGCACTGTGGCTGGATATTTAAACATGCATGGCACAGCATAGGGGAACCATACAAGTTTGTTTTTGTTGAATTTTGTTGACCCGGTAAGACCACAGGGCCCAGAAAGTCCCTTTTTCAGGGGCGACTGGCGGGGGAGGAATACAGATGGTAAGCAACTGAAATTGAACCAGATTAAGCTGTTGGTGGTATTTTTAGTTAATGAGGGAAATTTGGCTAGGACACCAGGGAAATTTCCCTACTTCCTGTGAGCAGGAAGGACCCTTTTGCTAGTGACTCCAAGATGGCAGCTGTTCCAGATCCTCGTGGAGGTGATGGAAATTCTGTGGAAGGCAGGGGAGCTTTTCTTCCTGATATGGATACTGAGAATGGAGTGGTGAAGAGTTCTGCTGTATGTACACCACGGGAGCACTTTCAAGAAAGCGGCAGAGAATACTGCGCTATGGGAGAGGCGGAAGCCATAACACAACAC
Organism: Neoceratodus forsteri; assembly: GCA_016271365.2. Lineage (NCBI taxonomy): Eukaryota > Metazoa > Chordata > Ceratodontiformes > Ceratodontidae > Neoceratodus > Neoceratodus forsteri. The sequence goes on along the minus strand of JADMNL010000026.1, from coordinate 246,460,733 downwards.
AATATGGAGCTTATGGATGCTGTTGCAGTTCAGAATCAGGAAGTTGGTGGCCCGCATGATTTGCAGGATGGCGAGCAGTGCACAGAACCTCTGATTGTGGAGGAGGAGGGTTCGCTAGTTCCTGGTGCGGCTAGGCTGCCTTTCCAACCGGAGGAGGAATGTGGAGCCACGCAGAAGTTAAAGGCGACATCGAAGAGCATTCCAGCCAGGGACTGAAGCAAAGAAACTGCCCTGCTGGATGCAGGATGGATGAGGCAGGATGGCAGGTGGATACCTGATTCCGAATGGGTTTCTTTTTCGACAGAGGATACGGTTGCTACAGAGTCTTCAGGAACGGTACAGCCTTTGGAGCCGTTGGTGGGGGCAGATGATGGTCCAGTTGGTGAGACTTACAATCTTTTGCTGTAGGGGTAGACTTGGAGCCTCTGGCAAATCGTATGTTTCCTCCTTCTTCTCCTAGAAGAGAACGCTTTCACAGGTCCTGCTTCAGACCTCTTTAGAAACAATCACCTGAATAGGCCCTTAGACTGAATGCAGTCCGTCTCAGGTACAGGGGGGGCCTTCAGGAGCAGCCTGATCGATTCTTTGTGGCCCGCAGGCTGCTCAAAGGTTCTATGAACTTTCAGGCATCAGACATTTATGCCCTGATTAACATTCGTGGGGAAGAAACTTTTGATGCTAGTTTAAAATCATTTGTGGGCCTTGATAAATTTTGGCAGAAGTATGATTCTTTAAAAGCTACTCCCTTATGGCCTCCATTCTGGGCTATCCCCATCACAAAACCACTGTTTAAAACTGTGCATATTATGTCTGAATGAAGGGTAAATGGGGAACATTCTGTATTGGCTGGAGAGTAAATGCACTGTATTGGGGCTTCTGAACCAGTTATTGATGGGAGGTATTTGGACAGGTAGTTGGAAGTTCAAGGTAAAACTACATATTGTGGGGATTTGGTTCAACATATTCCAAATAGTTTTTTCTTGGGGAGGGATTGAAGTGTCTGCTTTTAACCAGGCCAACCCAAGGCATGTTATAAATGTGGGAGCCCACGCCATCTCAGTAGTGCGTGTGATAAAATAAGATGTGCTTTGTGTGGAGAACTGGATCATGACAGTGGTACTTGCCGCAATGTTTTTCGCTGCAATCTTTGTGATACCCAGTGGCATGCTTACCACCAATGTCCATTTGAGGGCCAAAATAATTTGGGGGGCATAGGTAAGGAAACCTTGATCTCGGATGCTCAGGACAAATTTAGGCCTTTCACGGAGGAGACAGCCCCCCTGGCCCTAATCCTCCTGGTCCGGATCCTTCAGCTTCAACTCCTCCTGAGGGAGTGGTATCTGGCTCCTCTAGTATGCCCTCCAATGTTGCACAATCACTAGAGGGTCTGGGGCTCAATGCTCCTATCATGCCCATTCTAGCCCCATCCCCAGCTCCTGAGTTTCTGGCGCCTCATCCGAGACGTGAGACTGGGTCTCATGCTAAAAAGATTGGGATACCACCTATCACCCCCCTACATAACACTTTTCAGGTTTTGCAGGATGCAGATGGGTACTCTGAATCTGATCTATCTGTTGCTTCTGGGGTTTTGTCTGGGATGGAGTGCGATGATGAAGGAGGTTCTGAATTGCTGGAATCCAAGAAGAAGTCAGGAAGGAAGCATAAGAAGGACAAGTCTTAGTCCTGCTCTCTGGCTTCTTTAACGGTAGTTTCCCTGAATTCTTGTAGCCTCAAGAATTCTAAAATGCCTCGGCTTTTCATTTTGTAAATCCTTATCTGCAGATATTATTTTACTGCAGGAGACGCGTTCTCTACTCTTACAGACATAAATTCTACTAGGAAATTGTGGCATTCTGGACCTCTTTTGGTCTTTTGGTACTGATGCAGCAGACGGGGTGGGATATTCTGCCATCCTTTTGTTCAGGTTACTGGATTGGTAGACATAGCTCCTGGGAGGGTGTTGCTACTGGATTGTATCTGCCGAGGTTTTTTCCTCCGTATTATTAGCATTTATGCTCCCCAGGTTAAATCAGCCAGGATTGCTTTATTTGTGGAAATACAGCAGTACCTGTCTACCCCTAGAAACATTATTTGGAGGGGTGATTTCAACTGTGGGCTGGATGTCAGATTTAAGGATCAGATGCAGTGTAAAGTACATTGTGATTTCCATGCTTTGTTCAAACTAGTTCAGATGGCCTCCTTGATGGATGCTTATAGAGCACTTCATTCCGATTCAGGGTCCACTTATAAATGTGGCAGTCTAGCGACTCGGATTGATTTTATTTTTACTTCCAGATATTTACTGCCTTCTGCTTTTTTCTTGACCCCTTGTGAATTTTCGGACCATTTATTATTGAAGGCAAGATTTTCACTGTCTATAATTCCACCATCTTTTCCTGCCCTGCCGGCTCGGTGGAAAATGAATCCGGTTGTTCTTGCTACTGAGCAGTTTCAGTTATGTTTATCTCAGTCATTGGACAAGAGGTTTCGGTAGCTGGGATGTACGATTCCTGGGGAGATTGGTGGATGGATACTAAACTGGAGTTTCGAATGACCTCCAAGGCTTATCATTTTAGTACCCAGTCAGCAGATTATCTTGCACATTTAAAACAAGGAGCACAGTTTTATAAATTACTGTCACTCCCCTCTGTCTCCGATATTCAGATACAGGAGCAACTAGCTCTGCTAAGACAAAGCATGAGGAATTATCATTATGGGAAGGCTTGTAAAATTCATGATGAATTGTCTTATGGGCTTAAATCCTCACCAAGTTCAGATCCTTTTTCGGCTTGTAAGCAAGCCTTGGACAGTAAACTTATGGATGGCCTCTATGATCACGGGGGGTACTACGCAAGGCTGATATTGACATGCTACACATAGTCTGGGTTTTTTTGCAAACTCAACATGGAAGGGCTTTCCAGTCCACTATTAAATGGGAGGATTTGTTTTCTTTTCCTCCACCTAATATTTCTTCCTCTGATTCCCTTTTTTTAGATAGGCCCATTTCCTTGGATGAGGTTAAATCAGAAGTAGCTCGCTTGAAGTCAGGGATCTCACCAGGCCCTGATGGTTTAATTAATGAATTATACAAAATCATGATAGATGATATTAGTGAAACATAGAAACATAGAAACATAGAAGTTGACGGCAGATAAGGACCGCAAGGCCCATCCAGTCTGCCCATTTCTTTTTCTACCTTATAAATGTGCCATCGGCCTTTGCTCTGTCAGTGGCCTATCTATTCATAGTCATTTGTATTGCTCCCTTATGCCTATTCCATGCCTGTCTGAAGCCCTGCACTGTATTCATAGCCACCACTTCTTGTGGTAAGCCATTCCATGCATCCACCACCCTTTCTGTGAAAAAGAATTTCCTCACATCCCCTTAATCGCCTCCCTCTAATCTCATGCTGTGTCCTCTTGTCCTGCTATTTTCTTATATTTAAACATGTTAGACTCTTTCACCCTGTTTATGCCCTTAAGGTGTTTGAATGCCTCGATCATATCACCTCTCTCCTCCTTTGCTCAAGGGTATAAATAGTGAGCTCCGTTAATCTGTCCTCATATGTCTTCTGATGCAGTCCTTGCACCATCTTGGTTGCCCTTCTCTGGACTGCCTCAGATTTGGTTAATGTCCTTGTGAAGGGTGTGGCCTCCAATACTGCACGCAGTTACTCAGATGGGGCCTAACCTAGTGTCTTGTACAGAGGATTATTACCTCCCTCTTACGACTTGTGATACCCCTACTAATACACCCTAACACCCCCTAGCCTTACCTACTGCTTTAGAGGTCTGCTTGGATGATTTTAGGTCATCAGTGATGATGATGCCCAAGTCTCTTTCTTCCTTTGTGACTGCTAGCAACTCCCTCCAGCCTATAGGTGGCTTCAGGGTTTCTCTTCCCTATGTGCATGATTTTGCACTTCTTTGCATTAAATCCCAGTTGCTACTCTTCCTGACCATTCTGCTACTTTATCCAGATCTCTTCTCATTCTGCCCACCCCATCTGGATCATCTACTCTGTTGCAGATCTTGGTGTCATCTGCAAACAGACAAGCCTTACCCTCTAGTCCATCTGCAAGGTCACTAATGAAGATGTTGAAGAGGACTGGCCCCAGGACTGATCCCTGAGGTACCCCACTTGTGACTTGCATCTCTTCTGACTGTATACCATTTACCACCACTCTCTGTTTTCTGCCCGTCAACCAGTTTGCCACCCAGTTGACCAACTTCTGACCCACCTGCGCTACCCAGCTTATTTATCAATCTTCTATGTGGAACAGTGTCAAAAGCTTTGCTGAAGTCAAGGTAGGCGACATCAACTGCTCCTCCTTGGTCCACCACTCTGGTTACCCAGTCAAAGAAATCTATGAGATTAGTTTGACAGGACCTTCCTTTGTAAACCCATGCTGTCTTGGATCCTGTGCCCTATGGATTCCAGGTGTTGCACTATCCTTTCCTTAAGGAGTGCCTCCATAATCTTGCCCACTACTGAGGTAAGACTGACCGGTCTGTAGTTCCCCGCCTCCTCCCTGCTACCACTCTTGTGGAGCGGGATCACATGAGCCCTTCTCCAACCTTCTGGGACCTCTCCTGTGCTCAGAGACTCACTAAACAATTCTGCTAATGGCTCTGCTAGTTCCTCCTTTAGCTCCTTAAGTACTCTGGGATGTATGCCATCAGGTCCCATTGCCTTATCCACCCTGAGCTTAGCAAGCTCTTGTAGTGCCATCCTGGCTTCTGTTTTTAATGAGATTCTAGACTCTTCACGGATGCCATGTGGATTCTCGGATGCCTTGACCATTTTCTTATTTAAAAAAGGGGTTAAGCATTGCATTGAAAACTGGAGACCGATCTGTTTACTGAATACAGATTATAAGATTTTTTCCTCAATTTTGTGCCCTCGGCTCCAACATGTTGCTTCTTCTTTAGTACATCCAGTTCAAACATGTTCAATTCCAGGTAGACACATCCACCAAAATTTGGCCCTACTTCAGAATGTGTGTGAGCTTGGACAGTTGGGGAAATTGTCCAGTTATTTACTTTCCTTGGACCAGGCCCAAGCCTTTGATAAGGTGGCACATGGGTTTTTATTTGATGTCCTACTGCGGTATGGGTTTTCCATGAAACTAAGAACCTGGGTGGCACTTTTATATAGTAATGCCCCAAATTTTCCCCTTGTTACTAGATTAGTCGGGGAAGGGACTTATTTTTGTAGAGGGGTGCTCCAGGGCTGCCCACTTAGTCCTTTGTTATATACTTTTGTTTTGGACCCTTTGGTTCGGGAACTCCTTCATCATCCTCACGTTCAGGGATTATCTCCATCTCCAGCGGTTCTGTCACAGTGCTTTGCGGTTTCCGCAGATGACATGTGTTTTCTGCTTCATATTACTGAACAGCTGAAGGCCTTGTTGTATTGCATCTTGTGGCCCAGTTTGGTCTGCTTCAGGAACAGTGAATTATGAAAAGTGCTGTGTGTTTTTAGGGGAGGGGGTTTTTGATTCCATGATCGGGCGGATAACCATCTCTACGGGCCTATTAAGATCTTAGGTTGTTTCTTTCTGATGGAAGATTTAAATGATCTTAATTGGCAACCTCGCATTGTGCTGGGTGAAAAGAAAGTACAATTATGGAAAACCTGGTCTTTTTCTAAACAAAAACGTGTGTTAATAATCAAAAAGGTTTTACTCCCTCTGTTTCTTTACTTGAGTTCGGTTTTTCCTTTACCTAGGCATCAGGAAACCTGTTTATATAGTACTTTTTTTCAAATGTTGTGAGAAAGCCGATTGAACCTGATTAAGCGGGATTTCACATATCTTCCAATTAAGGCGGGTGGTCTTGGCATGATTAATCCGGTTGTTTTTTATTTTTCCTTTTTTATAAAAGCTACATTTAAAGAGATGTCGTTAAATCACTCTCATCCTTGGGATGCCTGGACTCTGCTTTCACTTCAAGATTTTTTGATGCGGTGGTCTACAGAAGCACCTATAGTGAAATCCAATTATAAAGTGCCTTCCTTTCTTCCAGTAGTGGCTGCTAAACTTCGCATGTGGAGCGTGGCTAAAGACGAGGTTTATCGGCTTTCCCGTAAGGGTATATATCAGAGTACAATGTCTATGAATTTTTTAGTACGGGTTGATTTTCCCAGGTGTTTCCACACAAAATTACACTTAGCCCTAAAGGTGCTGATGGACAGGAGGATTTCTGTCCGGATGTGGGATGTATCCTGGTTAAGTTGTCATGGGAGGTTAGGGGTTAAGGGGAATTTAAAACATAAGGCTCTTGCAGAACGGAACTGTATTAGATTTGAATGTGTGGGCATTGAAGAAAGTCAGACTCATTTTTTTCATACTTGTTCGTATACTGTACAGTTTTGGTCCACTTTGTCTGTTAAGTGGGGGTAGGGGATGGCATGTCAGGTTACCTATGAATGTTTGGTTTTGGGGGACTATTCAGGGTATTTTTCCCGTTTTCATCCTAGTACTCTTAATGTGATATTTGCTTGCATCAAGTTTTATCTCTGGCAGGCGAGATGTTCTTTTTCCATACAGCATACTTATACTTTACCTTTGGTGGTGATAAGTCATATTGAATCAGCTTTACGGACACAAAAGGACTTTGAATTCCGTCATTTTCCGATTTCTTTATTCCACGAATACTGGAAGCATGTCTACTGGATTTAATATGGTCTGGTTTTTTTTTCCCTGTATTTTTCTGCTGTTTATGTTTGATATTTCTACAGTGATGTTTAAGTTACATAGATACAGAGACAGTGTCGGCAGATAAGGGCCTATGGCCCACCCAGTCTGCCCATTTGAGCTTGTAAGTTCAGTTTGTTTTCCTAGAAGTCTGTTGCACCTTACCCCTGACCTCCAGAATTCGTTTATGTCCATCCCATGCATTCTTAAATCCCGTGATTGTTTCAGCCCCCACCACTTCCTCTGGCAGGGTGTTCCACTTGTCCACCACCCGTTCTGTGAAGAAATTCTTTCTCATGTTTCCTCTGAATCATCCTCCTCCAACTTCATCCCATGCCCTCTAGTCCTGGAACATCTTTTTCGCTTAAAATAGTGTTTTCCTGCACCCTGTTCCTCCCTGTAAGATACTTGTATGTCTGTATCATATCCCTCTCTCTCCTCTCCTTCAGGGAGTACATGTTCAGTTCCTTCAGCCTGTCTTCATAGGACTTGTGATGCAATCCATGCACCATCTTTGTTGCCCTCATGGAACATTCTCTACCCTGTCTATGCTCATACGTAGGTATGGTCTCCAGAACTATACACTGTACTCCAGGTGGGGCCTCACTAGTGTCTTGTATAGCGGAATTATGACCTCCCTTTTCCTGCTGGTGATGCCCTGCCTATACATCCCAGCATCCTATTTGCTTTACCTGCTGCCTTGTCACACTGTTTCTACCTAGAGGTCATCAGAGATGATGACCCAAGATCCCTTCCTGCTTGGTGCATGCTATATCCTCACCCCCAACTGATATATCGTGCCAGGGTTTTGTGCCCATATGCATTATCTTGCACTTCTTTGCATTGAATTTCAACTGCCAAACCCTGACCATTCTTCAAGTTTCTGCAGGTCGCTCTCATTCTGTCTACACCCTCTGGTGTGTCTACTCTGTTACAGAGCTTTGTGTCATCAGCGAACAGTGAAATTCTGCCTTCTAGGTCCTGCGCCTGTCACTGATGAAGATGTTGAATAGGACCGGTCCCAGCACTGATCCTGTGGTACCCCACTGGTCACTCTTCCCTCTGTGGAGTGACAGCCATTTACCACCACCCTCTGTGTCCTGCCACCCAGCCAGTTACCTACCCACCACACTACTGTCCTGCCCACACCCATATTCCCCAGTTTGTGTAATAGTCTTCTATGTGGCACAGTGTCAAAGGCCTTGTTGAAGTCCAGATAGGCCATGTCCACTGCCCTCCCCTATCCACCTCCCTAGTCACCCAGTCAAAAAATTCAACGAGGTTGGTCTGACATGACCTCCCCCTGGTGAAACCATGCTGCCTTGGGTCCTGTAGTCCATTGACAACCAGATGTTCCACCAATCTCTCCTTCAGTAGTGCTTCCATGATCTTCCCCACTACCGAGGTGAGGCTGACTGGTCTGTAGTTCCCTGCTTCCTTTAGTTCCCACTTTTGTATAAGGGGACTACATCTGCAGTCCTCAGTCTTTGGGTACCTCCCTGTTTCCAGTGATCGGCTAAACAGGATAGCCAGAGATTCAGCCACCACCTCTCTTAGTTCTTTAAGGATCCTGGGGTGCACCCCATCTGGCCTCATTGCTTTATCAACTCTTATTACTTCCAGTTCCTTCAGGACCCTTTCTCGTGTAAAGGGACTTGTGTCCATTTCTGCGCCATTTTCACTCCTTGTTCTCCCTTCAGACCCATTACCCTCCTCTTCCTCAGTAAAGACTGAGCAGAAATACCTGTTCAGTATGTCAGCTTTACTGTTGTCATCCTCCACGCAGCCCCCATCCTCCCCCTTCAGTCTCACTATCCCTCCCTTTGTCTTTCTTTTTTCACTTATGTACCTGTAAAAGGTTTTGTCCTCTCTACCCACTGATTTTGCAATGTGTTCTTCTGACTGAGCTTTGGCTTCCCTTACTGACCTCCCTGCCTCCCTTTGCTTCTCCTGGTACTTCTCCCTATCCCTTCTGCCTGTGTCTTTTGTATTGCCTGAACATAATCTTTGGCTTTCACTTTCTTTGCTACCTCTTTGAAAACCATAATGGTCTCCTCTTCCTTTTCCTCTTGCTAACCTACTTAATACATAATTCTGTTGTTCTTGTAATCCCCATTTTAAATACTGCCCACTGTTCCTCAACCCCTGATTCCTGTCCCATTCCCCTTAATGTCTCTTTCAAGTATCTCCCCATTTTCCCAAAGTCTGCCCCCCTAAAATCCAGGATACGTGTTTTTGTGTGGTTTGGTTCTGCTGTTTCTGTGAATTTAAACCACAATGACTGGTGGTCACTGTTTCCCAGGTGCTCCCCCACAGTTACCCCCATCACACTGTCCCTGTTTGTGAGCACGATGTCCAGTATTGCCTTCTGCCGAGTTGGTTCCATGACCAGTTGCTTGAGGAAGGCACCCTGAAGGGAGTCCAGGATAAATCTGCTCCTAGTTGATGCTGCTGCTGGGATGCTCCAGTCCACGTCTGGAATATTGAAGTCTCCAACCAGTACTACCTCACCCTTGTCTGCCATCCTTTGGATGGCTAGCATCAGCTCCCTATCTGTTTCTTCCTCCTGGGCTAGTGGTCTATAGACCACACCTGTGCGGATGGCTGTCCCCATTTTCCTTTCCAGCTTAACCCACAGTATCTCTCCCCCAATTTGTTCCTCCTGGATCTCTGTGGCCCTTATGTCATTTTTTACTTAGAGTGCCACTCCTCCTCCCTTCCTGCCTGCTCTGTCTCTTCTGAATATGTTGTAGCCAGGTATGGCCATCTCCCAGTCGTGGTTATCATTACACCAGGTTTCAGTGATGGCCACAATGTCCAGGTCTGACTGCACCATGACAGCCTCCAGATCTTCCATCTTGTTGCCAAGGCTCCTGGCATTTGCACACATCGCTTTCCATGATTTGACCTCCCTAGACTGTCTCATTGTTCTACTCCAGCCCCTTCCTTGGTTGTCATTTATCCCTGGTTCTCCTTGCTGTCTGCCCTTCTGCTGAATTTTGCCCCTTTTCTGCTTATCCACCTTTTGGGCACTAATCTCCATCTTTTGCACACTGCTTTGCAGAGATAGCCACTCCTCTGGTTCACTGGTTCCACTGCTAGCTGTGGGGGGGTGAGCAAGTAGGTGCGTTATCATTTTATAATTATTTCTGTTTACTATGAATGCCCTGTATTGATGTTTTTTGGTTTCTGCAATAAGCATTTCCCCTACTCTTTTTGATAAGTGCCATGGGATCTTTAACATCCACCTGAACTACCACCAAGCCAGGCAGATGGGACCTCAGTTTAACGTCTCACCCAAAAGATGGTACCTCAGAAGTACAGCACCCCTCTCATGCTGCACTACAGTGTCAGTACTGGGATATTAACCCAAGTGCCAGATGTAGGAACTGAACTCACAGCCCTTTATTTATCACAAGTAAAGCAGAGGGAGGGTCAGAAGCCATAATCAAGTATGAGGCTTATGGGCACACTGTCTAGGCCTAGCAGTCCTTATCTGCCAACAATTTCAATATTTTGCTATGCATGCTCATGACTGGAGAGAGCTATAGGATGGGGGGATAGTTGCTGATAGTCACTAAGGAAGAAAGGGACCTGCAAGTTATTATTTTAGATGACCTGAAAATGCTCAAAGCAGAGTACAAGGACAGCAGGGAATGCTAGTGGCACACTGGGGAGCATAGGCATGAGTATCACCAGCACAAGGCAGCAGGTAGTGATGCCATGATATAAAACCATGGTCAGGCCTCACATGTGGTAATGTGTGCAGTTATACATGGGACAAGCATAGGGGAATGATAGAGGTAAAACAGAGGGAGGGTCAGTCAGTAATCAAGTACGGGCCTTATGGGTAGACTGGATTGGCTTAGTAGTTCTTATCTGCCAGCAATTTCTGTATTTCTATGTTTCACTATGCATGTTCACGACTGGAGAGAGCTACAGGTTCGGGAAGAGTAGAGAGCTACATGATAGGGTGAGGAGACTTGCTGACAGTCACCAAGGAAGAAAGGGGCCGGAGGCTATTATTTCAGATGACCTGAAAATGTCAATAGACAGTATAGTACAAGGACAGCAGGAAGGGCCAGTGGCATGCTGGGGTGCATAGGCAGGAGTATCACCAACACAAGGCAGCAGGTAGTGATGCCATGATATAAAACCATTGTCAGGCCTCACATGGAGTAATGTGTGCAGTTATGCATGGAACAAGCAAAGGGGAACGATAGAGGTAAAGCTGAGGGAGGGTCAGAAGGCGTAATTATGTAAGTACAGGCCTTATGGGCAGACTGGATGGGCTTAGCGGTCCTTATACTAACATACTAAAATGCCAGCAGAATAGGCCTAACGTCTTTTGTGTCTGCTTGTTTGGTCAGCCCCCATCCTGGGAGCTGACCATATTGCTCCCCTCGCTCTCTCTGGCTTTTCCCTTCCCAGTCCTGGATATTCCTGCTGCACAGGACTTTGCTTCCAGAACCCTTCCCCTGTACCTGTCCCACCCCCTGTTGAACCCCTCCACTATCTCTGCCTCCACCAGCCCCCTGGGCAGCACATTCCATGGCTCCACCACCCTCTCAGTGAAGTAGCACCTCCTTCTTTCTCCCCTGAATCTCCCCCTTCAGCTTCCACCCATGTCCTCTAGTTGTCTCCCTCCTTCCTTCACAGCACCGTGACTGCTCCTCCCCTATTTAACACCTTCATGTACCTGAAGACCTCTATCATGTCCCCCCAATCCCTTCTGTCTTCCAATGTGTACATATTTGGCTCTTCGAGCCTCTCCCCATAGGTCCTGTCCCCTAGACCCCAGATCATATAGGTTGCCCTCCTCTGGACCCTCCCTAGGAGTTCAATATCCCTCTTTAAGTGTGGCCTCCAAAACTGCACGCAGTACTCAAGGTGCGGCCTCACTAAGCAGTTATACAGAGGGAGTATCACTTCCCTCCTTCTGGAGGTGATCCCCCTAGCGATGCATCCCAGTATCCTGCTGACCTTGGCCACTGCCCTCCTACAAGTCTCCGAGTTGTTCATCTTGACATCCACCACCACACCCAGGTCCCTCTCAGCCATTGAGACTTGTAGCATTCCCTCCCCCCAGGGTGTACACATGGCCCGGGTTTCTGGCTCCCAGGTGCAGTACATTGCATTTCCCTGAATTGAACCTCCACTTCCACTGTCTAGACCACCTTTCCAGAGCCACCAGGTCCCCTGTAGGGCCTCCCTCCCCTCATCCCCATCCACCACCACCCCCAGTTGTGAGTCATCCACAAAGAGACTCATCTCACTCCTGATACCCTTCCTTATGTCAGAGATGTAGGCGTTGAACAGGAAGGGCCCAAGGACTGATCACTGAGGGACCCCACGAATGACCCTCCTTGCAGATTAGACTATCCCGACAACCACGACCCTCTGGGTCTGGTCCTGGAGCCAATTGCCTATCCATCTGATAATCTGGTTCCCCGCCCCCATTTCTCCCAGCTTATTCAACAGGCTCCCATGCGGAACAGAGTCAAACTGAAATCAAGATAGAGGATATCCACCAGTCTACCCAGGTCCAAGGCACTTGTCACTCAGTCATAGAACTCCACAAGGTTTGTCTGACATGATTTCCCCGGGATGAATCCATGTTGTCTATCATCCAGGCACCCTGACATTTCCAAGTCCCCCCTAGCCTCTCCTTGACAATGCCCTCTATCACCTTGCCACCACCGATATCAGACTGACAGACCTGTAGCTCTCTGCCACCTCCCTTGATCCCCCCTTGTGGATAGGCACTATATGTGCCACCATCCAGTTCTGGGGCACCCACCCTGTCCTCAGAGAGATGCTGAAAAGCTCCACCAGGGGTTTCACCAGGACATCCACCATTTCCTTCAGCACTCTGGGATGTACTGTAATTTATCCGGCCCCAGTGCTTTCTCCATCTTCAGGGACCTGAGAGCTTCCCTCACTCTCTCTGCCATGATTTCCACCTCTGCTACCTCATCCCCCTGCTTTGCCTTCCCCCCCGGCAGTGATGGTCCCCCCTCCTCAGCCCAGCCAATCGGCAAGGGTTCCCCCCCTCCTCAGCTTCACCATCTCCTCCCATGTATGATGCAGCCCACCCCATTTTCCTTGGTGAAAACTGAGGCAAAGTACTCATTTAGTACTTCAGCCTGCTTCCCCAGGTCTTGTGCCCATCCTTCCCCTGTTTTAATCCTGCTAATCTGCCCCTTCACCTTTCATTTTCCTCAGTGTATCTAAAGAACTCCTTGTTCCCTCTCCTAATTTCCCTGAATAGGTTCTGCTCTTTCCTTGCCTTAGCTGCCGTCATCACCCTAATGGCCCTTCTGGCCATGAGCTCATATTCCCCTCAATCCCTTTCACTTCTTGAGCCCTTAAAATGCCTATAAGCCGCTTTCTTTCCCCTCACAGCCTCCTGAACCTCCCTGGTCCAGCAGCACAGTTTACGGGCCCTACCACATTTTCGTCTTACTCTTGCACAGGTGCTGGTAGCATTCTGCACCCCCCTCCTGATGATTTCCCACCTACTGTCAGCATCCATGTCTGGCCCAATCCCATCCAAATGCTTCTAATGGATCTTTCCCATTTCCTTGAAATTCACCTCCCTGAAATCAGTTACTTCCATCTTTGTGCAGCCTTCTACCCCTCTTAAGTCCTAGTAGAACCAGCCTGTGGCATGGTCGCTCCCTGCCAATGGGTCCCTTACCTCCAGGCCCCCAATCTGGTCACTATCTGCCAGAACCACATCCAGTATCTGCGTCTCCCTGGTTGGTTCCCCCACCTGCTGAATTAGAAACGCATCCTGAAAGACATCCAACAACCTCTGTTCTCTGGCCACCAAGGATGTCATAGTCTCTCAGTCTGTTCCTGGCATGTTTAAGTCCCCCAACACCACTACCCTTCCCCTGCCCAATCTGCAGTGTCTCCCAACATATGCCACCAGACTCTCCTCCAGCTCCTCCACCAGCGCAGGGGGTCTATACACCACTCCTATTTTTACTCTCTTGCCCCCCCTTGTTATCAAGGTGACCCAAATCGCCTCCACAGTTCCCTCCGCTTCCTCCACTCCTCCTATGCCAATGCAGTTTTTGACTATTATTGCTACCCCATCTCCCCTTCCCTCCCTCCATCCTTCTTGAACATGGTAAACCCTCCAGGTTCAGGTCCCAGTCATGCCCTGTGGTGGCCCAGGTCTCAGTGAGTGCTGCCACATCCACCTGTCCCTCAGTTAGCATCACCTGGAACTCAGGCATTTTATTGCTCAAGCTCCTGGCATTTAGCAGCTCCTGCTCACGTTCCCATGGGGATTCTGTCTTCCCCCGGTCAGCACCTTACCAGTCGGCCTTTTCTCACATTCCTCCAGCTCCCCGGTGGGGGTAGAGACAGAGTATCTCCTTTATCAGACACCCCTCGACAGCCTTTTCTCCCATCCCTCCCCCTTCACAAGTTTAAACCCCACCTTTCACCAATGAACCCCTCTATTTTCAACTTAAGGATTTCCCTCTCCTCCAAACTAAGATGGAGCCTATCTCAAGCATACAGTCCCTTATCCTCCCAGGTCTCCCCCAATCCCCCATCAGCTCATACTCTCTGGCCCAACACCATTCCCTGAGCCACTGGTTTATCTCCCTAATCTTCCTCTTGTGTTCCCCACTAGCCCTTGACACCGGCAGGATTTCTGAGAAGGAAACTGTGCATCCTATGTCATGACAGACCCTGGCAATCTCCCTGAACCTTGTCTGTATCTCTAGCTCATTGTTTTCCTCAATGTCATTGGTACCCAGGTGGACCAGTATGTCCGGGGAACCTCCACAATCCTTTGTCAGCTGATATACCTCATGCTTGGCCCTATGCACCATTAGTCCAGGGAAGCATTTTGTTCTAACCAGGCAGGCCTCCCCCTTCCTATCTCATTTGATACCCCTGATCATGGAATCACCCAACAGGAGCAATCTGACCACCCCTTTTCCTCCATTCCCCCCTTCAAGTCCCACATCCTTTCTATTGGTCCCTCCCCCAGCTGGTTCCTTGCTCCTCCCCCTAACTGGGTGCTCCCTGCTGCCACCTCCTTATTTCCCCTGACCACCCCTTCCCCATCCGATTATATGCCTCTCCTCTTCCCGAGTATCCTTTTGTACCCTGCTATCCCCCATCACTGCTCGCAACTGGTCCTTTGCCCACATCTGCTAAACTTGCCTGGCTCATCCTCCCTTCTTCCCGTCTCCATTCAGCCCCTCCTTGCCTGTCGTGCTCTCCTGGCATAAGCCTTCCATTGCCTTTACTGTATCCTCCTTGTATTTCTGATCCCTCTCCTTGCTTTTTTTTTCTCCTAACTGGTCCTTTTCCTTGTGCTTTCCTCCCTCTATCCCCTCCTCCTCCTGCTCTGATCCACCACTCCCCCCCATTTTCCCATGTTCCAAGATCCCCCCGTTCTTCCTGCTATCTGGCCCCTGCCTCCTGCATCCCACTCCCTTTCCATCTCTAATCACCCCTGTCATGGCTACTTCACCCCCCTCATCCTCAAGCAGAAGAAGAGAATTTAAGCATTACTGAGTTTAAGGTCTGGTCCACCTCTCCCCCTTCCTTCTTTCTGTACAGCCCCCACCATCTGCCTACTTCCATGAGAATGTCCTCCCTTTGGCCACCCTCTGTGAGGGTCCCCAGATACATGCCTGCTTCCCTGGTAGTGTCCTCCTTTTGGGCCCCCTCTGTCAGGGTCCCTATGCGACCCCAGAGTACTCTTCTGCACTCCTTTCCCTATGGCCCTGACCCTAGTGCTTGGTGCAACCCTGTGAGAGAGCCTCTGCCCTATTCTACAACCATACCCCACCCTCCAGATGTCTCCTAGTCCCCTCAACCTCCTCCCTAAGCTGTGCCAGCTAGTAGCACACTGGGCAACCACTGAACTTCCAAGCACAGTCCAGTATCATGGCCGCCCCACACCCTGTGCATCCCACCACCATCCCAAAGATGCTGGTCCTAATGACATGTGGTCCCATCCCCCTCCAAGTAAGATTCCTTGGATGAACCACCATGTTCCTCCTAGTCCAAGATACATACCTACCCACTAATCAGGTCACCCACTAATCCCAGATACAGTCCAACAGTAAACAGGTACCCCCATTACTAGGTGCAGTACTACACAGTAAACTTATAGGGGAAGTGTTCAACTCCTTAAGCTCCTCTCTCCCAGCCCTTAAACCCAACCCCCAGTGGCTAGAACTACATGAGCTGAGCCTGAAGCCTTTTCCTCCAATTGCAGGGCAGGTGTTCTCCTATAAAGGAACCAAGCTCTGGGAAGGAGGGGTGGGAGGGTGGGATCAGGGCCTTCACCTGACTCTCACGAGAGTATATCAGCCCTGTGTCTGCCCCCACTGCACCTCCAAGCACTACCAACTAAGAAAATCTTTCAAGTCTCTTTACTCTCTCAGCATCAAGCTAGAAGCTTCTTCCTCTATCCCTTCTAACTAAAGACTGACAGCTGGGAGTCCCACTTTACTTTCAAACAGCACTAATCCCCTGTAATATGGTGCCTGCACTTACAGGCCAGCTAGCAACTTTTAAAAACACACAAACACCAAACTGTCTGCTACAAACACACAGAAAACCAGCTAAGAAAATCTTTCAAGTCTCCTTACTCTCCCATCATCCAGCAAGAAGCTTCTTCCCCCTCTATCTGCCAACAATTTCTATGTTTCTATGTTTTGCTATGCACGCTCATGACTGCAGAGAGCTACAGGAAGAAAGGGACCTGGAAGTTATTATTTCAGATGACCTGAAAATGTCAAAGCAGAGTACAAGGGCAGCAGGGAAGGGCAGTGGCATATTGGAGTGCATAGGAAGGGGTATCACCAGTAGAAGACTGGCAGTTGTGATGCCGTTATATAAAACACTGGTCAGACCTCACATGGAGTACTGTGTGCAGTTCTGGAGGCTGCACCTTCAAAATAGCATTAACAGTCTGCAGGCAGTCCAAAGAAGGATGACTAAATTGGAGCAGGACTTGCATCACAAAACTTACAGGGAGAGATTAAGGGACCTCAATATGTACTCATTGGAGCCCGTATGGAAAATATCTATATTTTTTTAATATCTGAAATATATCGATGTATCCCTAAATATTTATTTTATTTTAAACTTTTGTTTACTGGGTAAGTACAATGAACCAAGGCCCATTTTCATGTATAACCCAGGGACCAAATACATATACAGTCAAGATGTTTACGATTAACAAAACTCACACCACAATACGATTATAACATTTACATCACACAATTTCACTACAATAATGAGTAAAGGAAATATGATAAAAAATATTAATTGAAAACAACAACAATGCAATTTATCAAGAAAAAAATGTCTTAGCCTAATTTTAAAAGTTTGATGACAAACATTCTCATATAAAATAATAGGAAGCTCATTCCAATTTTTAGCAGCAGAAAGAGAAAAAGAACCATTACCCATTTTAGTTGTGGTCTGGGGGAACATTTAACTTAATTTGGTAATCTGTACGAAGTTCCCGTGAATTTATTTTAATTTGTAATAATGAATACAATGGAGAGTCTGTACCTTGATGGAAAACTTTCTCTGTTAATGAACATAAACTGTATAAACAACCCAGACTAGTTGGAAGTCAGGCAGAGAGTCTATACAGTTCACAATGATGTGTAGAATAAGGCAGCTTAAAAGTAAATCTACAGATACCATGAAACACATTAGTAAGAAGAGATAACTCTCTATTAGACAACTTAGAAAAAACAAATGTATTATAGTTTAACTGAGGTAGTAATACACCCTCAGCTATTGCACGCCTTGCTGGTAAAGTCAGCAATGATTGAAACTTGAATAGGACACCCAATCTCCGATTTATTTGACGAGAAATAAAATTTACATGATCAGAAAATTTTAAGTATTGGTCCAACATGACTCCAAAATATTTAAATTGTTTTACCTGCTCTATCCCATTACCCAATGAATCAGAGATGGACAAATTCTGAAATCTATTAAGTCTAATTCTAGATCCAAAAAGCATACATTTTGTTTTTGTGTTATTTAATGTCAACAAATTCCCATTTAACCACCTTCAAAGTATAGCAAAGTCCTTATTTAAAGACTTGTTAATAAGTTCCACTGAAATCAAACTTTTGTACAAAATAATGTCATCTGCATAAATCAGACAATGTGTATCATTCAATAAGGATGGAATAATATCTACAAATGCAGTAAACAAAAGTGGGCTCAGAACAGATCCCTGGGGCACCCCCTGTAATAAGAACCTACTAGAGGAAAATGCTCCATTTAATCCTACTCTAAGTGGTCATTTGGGCAAATAACTATGAAACCAGTCAACAGCAATCTCCGCCATACCATAGCTTCCGAGCGCCCTGATCAGCAAAGGATGACTCACTAAATCAAAGGCCTTGACCAGGTCCACGAACACAGCACCAGTGAGCAAACTCTCATCGGTAGCAACACTGGTGTGGTTCATGAACATGGCCAAGGCCGTCCCCGTCCCATGGAATTTTTGAAACTCATGCTGATCAGGAGTCTTAAGACCATTATCTTGTAAGCAGGCAGAAAACTGCTCATTCACAAGTCTCTCAAAAATCTTACTCAAAGGTGACAAAAGGGAAATAGGATTATAATTGTCCATAACCATTCTGTCATCTGATTTATAAATGGGTTTGATTACTGTCTGTTTCCATTCATCACGGAAACATCCAGTAAGCAAAGATAAATTGAAAATAGAAGTGGATAAGTAATATATTCAGAAATCAATTTTAAGAACCTAGTCTCAAGTTCACACGCACTTGAACAAATTGGCATATGTTTCAAGAGATTGTAAATCCGATATCGTTCAATAAATGAAAAATAAAAAGAACCAGATTCAGAAATAACATGAGATTGTTCATCTATACACAGATCCTGATTAAAGGCATGTGTATATCTGGACAAATCTAAAAATTTATCCAAAAAAGAATCACAAATAACCTGAACATCAGAAATCACTTGACCATCCTTACCGAAAGCCCCAATAGATTATTTCCTAGATTTATTAATTAAAGCATTTACAGAAGACCAAAACCTTTTTGGGTTATTTAAACTAGACGTATGTAAGTTCTGAAAATAACTAGATTTACTTTGCCTAACTTTCATTTTACATTCATTTCTAAGCTTCCTATAACTATTAAAATCTCTCATTAATTTAGTTACCTTATACAATTTCCAAGCAGCATCTCTCAATTTCATTAAATGTAACAAGGGGGCATTTATTCAAGGAACCTCTGACTCTCCTAACCACTTTAGGAAAATATTTGTTTTGTAATTCCAGAAGAGTGGAAGTAAAATTATCAGTGGCAATATTTATGCCAGGGATTGCATCCAAAAAGGTCCAGTCAATATTCTGTAAATCAAGAAGAAAATCACCACTCACCTCATTAACAAACCTACAGTATGAAATGAACCTAGGAGGCAGTTTAGGCCTTTTAGATCTCCATATGCAATAAGTGGCCAAATTGTCACTTATTACATTGGGAAGTACACCAACACCAGAAATGTTTACCCACTTATTAACAAGAACCAAATCTAAAATTGTGTGGTTCTGACTACTCATATTCAGACGAGTAAATGAGTTACTGAGCTGAGACAAACCAACATTGGCCAATAACGTCTCTATAGAAGGATAATTTATAGGGTCCCAATGAATACTGAAATCTCCAATAATCAAAAGATCACTACTGATCGAATAATTGTTACAAACTTCAAAATATCATCTAACCCTTTTTTAGCAGTTTTTGGAGGATTGTAAACTGTACAATATCTTCATTTTTGGCAACCACCCAACTTCAGTTCCAACAACAGCCATTCAAAGTCAGAAGTATGTTTATATCCAGGAGAAATCTCAACTAATTTTAATTCAGGTTTATAGTATACCATTATACCCCCACCCTTCTTTTTTCCATTCCTGTCTTTTTGTATTACATTATAACCTTCAAGAGCAACAAGGTTATCTAAAACTGAAGGTTTCAACCAGGTTTCAGTTACACTGAATATGTTTGGGTCATAATTAGTGACACAGGCCTCAATTTCAGCTTGTTTAGACATAAAACCTCTAACATTTAGATGGACTATTCTTAAACCTTTAGTTTGCCAATAATTATAAATTACTGTATCTGGAATTAAAGGCCCAGGGTTTGTTTCCACATCACCAGATAAAAGTACGATATACCACATAGTACTAAGCAACAGGGAAACAAACGAAAACTTTACACTAGATGTAAAAGAAAAATCCCCCATCTCATATATATTCCTCTTGTTAAGACTACCCAAGTTCCTAACAGTTAAGGAAAAACAGAAGGTAGAGGCCTTTAGTGAATTTGAAAATGTATAATCGGTAAATGAATACATTTGAACATTTGTTAATGTAATAGGATCAATGGTATACATTACACCTTGATCAAACAAAATTAATCCCATGCAACAACACATCATGAATATCTTTAAGCCCTACATGTTAGCTAACCAGTTAATCAACAAATGACCTATAGAGATACTTGCCTATATTATCTAATATACATGTTTCAAATATGTCAGATACAGTTACACTTTCAGATATATTTCAAGATATACTATATTCTAGACGCATTCCTGACCCAGCAGGTGGGTGAGCCAACTAGGGAGGCCCGGAGACTGGACATGGTCCTGGTGGACAGTGATTTGACTAGAGGCCTAGAGGTGAGGGACCATTGGTGGGGAGTGATCACACCACAGTCTGATTCTTCCTGGACCTGGGGGGAGGAAAGCAGAACAAGGAAGGTAGTAACTGACTTTAGGGGTGCAGGCTTCAGGGAGATGGGAAGGATCCTTAAAGATCATTTGGACAGGATAAGGCCGGATATGGATGCTGACAGCAGGTGGGAGATCATTAGAAGGGGAATACAGGAGGTTACCAGATCCTCCGCAAGGGAAAGGTGCAAGTTCAGTAAGGCCAGAAAATCCTGCTGGTGGACCTGGGAGGTTCAGGAGGTGGTGAGGTGCAAGAAGGCAGCCTATAGGTGCTTCAAGTGCTCAAGGAGTGAAAGGGATTAGTGGGAGTATGAGCGGACAGCCAAGAGAGTCACCAGGGTGATGAGAGCAGCTAAGGTGAAAAAGGAGCAGTCCTTGGCCAGGGGATCCACAGGGGGGACAAGGGGTTCTTTAGATACATAGGGGGAAAAGAAAAGTAAGGGAGCAGATCAGCAAGATAAGGATTGGGGAGGGTTGGGCACATAAGGTGGGGGAACAGGCAGAGGTCCTAAATGAGTACTTTGCATCAGTTTTTACCAAGGAGGATGGAGGGGCTACATCTTGCAGGGCGGGGCCCTGATGTGTCTGGGGAAAGGGAGTGGCCACCACAGACAGGTCAGAGGCCAGCAGTACAGGGTGCAAAGGGGGAGGAGGAGGTGGAGGCTGAAATCCCAGTAGAGAGAGTAAGGTAATTCCTCAGGTCCCTTTGGATGGAGAAAGCACCTCGGCCAGATGAGATTCATCCCAGGGTGCTCAGGGAACTGGCAGATGTCCTGGTAGTCCCCATGGTGGAGCTCTTCAACATCTCCCTGAGGATTGGATGGGTGCCCCAAGACTGGAGGGTGGCCTATGTCATGTTGATCTACAAGGAGGGGTCAAGAGAGGAGGCAGAAAATTACAGGCCCTTTAGCCTGATGTTGGTGGTCAACAAGGTGATGGAGGGTATCATCAAGGATAGCCTAGGGGGGTTCCTGGAGCAAAATTGGTATTTAGACAGTAGGCAGCATGACTTTGTCCCAGGAAGATCATGTCAGATGAACCTCGTGGAGTTCTATGACTGGGTGACAAGGGCCCTGGACCGGGGTAGGACAGTGGACATCCTCTTTCTGGACTTTAGCAAGGCATTTGATTCAGTACCCCACAATGGCCTGCTGGCTAAACTGAAGGAAATAGGGGTTGGGATGCAGTTGTTAAGATGGATTTGAAACTGGCTCTCTGAGCATACCTGAGAGGGTGGTTGTTGGGGGGTTAGCCTCATCCCTAAGATGGGTTACTAGTGGGTTGCCCCACGGGTCAGTGCTGGAGCCACTCCTGTTCAACGCCTATGTCTCATACATAAGGAAGGGGATCAAGAGTGAAATGAGTCTCTTTGCAAATGACTCAAAGCTGGGTGTAGTGGTAGATGAGAAGGAGGGGAAGGGAGGGTGGACTTACAGGAGGATCTGGAGGCTCTGGAAAGGTGGTCAGGAACATAGAAGCTAAAATTCAGTGCAGGGAAGTGCAAGATTCTGTACCTGGGAGTCAGAAATCCAGGCCAGGGGTATACCCTGGGAAGAGAGAAAATTCAAGTTAAGGAGGGTGAGAAGGACCTGGGAGTAGTGGTAGATGTCAAAATGAACAACTCAGAGACCTGTAGGGGGCAGCAGTAAGGGCAAATAGGATGCTGGGATGCATTGCCAGAGGGATTACCTCCAGAAAGGCGTAAGTGCTTCTACCCCATACAACTCCTTGGTTAGGCCACACCTTGAGTATTGTGTGCAGTTTTGAAGACCACATTTAACTTATTGCCTCTGAGAACCATCTGTATTCGGCAGGCTCCCGTATTCTCTTGAGTCCGACAACGACTCCAGATGTGAGCTGCATTGTCCCCGTGTGCCCAGCCTATATCTGGAGTCGTCACTAAGATGTTTTAGTATTACTTGCCAGCCAATTAAACTAGGGCTTCTTGA
Organism: Neoceratodus forsteri; assembly: GCA_016271365.2. Taxonomy (NCBI): domain Eukaryota; kingdom Metazoa; phylum Chordata; order Ceratodontiformes; family Ceratodontidae; genus Neoceratodus; species Neoceratodus forsteri. The sequence continues at coordinate 246,438,308 of JADMNL010000026.1, read as the reverse complement.
ACCACCTTTGGTGATACCTCACATAGTAAGCCTCTTTTCATTGGCTGGCAAGTGTAGGGGTTCCATAGGAAAATTGTAGGAAAACCCTGTTTTTAACTCTGCGTCCTCACTTTGCTGCTGCATGCAGGTTGTGTAGGAGCTGAGCTGCGTTTCAAAGTTCCAGCAAGTTTTTCCCGATTCATGAGCCGCCAGCTAACTTCCCCTCTAGAACTGTGCTCTTTCCAGGTATGATTAATTTCTTATTTATTTTGCCTTTAGTGTGATTTCAATGTAATTAAAGACCTCTATCATGTCCCCCCGTCCCTCCTCTCCTCCAGGGTGTTCATGTCGAGCTCCCTGAGCTTCTCCTCATAGCAGGTAGCAGGTACCACCAGGTATAAGAGGGTAAATCTGACCAGGTCCAATGCAGGTGGCACATCTGCGACTGGGGACAGTATAACCCATAGGGGAGAGGAGGACACCAAAATCAGCCCTCAGTGCGGGTGCTGAAAATCGAGCAGACTCGAAAGACTGTTAGGCCTATTCTTCTGGCATTTTAGTATGTTAGTATGTTAAAATGATCCAAGATGTATCATATTTGAGACACATCTTTGATATATATATATATATGTTTACAATATATTTTTGCTGTACTATTTCAGAATTTAAGTTTTTATTCTTTCAATGTTATGACATTGAATAAAATCAAAAATACTTATTTGTGCAGACACATTATTGCAGTTTCCACATAGTTTGCATTTTAGGTAAACATATAGAAACATAGACTTTGACAGCACAGAAGGACTGCTTGGTCCACCTAGTCTGCCCATTTCCCTGCCAAGAGGATAAGTTGCAGATCCTAGTTCACCAACAGCCTATTTCTTCCTACCCCCCACAAGAATTGCCTTATGTCTGTCCCATGCATTCTTCAATTCTCCCACAGTTTTAGACCCCATAACCTCCTCAGGAAGGCTGTTCCATGAGTCCACCACCCACTCTGTGAAAAAAATACTTCCTCACATTGCTCCTGAGCTGTACACCCTCAAGCTTCAAATTGTGTCCACTTATTCTTGCACATCTTTTTTTCTGAAATATGCTACCCTCTTGGACTTTGTTGATTCCACTGAGGTACTTAGAAGTTTCTATCATGTCCCCCCCACCTCCTTTCCTCAAGGGTATATATAATACGCTCCTTTAGTCTCTCCTCATATGGCTTCTCTTGCAGACCCTGCACCATTTTAGTTACCCTCCTCTGGACTGCCTCCAACCTGTCTATGTCCTTGAAGAGATGGGGTCTCCAGAATGGGACACAATACTCCAGATGGGGTCTCAACAACTGTCTGTACAGAGGGATAACAACATCCTGTTTTCTGGTGGTGATGCCTCTCCCTATACATCCAGTATCCCCTCAGCCCTCCCTACTGCCTTCTCACATTGCTTGCTAACCTTAAGGTCATCTGATATGATTACCCCCAGGTCCCTTTCCATTTTTGTTGTTGTTACTACCCCCCTTCCCCATTGTGTAATCTTCCCTGGGTTTTGTTTCCCATGTGCATTATTTTGTGCTTCTTTGCATTAAATCCAAGCTGCCATACTTCTGACCATTCCTCCAACCTTGCCAAGTCCCTTCTCATCCTTTCCACACCTTCTTGTGTATCAACCCTGTTGCAGATCTTTGTGTCATCTGCAAAGAGGCATACTTTCCCTTCCAGTCCCTCTGCAATGTCACTTATAAAGACATTAAAAAGGACTGGACCCAGTACTGAACTCTGAAGTATCCCACTAGTAACCCCTCTTTCTTCAGAGTGGACTCCATTTACAATTACCTTCTGTGTCCTGTTGTCCAGCCAATGTTTTACCCAGGCTACCACCCTTGGACCCACTCCCAGACTGGTTAATTTAATTATTAATTTTTTGTGTGGGACTGTGACAAATGCCTTGCTAATGTCTAGGTAGGCCATGTCCACAGCCCCTCCCTGGTCTACTACTTTGGTCACCCAGTCAAAGAAATCAATTAGATTCATCTGACATGACCCTTCCGCTATGAACCCATGCTGCCTTGGGTCCTGTGCCCCACTGGTATCTAGGTACTCAACAGTTCTTTCCTTCAGAAGTGATTCCATCACTTTCCCTACCACAGAGGTCAAACTGACAGGTCTGTAGTTTCCTGCCTCTGTCTTGCTCCCACTTTTGTGAAGGGGAATCACATCCGCCTTCCTCCAGTCTTCGGGTACCACACCATCCTCCCATGATTTGTTAAAAAGCTTAGTCAGCGGGTCACTAGTTCTCTCCTTAAATCTTTTAGAATTCTGGTGTGAATTCCATCAGGCCCTATTGCTTTGTCCAGCTTCAGTTTTATTTTATTTATTTATTACAGTCTAGGGTTACAAATACCTTTGAGCCGAGGCTCTTTTACAAAGGTTCCATGCCAGTGAGTACAACCATACAGCATGATTTACAGTATAAAACATTTAGTACATTTACAGTATATAATATTTTGTAATACTGAATATTCTAAGACAAGTACTTACAGGGAATACGGGAGACACAAGGGGTAGGGAGAATTGACAGAGATAGGATTGAAGGAGGGATGGGGAGAGAAGATCACAGAGTGTGAGGAGGTGAGGAAGAAAATGGGAGGCAGTAGCAGGAGGGGAGGTAGGAGGGGGGAAGAGGAAGGAGTGGGGGAGGAGAGTGTGGGGGGTGGAAAAGGGTGGGAGTATGGCAGTCAGGTGGCATTGTCTAAGACAGAGAGGGGAATGGGCATCAGTGGGGTAGTGGTGTTTGTAAAGTGCTAGGTGTGGAGGCACATCAGGTGGCAAAAGCATGGGGATCTAGGAGGGAGGTCTGCTTAATCAGGGCAGTCACAGGAGCTGGAGGCAAGGAGAGAAAGGTGGAGCCTTGACTTGAAAGCACCAAGCGTGGGTGAAGCAGAGATGTCACTGCAGAGTCCATTTAGCCAGCTGGGTGCCCTGTAGGCAAAGGATCTTTGACCTTGGGTTGTGCGACAGCAGAGGATTTGCAGAAGTTGTGGTTTGGACCTCCTGGTGTTGTAGGGGTTGCTTCTGGGTTGATGGAGAGCACAGACTTCAGGAGGAGCAAGGCCCATCATTATTTTATTTTCAATGATGCAGGTTTGATATTTTATTCTACTGGCGAGTTGCAACCACCCTGTTTGAGAACAGAGGTCATGAGTATGAGTGAGACAGTGGGATCCAGTGATGAGCTGACAGGCCTTATTGAGGGAGGTAAAAAGTCGTTTGAGAGAGAGATGGCGGTGGCGGAGCCATAAATGATAAGACCATAGTCAATGATGCTAACAATAGAGCTCTGGACGGTGATTGATAAGGCTTCAGGGGTTAGATGTTTCCTGTAGTGGAACAGTAGGCCCAGCCTGGTATTAGCAGCTTTAGCAACATTATTAATGTGGACAGTGTAGGAGAGCTAAGAAGAGTGATCTCAAGGTATCTGATGGTTTGGACTTGTTCCAGAGCGACTCCTTGCTTGGTTTTAACTGAGAGGTGATGCTGCTTGTTTTTGTTATGGGAGTTGCTGAAGATCATGGCCTTTGTTTTTTTCTTATTTAGGATCATTTTATGCTTTAAGAACCAGTTCTCGACTGATGAAAAACCCTGCTGGAGGTTATCCTGCAGGAGTTTTGGATCATGGTGGGAGACTAGGGTTACCGCGTCATCAGCAAGAGTATGATTTGTTCTGAGCAGGAATCTGGTAGTGTGTTCAGGAACAAGCTAAAAAGGAGGGGGCCCAGGAAAGAACCCTGGGGTACACCTGAGTGAACAGGTTTGGCATCAAAGAGCATATCAGCAATTTTAAATCTTTGAGTTCGGTTGTCTAGGTAGCTTTAAAACCAGTTTATGGAGTCAGGTGAGAGCCCTGCATTCTGAAGCTGGACAAGCAGGAAGCGGTGGTGGACAGTATCAAAGGCCTTGGTTAAATCGATGAAGATGGAACCAGTTTGCTGACCATTGTCCAGTGACCTGTGGATGGCTCCGGTGAATTCCAGTGGTGCCGAGGAGGTGCCAGGTCCTTTTCTGAAGCCGTGTTGCTGCTGCACAGGATGTTGTGCTTGTCCAGAAAGTCAGTAAGCTGGTCTGCAATAATATGTTCCATGGCTTTAGAGAGGGGAGGTAGAATGGAGATTGGCCAGAAATTCTCATGGGCGGTCTTGTAGCCACTCTTGTGGATTGGGGTAATAGTGGACGATTTCCACTTGTCAGGAAATTGGATAAGGCTGAGAGAGAGAGAGAGAGAGAGGTTAAAGACCCTGGTCAAGGGCCCAAGTACCTCTTCTAGAGTGAGGAACAGCAGTTTGAGGTCACGTGAATCATTGCTTGATCTGGATTTGCTAATGGCTTTGGTAACATACTTGCACACTTGATACATTATGACCACTTTAAAATAGAAGGGCGGGTGACTAGTAACAGCAGTGGGGATTGGGGACATGGGAGCATCATCTTCTTTGGAAAAGTCTGGTGGGAGAACACTGCTGAGGTCAGTGAAAGCAGTTTTGAAGGTGTTCGCAATGATTTTCGGGTTGAGCTTAGTACACCCATATAAGTTGAGCACGGAAAGGGGACATTTAGACTGCTTCCCTGTGACTTCTTTTATGTTGTTCCAGAAGTCTCTTCCATTACCCCAGGAGTTAGTAAGGGCATTCTTGAAATAGGTTGATTTCTTTTGCCGAATAGATTTGGAGCAATCACTCTGTGCATATTTGTAGTTTGTGATGTCAGCTTGCTTCCCAGTGCTTCTAGCCAGTTCCCAAAGGTGGTCCCTTGATTTTAGTTGCCTTAGGAGGTCACCTGAGATCCGTGGGTTACAGAGGGCTTTAACTTTTCACCTTTCTTCTGTGAAAAGACTGGGATTGACCCCCTCCTATACTGAGTGCTTCTGTTAATTGGATTAGGCACCTCTTCCTCCTCTTTTGTGAATACTTAGCAGAAATATTCATTCAGTATCCCTGCTTTTTCACTGTCCCTCTCTGCCCACCCACCGTCCATCTATTCAGCCTCACTATCCCTCCCTTTGTCTTTCTATGCTCCCTGATGTACCTATAAAAGATTTTATTCCCCTTCTTGACCGAGTTGGCTATCTTTTCCTCAGTTTGGGCCTCTGCTATTTTGACTTCCCTTCCTGCTTCCTTCTGCCTTAACTGGTACACTTCTCTGTCCTGCTCCTTCTGTGTTTCCTTATACTTCCTAAATGCTATCTTTTTCTCCATAAACTTCCACACCACCTATTTTTTTCCAATTCTTTTTCACTCCGGTCACGGCCCCGAGGTCCTCTCTCAGGCAACTCATCCGTTATCCTGCCCACCTCTGAGTCTCCGAACTGTGCTTCCTCTCCCCCCCCACTCATCGATGCCAGCACCTCCAGGCTAACCCTATCCGGGGATGGTCACCCCCACCTACTTGGGGCACTCTTACAAGTCAGACTCCGGCATCGGATGAGGGGGTGGCTGGAGGAAATCGAAGGCCAGTCAAGGAAACTCGGCGTTGGGCATGGGATAAAGGTGCCGGCGCCTGATCCTCAGTTCTGTTTTTTTTTCCTGTGTTCTGTTTTGCCCACTCACTCCCTGGCATGTGCACCCCCCCGATGCTGTTAGGCACATGGCAACCCTGCCCTATGTCGGGCATGCCATTATGTGCAGTCCATGCTACTGCGGCACCCCCGATCTCCACCAGGGGCTGCTGGTGTGCTGAGCTAACCAGAACCTTCCCCCCTCAGGAGAGCAGCCCAGCGGGCAGTCAATCCAGTCCCTCTCCTGCCAATCCCCAGTTCCCGAGCTTGCTCCTGAACTCAGGTCGCCGGCATGGCACAAGGTGTGGCGTCCAGTGCCTAAACCATTAGCACCACCAGGCCGGTCTCTGCCACTTCTTTTAGGAACCATAGTGGCTTTTTCTTTCATTTTGATTTATTTGCTTCACACAAAGGCTTGTTGCTTCTGTGATGGCAGTTTTTATGTTTCCCCATTGTTGCTCCACCCCTCCTTCTAGCCTGTTTGCTAATGCTTTTCTAAGGCACTCTCCCATCTTTCCAAAGTCAGCCCTCCTGAAGTCCAGTACCCTCACTTTTGTATGGCTTGACTTTGTAGCTGAGTTTATCATGAACCACACTGTTTGGTGGTCACTTGTTCCCAGATGGCTACCCGCTTCTAGATCTGAGATCCTCTCAATGTCCCCATTTGAGAGTACAAGGTCTAAGATTGCTCTCTAACGAGTGGGTTCAAAACTAGCTGTCTGAAGCAAGCCACTTGTAGGGCATCAAGAATGGCCCTGCTCTTGGATGTGGCTTCAGAAAAGGTGCTCCAGTTAACATCTGGCATATTAAGGTTCCCCATCAATAGTATCTCCATTTTTTTCTCTGCCATCCTAAGGATGCCTTCTATCATAGCCTTGTCCATTCCCTCCCCCTGACATGGGGGTCTGTATACAACCCCTGTGCGGATTGTGGTGCCATTTCCAGTCTCTAAGGTGAACCACAGTGCCTCCTCTCCTCCCTGTTTACTCTTTTGTTACATTGCTTTTATCCCTTTCCTTACATAAAGAGCTACTCCTCCCCTCTTCTACTCTCCCTGTCTCTCCTGTAGGTTATGTACCCTGGTATGTTAACATCTCAGTCATGGTTCTCTGTGTACTATGTTTCTGTGACTGCTACGATATCCAGGCATTCCTCTCCCATCAAGGCCACCAGTTCAAGGAGCTCATTGCCCAGACTATGGGCACTGGTACTCATTATCCTCCATTTCCTGATGGCCTTACCCCTTTTTGCCCCATCCCTGTCCTTATTGCCTTTGTCATTTTCTCCATTTACCCCTGCCCTTCTCCCTATTAACATCTCTGTCTTGGTGTTTACCTCACTTACTACCCTGATTTTTTGGGTGGGGGGCTAGGGGTTCCCTGCTCCTTTTCACTGTCTCCCCCCTTGGCTAGTTTAATGCTTGCCAATGAAGCATTTAAACCTATCTCCTATGAGCCTGGTTTGCATAGACCTGCATCACTCCAGGTAGATCCCCTGTCCCCAGTGAAGCCAAATCCATGAGCTCTGCACCTGTCTTTCAACCACTGATTGAATGCCATGGTGTGGAGCACCCTAGCCTCACCCATGCCATAGACAGGCAGCACTTCCGAGAAGGTTACTATGTGTGCTACTTGTCTAAGGTCCATCCCCAACTCCACAAACTCTTTCTGCACTGCTGTGATCCCTTTCTCAGCCAGGTTATTTGTCCCTAGGTGGACAATGACATCCAGCTCCCTTCCCCATTCAGCTGCTCCAGCAATCCTAAAAATTCACTCCCTGTGCCTCTAAGCCATGGTGCCAGGCACACACCTTACCTCCCTCTCCCCTTCCTCCACCAGTTCTACCCCTAACAATGGAGTCCCCCACCAGGAGTTGTTTCCTTCTCCTGTGGAGTCCTATGCCACCCTCCTTTGGGTCTCCTTTGTGGAGGTTCCCAGCATCCTCCTTGGTCTCCACTGTGGGTGGCTCCATAGAGGAATCACACTTTGCCAGAACAGCATATGAATTGTGGAGAGGTACAACTGGAGGTATGCGCCTCCATTCCACCACCCTCACCCTACCTGAGCCCACTGTGGTCAAACCACTCCTCTTTCTTGGCAACCTCTGAGGCAACGGCAGTGGCCCTGGTGGTCCCTGGGTGGGAGAGGAGGTCTCTCAAGTACTGGCCAACTCAGCCTGGAGATGATCAACCTCCTCCCTCAGCCCAGAGAGGTGCCTGCAGATGAGACAACACCACATCCTCCAGAATGACTCCTGGAATACTGCTGCTCCACAGCCACTGCACTGCATCAGTCCCATCATGTCTTATTTCTGGCCCCTTAACTGTTGTTTGGAATACTTACTCTTTCCTCTGTTTATTTTTTTTCTCCCTCCTTACTTACTGCCTCTGTGCCCTTTAAGCTCCTAATCTTTCTGCTCTGAGGCAAGAAGTTCCTATATTTCTCAGTAGTTTCCTTACTTGCTCAGAGTGAGACCTCCAGCAGCTGGGGGGGGGGCTACTTTTTTCCTTCTAGGATGGTGAGCCTTTTCTGGCTCTGTGATCACTCACTTCCTGCTCCCTGACAGGAAGTTTCTGATGTCAGTCAAATCCTGTGCCTGTAAAAGTAGAACTGACTTAGGGTGGGGTGTGAAGGGGAGGGAAGGAGGGCAATATAGTCCCCGTAGAGAAGTATAGTTATAACAGCAGCTCCTTCTTCTTGGTGTTCTCTGCCTGTTCTCTGGCAAAAGCTATCTAGGGCAGTTTTTAAATCTGGCTTTAACCTGGCTTCCTTCTTGCTAAGCCACTCCCCCCTATTTTACAGCTATTTCTACACTTAGTTAGTTGCACAGATAACAATTCCCTTCAGCCACCTGACACAATATATATTTTGAATCTATCCAACATATGTATTCTGAGTTACTTATACATTTTAATTTTTGGTTTCCCTTGAAAGAGGCTAAATATATATATATATATATATATATATATATATATATATATATATATATTGCAGTTATTAGATATTTGCAGAATTCAATGAGGTATATCTTATACTAAATATTGTCTTCTACTAAGTATTGATATACTAAATGTATATATTTTGTTATTCTATCAAATAAAATATTTTGTTTTACTTTTTAATATTTTTATGGACTCTAATGAAAAATCATTCTTGTATTATAAAAGCATCATTTTATCCTGTAATTTCTAAAATAAGTGTATGTTTGCAAACATGTATTTTTATTTATTTCATTTTTGTTAACCGGGTAAGCGCATTAGACAAATTCTGAATAATTTCAAGCACGACCTGGGTGAGGATGATACAGATGAATGTCAATTGGCTTTGTACCAGATTAAGCTGTTGGTGGTATTTTAATGAATGGGGGCGGGGATTTGGCCAGGCACCAGGGAAATGCCCCTACTCTTTTACTGACTCTTTTGTACCTGTACTGTTGAATTTATTTTTTCCCCTAATAATCTCCCCTACTCTTTTCAAGAAGTTCCTATGGATCTTTAATATACACCTGAATGACCATCAGAACAGGCAGATGGGACCTCAGTTTAACATTTCATCTGAAAGATGGCATCTCAGGAATGCAGCACCCATCATGCTACACTGCAGTGTCAGTATTGGGATATTAACCCAAGTACCTGGTGCGCGGCTAGAACCCATAGCCTTCTGATCTCCCAGTCTCAGTGGTAAGTATGCTACCTGATGAGCCACTGACACTGCTTTATTAGAGATGTATATTCTGAGATATATTTCATATATGTTTAAACAGGTTTGGTCTGATACACATCTATAAAGTATTTGTATATATAGGGGATGCATGATGGGCAGAAATGGGATATGGAAAATATTCTCACTCCTGCAGGGTGAGCTCTGTATTCTCATGAGTGCCAAAGGCATGAGTGAGAATATGCAGCTCACTCTGCAGGACTGAAAATATTTTCCATATCCCACAATGTACACATCATTTTTGCACTTTATAGCATGGGGTGAGCGCTTTAGAAAATATTTTTCTGTTTCTATGTGTTTTCTGCTCATTATGGATGTGGTGTGTGTATGTGTGTATGTGCGTGCGTGTGCGTGTGTGTGTTGTTCTGAATGGACTGGAAGACAGAAACACTATGGGACACAGGTGAGTGTGTTTGCAAAGCTAATTGAGTAAGTTGTAGGTTTCAGTGAGAAAGAGAAACTGTTGCAGGTAGCACTGAGAAAGAGAAACTGCTTTGTGAAGGAGTTTCATTTAGAATTTACATACGTAGAAACATAGAATTTGATGGCAGATAAGGACCACTTGGCCCATCCAGTCTGCCCATTTCCCTACCTAATGGATAAGCTGCAGATCCTAGTCAACCAGCTACATACGTAGAAACATAGAATTTGATGGCAGATAAGGACCACTTGGCCCATCCAGTCTGCCCATTTCCCTACCTAATGGATAAGCTGCAGATCCTAGTCAACCAGCTACTTCTTCCTAACCCCACCCCCAACCCCTAGAATTGCCTTATGACTGTCCTATGCATGCTTGAATTCCACCACTGTTTTTGACTCCACAACGTCCTCCGGAAGAAAATTCCATGCATCCACAACCCTCTCTGTGAAAAAATACTTCCTTAAATTACCTCTGAGCCACCCCCCTTCTATCTTCAAATTGTGCCAGGTTGTTTTAAAGCTGAAATCAGCACATCAATGGGCTAGTAGTGTTAGAAACACAATGGGACACAGGTGAGTGTGTTTTGCAAATCTAATTAAGTAAGATGCAGCTTCAGTGAGAAAGAGAAACTGTTTTCTGAAGCAGTTTCATTTAGAATTCAAGCTGCAGTGAAAAATTCTCACCCTGGTGACATCAGCTAAGTGTAGATAAATGCCATTTATCCTCACTCTGCAGATCTAATCAGGATTTATAAATATGTTTTTCTATATATATATATATATATATATATATATATATATATATATATATAAATTCATGGCAACAAAATTTGTTTAATGCATCAGTTAGGGTTGCTCCACAATGACAAAAGTGAGGAAATTCAGTGTTAGGGTTGCCACCCCTTGCAACCCATGCCCACCCCATCCCCACCTACAGGCATCGGGCTGTGCGTTGGGGTCGTCAGTCCTAAGTCTCACCCCATTCTCCTATACTGCACTGCCTCAGCTTTTTTTGAGAATGTGCACTATAAATAGTGAATGGAATGTGGTGGTGGGACCATGTGATTATTTGTCACTTTGCTGTGCAAAAACTGTATGGCTAACTGAAATGAAAATTGGTAAATGAAGACATGTACCATGGCACTCCATGTGTCCAGAATCGTGTGTACATCCGTTCAACAGTCGCACAGCGGCCCGAGCAAACAATGTAACATACACAATTCAGCAATCATAAATGGCAGTGACCAGACAACTGGCACTGTGAAATATGAATGATAAATCTTTGTACATTCCAAATGCCAGGCAAATCGGACACACGGTTCAGAAGTTATTGAAGCATAATGATCCACATTTTCATTCGTCAGATTGGCATAATTCCACACCAGTCAATGTTTTACACACAAAACCACAGCAAGGCACCTCTGAGCCACTAGGGCTACCCATGTTATAAATTTAAAGGCAGTAGCACCATGCAGAATGCTATGCGCAAAATGTTAACTGCAGCATGTAGTATCTCCACAGCAAATTATTTTAAAACATGTAAACATCATAATTCACATCTCCAGGACATCCACTCAACACTCTCCAAATTTCATGTGAAAAGACCAAACCATTCCAGAGATATTCCATTTTTATGTTTCTGTACCTTTAAGAAGTCTTCCAACACAAAATGGCAGAAATCACATGCAACAATGCACTAAAATGGCAGACTGCGAAGTGGGGCAACTTCAAATGGCCATAACTCTGGAACAGAACAACATTATTATTTTATCAAACAAAAACTGGCATGTTCCTTGAACAAAGGTCATCTACTTGCCTAGATTCAGACCAATCAACCACACACTGGCTGTTCTATGTGTCATGGATGGCAGTGCAGAAAATAGCAAAAACATAATGTTTTGCACTGCACTGCACTATGCAAATGCAAAAACACAAATGGTAATGTTAACGCAAATAGTGATAGAAACAGTGACATAAAATAAAATAGTAATGCTAACTGTAACACAAACACAAATGATAGTGCACATGGAGATGCAAACGTAAACGATAAGGCAAATGGTAAGAGAAATGCAAATGTTAATGAAAACAGAAATGGTAACGTAAATAGTAATGCAAACGCTCACGGCAACAGAAATGCAAATGGTAACGAAAATGCAAACGGTAAGACAAACGCAAACAAAAATGCAAACAGTAATGGCAACGGTGATGCAGAAGGAAACAGTAATGCAATCGACAAGGGAAACGCTACCAAAAATGCAAACACTAAGGCCAACAGAAACACAAATGCAAATGGTGACTAACTTGCAAACAGTAATGGTAACTCAATTAGAAATGCAAATGGTTATGGTAACACCAACGATGATGCCAAAGGGAACACTAACACAAACGAAAACACAAACGCAAGTGTGTACGCCAAAGCAAATGGTAACACACACGGTCATGGTAGCACAATTGGAAATGCAAATGCTTACGGTAACACCAATGATGACACCAAAGGAAACACAAATGCAAACAGACATGCAAACACAAGTGCGTGTGCAAACGCAAATGGTAACGCGCATGGTCACAGTAACAAAATTGGAAATGCAAACACTTACGGTAACACCAATGATGACGCCAAAGGAAACACAAACGCAAACGAAAATGGAAGTGCGTATGCAAACGCAAATGATGATGCAAAAGAAAACGCAAATAAAAACAGTTATGGAAATGCAAATGGTAACAGTAATGGAAATGCAAATGCTAAGGTTAATGCACATGGTGACATAAACGGAAACAGTAACGCAAACGCTAACGGAAGCACAAGCGGAAATGCTGACTGTAACAGTAACAAAAATGCGCACACTTTTTTTCCCTAAAAGTTGCATTCAGAAGCATGGTGAATACAAAAAATGTATGCATAATAATGGTCCTCAGAGCAGAAAACAAACACTTGGAATACTAAATTGCTTACATTTCAGGAACCATACGACATAGAAAAAAAATTAAATTCTCATTTTATTTATGACTTTCTTGGCTGGCTTTCCAGCTAGGCCCCATTTGGGGGGGCTAAGCATTTTTCTGACGAAAAGTCCGTATCTTGAAGCGCTTTCGAGATATGGACTCTGAAAGGCATGGCAGACACCATAATGTTAGCCATAGGGCAAAATTGTCAACTTCTGAGTGCCATAATTTTGCAGCCCTCTAATATTTTGTCACCAAACCATGAAAAAGCACATCTTTGGGATCTTGGCTTTCTTCACACCAAATTTCAGCCCAAAAGACCAAACTGTTCTTTTGCAGCAAGGTGGCAAAGATGTCCTATTGTTTTTGGCACAGTGTCGCAAAGTGGTGTCGTGATTTGCAACACTTTCACAAAAAAAAAATCACAAAAGTGTGAATGTGTGACAGTACTTTGTGACACTACTGTTTACAAAAATTTTAAAAACATTTCTGGGGTGTTAAACCCATGGCCAACATCCTCAGGACTCGGCTAGGTGAACACAGCAAGACTTTTGTCCCTAGAGGGTCCTGAATTTAAATGCCAAGCATTTCTATAACCACCAATTGAAAATAAGATGGCAGATTTGCAACAATCCAGGGGTCATTTGTGACACTAAAAACTGCATTTGCGACACTTTCGAACTTTTTAACTTTTCTCATTGACTATAATGGGAAACTTGTTTTTTGAATAACTTTAGAACCGTTTAATATTTTTTCACAAAATCTTTGAAAGGCACATCGGGAACCCTGGCTGCATGTTCCCTGAAGGTTTTGGACTGGTAGCACAGACCGTGCAACCTGTATGTGCAAGCAAAGAATGCGCAAAAATTAGTAATTTGTGCATTTTATGGCGCTCTGTAGCTCCACAACCGTACATCCAACTGTAACAAAACTTGTCAGATATATGGTACCAAACCATGCCTTCCAAATTTCAGGCAAATCCATCATATGGTGGCAAAGTTATTAAGCTGCAAGTGTTCAGATTTAATCTAAAATGGGGTACTCAACCCTAATTATAGTGGCACTACCGTGCCACTGTAATATATATGTATGTATGTGTATATATATATATATATATATATATACACATGTGTGTGTGTGTGTGTGAATAGGGGATACATGATGGGCATGAGTGTGATATGGCAAATATTGTCACTCCTGCAGAGTGAGATATCCAAGCTCACGATGCGGGAGTGACAATATTTGCCATAGCACACGATATGCCCATCATGTATTCAATATATACAATAGGGCCAAGAGTTTCAGAAGTTTTGTTATGCTGTCTTGTGTTCTGTTCCTTTTAAAGTGTTTGCTCATTCTGTGTGTGAGCTTTTCTGAATGGGCTGGCAGTGTTATAAACTTTGAGATAAACATGAGTGTGTTTTAGATAGGAATGAGAAACATACTTTTGTGAAGCTGTATTGTTTAGCAGTCTGGCTGCAGTGAAGTTAAATGCATCACAGTACTTGTAATGAACTGAGAGGCAGAGTGTCAGAACAACTGATACTGTTTTCAGTGATAATTAAGTTAGCTGCAGGCAGAGTGTTCTGTGAAATTGTGCTCTTTAGGATTCTGGCTGCAGTGAAGTTGAAATTGTCACAGTAATTGGGTGAGAATCAGAGTCTGAGAAACAAGTGAGTGTGTGTTTCAGTGGTAGTTGAGTTAGCTGCAGGCAGCAGTTTAGACTGTTGTGTGAAGCTGTGCTGTTTGGAATTCTGGCTGCATCAAGTTGAGAGCATCACAGTAATGAGCTGGAAGTTGGGGGGAGGGGATAGGTGTGTTTTGTAATGCTCACTGAGTTAGCTGAAGGCAGCAGTGAGACCTCTCAGGTAGTTCTGCATTTGTGTCTATGGTAACAGCACAGGTGTTTCGTTCATGCTGAGGGGAAAGCTGCCTAGGGTGATGTTATCAGTGACCTCTGTGTGTAAATGTCTCATATCATCACAGTAGAGCAGAGGGTAAAAATATCACACTGCAGTGGATGATACACTGTTTTATCTCACTCATTTACCACTCACCCCTATTGTGTATATATATATATATATGTATTGGGATATGCAGCAGGGAGCTATGGAATATACGCTTTATTTTCACAGGTGCTGTTTGACCTTGGGTAACCTCATGAGTGGCATAAGCCACAAGTGATTTGCCCAAGGTCAAACGGCACAAGAGAAAATAAATCATGTACTCTACAGCTCCCTGTTGTATATTTCATTTATGCAATAGGGGAGGAGCACATGGGTTGTGGTTATTAGTTGTGATTATTTTATTAATTTCAAAAAATGTTGTTAGTTGCACGCCATAGCTCTTTTATATTCCGGTCTTCTGGCAATAGGTCACCCCGAAACCCTCCCAAGTTCCAAGGTTTAGAATTCACTGTTACATGAAGCTACTCTGATATGACCGCAGACATGGAAAGACCTATACCATTATAATTTGCAGGATAGGTTCAGACTCACCCAATTTCATATCTTCAATGGCATGTACTATAGCCCGGTCAGATTGGCTAGAATCTGCTGTCTTCCCTCCCTATTTGTGCCAATCAGAAGGGAATCTATTACACATATTCTGGCATTGTGATAAGGTCTCTCCCCTCTGGCAGCTTATTCAGGAAAAGATGGAGCCCTTGCTTGGGTTAGAGGGGCTTTTCACAGCAGACGTTTGTATTCTAGGCTGTTATTCCAGCATTCCGATCAAGGAGAGAGGACTCTCAATTGCGTTAATATCAATGGCGGTCAAGAAGCTGGTGCACAAACACTGGATGGATCAGCTTGTAATTTCGTACAGGGAATGGCCGAATGAACTTTCATTGTGTTTCAGGACTGAACGCTTCATTACTGGCTCTCGCAACAGACTCCATGTCTTTAATAAACAAGCATTTGTCAATACCGAATGTTGATTGCGTTGGTCTGTTGAGCTCGTTCAGTGGCCCTCTGTCACTGGCTCAGTCTGTTTGTCCTGGAGCTGCAGGCTGCTTTTTTGTACTGTGCTGCTGTCTGCATTGGCACCTTGTTCTGCTGAGGAAGAAATCTGCAACTGTTCTGACAGAGCTCCACTGAGGTGACTCATTCCCCCTCTCTCACTCACTCATTCTGTTTCTCTTGGTGCTGCAGGCTGCCCTTTTGTATTGGGCTCCTGCCTGTGTTAGTGGCTTTTTCCACCCACAACGAAATCCACAGCTGTCCCAACAGAGTTCCATTGAGGTTGCTCACTCCCCCTGTCTCACTCACTCAGCCTGGTTCGCCTGGCGCTGTAGGCTGCCTTTCTGTACTGGGCTCCTCCCTCTGTTGGTGCCTTTTTCTGCCCACAAAGAAATCTGCAGCAGTCCTGACAAAGCTGCGATGAGCTCGCTCACTGCCCTTCTCTCACTCGCTCATTCTGTTCTGCCAGCGCTGCAGGCTGCCTTTTCTACTGGGCTCCTGCCTGCGTTGCTGCCTTCTTATGCCCACAAAGAAATTTGCAGCAGTTACAATGCAGCTTTGTTGAGCTCACTCACTCACTCATTCTGGTTTTCCTGCCACTGCAGGTTGCCCTTTTGTACTGGGCCCCTGCATGCATTGCTGCTTTTTTCTGCCTACAAACAAATCTGCAGCAGTCAGAACAGAGCCCCATTGAGCTCACTGACTTCCTTCCCTCCCTCCCTCCCTCACTTATTCCTGTCCTTTTGTACTGGGCTCCTGCCTGCATTGTTGGCATTTTCTGGCCAGAAAGAAATCTGAAGCTGTCCCGACCGAGCTCCGTCGAGATCGTTCATTCTCCCTCTCTTATTGCTCATTCTGTTTGTCCTGGCGCTGCAAGCTGCCCTTTTGTACGGGGCTCCTGCCTGCATTGGCACCTTTTTCTGCCCACAAAGAAATCCCAGCAGTCCTAATAGAGCTCTGTTGAGCTCACTAAGTCCCCTTGTCTCACTCGCTCGTACTGTTTCTCTCACCGCTGCAGGCTGTCCTTTTGTACTGGGCCCCTGCCTGTACTGACACCTTTTTCTGCCCACAAATAAATCCGCTGCAGTCCTGACAGCGCTTCGATGAGTTCACTCACTCCCTGTCCCTCACTTGTTTTGTTTCTCCCAGTGCTGCACGCTGCCCTTTTGTACTGGGCACTTGTGATGGGGCCTTTGTCTGTCCACAAACAATCTGCAGCAGTCCCGACAGAGCTCAGTTGAGCTCGGTCACTCCCCCCGTCACTCAGCCGATCTTAATCTGTCCCAACCACTGATTTCCAAGAGTGACTGTGCTATTGTCCAGCAGGAGTGCAAAAACATATTTTAGCTAGGATGTGAAAAATTACAGCTGTAGTGTTCATAGGGAATTGTGAAAAAATGCCACTGTTGAAAATGTGGCGTGAAAGTATTACAAATTTGTGAAGTTACAATGGTGCATGGCAACAGTCAACGCACGCTTGTAGCACAGTCATGTTATAGAGTTTTGTCACCACATTTTCAACCTAAGGATTTTAGGATCTCTGCTAATGAACAGTGCCACTGTCATTTTCTTATTTGTCCTGAACACTGACTTCCCACAGTGACCACGTTATTCTGCGTCGGAACTGTGAAAACACATTTCGGTCAGGATGTGAAAAATGATAGCTGTACTGCTTATAAAGAGGTGTGGAAAAATGGCACTGTTGAAAATCTGGTGTGACAATATTACAAATCTGCGAAGTTACAAGGGTGCGTGGGAAGTGCGCTACGCACACTTGTACCACAGTCAATTGATGGGCTATCATCACCAGATTTTCAACATAGGCATTTTAGGGCCTCTGCTCATGAACAGTATTATTGTCATTTTCTTAATCTGTCCTGAACAGTGATTTCCCACAGCGACCGCTCTATTCTGCGCCAGAAGTGCAAAACACATATCGGCCAGGATGGGAAAAATGACAGCTGCACTGTTCATAAGTAGGTCTGGGAAAATGGCAATGTTGAAAATCTGGAGTGAAAATATTATAAATTCGCGAAGCTACAAGCATGCGTGCCAACTGCATAATGCACGCTCGTAACACAGTTATTTTATTGAGTATTGTTACCAAATTTTCAACATAGGCATTTTAGGACCTCTAATCATGAACAGTGGCACTGTCATTTTCTTAATCTGCCCTGAACACTGATTTCCCACAGAGACCGTGCTATTCTGTGCCAGAAGTGCGAGAACACATTTTGGCCAGGATGTCAACAATGACAGTTGTACTGCTCACATGGAGGTGTGACAAAATGCCAATATTGAAAATCTTGCATGAAAATATTGTAAATTCACGAAGTTACCAGCCCTGAACACTGATTTCCCACAGCGACCGCGCTATTCTGCGCCGGAAGTGCGGAAAACACATTTCAGTCAGGATGTCAACAATGACATCTATACTGCTCACATGGAGGTGTGACAAAATGCCAATGTTGAAAATCTGCCATGAAAATATTGTAAATTCGTGAAGATTCGAGCATACACAGCAACTGCGCAACGCGTGTGCGTAAAACAGTCATTTGTTGGATTTTTTCCACCTAATTTGCAACATAGGCTTTTTGAGAGTCCACCTCATGAACACTGGCACTGTTGTTTCGTTAATCAGCCCTGAAGGGTGATTCTGCACAGTGACCGTGAAATCACCTTTTGGGGCTGATTAACAGCATGACAGGTCAATAATTCATGAGGAGGCGTCCCAAAAACCTAATGTTGAAAATTTGGTGAAAAAATTCCCAAAATGCTCGAGATATGCATTAAGTTGAAAAAAAACCTGTTCATTACATTATACAGCTTTCCGACATTTCTTGAGTTCGTGGTTGGCTTTGAAGAGTGCAGACGTGTTCCTGGTCCACAGAAGATCATCACGCTGAGCTCCGGAGGTAAGTATGGGATGAGGGGGGTGTGGGAAGGCAGGGTGCACAGTGGTGGGTGCAGGTTGTGGGAGGGGGTCCGGAGACTATGAGGGGCCGTTTCTTTTTCAGGGAAAAAAAACATATGTGGGACCATTTTACCTTTCCAGGGCATGTAGTGCCACCGGAGTCTTAATGGGGAGGCAGCTTTAGCCGACTGGGGATTGGTCACCCCCGTCGGCAAACAACAAAGGGGGGATTCGTTTCTGCCAACAAAAATTGGGCACTCCATCGGCAAACAACAAAAGAGGGTGGGAATTTGTTCCTGCCGACGGGGACTAGGCACCCCATCAGCAAACTACAATGGGGGTTGGAATTTGTTTCTGCCGACGGGGACTGGGCACTCCCATCAGCAAACAACAAAAGGGGGGAATTCCTTTCTGCTGATGGGAATTGGGCACCCTGTTTGCAGACAATAAAATGGAGGGGTTACAGTATGCTGACGAGAAGTGGGTTCCCCCATCGGCAAATACACATTGGGGGGGAGATATTGTTGGTGAATAGGGTGGCACGCCGCCGCCATGTTCACAAACAATATCAGATGTAACCCCCCTGCAAATGGGGGTTCCCAAAAGACTTCCAGGAGCTTGCTTGAGTGCTCCAAGCCTGAATGGTGTTTGGCATTTAAGCCATTTATCAGTGAGTGTTTTTAGAACCTCTGGTACTGTCTCTTTAAGAGCTGTCTGCTTGCAGACATAATTAGTTTGTATGGGGGACTGTGTGTTTCTTTGATTGAGTACCACTCAAGCTGCTGCCAATTCACTTCATTTTTGCAGTCACTAGGAGTGCAAAGGGAACCTATCTGAAAGATGTAACTGTTTGCCAGAAATTATTTAGAGTAATAATGAAATTACAGTTTGTCTAACCTGCTTTCTTTGCAGTCAGAACTGTGTCTGCTAGTTCCCCATTCTAGTTTTGAACTGCTGAACTGGACCAATCAGTGTGGGGTAAGCTAGCTCTAAAATGGTGCCTTGGACGAATCAGAACTTGGACTCATAATCTGAGCCAGCCACAAGAGATTGTATGGGCAGTGACTCTGGGAGATGTAGTTTAGACTTCAGTGCCTTTTGGACCAACAGCAGCAGTCTATTGTGATGACAGCCAATCCAGTCAAGAACTGGGAGGAACTCAAAGGAAATGCCCGGTTTTGTCGGTTGGAGTTGAGTTGAGCTTTGGCAGTGAAGAAGGAAGGAGCCCTGTGCTTTTCAGTGTGCAGTTTTAGTCAAAAACGTGTAAGGCCCAGAGTTCCGGTCTGCAGCTTGTTAGGACTGAATCCGTCCTGTGAAAAGAATCAAAGGATCTCTGAAGAGTAGAAACCAGGCTCACCCTGTAGAAGACTGGAGGAATTGCTGAAAATTACACTCGGTCTGTCAGGAACTGAATCTGCTGTGTGTTCTCCCGGTATTGTGCAGTAATTGCGATCGGGATACAGATGCAGCCTGCCTGGTATAGTGCTTTCTTTATATGGATGTGTGAAGAGGTTTGTGTACCTCAAGTGAGCCCTGCTGATATTGAAGGACCCTATCTTATTTGGAGGTCGTGAGTACTAATTCAGGGTCACTCCCTGTTGAATGCCACATTAAATCCAAATGGAATTACTGTACTGCTGACTGTTTAATTCTCCTTTTCTCTGTGTGAAAGGGCCCTACCAGCTGCCACGGTTTGGACTAGCCACTAGGGCTTGGGTACCCAGGGACAGTAACTGATAGGGATAGGCCTGTGCACAGAGCCATAGATGAATTATTAGAGTGATAAGCTAATTAACCTGATTTCCCCTGTCCTTGTTATATTCCCCTAAATAAATCAGAGCTGCTTGTTTCAGCAAAGTTATACTGCCTGAGGTATTTGTCTATGTTAAAGTACTGTACTGTGATTGTTGCACTGTATCTCATTTCACAGGAGGTCCCAGTGCGGAACCAGACCTGGGGTAAGTGTATACTGTGAAGGTAATTCTGATATATGTGTGGGCCACTAGTGGGAAGAAAGGGGTTGCAGTGTCCCAGAGGGCTGTGACCAAGTTAGTTTAACTATTGCAAACCCTGACCTCTGGGTGGAGGCACCCGCCATTGGATCAGGCCCCTCAACCTGTTAGTGGCAAATCAGGCAGGGGTAGTAGCCCCTGGGATAGCGCCATCTAGGGGTTACATCTTGGAGGCTCACCGCTGGGATTGTGTGTCCTCTAGTGGCCATATTTACGAACCACTGTTAAGAAAAAAATGGGTACCCCGACAGAAGTGGCTGTGCACCGGCTGGTGGAGTGGTGTACTGGGGAGGAGATCGACCCCCAAAATGCTATGCTTATCCTGGACATCCCCCTGGGTATCAATACGGACACTGTGCAGGGAGTACTTTCCAAGGTGGAAGGTTTACAAAACCCTGTGGTGGTGGGTCGGGCATGCTAATCTGCTCACCCACTTTCCTGGCCCTAGTAGAGTTTAAGGATCCCATAGATAGCTCCAAAGTGCCACAGACCATTACCCCAGAGGAGCCTCACTGCTTGGAGAGTGATAACTAAGGACAGTAAAGACCGGGGAATCAGCCCCACCACTATATGAAACTTTGAGGAGAAATTTGCTGAATGGTTGCTGGGAGAGGGAAACTGTGGAGGACTTGAAGAAACTATTCTTGCCACCTGGGGTGTTCCTCCCCAACACCCTCTCCTGCTCCAGTGCCCGTAATGGTGGCTGAACCAATGCAGACTCCTATTTCTGCACCTGCCATTAGTCACGACTCCACAAGGTTGAGGATCTTCTCTGGCACCCTCCCACCCCCAAGGGGAGGATGACTGGGAGACCTGGATAGACTATGTTGCCCCCAAGTGCTAGAATGGCAATGCTCGGAAGGCGGCGAAAGAGGGTTAGTGAGAGCCTCCGAGGTCCTGCCTGGCTACCATCCATGCTAAACGGGCCAGTAACCCTGAAGCGACTGCACAGGCCTATCTTGAGGCCTTGGAGAATGTGTATGGGAGCCCAGATTCTGATGAGGACCTATGGTGGAGAGTAAGAAATGCACAACAGTACCAAGGGGAGTTGTTGTCTGTGTATGTCTCTCAGCTGGAAAAATTGTTGCAAGAATGCCTCAGAAAGGGTAGTTTGCCAGCGATTGAACTGGACCGAACCAGACTGGACAGAATCCTTAAGTCTGCCCCCTTCTCAGAACTGCTGTTGCTTCAATTCGCCTGGCAAATCGACTGGAATCCCCACCCTCCTATGATGAGTTAATGAGAGAATTCGAGGAGTTGAGAAAAGGCGACCTCGGGAGGTACCTGCACCAACAGCTGTGGCTACAGACCAGTGACTGAGGGTGACCCATCAAGTGAAGTTCAGGGGCAGAGGTTGACAGTCAGTCGAGTGCTCTGACAAGGAAAAGATATGCCACAATGGGGCGAACTGTTGAGAGAGATCCGGAATTCAAAACAGTCCCTTTATGAAGGCCACGCCTGCAAAGTGCAGGGCCCTGACCTATATCCGACTGCATCTGCTATGGGGTGGGGGTACCCACCCATGTATCTCCTGCTGATAACAGCTCCAAACTCAATTCCTTGACCATGGAAGTGGAGAAACTGACGAGATGTCTCCAAATGCTTATCACGTGCAGACAGAGATGGCACCCAGGTTTCCAGTTAGTATACCCCTGCCCTGGCTCCCAGTGTGGCGCCTCGGCCAGCTCAAACTCCAGAAAGTATGTTTTGCTATAATTGTGGGAAAGATGGGCACATGAAAAGGGAATGCCAGTCCCCAAAAGACACTGACAAAGTTGCATATAGGCTACAAGGAGAGCTTCGGAGAACAAATCAGTGGTTAAGAGGTGCACGACATGATCCCAGTGAGGGCACCAAAAATGCTAATTCACGTCCTTTTGTGGCAAGGTCAGTTGCCCAGGTCCCCACTACCGCCTCTCCAGACTGGTCCAGAATAGTGGGTCCCTCCATGGAGACCACTGTAAAGGTGAATGGAGTGTCTACAAGAGCTGTATTAGACAGTGGCTCCCAAGTGACAATTATGTTCCAGGATTGGTATCAGAAGCATTTGTCAGACATACCCTTACAACCATTAGAAGGACTGCATGTATGGGGGTTAAGTGAGAAGGCCTACCCTATTCGGGTATATCCGATTTGGCTGTCTTTCCCCACCTCCGTGGCTGGGTGGCCGACAAGTAGAGACCTAGCCTTAGTGTGTCCCCCACTGGACTGTATGATGGTGTCCCTTTGTTGATTGGAACAAATGCTCATATGTTCGGAAGGCTGGCACAGTTGTGTTATGAAAACAGGGGTCAAAGACTAGTAGAGCTTTAAGAGTTCCGGCTTTAATTAAGAAGGCCTATGAGGCACAGAGATGCTGAAAAACAGAACCAGAGGAACGGTCGGAATTGTATGGAAGAAGGATCCTGAGTCTCTGATCCTGGCACCAAATGCCCAGTGTACCTTACAGGGAGAGGTCCGTATCAGAAAGGATGTTAAGAATAAAATATTAATGTTGGATGCACCAGGCGATGGAAAATTGCCAGAGGACTGCTGGTCAAGCCTAGTATTTTGCCCGCTAGAGCCCATGCTTATGCCAGAAGGGTAATGGTCCAAGTTCATAATGTGTCTGAAAGAGACATTCGAGTAAACAGAGGTTGCATCCTGGCTAATGTGCATTGTGCAGACACTGCAGTGCTACCCAGCAGCAAGAGTTCAAGGAAGAATGACAGAGTAACGCCTGACTTGTTTGATTTCTGCGACTCCCCCGCCAGCTGAATGGAAAGTGAGGATCAGTGAGAGCTTGCCCAGAGAGACCAGGTGTTTTCTTTAAAGGAATGGGATGTAGGATGCGTGCAAGGAGCTGAGCACAATATCGGCTGCATGACGAAAGACCATTTCGTGAGAGGTCTCGGCGCCTGGCACCTGCTGACATAGATGATGTGAGACGGCATCTGCAAGAGATGTTAGCTGCTGGTGTAATACAAGAATCCAGAAGCCCTTATGCTTCCCCATTGTGGTAGTGAGGAAAAGAATGGAACAGTAAGGATGTGTGTGGATTATCGCACCTTAAACCGGCGGACTATCCTGATCAGTACACAATGCCCCGCATTCAGGATGCTTTGGACTGCCTAAAGGGAGCAAGTGGTTCTCTGTGCTGGATCTCCGCAGTGGGTACTACCAGATCCCGATGGCCCCAGAGGACCGTGAGAAGACGGCCTTTATCTGTCCGCTCTGCTTCTATGAATTCATGAGGATGCCTCAAGGATTTTCAGGTGCCCCAGCCACTTTTCAACGATTGATGGAGCGTGCAGTGGGGACATGAACTTACTAGGAGTGCCTGGTATACCTAGATGATGTTATTGTGTTTGGCAGCTCACTGGAGGAACATGAGAGCAGATTATTTAAGGTATTGGACCGACTGAGGACTTTGGCCTTAAACTGTCCATTGATAAGTGTCAATTCTTTCAAACATCAGTAAAGTATGTGGGACACATAGTATCCACCGAGGGAATAGAGACCGACCCAAGTAAAGTTGAGGCCTTGACCACCTGGCCACAGCCCAAAAATCTAAAAGAACTGCAAAGATTCCTGGGATTCTGTGGTTATTATCGGCGCTCATCAAGGACTATTCAAGAGTGATCCGCCCTTTACTTAACCTTACTCAAGGGTATCCCCCAACCCACAAAAAATACCAAAAGCCAGCGTCCCTCAAGACTGAAAGAGTGTATTTTCATCCGAGTGAAGTATTTGGGGCCCGCTGGACTCCTGATTGTGAGACTGCTTTTCATGAGATCATATATCAACTTACCCATGCTCCAGTGCTGGCCTATGCCGATCCAAGAAAACCTTACGTCCTGCACACTGATGCTAGCTTGCAAGGGTTGGGGGCTGTGTTGTACCAAGAGCACGAGAATGGCCTGAGACCAGTGGCCTTTGCCAGTAGAAGCCTGACCCCATCCGAAAAGAACTATCCTGTACATAAGTTAGAGTTCCTAGCTTTGAAGTGGGCTATTGTTGACCAATTCCATGAGTACTTGTATGGGGCTAAATACTAGTAAAACTGACAATAATCCTTTGACCTATGTGCAGACCTCAGCTAAGTTGGATGCCACTGGCCATAGGTGGCTTTCTGCATTATCTACATATGACTATGCTCTGAATACCGAGCAGGTCTGAACCACATAGATGCTGATGCTCTCCCGGAGGCCTGTTCCCCTAGAATGATTGGGTCCGATTAGCAGAACCTGACATTCGGCACTGTGCCAGAAGTTTGACAGGAGGAACAAATGTCCACGGACGCAGTGGACTGCATGGTGGATTGCTTGGGAGCCTCTGAGAATTGCATACCTGCTGCTTATTGCCACTTTTCTAAAATAGACATTGGTGCACTGCCTCAGCTGGAAATGACAGTATTCATGGCTCAATCCCGCGATCCCATGATCAAAGTAGCTTTAAGCCCTCTATGCAGGAAAAGATGTGTCCAAATTACGCTCCACTGATTTGAGAACTGCACTGTTATACAAAGAAGGTCCTAAGTTGAAACTGATCAATAAACTGTTATACAGAGAAACAGTAGACAGAGGGGACAAGTAGACAAACAACAACTAGTGCTGCCCACTGCCTTTCGAGACTCAGTACTGAGGTCCTTGCACAACCACATGGGGCACCTTGGTATAGACAGAACACTTGACTTGGTGAGATCCAGATTCTATTGGCCTAAGATGGGGGCTGATGTGGAGCAACACATTCGAACTTGTAGTCGCTGCTTACAGAGGAGCTTTGCCCCAGAGGGCTGCCCCCCTTGTTAACATCACCACCAGTGCACCCATGGAGCTGGTCTGTATTGATTTTCTGAGTTTGGAGTCAGATCGAAGAAATATCAGTAATGTGCTGGTGGTCACTGACCATTTCACGAGATATGCCCAAGCTTTCCCCACCAAAGACCAGAAAGCATCCACTGTGGCCAAAGTACTTGTAGAAAACTTTTTTGTTCACTATGGGGCTCCACAAAGAATCCATTCTGATCAAGGGAGAGACTTTGAGAGTCGTCTGATCAAAGAGATGCTTTCTCTGTGGGGAGTGCGAAAGTCCAGAACCACTCCTTACCACCCCCAGGGGGACCCACAGCCTGAACGTTTCAACCGCACTTTGCTAGATATGCTAGGCACCCTGCACCCAAAGGACAAGCCTAGATGGAGCCAACAAATTAGCACCCTGGTACATGCTTATAACTGCACCAAAAGTGATGCCACTGGATTCTCCCCACCGCCTGATGTTTGGAAGAGAAGCTCGACTACCAGTAGATGTGTGTTTGGGGTCTCTCCTGATGGGGTTCAAGCTGACAACTATTTACAGTATGTGCAAAAGTTAAAGGCCCAGCTAACTCATGCGTACCAACTGGCTCAAACCATGGCTGCCAAAAGAAATCTGGCCAACAAAGAAAGGTATGATAAAAAGGTGAAAGCACAGGAACTCCAGGAGGGAGATCGGTTTGCTAAGAAATCTGGGACTGCATGGCAAGCACAAGATTGCTGACAGATGGCACCATCTCCCTCACATTGTAGTGGGCAAACTAGATGATCTGCCAGTGTACAAAGTAAGGCCTGAGAATAATTCAAAAGATGTAAAAACATTGCATAGAAATCATTTACTGCCCATTGGACAAATCTTAATTGAGTCTGAGCCCCTAGAAGATGCCCCCTCTGGACCAGTGACTAGAGCTGCTGCTAAGAAAAGATCAAGAAAGTCTGCACCTACAGAAGCAAAGTTAAAGTGTTCCACTCCACAAGTCCCAGTTGAGCATGACTGTCAGTCCATATCGGAAGAAAGTGAGAGTGACTTTGAATACTATCCTTCTTACGAACTGAGTCAATTGTTTCGGGGCAATCCCCTAGTCAATACTGGAGATGAAGCTGGGCCTTCTGGACTGTCTAAGCCCCCAGCTTCATCCCTGGAGCCAATGCTCCCAGAAAGTGAAGTGCAAAGCATCAGATCAGATGAAATGGAATCATTGTGCATGGTTGAACTGTTTGAGCTTTCAGGGGAGGAAAATGATAGATTGGGGCAGACTGGTGATACACCCGAACAAGAAGAGTATTTTGAGTGCCCTGACAGTCCACTGCCAGTGTCTGAAAGCTCTCCATGCGAGCCAAATGTTGTGGACTCAGAAACTGTAACTCCTGGAGCTGAAAGTGCCCCAAGTTCTAGCCTCTCTCCCCATGGAGACTCCCCTGACAAGTGAGGACAATGCTGAAAATGAGGCTCAGAGTGCAGAGACTATAACAGTTCCCCTAGAAAGACTGGTCGAGCTGTAAAGCCTGTGGTGCACCTCAGTTATGATTCACTTGGGAGGCCTGTGGACTTGCCTCTCAATGTTGTCCATAAAGGGTGTATGTGTCCCAGGCTCATTACCCAAACTGAGCATCAGTGCTAACTCAAGTTACTTGTGTTGCCCTCTAAGTATGGTGCCCTTGCCCCATCCAGCCCCAAGGTAACTGATAGGGAAGGGCCCCCTCTTCAGGTTTCATGTACAAGAGGTAATAACTTGAGTTATGGTACAATGTGTATGTAATACTGTGTAAAGAGGACGTACTGCAAATGTTTCAGAAATGTGTTCTTGGTAAATGATATATTGACTGATGATTACGTATGCGAGCCTAATGCAAATGTATATGGTTGCAGTTGAAACTATGGTGTACTTGCTTGCTTGGCGGACGTCAAGCTTTCCCAGGCCAGGAAGGGTGTAACCCCTGCAAATGGGGGTTCCCAAAAGACTTCCAGGAGCTTGCTTGAGTGCTCCAAGCCTGAATGGTGTTTGGCATTTAAGCCATTTATCAGTGAGTGTTTTAGAACCTCTGGTACTGTCTCTTTAAGAGCTGTCTGCTTGCAGACATAATTAGTTTGTATGGGGACTGTGTGTTTCTTTGATTGAGTACCACTCAAGCTGCTGCCAATTCACTTCATTTTGCAGTCACTAGGAGTGCAAAGGGAACCTATCTGAAAGATGTAACTGTTTGCCAGAAATTATTTAGAGTAATAATGAAATTACAGTTTGTCTAACCTGCTTTCTTTGCAGTCAGAACTGTGTCTGCTAGTTCCCATTCTAGTTTTGAACTGCTGAACTGGACCAATCAGGTGGGGTAAGCTAGCTCTAAAATGGTGCCTTGGACGAATCAGAACTTGGACTCATAATCTGAGCCAGCCACAAGAGGATTGTATGGGCAGTGACTCTGGGAGATGTAGTTTAGACTTCAGTGCCTTTTGGACCAACAGCAGCAGTCTATTGTGAGTGACAGCCAATCCAGTCAAGAACTGGGAGGAACTCAAAGGAAATGCCCGTTTTGTCGGTTGGAGTTGAGTTGAGCTTTGGCAGTGAAGAGGAAGGAGCCCTGTGCTTTTCAGTGTGCAGTTTTAGTCAAAAAACGTGTGTAAGGCCCAGAGTTCCGGTCTGCAGCTTGTTAGGACTGAATCCGTCCTGTGAAAAGAATCAAAGGATCTCTGAAGAGTAGAAACCAGGCTCACCCTGTAGAAGACCGGAGGAATTGCTGAAAATTACACTCGGTCTGTCAGGAACTGAATCTGCTGTGTGTTCTCCCGGGTATTGTGCAGTAATTGCGATCGGGATACAGATGCAGCCTGCCTGGTATAGTGCTTTCTTTTATATGGATGTGTGAAGAGGTTTGTGTACCTCAAGTGAGCCCTGCTGATATTGAAGGACCCTATCTTATTTGGAGGTCGTGAGTACTAATTCAGGGTCACTCCCTGTTGAATTGCCACATTAAATCCAAATGGAATTACTGTACTGCTGACTGTTTAATTCTCCTTTTCTCTGTGTGAAAGGGCCCCTACCAGCTGCCACGGTTTGGACTAGCCACTAGGGCTTGGGTACCCAGGGACAGTAACTGATAGGGATAGGCCTGTGCACAGAGCCATAGGTAGATTATTAGAGTGATAAGCTAATTAACCTGATTTCCCCCTGTCCTTGTTATATTCCCCTAAATAAATCAGAGCTGCTTGTTTCAGCAAAGTTATACTGCCTGAGGTATTTGTCTATGTTAAAGTACTGTACTGTGATTGTTGCACTGTATCTCATTTCACAGGAGGTCCCAGTGCCGGAACCAGACCTGGGGGTAAGTGTATACTGTGAAGGTAATTCTGATATATTGTGTGGGCCACTAGTGGGAAGAAAGGGGGGTTGCAGTGTCCCAGAGGGCTGTGACCAAGTTAGTTTAACTATTGCAAACCCTGACCTCTGGGTGGAGGCACCCGCCATTGGATCCAGGCCCCTCAACCTGTTAGTGGCAAATCAGGCAGGGGTAGTAGCCCCTGGGATAGCGCCATCTAGGGGTTACACAGACATCCTACATCCTGCCCTGCAATGACAGGTCACTCCCTGATTGCAGCGGATGGCTGACGCTGCAATGGTGAAGTGGCTCCTGATTGCAGCAGCTGATTTTTTTTAGAAAGTTAAGGCACGCTGGCTGAACTAGTGTCAGCAGCAGTGTGCCACTGCATTGGAGGACAGGGGACAAGCCTTTGCAGGCTGTGGGGGCATTGGGCACAACAGTGTCACATCTCCATAACCTGCTTGTGGAGAAAGCTGACACAACATGTTTCTTGCGCATGCATGCAATCAACATAAAAAGGGGAAAAATTATATGCTCTCTACCTACACTAATTGTACCAGGACCTCCTAACTCCTCACAGGTCCTTTCTGAGAACCTTGTTGTTTTTGTAAATGTTATTAGGGGCACACTCCAGGGGCGGGGGTGGAGGGTTAGTTAACATCACATGTGAACTGTTTTTATTTACATATTGCTGTTCTTTGGTTGTTGTTTTTTTCATAAATTCAATAAAGAAGCTAAATTTCAAAAAAAAAAATGTTAGTTTTAGGGTTTATTTTAAGAAAAAGTGGTATTGTGATTTTAACCTGGCTGGTTGCTAGGGTGGTGGCTAGAGACACAGGTTTAGGATGTGTCATCCTTGCCGAGTCGTCCTTTGTGATTGGCCATTTGTTTATGTGAATGGGCATTTAAAAAAAAAATGGTGGCTGTGTTTTAGCAATACAGAGAAAGTGCTACATGGCAGTTTTGTTTCTCTTCTCTGATATGGAGAATATGCTTTTTTATGCAGCATTTTAGATATAATGAGATTTATCTGGTTGATCCTGCATTCAGTGATTGGTCTGGCAATGTGTTTGGCAGAACCTTCATTCAGCAACTTCTGCGGTGTTTTGAGTGTGGAGACAGAGTTCAGCGTCATTGCAGCCTGATAAGCAGCCTGTGTAAGAGAGCAGTGAGATGAGGAGTAAGCGCAGCTGAAAAAAAAATGAGGAGATAAAAGAGAGAGACAGTAAAAGTCGTTAGTTTTTTTTTTTTACATAGCAGCGTGGCGTCCGTCACTAAATACTGAGCTGCTAAGTACAAGTTTAAGTGCTGTGAGTGAGGGGAGCCATGAACTTTCTGAGGAGCTGTTTTGATGGCAGTGTGAGTGACAACACCTGTTGTTTTGAGAGGAAAACAATACAGTTGTGTTGCAGGGAGCAGTAAGTGTTTTGTTGTGCAGAAGAAATGCAATTTTCTGTTTGGGTTATGGCTAGGGGAAAGGCTGCCTAAGAATGGTTGGGAGAACAGGGTAGCTGGGGAGTAAGAAGCAGTCTATGAGCTGGAAGTAGTGTCCACTGGCTGGTGGAGGGGGAGGGGGATGGATACTGTGATTGACATCAGGGTGTTAAATAAATCATGGATGATTGATGCTAAGGTGTTAAATAAACATTGGTTCCGCAATTTATTTAACACCAGTGAGAATAAACAGATTTATTTAAGTGTTTTGTTGCCCACTCCTATTGCATAAATAGATATATAGTCTTTGCAAAAACTCTGTTAATGCATCAGTTAGGGTTGTTTCCATACTGACAAAAGTGTGGAAATTCCACATTAAGGTTACCACCCCACCCCACATCCCCTCCTCAAAACCCTAGTGCTGCATTCCCCCAAACCACACACACACACACACACACGCAAGGAAGGGAAGGGCCAAGGCAAGACAACCAACCAGAGACAAGCAGGATCAGGTAACAGAAGTAACATACAACTCTGTAAACATTCCACAAGACACAGGCATCATCACAGTCCAGCAACTGTAGGAGTTCTGTAGCTAGCACAGTGGCTTGGGACACACACACATGCCGGACAGTCATGGGTGTTGGCTCACAGTAAGCATTTTTGCATTACAAATGTCAATAACAAGATTTAAGCAAATGCCCATATTTCAATAGCTAACAGCTGATGAAACACACAGTATGTTATCCGCACATAGTGTATTAGAAATGACAGTCTCTGTGAGCCTAGCAACAGTCATTGGATGTTTGCGTTTTTTTTTCTGATACAGTGAGTCAGTCCTAATAACAAACAGTGGTAATAATAAAAGTAATTTGTTGTGTAGCATAGTTTACAAATGAGATGTAAAAGTAACAATTGAAACATGCAAAGGTAACCATAACATACTGTTAATGAGCATTTCCAGGTAAAGCAGCAGCATAATAACATGTGATGGTGGTAGGTTCCCACCTGAGCAGTATCTCCAAACTATTGTGTATGTGTCAGGTCTATCTGTTCTGCTATCACGTGCTTATGTGGTAGCAGCGATACTTGCAGCGATCCAATAAAATTATGACACATATAAATCAATATTTTGAAAATGTGTACAGACTAAGTGCCATTGTATTAAGAAGATATGCCAGCAGCACTGTGTCATCATACTGCGCTAGCAGTAGAGTTGCTTATACTGTACTTGTTTTTTCATTACAGTGTTATGTGTGTAACCTCCCCCCACTGGCCCCCTTGTTCAACTAGCAGGGCTGCTCCTCTCACAAATGACATCACTGAGAGGGGTGGGGTAGTCACTATGAAACAGTTCTGTGACCCACACTTCTACATTGCAACCTTGCCATCCTTAGACAGGCAAACCAAGTGTGGCAACTACCTGGCTCACACCTGGGGGAACCATTTAGCAGGCCCATCAATCTGGGTCCCTGGGAGAAAATGTTTGCTCAGGACTATGCTAGGTTTGTACTTCTGGTCAGGGGCACCCAAGTAAATCCAGGCACCGGAAGCAATAACAATAATGTCCAAACCAGGCTGGGATTCTAGAGTGTGGCTTTCATTCACATCACAGAGAATATACAAAGCAAATATGGACCCCACAGGTCTACTTCCACTGGTAATGCAGATTATTGAGGTACAGAGCATACACACACAGCAAACCCTCAGGTTCTGAATGGATCTTGGCACACACAGCCCAAACTGGTACATTTCCATTGACCTGGCACCCTGGCCAGTACTAGGACACTTTCCCATATTGCATGGGGTGTTACTAATGGCTCCCTCGATCACCCACGAGCACATTCTGGCTCACAGGGAAATCCAAAATCCCACATCTGGTTGTTTTCCTCAGGCACTGGCCAAATGCACTGAGAGAAAACAAAGGTGCCCAAACTGAACATGGGGAGGTAAACATGGTTACTCCGGATGGGGGTCTCCCACCTTTTGCTTCCAAATTTATACTTGGACATTCATTTGGTTACAACACATTTCTCTGAAACACCCTTGTAGATGTGCTTTTGAAATGTTTTTCACATTTAACATTCTACTTCTCACACCATGGTGGTGTCCTGAAATTAAAAGTTCTGTATATGGCTATGTCTTTACTCTAGACCCCCACTTTTTAAGTTGCTTTTAAATCAGACACAATCTAAAAGTTCTGTACTTGGCTAGTCTCCTTCGGGCTCTTCAGTAGGCAGACACTTTTAACTGAAACACAGTCTTGGGGAACAAAGTCCCTTTGTCAGAGAAAAACTCACCACAGGAATGCAGGTGGCCCATTGCTTCTTCCCACAAAACAATCTCAGGTACCCACAGAGTAAACGAATCTCAGGCAGCTTCACCCTCTCCAGGCTTGACCAGGTCATTGCCCCTGAATCCTGGAATCCCCCCATCCCTCTGGGAATGGGGCATTGTGAAACCTTCTAGGAATGGTCTCTACCACTTCCTTCTACAGGCATTCTATGTTCTTCTCTAGGATGAGAATACACAACCCCTTCTCCTGAGGTAGCTGTCTTCCAGAGCTGAGTCTTAGGAGCTGCCTTCTGCAGCACTCCTCACTCGTTAGACTCTCCACACAGACTACTACTTGAAACTCCCAACATTCTACTGTTAATCCCTGCAGCTAGCATTCCTTTGTGGCTTATGCTGCTGCAAGAAATTCTAAGGTGACATCACTCCAGCTCAGCTGAAACTGAAAACAGAGTGTGACGGTGTAAAACCCATTTAACTGGCATCTCACAAGCTGCCTCTCCCTGCCTACCACTGATTCTAAGTGGGATTCTAGCAACCCCTGGGAACAAGGGGGTTACATGTGAAATTAATACAGTTTTGTGATTATCGTGCTTACAGATGTGTCAGAGTGGTATAGTGTCTTACAATGTTGCATATGTCTTGCATGTGTGTGTGTGGGGGTGGTGGGGGAAATACAAAGTTAGGGTTTTGAGGAGGAGGTGTGGGTGTGGGGTGGTGGGGTGGTAACCCTAACGTGGAATTTCCACACTTTTGTCAGTGTGAAAACAACCCTAACTGATGCATTAATGGAGTTTTTTGCAAAGAATTTCCTTTCTTTCTTAAAACGTGTAATATAAATAGTAAATGGTATGTGGTGGTGGTTGATCCCTGTGCTCCCACCAAGCTGCCCATTTCTGCATAATGACATGTGTCTGTGAGAGCACAGGCCCTCTGGGCCCTGCGCTCCCACTTACACACAAGTATGGAGCCATGCAGCAGCCCTGTTAGGCAAGGAAGCCTTGTAACATTAATTTGCCTATATCTCGGGAACCATAGCAGCTAGGAACAAAAATTCAAGTTGTCATCATAATCATGATAGTGAGTAGTTCTCTCAACATAAGTTGACTGAATCTGTATCTTGCATCATTTCTGAGATATGGGCACCGAAAAGCACTGTAAGTGCTAACTCTGAGGGCATAATAGTGGTCTACGCACATGAAGATGAACAAGTGGAACGGTAATTCCCAAATATCTCAGGAACTGTACAAGGTAGAAAAAAAATAATGTCATGGTTTGCATGGCTTTCCAACCTACTTCTCTAGGTAGTTAGTCAGTCTACAGGGGGACTAAGAATTTTTGCAATGAAAAGTCCGTATCTCCAACCGTTTTCGAGATATTGTCCCCAAAGGGCATCAGGGGCACTGCAATGTTATCCTATGGGAACATTTCTGAACTTCAGAATACTGTAACTATGGGCCTCTACAATGTTTCTGTACCAAACCACCAAAAGGCACATCTATGGCACTAGGGCTTGCCACCCTGAACATTTCAGGCAAATAGCGCAATCCATGTTGCCACAATCAAGTGACAAACAAAACAACACGTGCCAAATGTGTTCATTCAGTGTTGCCACAATCACTTTAATGTTTTTGTGATTCTCTTATCTCTATAATGGGAATATTATCATGTACAGAAAAATGTTGCCGCGGTTACTTTTTCCAGTGAGTGCAATTATTTGTGCGGCAACAAAAATGTTGCCATGATCAAAAAAGGAAACATTTTAAAAAACATATTTCCAGACCAGCTGGTGAAAAACTAATGCCAGGGACATGTTCCTCGGGCTCGATTAGGTAAACACAACTGTTGGTGTTTACCAAAGTGCAGTATTTTTTGAATTAGAGCATTTTTTCTGTCCCGCTAACTGAAAACAAAATGGCAGCAGCACGACAACATTTTTGGGCAAGCTCGACAACAAAATGTGATTGCAAATCTTTTCACAGTACACATGTACATTTTTCCATAGGCTATAATGGGACATGGAAAAACTGAATAACTTTTGAATGGAGCAAGAAATGTTTTCAGCAAATCTTCAAAAGGCACCAGTGCGACCCAGGACACATGTAGACAACCTAATCTGAACCCACTGAAATGCATTTTCCAGTCCATTATACCTGGACAAAGAATTTGCAACAATGGGGAAAATTCACTTTTTGAGTGTTCTACTATTCCACAACTGTACATCCGACTGAAATGAAAATTTTCAGATCCAGGCATCTATGGTAGATCCTTCCACATTACAAATTTCAGGCAAATTGGACAAGCGGTTCAGAAGTTATTAACGTACACAATTTGAGGTTTAACATAGAAATGGCTATGCAACCCTAACTATAGTGACACTAACATGCCACTATACTACAGTATACATATATATATATATATATATATATATATATATATATATATATATATATATATATATATTATATTTTAAATATATGTTTTATATAATAAATAAATATGTCAATAAGAATGTCAACATGGCACTTGATTATTTCATCAGCTCTTTAATGCTGCCTGAGACTCCCATGCACCCCTAAAATAGCAGAAAATCAAAGGCCCTTGCAACCCCTAGCTCTCTGCAGACCTATTAGCTCATATGAAATCTAGGGACCACCTCCTGCATCAGGCTCGAGCCACCAGCATGCAATCAGACATTCAAAAATACAAAAGAGGACAGAACGATTGCACAAGGTTCATCCGCCTTGAGAAAAATAAATGCTACAAGGGAGTACTTACTGACACATTGGGGCAATGGTAAAGCTTTCTGGAATGATATCAAAGAGATTACAGGGAAAAACCTGAAAACATCACCCACTTTACTCGACGTCGATGGGGCTACAACTCTGGACCCCCCCCAAACTATTGTCTATACCTTTAATAACGCATCACTGACCTTAACAGTGTTCTTCCTCCTGATTTTTTTGATGCAGCTATAACCCCAGCCAATCCTGTAATATCTCCCCCAGTGATCAGTCACCCACCATTCTACTTAAAAGAAGCCTCATTGCATGAAGCCTAAAAAAATACATCCATAAAGCAACTGGTAAATCTAAACACAGTGGAGACTCCCTTGACCTGAAACTGCTGTCCCTCACCCTTGAGAAAGTGTTAATGCCTTTATCCAGGATCTTTAACCTCTCACTCAGACTCACACAGTTCCTCAGTAAATGGAAATCAGCCACGGTTACCCCGGTCTATAAACGTGGAGACAGGACTCTCCATGTGAGCTTCCAGCCTATCTCCATATTACCACCTCTCTCTCTAAGGCTCTTGAATGCATTGTAGCTGACCAGCTCACTGAATATCTTGACAAACATAAGATCCAATGTGCCCAATAACATGGGTTCAGAAAAGGGCATAGCACCACCTCAACCCTTATGGAATTCTCAGGTTCTATACTCAGTTCCCTGCACCACGGTCAATTAGTTGGTGCTGCCTTCATCAACATGATAAAAACATTCAACATGGTCCATCACCCTGTACTACTGGAACAACTTCTTAATGCAGGGCTCTCTTATCACTCCACTGCCTGGTTTAAAAGTTATCTAGACAATCGCAATCTACTAGTCAAAATTGTCAATGTCCTCCCTGACTCAAGACCCGTTCGCTCTGGGGTTCCTCAAGGGTCCATCCTGAGCCCACTCCTATTTAGTCTCTTTCTAAACAGTCTCCTACGTTCCTGCCCTGAACAAATCCTACTCTACACAGATGATGCCATAATTTACACAACTCACTCACAGCCCATACCCCTTGAGAACCAGCTACAACTCAGATTTGCCTCAGTCGAGATATGGTTTAGTCATCACATGTTGATACTAAACTATAAAAAAAAAAACTAATCTTATGATCTTCAGCAGCTACCATAACAAGCACAGGAAACATCCTCTGACTATCATTAACTGCCTCTGTACTGCCCTCAAACAAGTACAATTCTTTAAGTATCTTGGAGTCACCATAGACAGCGACCTATCATATGGGGTGCATATAAATAACACTGCCAAAGCTGTAGATATCTGTATTGGTCTACTCTACAGACACAGGCAATCTATGACCCCTGAAGCCTTAAGAGTAGCTGTACAGAGCTCTATTATTTTATTTTTATTTATCTTTTTTTTTTATTTAAACAGCAGTTTGGAAAACCTTTGAGCCATAGGCTCATTTACAAACGTACCTTGTCACAGTAAGACAAACCAAAATACACAGTATAGCAGTACAACACATAAGTATAACAGTAAATTAAGACATAGATACAAACAAGCTGGTATAGGTAGGATGGATGCAAACAATACCAGAGTTATGTCGTCCTTAGCAGCTTAGTAATAAGCTTTGTCATAAGTATTGAGTACGGCTTTGACTAGTGGCAGTTACAGCATCAGTGTTAATAAAGGTGGTTACGTGAGGAGGTTTTGGAAGCCCGCGATATGGTTAGACTTGAGATGGAGGGGCAGTGTTGAACCAGGAGGGGCCCTAGAGCTGAAGGCTCTTTGGCCGTGAGAGGTCCTAGCTCTAGGGATAACAAGAGAGGTTTTCCCAGAGGTCCGAGTATGAACTAGTGGGACAGAGCGGCGTATGGTGGTGGTCAATCCTGGTGGGGAAAGCCCAAGGAGGGTCTTTTTTGTAAGGGTACAGGTAAGATATTTGAGGAGCTTGTCGAGATCAAGTGCCAGTGCTTTAGCATACAGTAGACAGGTGTGTGTCATCCTAGGTGCTCCAGTAATTAACCTGCAGGCCTTATTCAGAGTAGAGCGAATTTTATGGAGTGCGGTCTGTTCAGCAGCACCATACACCGGCAGTCCATAGTCCACTAGGGACAGGATAGAGGAGGTGACTGTGAGTCGAAGAGCCTCCGGGGGGAGGCAGTGTTTATACTGATGTGAGATGCCCAATCGGATATTAGTGGCAGTGGCTAGGGCAGCGATGTGTCCATGGAAGGAGAGGGAGAGGTCAAAATGGATCCCTAGGTATTTCTAGGAGCAAACTTGTTCGAGTGGGAATGAGGACCCAGAGTGAATGAGGAGTTTGAAGTTGCAGGACTTGTTTTGGGGATGAGTGAAGAACATGGTTTTTGTATTTTTAAGATTTATCACCAATCTACGTTCCTTGAACCAGCCCTCGGCTTCAGTGAAGAACTTCTGCAGCGAGTCCTGGAGGGCAGTAGGGTTATGATTTGAGGCAAAGATGACTGCATCATCAGCGTACAATAGAATGTTCCCCGAGCAAGAGTGTGGAAGGGTGTTAAGGTAAAGGAGAATAGTAAGGGGCCCAGAATGGAGCCCTGGGAACCCCAGAAAAGATGGGACAGATGTCTGAGTAGGTCCCATTAATTTTTACATGCTATGAGCGGTCAGACAGATAACTGGTGCACCAGGAGATAGGCCCAGCAGCAAAACCAGAGAGACTAAGGGCATCAAGAAGGAGGGGGTGGGAGACAGTGTCGAAATCTTTCGAGAGGTCAATGAAGACAGCACCAGCCAGAGAACCAGTGTCTAAGGAGGAGTGGAGAAAGTTGAAGAACTCTAGGAGGGCTGTGTTGGTACTGTGGCCCGCTCAGAAGCCATGCTGCTCAGGACAAAGGACATTGTAGGTGGAGAGGTAGTCAGAGATTTGAGAGGCCACCACTTTTCCAAGGCCTTGGGTGAGGAGAGAGAATGGAGATCGGTCGATAGTTTCCAGCCACAGTCCTATCACCACCTTTAAAGATAGGGGTGACAGTGGTGACTTTCCAGGCAGTTGGAACCTTCCCCAGGCAAAGAGAGTGGTTGATGAGGCAAGTGATCGGGGTAAGGACTGTGTCTAAGACCAGCCGTAGGACACACGGATCCAGGGTGTCACTGCCTGTACTATTACTCTTGAGGGCAGTGACAAGGTGTGGCCTAAGTTCTTGGGCAGAAACACGGTGGAGGAGAAAATGAGGGCGAGAAAGATTTACGGCAGGTGCTGGGGGAGGAGGGTCAAAAAAGTTTGTAGGGAGGATAGGGCTAAGGTCAGTGAATGAGGTGTTGAGGTGGTTGGCTATGAGGGCTGGGTCTGAGAGATCACACCATTAATGTTGATCTGGGTGGGTGGGGGTGTGCACTCCCATTTAACTGTTTAATGTTATCCCAGAAGGTTCTGGGATTCCCCCATAAGGCAGTGAGTGAGGACCGATAGTGCTCAGACTTTGCCTTTCTGATGGCCCGAGTGCACTTGTTTCGGGCGGCAGCATATAACCGCCTGTCATTGGGCCAGCCAGTCTCAACGGCACGGTGCCATAGGTTGTCCCTATGTTTGAACTGGTGGATCAAAGCTGGGGTAACCCAGGGGGCATTCTTCCTTTTAGAACGGCAGGTCAACACTGGGGCAAAGATATCACAGGCATTATTAAAAGTTTGGGTAAAGAAGGCGAGAGCTGTGTCGATGTCAGGAGTTGCCTGTATAGGAGACCAGTCAATTTGGGCCAGAAGTTCCTTAAGTTTTATCAGTCCACCAGGTATTAGACGCCTCCGGCATGTGGACTGTGCTATGGGTTTGGGGACTGAG
The DNA here is from genome assembly GCA_016271365.2 of Neoceratodus forsteri. Lineage (NCBI taxonomy): Eukaryota > Metazoa > Chordata > Ceratodontiformes > Ceratodontidae > Neoceratodus > Neoceratodus forsteri. The sequence goes on along the minus strand of JADMNL010000026.1, from coordinate 246,399,425 downwards.
GTTGACCAGTGGAATAGAATGGGGGAGTGATCGCTGAGAGAGTCTGGGAGGACTTGTACATTGGGGATCGATTAGGCGGTTGGTGAGTACCACATCAAGCAGGGTACTGGAGCCTCTCTTGGGGTTAGTCCTGGTAGGGTGGGTAACTAGTTGCGTTGGTCTATTGCAGAAAAGGAGTCTCGGGTAGAGGAGGAGGAGGCTGAGCCAGTTGACATTTAAGTCACCCACCAGAATTTGATCAGCGGAAGGAGGTAGAGAGGTAAGGTATTCTGTAAGAGAGCAATGGCCTGCGTTTGGTCCCTGGGGGCACGTATGCAGTAGTCAGATAAAGGGTCCTTTAAAGGGTCAGGGTTAGTTTCAGCGTAAGCGCCTGGGCCTGAGTCAAGGATGGGAGTGGGCAGGGCTGAGTGCGAGGGAGAGATTCCTTGACATAAATGGCGCCAACCGCCGCCCGTCTCCCAACACGGTCGGGACCGGAAAAGGTGAAACCAGGAAGGAGACTAGGGAGTCAGGGGAGGATTTCGACAGCCAAGTCTCAACAAGGGTGATGACATCAGGGTTAATTGATGTGACCAGGCATTGTAGTGAGTCAAACTTTTTAGGAGGCTACAGATAGTCATGGAGACCATGCATAGGCCTGTGGTGCGAGGTTGGGGAGCTCCTGGGAACGGGCCAGGGTTTGGATGAATGTTCCTGACAGGAGTAGTAGCATGACTAACACCCTGGCTGGGAGATGGTGAGAGGTTTTCCTCACGATTGACATGGGGGAGGGAGGTTAGGGAGCAGGGGTGGGCAGGGAGTACAGGAAGGAAAGCAAGAATAAGAAGACACCCAGATGTGCCTGAGGTGAAGAGAAAGCTAGGGGAGGGCAGGGGGGCGGGGCACACAGAGGTCCCAAGGGGCAGGAGAGCAGGTTCAGGAGCAAGGGGAGGGAGGGTGCCAGGGCACAGTGTGGACTAGCAGATGGGTAAGTGGGTAAGTGCACTGCTAGTGGGGATAGGCACAGGCAGAGCGTGAGGCAGGGCCAATACATTGTGGTGAGCAAGATCCCAGGGAAGTAGTGCTGTACAGGTAGGAGTAGGAAGCAGTGAGGCAGCATAGGTCCCTCTGGTGGCCAGCAGGTATAACCTGCAAATGGGAAAGTGGGGAGATAGGTTCTGGGCAACAGGACGTGATGTCACTGGATGTGATGTCACGGGGTGGATCCTTAAATTGATAGCCGCCCCTGGGTGGGAGGGTGGTTGGGGCGGGTGGGGCAGACGGCGCAAAGTGTCGTTGGGCTAGCACCCCTCTGCAGGCGTCCAGACGAAGAGAAGAGGCTCTCTTTACCTCGAAAGTTATCAGGCTGGAGATTTGGCTTCCTCAGCTACTCAGGTGAGCAGCTTGTTGCTTCAGTTGCTTGATTGTCCCGAGTGCCTAGCTTGGGGAGCTGCCTATGTTGTGGAGAAAACAAAGCCTCTCATTACTATGCAGCGGGAGAATATGTTGTGACTTACACAAAGGAGCTCCACTCTAAGCAAACAGGGCTATTCCAAAATGAGGTCACACTAGGACCCAGCTAACCTAATGCCTTCAGTAACAAGCACAATTAGCTCAATACCACCATTTTAAACAAGTCTGATCTATATTAGCTGCTTGGTATATCTGGCTTTAAGATGAAATCAGCAATTAGCTCCAAATACCACCATATTAAACAAGTCTGATCTATATTAGCTGCTTGGTATATCTGGCTTTAAGATGAAATCAGCAAGACAACTCTAGAAAAGCCAGTGAGTCCCTAGCTTTTCACTTCAGCATTAGTAGCACAAAGAGAATCAAATAACAAGCCCACTCAGTGGTGAATAGGAACAAAGATCATAAAATATAAGTGTTCATCAGGTAGCACCCCTCTGCAGGCGTCCAGACGAAGAGAAGAGGCTCTCTTTACCTCGAAAGTTATCAGGCTGGAGATTTGGCTTCCTCAGCTACTCAGGTGAGCAGCTTGTTGCTTCAGTTGCTTGATTGTCCCGAGTGCCTAGCTTGTGGGGGGGGGAGCTGCCTCGAAAGTTATCAGGCTGGAGCTTTGGCTTCCTCAGCTACTCAGGTGAGCAGCTTGTTGCTTCAGTTGCTTGATTGCTTGATTATTTCTATAATTGACAATGGATTGATCATCTAAGGCTCTGCGGCTGATACTGCCCTCCGGCGTATCTCCACTGCTCTTAACAAGGCATGTTGTCTCATCTCAGGAGCCCACCATCTCACCCACACATGTGACCTCTGTGCCCTAACCAGTTCACTGCAACTTAAAAATCATATCAAATACCAAACGTGCCTGATGGCCAAGAAAATAACCTTAGGCCTCTTGCCATCTGGAGTACAAGATCTTCTTGCCCCCCCCCAATAATCCATGCCACACCCAAGGTTCTGAATCTCAGCTCCTACAGGTCCCTCATCACCGAACCACCCAGGGGCAAAGATCGTTCACCTACAGGGCCCCCCTCTGGATGAATGCTTTCAACAGTGACATCGTCTCCGAAACTAAGTTGGAACCATTCAAATCCAAGCTTTTGTCATTGTTCTCTACTGCTAGCACTTGTGACTGTCTCCCTTAACCATGTTTTCCCAAACCTCGACCTTACCACTTGATCTCTTTCATAGTAATTTAGCACTCTTGCCTCCTACCTCTCCCCCTGCATCACCCCAACCCCATCTCCACCCATCTTCTCCCTTCCCTTGCCCCTCTTCTCCTCATGCCTCCACCCCCGTCTTCCTGTTCCCAGCCCACCCTCCCATATCCCTTCCTACACCCTGTGCCCTGTTAGTCTTGACAAAGCCTGATGGCTGATATCAATGTACTATATGCCTTTTCCTGTGCCTGAAACGGATTAGCATAATGTATCTTTGTTGTTTTACATTGACTGCCCATTATGATTTTTGTACTTCTTATTTACACTTTATTGTACTGTACTTTACTGTCCTGTTCAATCTGCTGTCCTTTTTACTGACGTGGAACCTCTGTAAAAGAGTTCTTAGCTCAAAGGTATATGTAATCCAAGACTTAAATAAATAAATAAATAAGGTTTTATAGTTTATAAATATGACTGGAAAATATATTACATATACCTTTAAAATATAAATAGACTGCTGGACTTCCAGTGACGTCACCATAATGGTTGGACGCTGATCCAGACAGCTCCATGACTCCTACTCCCTAATCTAAGTTAATCCTCACTGGTTGCAGTGAATTTCAGCTAATTCAATACTTATCTGGAAAGTAGAAATGGTGGGGAAACAGCAGAGAGCAAAAAGTTCGAAGTCCTCTACCTCAACTGGCAAATTTAAACAACTTGCCCTTGAGGAGACCGTGGATGGAATGGTGGCCTTGCACCCGCACAGCAGATCAATGTCAGAATCCTTGTTCCAGCAAGACATGGATTAACAGGGGCAACTGGAGAACACTGGTCAAACCCTACAAAAAATCTTAGCCACAGCAAACAAGATAGACTCGTCATTAGTGGATCTAAAGCAAGACGTGAGCACACAAGACTGCAAAGTCTCTGCCAATGCCTCCAAAGTCACTGCACTCACGGAGATGCAGGACTCGACCGACAAACTACTCCTCTACTTACTGCAACAGGACAGAGAGAGTAAAAGCAAATTAGAAGATCTCGAGAACAGGTCAAGGCACAACAACTTTAGAATACACAGAATACTCTAGGGTGCTGAAGAGGGTTTCGCTACAATGGTGGATTTTATTCAACAGTTGCTGTGCTCAATACTCTCCCTGCCTGCAGGCCTCAACCTAGACATCGACAGGACCCAGTGCTCACTTGTCCCCAGGCCAGCAAATCCCACAGCATGCCCTAGGTCGATCAAAGTAAGGATGATATATTTTCAGAGTAAAGATAGGATTCTCCAGGAGACCTGGAGACGTAAAGATCTACAATTTAAAGAAGCTGCCATATTCTTTGATCAAGACTTTTCTTCAGCCCTGCAGGCTGAGAGGCAGAAAGTACGAGCAGTAATAAGGGACCTTAAAAATAAGAAAAATATAAAAGGGCAACTACTGTACCCGGCCAGAGTAAAAATCCATCTTGAGTCTGGCATCAAGACTTTCAAGTCATTAGTGGAAGCTGCTCCTCTTCTGAAGGAACTAGATATTCCCCTACCAGACCTAGAATTAGAGGCCCTGGAAAGAAAAGATCTCCGCGATGGCCTGGACTGTAGTGGCAAGGGGACAGACCAAAAAGAGGGGATATCCAGGAACTATTCCAAAAGCTGCAACCTCAAACATCTCCAGACTCCTCAGGAGAACAGATCAGAAGGCCAAAGGGAAGAGCGCCACACCTGCTACTCCCATATCGCCAAAGAGATGAAGGAGTATGACTGGATTACCTCGTGGATTTACCTTTTACTCCATGGGGAGCAATTCCTGTGACATATGCCCCTTTTGGCACTGCACAGTGGAACTTGAGGAGCTGAAGTTTTAAGCTGAATTCAAGACAGGTAACATAATGTTCATTTGTTCATCCTCCACCTAAATCAGTGATGTATTGGTGCTGAGGTGAGGTGGGTTTGTCTCTGGTGTGGAGATAGGGGGCCTGTTCAGAGACAATATAACATCTTATAATAAAAATTATAGTGTTTGGTAGTAATCCAAAGGTTTGGGGGGGGGAGTGACCAGGGTACTGCATCAATATACTAAAAACGCTGAATGTACTTTCATCATTTCTGGCTTAAATGACCCTCCTTGTTTTGAAATCAGAACACTTGGATCGTCATATGACTTTAATAATGCAGACCTACAAAAAACTTATAAGCTGGGGGTTAATATCGCTTTTGGTTTACACTGTCTGATTGTGAAAGTTTATAGTAGGGGAAACATAAAGAAACAACGCTTTCTGGACCTAGCGAGCAGCACATGTTGATGGCCACTTTTGATATAAAAGCCCATGTGAGGAGGTGGGGGGGGGAGATATTCTGTTTTCAACTCAGCTATCAAGTGATTTATTTTTTTTTTATTATTTTGCCCTCTGGTTACAGTCTGTGGGGCCTCTCTCAGGCATCCTGCCTGTTCTTGCCCTATCTGAAGTTCTCTGACCTGTGCCTCCTCTCTTCTCCTCCTCATCCCACAGTCCAGCACCCCAACAACCCCTCAAGAGATAGGGCCACCCATACTTTTGGCAGCTCTTTTACAGTCAGTCTCTGGCTGTGGAGTGAGGGCCCGGGTGGAGGAAAATGGAAGGCCAGGCAGGATGGACCTGGCCATGGGCATGGGGGCAGGTGCCATAACCTACCCCACAGACCGGGCTTTTCCATGTTCTGGTGTTTGCTCCTCCCATCCCATGCATGGTGCACATCTTGATGCAATGGTGCATGGCAACCCTGCCAAGCATCAGCCATGCTAAGTACGTGCTGCTCTGCATGCTGCAGCACCCCCCGGTCTCCACAAGGAGCCACTGGCATGCGGGTGATCCCAGCCCTACCCCCCGGGAGGAGAGCAGCCCAGTGGGTGCCCAATCTTCTACCAGCCCCTGCTGACCCCGGGTGCCCAAGCTTGCTCCTGAACTCAGGTCACCAGCGTAGCATGAGGTGTGGCATCCAGAGCCTCAACCCTCAGTGCCACCGGGCCAGCCAAGTGATGTGTTTTTAAGTTGACAACTGTACTCTAGGAGGAGATCCAGAATTAGCCACTTATTTCGCAAAGAAACAACTCTGAGGGAAGCTCTTAAAAAGGCCACCAGGAGCTGCCCACGATAATAAACCATTGGATTTTTCTCCTAGGAAGTAGCATTAGTCATAAAAATAAGTGTTTACAATGTTTGGTTCTTTATTCTGGTTGAATGATAATTCGTGTTCAAATGTTTATTTTTTGCCTGAGGTTAAAGGAAACCGAATTTTTTTTTCTTCTTATGCCAGAGCTAAACAACTTCACAATATGTAAGGTTTTAGATGGAGAGGGGGACAGGGGATATGGGGGTCCTTGATAACTATTAATGAAGTTTGCCTCATGACACATAGATTCCTGAAGCCATGGATAGCTTAAAGATAATTTCATACAATGTTAAGGGAATCAATTCCTTGATAAAATGTACTAGATTGTTAACTGAATTGAAACATCTAGCATGCGATGTCCCATTCCTGCAAGAGCCACACTTGTCAGACAAGGAACATGTTAAGCTCCATAGGCAATCGATGGGCACTGCACCCCACAGGTAAAAAAAGTAAGAGTAGCAATACTGATCAAAAGAAATACTCCATTTGTGGTCCAGGAGGTGGAGAGGGTCTCCAGGGTCGCTTTGTTTGGGTATCAGGACTCCTTCAAACTGAGCTGATTCATTTAGTTAATGTTTATCCCCAAATAAAAATACGGACGGGTATCTCTCAGAGATATTTTTTAGGGTCATGGGTCTTCCACAGGGACTTATCCTATTGGATGGAGATTTCAGCACGGTGGTGTGACCCTCATTGTACCAGTCCACAGGCCAAACTGCTACCTCCAGGATGGTAACTAAAACAATGGAGACACTAATTAGGGAGTCAGGGATGGTGGACTTATGGAGGGCCCTTAATGAAAAAGAGAGGTACTACAGGGTTTTAAATAATTGATTAGCAGTTTTTTTCTTGCAACGATACTAACTGTACAGAAAGTATTTATATAGATTTTCTAATAGTGCTGTGTTTGTTAAACACGGTGAGGCAAGAGCTATGCATTTTCACAAAGATTTAGCAGTTTTATGAGCAAAACGCTAATCAATTTTTAGAGTTGAATAAAACCCTGTACTATACATTCTACTCTTCAGCCCCGAAATCATATTCTCGAATAGACATGTTTTTGACCCATGGGACGGCCCTCCATCGATTCACTGAGGCTCGCATTCTTCCTATAATGCTGTCAGATCATGCCCCACTGTCTCTTAAGTTATCTTGTGGAAAGGAAGTCAGGTGAACTACCTGGGGACTAAATGCATCCTTACTGAATGACAAAAACTTTATGCAACAGATTACACACGCTATGGAAAATGTGGCCCTGGACTCTCCGATAGGGAATAGCTCACCTCTGCTTTGGTGGGACACGATAAAAGCTGTAGTTAGGGGTACATAATCAGCTTTGCCTCCATGAAAAAGAACTGCACGAATGTACAAATACAAAAACTCTGGGACTAGATCAGAGAATTAAAAACTATACACAAACAAAAGCCAGGGCAAGGGGACATTTTGAAAGCTTTAACTAAAGCTAGAACAGAACTTCAAAATTTGAGAACAAAATGGCAGAGGGCCTCCTGCATTTTTCCGGCCAAAAATATCACGAGGTGGGAGGCAGGACAGCTAGACTCTTTGCCTTTCGGTTGCGTAAAACACAGGAGGAGATGCATGTTGCTACACTGAGGGAAAAAATAGCCCAGGAAAATTCTGGACCAGACCTAGTGACAGCATCACAATTTAATACATTTTACAGATTCTCATACTCGGAGGAGAAAAATAATCAGAAGGTGCTCGATGACACCAGGGAATTCCTGGCCAATCTGTCCCTGCCAACACTACCCCGGGAGGCACAGACTATTATCATAGAAAAAACGGCCCCCAGATGTTATAAAACCGTGGACACAGAATACATCCATTTTCCCTCCTCCTTACCTCTTATTGCCCTGGTGTAAACTAAGAACTCAGTAACTGAAGACCCATGGTTTTCTTAGTTTAACAGTTGTAATTTTATTAAACATTAGCATAGATGGTGGAAAAGTTTTTTTTTTTTTTAATAAATCATTATTTTATTGTATGGAAAGAAATGAATTGCTTCTCATGAATGTGACTTAGTTTAAATTAGGATTTTGGCTTTGCACCTATGAAAACAAAATGAGAAAAAAAAATTAGGGGAGATTCAAGTCTCACAAAATAATGATATCTAGAGGTAAGTTCTATGCATTAAGTATTGTACTCTGTAAATCTATAGTAATGGTGTGTCATTAAATGGTAAGTGTACTATAGTTATCTAAATGGCTGCTGGTGAGAAGCATTCCAAATATACACTTGAGAATATGTAACAAAGATTTATCTATTGAGTATTTTAAAATATTTTTACAATACATATATTTAAAAACATTTTTAGATATGTCAACTTCATAAAAAGTATATCTATCAAGTATTCAAAATATTTAAGCAGATATATAAAGAATATATCATGCACCTATAATAAATATATCATGGAAATATATTTATGATATATCTTAAATATACAGTGGCGTGAAAAAGTATTTGGCCCCTTCCTGATTTTCTCTATTATTGCATATTTGTCACACTGGATGTTTTCAGGTCTTTAGAGAAAATGTAATATTAGATAAAGGGAACCTGAGTGAACAAATAACACTTGTTTTTTTTTTTAATTTCACTTATTTAATGAAAAAAAGTTAACCAACATCAACTGGCACTGTGTGAAAAAGTAATTGCCCCCTTACACTTAATAACTGGTTATGCCACATTTAGCTGCAATGACTGCAACCAAACACTTCCTATAATTCAATATCAGTCTTTCACATCGCTGTGGAGGAATATTAACCCACTCTTCCTCGCAGAACTGCTTTAATTCAGCAACATTTGATAGGTTTTCGAGCATGAACTGCTCGTTTCAGGTCCTGCCACAGCATCTCTATTGGGTTTAAGTCTGGACTTTGACTAGGCCACTCCAAAACTTTAATTTTACTTCTTTTAGCCATTCTGATGTGGACTTGCTTTTGTGTTTTGGATCATTGTCTTGCTGCATGACCAACTATGCTTCAGCTTCAGCTGACGGAAGGATGACTGGACATTCTCCTTAAGAATTTTCTGGTACAGAGCAGAATTCATGGTTCCTTTAATTATGGCAAGTCATCCAGGTCCTTGCAGCAAAGCATCCCCACACCATCACACTACCACCACCATGTTTGACTGTTGGTATGGTGTTCTTACTGTGGAATGCTGTGTTTGCTTTACGAGACATTATGGGATCCATGTTGTCCAAAAGTTCCACTTTGGACTCATCTGTCCATAGAACATTTTCCCAAAAGGCTTGTGGATCATCCAGGTGCTTCTTGCAAATGAGAGATGAGCATTTATGTTCTTCTTGGTTAGCAGTGGTTTCCCTTGCTACTCTCACATGAAGCCCATTTTGCCCAGTCTCTTTCTGATTGTGGAGTCATGAACACTGACCTTAGCTGAGGCAAGAGAAGCCTGCAGTTCTTTGGATGTTGTTTTAGGATCCTTGAGACTTCTTGGATGATTTTACACTGCGCCCTTGGAGTAATTTTGGCAGGCGCCCACTCCTGGGAAGGTTCACTACTGTTCCAAGTGTTCTCCATTTGGAGATTATGGCTCTCACTGTGGTTCGATGGAGTCCCAGAGCCTTAGAAATAGCTTTGTAACCCTTTCCAGACTGATAGAGGCAACAATTTTTTTCTGATCTTTTCAGGAACTTCCTTTGATCATGGCATAATGTGCTTGTTGAATCTTTGTGCTGGCAACGTGACTCTGATGGTAAGGGCCAAAATAAGTGAGGTTTATATTGAGCAGGGCTGGCTGTAATCAAGCCTGGCTGTGTTCAATCAATGACTCTAATTATCCTTTAATTGGGTTGATTTAACTAGGGGCAATTACTTTTCACACAGTGCCAGTTGGTGTTGGTTAACTTTTTCATTAAATAAATGAAATAAGTAAAAAAAAAAGTGTTATTTGTTCACTCAGGTTCCCTTTATCTAATATTATATTTTGTCTAAAGACCTGAAAACATCCAGTGTGACAAATATGCAATAATAGAGAAAATCAGGAAGGGGGCAAATACTTTTTCACGCCACTGTATATGCCACATATATTCTGCAAATAAATCAGATATTTCAAAACCAACCGATTTGGGATATACACATATACAGTAGAAGCCACTTAAAGGAGATGTGGTTAATGGGGACATCCACTTTATTGGGACAATCCCCCACGCACCGAGTTTTGGCTAATGTTATTCAATGGGACCAGCTTCTGTTTAATTGGGACGGTCCCGTCACTTAACTGGGCCGATTATCTAACCACATGTGTAGGATAAGGTGCTGAAAATGTAATTGCACCTTGTTAAGTGCTTGTTAAGTGCCCTGCATTTAAGCTGTTTCACATTCCAACCTGCTTAGCATCTCTCTGGAGCGTGGTTAGCATCTCTCGCTAGAGTGTGTTTGGTTTGCAGGATGGTATCTGCAAGCAACAACAAAACAGACAACCTCCCACTGAGTGATAAAATAAAAGATCTTTCTTTGAGAGGGCTCTTGTAGTGGGTACTCACAAACATCACTGAGCTGCCAGGCACTAGAACCACATGTAAAACTTCTAGCTATCAGTATCTGGTGGGGAACTGCCCCCCTGACATCACATGACTGACGTCAGTGTGCCATTATATAGGGAGCGGTCCCTATGCCTACCCTCCAGTTCTTTCCTGCCGTCGACCTGCACATGTCGGACATCATGGAGAACGTTGCTTCTGACGACACCATCTTGGATGAGTATTCTCATTTAAACCTACAGTTTAAATACTATTATATTCTTCCTTTTTGTCATATAAGTGTAGTGCTATTATCGATCATGCATATCGTCTCTGACGCCTTCTGAATCACAAAACAGCATGTGCAACTCCTGTGGAACTCAACTCCCTCACAAGGATGGACATTCCCTCTGTCTCTTCTGCCTGGGTCCAGACCATAAGATCGAGGGGTGTAAGCATTGCCAGAGGTTCAGTCCAGCCACATTGAAATGTCATCAGCAGTCTCTGGAAGTCCATTTTTTAAAGCAAAAAATGGCTACCATGGAGAAGGAGCTAAAAATACTCAGGAGTACTTCTTCCCCTTCAGAGGCCCATCACAAGAAGAAGAAGGACAAGGAGAGACATCAGGAACCAGGACCGGTCCCTATCGAAGGCGCGGCCTCCCTTGGGAGTCATGACTCTGAAAGCAATTTCCCTTTTCGGGAAAACATCTTCTACTACAGCTGTTCTGGTGGTTACCAAGCAGCCACTGGCCCCCATCCAGGCCAGACTCGGGCCGGACGGGAGCCTCCGGGGATCAAGATGTGCCCATTTCCACTCAGGCTTTCAAGATTCAGAGGCCTAGTGGCATGAGTGGGACTGGTAAGTCGAGTTCTGGCTCCTCTGGATCTTGCACGGATACAGCTGTTAAGTTGCCTGCTGACCCCTCCGACAGTCGCACAGCCTGGGGTACTCCGCCAGGCTCCGACAACATGCCTGATGTCAAGGTGATGGGTTAGCTGATGTTGGATCCATAGATGACACCGGAGTTTCTTCTGGTCTCCTGCCCCACCACTGATTGAAACAATTCTTTCTGTCTCCCCATGAGGAGACATGGAAGGGAGAGAATGCCCACCGTTAAGGGTTACTCCACCCCCTACTCCAGACACTCAAGTGCCTGAGAAGCCATTGGGCCCAACAAATGGCCATCTGGCTCCTTCATATTCATTGACCCCGCAGGGACCACCATCGTGTCTGACACCTGGACCATAATAACCCACGGGACTTCCAACCCTGCCTCTGGACCCAACATTGGGGCCTTCTGCATCCCCATTGAGTCCAAATCTGGGGCCTTCAAACCCGACATCAGGCCTGACTCCAGGCCCTTCGGCCCCTCCATCAGGTCCTATGCTGGGACTGTTGGGTAACTACCCAGATTTCACAATGCTACGTTATACGACACCACACTACCCCATGCTGGGGTATGCATTGCCACATTATCTGACAATAGACTTTAATACGCCAGGTTATCCTCCATCAGGATTTAATTATCCTTACTACAGATACCTAGGTTATGGCTTCCATAACTCATCGCCTCCATCGCCACCTTCTCAACCGCAGGTGGACTTGCAGGCTATTCTCAAGTCGTGGTGGTTTGAAGCTAAGACCCAGCTCATGTCAGAGCTTGAAAAAAGAGAATCTGCACTGGCCCTAATGCCGGCTCCTAGGCATCTCTACCCCCCCTCACCACCCCTGTCGTCGGTCAATTGGCCCTTGACATCGGCTAAACTAACAGAGCCACCACTGCCTAACCAAAGGCAAATGGAAATTTCCTGGCCTTCCAACCTTTCCAGACCAGTGGATAACCCACTTCCCAGGATCAGTTCACCCAACAAAAGCTGGTCATCAGACTCTGACAGTGACTCGGCTCACTCCGGCTCTGACTATGAGTCTCCTACACTGGATGACCCTAAACCCAAGGAGTCACCAAAATCCCCACCTGAAGACCTTTCCTTTTTGGAACTCCTCAAAAAGATCCAGGCAGTGTATAAACAGAATACAGTAGCCCAGGACCCACAGAGGTGGGTACTGGCAGAACATCTTGATTTATCGGACGTTACACCTACCCTCATCCCACCCTGGATAGATCCACATGAGGACTTGGTCACCACTGTTTGGAAGCAGCTATTCTCTCTGGCTCCTGTGGCCAGGAATGCTGACAAGTTTTACCAGACACCAGAGGGCAAGGACCATCTAAGCGTCCACCCTACAGTCAACTCAGTGGTCATCAGTGCAGCCCATGATAGGTCTACAAAACCAAAACACCTTAGTACTTCTCCACCAGGCAAGGAATCTAAGATCATTGACCTGTATGGGAAGAAGTTTTATTCTTCTTCCACCTTAGGTATCAGAGCACTGAATTACATTGCTCACATGGGGGTTTACCCCAAATCTATACTAGGTCAGCTTGAGGCCAAACTAGACTCCCTCCAAGACTCACCACTAAAGGAAGAAATGGCAGGCTTAGTCAGGTCTGCTAGATCTGCTAGCAGGCACATTTTGAGAGCTACCTAAGATGCAGTAGATGCTGCAGGTAGAGGCCCAGCCACTGCTGTTAGCCTCAGATGACAAGCATGGCTCAGGATATCAGGCCTAGCACCTAAAGTCCAGACAGCCAGACAGGACGCCCCCTTCAGGGAATCAATACTGTTTGTAGGAGATGTCAAGGGCATCATTACTGATTTACAGGAAAAGGGCAAAGCCTCGCTCTCTGTCCAGTTCATGTATAAACCACATCAAAAACAAAAAATAGCATTTAGGTAAGAACTTACCATAACAGTAGATCTTCGAGAGAGGTTCCTGCAGTAGGTCTTCACAAGTAGAACTGCACCCCATGGTGTCAGGCCCTCACGGCAAAATTGTACCTAGCAATCATCAGCAGGAACTGCTCCCGGCATCAGGTGATGGACGTCAGCGTGCCTATAAATAGGGACAGTCCCCCACCCGCCTTCCAGTTCTTCTGCCAGAGACCTCTAAAGAGGAAGCAGAAAAAGGAAAAGGAGTAGATGCTCCAGGGACCTAGAGCCCTGAATAAAACAAAGTCCTGGGAAGGGAATAAAGAGGAAAAAGCACAGGAGCTGGATGAAGGTGGGTGGGAAATCTAGACCTGCTGCAGGAACCTCTCTCAAAGATCTACTGTTACAGTAAGGTCTTGCATAACTGCTATATCTTACTTTGAGAGGGTTTCTGTAGTAGGTTTTCAGAAGTAGGACTGAATACCAAGCAGGCAACCAAAAAAGGAGGAGTTGGAGATGAGGTTCTGGGAGGAGGAAAATTTCTGCCAACTATAGGTCACTCATGACAGAAGACCTTGCTGGACTGCTAGGCCGAAGCCAGCCCTGCGCCTAGAAGCAATGTTCTGACTGTAATGTTTAGTGAAGGTATGGATGGAGGACCAAGTGGCCACTGGACAAATGTCCGCAGTGGACGCATTCCTGAAAAAAGGAGTGGAAGTGGCCACTCCCCTAGCTGAGTGGCCCTTAACCATCCTCAGAAGCGGCTTTTCATACTTCTAGTAACTGTAATGAATACAATTTGCCAGCCACCTAGACAGAGTCTGTTTAGAAATAGCCTTGCCCTGGCACTGAGGAACAAAAGCCACAAAACGTTGGTTTGACTTGCGAACCTCCCTAGTCCTTGAGACACAGTATTTCAGAATCCTGTGCTCATCAAGTGTATGCAGGAGATACTCCCCCACCCCCGTTGGAGTGTTCAGGATAGAATACCGGCAGTTCAACTTTATGGTTCAAAGTGAGTTCTGAAACTACTTTTGGCAGAAAAGATGGGTTAGTCTGCAGAGCCACCCGGTCTCTGTGGAAAATCATATAAGGCTCTCTACAAACTAAAGCCTGAAGCTCTCAAACTCTTCGAGCTGAAGTGAAAGCAACTGAAAAGAGCATTTTCCATGCTAGGAAATGCATATCACAGCTTGCTGCCAGCTCAAAAGGGGGCAAAGTAAGCCTTTCTAACATAAAACTAAGATCCTGGGGGGAGGCAGATTCCAGACTGGAGATTTGAGATGAAGAATCCCTTTCAGAAAGGTTCTGGAAACCTCCATCTGAGTGAGTGTTTTGCTCTCCACTGGAAGGTGGTAGGTGAAACCTCAGAGAGATGGACCTTCAGAGAGGAATAGATGAGGCCCAGATCTGATAAGCACAAGAGGTACTCTAATACCTGAGAAGCTGAGCAATAAAACGGGTCTACGCCTTTAGTTGTAGCCCAAATAGTAAATCTCTTCCACTTCATGGCATACATGGATCTAGTGGAGGGTTTTCTGGCTTCCACTAAGACCTGAGCAACTGTGGAAGAGACGCCATAGTGAGAGGCCGCTAAGTCCACAGGTGCCACGCGTGAAGGTGGAGTAATTTGAGGCTTGGGAGTACCAGGTTGCCCTGCTCCTGGGACAGAAGGTTGTGAGAGAGAGAGAGGAAGAGGTACGGGCGGTTCCAGTGCTAACTGCTGTAGTAGAGGGAACTAAATCTGCTGAGGCCATAGTGAGAGTCATATGGGCCCCCTCTGCCTGAAGCTTCAGCAGAACCTGCTGTAGAATAGGAAAGGGAGGGAAAACATACAGAAATCTTCCTGTCCAGGACAGAGACAGTGCGTCTCATCAAAAAAGCACCACACCCGGGAACGAGTGAGCAAAGGCTGGGTAGTTTTGCGTTGGATGGGGAGGCAAAGAGGTCTATGTCTGGCCATCCCCACTGAAGAAACAGATCTTCTACTACTGCCTCCTTTAGCTCCCACTAGTGAGCCCCGGCAACTGATCAGCTGAGACTGTCCATCAGAATGTTTTGAACACCTGGCATGTGGACTGCTGTCAAAGATAGGCCATGTTGAACAACCCAATACCACATCCGCATTGCCTCCTTGCACAGGGGTTAAGATCGGGTGCCTCCCTGTTTATTGAGGTACCAGACAGTGACCATATTGTCTGTTTGAATGAGTAGTGTTTCCAGAACCAAGAGGGACTGCAGAGCACAGAGAGCAGCTCTTGTCTCTAGAATATTGATGTAAAGGCTCTCCTCCATAGGCGACCAAGTGCCCTGTGTCTGATGGTCTCCCAGATGTGCTTCCCATCACAGGTTCGAGGCATCGGATGTGAGAATCATGGTGGGAGATGGAGGATGGAAGGGAACACCCACCGAAAGATTTGAAATGTCCTGTCACCAAAGGAGATCCCTCAGAAAGCTGTTGGAGACCAGGACCTTCTGGTCCATGTCGTCCAGGCACTAATCCCATTGGACTCATAGAGACCATTGGGTTACCCTCATGTGTAGTCCAGCCAAAGGGACTGTGGGAATGGCAGCTGCCATTAACCCCAGTAGTCACAGGAATGAACACGCTGTGGTCCAATGAGAGGAAGCCACCAGAACCGCTTGAGAAATAAGGGGGGAGGGCTGAAAATAGCCAATCATCCAGGTACGGGAACACATAGATGCCTTTGTGGCAGAGAAACACTGCTTCCACTGCTAGGCACTTGGTGAAAACCCAAGGTGCCAAAGAGAGGCCAAAGGGAAGGGCTCTGAATTGGAAATACTTCTCCTGGAAGGAGAATCTCAGAAAGTGGCAGTGGGCTGGAAGAATGGGGATATGAGGGTAGGCATCCTGAATATCCAGGGAACACAGCCAAGAGTTTGGTTGGAGCAGGGGTAACAGTCCCTGGAGGGGCAACATGCAAAACCTCTTCTATTACACAGAGAGGTTGAGCATGCTGAGATCTAGGTTAGGCCTGAGATCTCCTGTCTTTTTGGGAACTAGGAAGAAGTGGGAGTAAAATCCCCTTCCCGCCTGTTGTAGTGTAACCCACTCTATGACTGATTTTTGTAGTAGATCTTGAATTTCCTTTAGGACCACAAATTTTTGGCCTGACGGGCAATGAGACCTGCCCAGGGGATTGGAAGGTGGTCTCTCCAGGAACTCTAGTGAGTGATCTCTGCTATGAGTCGAAGAACCCATGCATCCGCAGTTACAGCCCTGCACCTTTCCAGGCAGAGGTTGACTCTTCCCCCCACTGATTCTTCCATGGGGATGAGAGGTAGCAGAAGGGGGGCTTTGGGAGTCAGGATGCAGAGGGAAGGGGCGCTTTCCCCCAGAGGTGGTTTTGGGGAACTTAGCCTGGGGGGTTTGAGTGCCACAGCCTGAGGGGCAACACTTGTTCTGGTATCTACCCTGGTTCTGTTTGTTCCACGTCTGTTGGTGGCAAGTTTGCTGGCAGAGTTTTGGACCTGAGCCTCACAAGGAACGGACATCTTTCAGAGGTTTGTCGCTATCTTGCAACTCTGTGATTATATCCTTAGCGTCAATGCCAAACAGAACTGGACCCCTGAAGGGAGCATCCAGAAGTGTACTTTGCACATCCTGTGCTAACCCTGTAAGATGAAGCCAAGGAAGGTGCCTGAGACAGATGCCCATGTCCGCACCACATGCCACTGAGTCAACCGAGTCACAGGTTGCATGAAGGGCATGGCGGCAGGATGATTCATTCAATTGTATCTTCTCCAGGAGTTTGTTCCTGAGCTGGTCATCACATACCTCCTGAATGTCCTTTTCCAGATCAGACAGGGCCGATTTCTGAAAAGCCACCATGTAGGTCATGTAGTTCTAGGAGCGAATGGAGCAAGTAGAGGAGATATAAATCTTGCGGCCATACTGGTCCATACTGGTCCATTTACTTTGACTCCTTATCTGGAAGGGAGGCACTAAGGTGTTTGGGCTGTGCTGACCTAGCGTGAGCGTGAGCTGTGGTAATTACAATAGAATCAGCTTTGGGTTGGGTAGTAAGGTGGGAAACCCCTTTCAAGAGGCCGGGATGCCTGGTTGGCCTTTTTTGAGATAGCCGGGATGGATGACTGCTGTTGCCAAATTCTAGAAGTGAGGCCCTCATGCTGTCCCATCCAGGGAGGAATGGGGAGTGGGTCCGCATTGACCAAATCCAAATCCAAATGTTCTGCCAGTCTTCTGCATTTGGGGTTAAGTTCTTGGGAAGCCCACCCACAGGACTTTTGAATGGTTTGGAGAAGCTCAGTGAAGGAAGGATCCTCTTGGGGTGATTTCAGGGACACTTACAGTTGGGGTTCAATGGGTGAATGTGGCTGTGATTGATGCCCCACATCTGAGTCCTCATCTAAGTCCAATGATCCCAGCCTACTAGGTTGAGAAACATCTGGGACCAATTCTAGAAGCCAGTGTTCAGTAATGCTATAAGGCAAAACACTCAAGCCTCTGTCCAAGACTCTTCTAGAGGGTACAGGGCTATCCGTTGGTACCTTATGAGGTGGGGTGGCCCTGACCACCAGTTGAGGTTGCCCCAGCTCCTGAAACAGTTGTAACTTAGCATCCTTCCACCAAGCTGGGCTGTCTTGTTCTGGCTGAGGGAGTGGAGGAGGAGGAGGAGCAGGAGCAGGAGCAGGGGGTAAAGGATATCTTGGGTGCCCCATGGTGTATGGGTAACCTTGGTACCAGTAAGGGTACTGATGTCCTGGATACTGATGGGCCCGACCAGACATCAGTAATCCGGTGTCTGAGGAGGGTAACCCGGCATGGGGCCCCCTGGCATTGGGTACTGTGGGAACTACGGCGTATAGCCTGGATACTACCCAGTTTGACACAGTGGAGGAGGAGGAAAGGCCCAGCCAGTGGCAGTGCTGAGGAGCCATTAGGGAACGGGGCCATCAATGGGGCTGGGGGGAGCTCCCGAAGGCCCAGGGGGTTTCAGATCCATATGCCCCCAAGGATGTCTGGTGAGGGATATGGCGTTGGGTGAAGATCCATTGGCAGGACAGAGGCCTGCGAGGAGGTAAGTCTGGAAGAGCCTCCATTGACAGGTCTGCTTGGTGGGTATCTGATGCAAGAGGAACCTGGAGATCAGGCCCAAAAAGGTCAGAGAAGGACAGTGAATTCCTGGGAGGAGAACCCTGATCTGATGAGATGGGACCTGCGAGCTCTCTCTGCCTGGCATTGGGGTCCACAAGGGAGTCTGACAATAGAGAAGACACCAAGCGATCACCAGTTAGGTCGATGGCCGAGTTAGAGGTGATGACCTGGCAGACATCGGAGGAGCCGACGACCAGCTCAGAGACTGTGGCTGGGCTGAAAGAAACTGGGAGACTAGAGTCAGGCTAATTGGCCTGGGCCGGGTGCCCAGTGGTAGGGCTGGAGGGTGGCTTATCGGCCAAGCTTAGAGCAGGAACTGCAACTGTTTCCTCTGAGGAGCAGACCCCGACTGCCCACTGACCTCAGTGGGGGGAGATGGCATCCGGTCTGCCGGAGAGGACAAATGCCCAGGAGGTGGGGGTACTCACAGGGGTGGAGGCCCCACCCAAGATGGCATCAGCTGTCTGGCTGGTTTTCTTTTGGGGAGAGTGGCTTTGCTCCCGGAGCCTCTTCTTCTCCCTTCTTTTTCTTCTTTTCCGGAGCCATCAATGACGATCTTTCCCTCAGCTCCTGGAGCTCTTTTTCCATCTTTGCCAGTCTTTGTTTTAGTAAATGGGCATCGAGGGTCCTCTGGCAATGGGTGCACATGGCCTGGTTGAAGGTCTGGTAGATGGAGCACTCTGTGGTCTTGTGCTTTGGCCCCAGGCAGAGGATGCAACGGGAATGATCATCCCCATGTGGGATCTGCGCGCCGCACTTGGAGCACTTTTTCTTGGGCCAATAAGATGACATACACCATTGTCAGATTGAGAAATAAACATTAGCTTGAATGACAATACTGAGAAAATGGTGGGTGACTGAAGCTATGTCCCAACGATTCAGGTCGGCAGCAGGAAAGAACTGGTGGCCAGGCTGGGGACTGCCCATATTTATAGACATGCTGATGTCTGTCACTTGACGCCAGGGGCGGTCCCCAATGATGATTGCTAGCTACAATTTTGCCGTGCAGTCCTGACACCAGGTGGACTGTCCTACTTGTGAAGACCTACAGCAGGAACCCTCTCAAAGTAAGATCAGCCATTTCAGTGACAGCAACGATGCCAACAAAGGCAACCTCAAAACCAACATCAGAATAAACGTTGGGCCTCTCCGGCAGGCACGGCCCCCCCAGCCAGGTCCCATAATGCATTGGGAGCTGCAGCCTCCTGACCCACACCTTCCCCCCAGATGGAATGAGTCCCAGGGGTTCCGAGAGGGGGAAGATTCACCCACCATCTACCGGAGTGGGAAAATATCTTGATGGACTCGTAGATACTGCAGTTTGTGGCAAAAGACACAATAGAATTTACACAGAGACCTCACTCGAAGCCTCCAGGTCACTCTTTTTACCCACAAAGCCACATGTCATTAGTAAAAGAGGAAATAAGCTCCCTGCTGACAAAAGCAGCAATAGAGCCAGTTCCCATAAAAGGGTTCTATTCGCTCTTCTTCCTGGTACCCGAGAAGACAGGCGATCTCAGATCCATTCTCGATCTGAGCTCCCTGAACCTCTATGTAGAATACAAGAGGTTCAGAATGATGTCTCTTCCCAGCCTACTTCCTCTCTTAAAAAGTGTCATTGACTGTGTCAACCGAGAGAGCATGAATCATGTTCAACGATCGAAGACTGGACGAGTGACCAAGCACAGACAACTGAATTTCCGCATGCTCCTCTCTCAGAATCTATTGGTAGGATATGCACATAGAAGACATATTGCCTCACTTCCAGTAATCATGCAGAATCCGACTTGTGATGGACTACACTACCCCGTGAAAGGGAAGAAGGGGAGGTGCAGAAATTGTTCCCAGAAGAAAATACGTGCCGAACCTTCATTTATATGCAGCACATGCAAAGTACACCTCTGCATTGATTGTTTTCCTGAGTATCATCAGTACAGATAGAGATTCAAACTCGCAACACAAGAAGACTTACCCCCAGTACTTCCTCTGCAGCTTCTCTGACTATACATGATGGGGAGCTGCAGGGCAAGGGAACAGACATACCAGATTGTGTGAGTTCGAGAAAACAGAGGGCTGCGTCTACGAGAGAGAGACCAGAGTCTCCTGTGACTGCAAGAGGGAGAAGGAGAAGAACGCATGCATGATTACTTTTAAGGGGTCACCAATGTTGTTTCAGGGAGATCATGTGTCTTCTACAGCCAGGTCCCCTTGACAAAAGTACAGCACTATCAATCAATCAATCAATCAATCAATCAATCAATCAATCAATCACCACTGTGTCCTGCATGCGGCTGTGGGGTGGACCTCCCTTAAACTCAGACGCCACAAAAACGCTGCTCACTGGATCTACTGTGCCCTTACAAACAAACTACCCTCATATATATCTGGCTGCCTACCTCTTAGCGTTGCAGGAAGTACATGCTTAGAAACTACTCCTCTATCTCCCTCATAGTACCTAGAGTTAACTCCTGATTTGGTAAAGTGGTTATTAGCTTCATGCTGCCCACCGTACGGAATAATCTTCAACGGCCACTCAAACTAAGCGTTATTCTCTCCCTGCCCATTTTCAAGGCGTTATATGTGCGTGCAGTCACCGAAGTCTGCAATTGTTTTGCTCGACCCACTTCAACTCCAAACTCATTCGTAGCTCACTCCCCTGTTTGAATCCTGTCCACAACTGCCTCCAAGGTATGGGCTAAGCTTTATCTAATTTGCCTAGAGAGTAACTAACCGACCGACTATTATATCAGCATCGTACTCGACACTCCCTTCTTACCTCTCCCTACCCCTAAGCACTGCCTTATTCCTCTCCTGTCTTACACTTACAACACTACATACATATGGGGTCTGCAGTCCACATTTTATGTTATCCCTCTTATGAGGTTAATTGTGTGTCTATTCAATTTATTATCTATGTATAACTTTATCTGGAGGCAATGCCCTATCTGTATAATGTACCAACCTGCACTGAATGTAAAAACTATGTATACATGTGAAAACAGGTCCTCCTTGTAAATGAGTTCTATTCAACGGTGATCGCCTGTATAAATAAAGACATTGATTGATTGATTGGCTCTGTGCACTCAACATGCAGGATGCCTACCTGCACATCCCAATTTTTCCTCCACACCTCAAATTTCTCAGGCTCTGTTTTAGGGGAGAGCATTTGCAGTTCAAAGCTCTTCCCTTTGGTCTTTCATTGGCACCCAGAGTGTTCAAAAAGTGCCTAGGGGTAGTGTCAGCATCCTTGCACAGACAGGGGGTACAAGTGTTCCCATACTTCGATGATTGCCTGATTTCAGCTCCATCGAGAGACAGCCTGGCCAGCTGTCTGGCCATTACTCTTGACACCTTCCAGTGGGTGGACATTATGGTCAGCTATACCAAATCCACCTTTTTCCTACCCATTAGCTCCAATTCATTGGGGCGCTGTTGAATACAGTCCAGGGGAAAAGCATTTCTGCCAGCAGACAGAATGGAAACACTGCAATGCCAGCCACACCTAGTGGCCTCTCAGAGAAGGCCATCCATAAGATTGATCCTTCCTCTGCTCGGTCTGATGACTGTGACCATCCCTTCAGTCCCCTTAGCCAGGCTTCACATGAGAGTCACCCAATGGACCCTCAGAGTGCAGTGGTGCCAGAGATCCGACAATCTGAACCACAAAATCCTGGTCTCAGACACAATGGCTTGGGACCTGTTGTGGTGGCAGAACCAAGACAACCTCACCCAGGGTGTCCCGTTCTAAACAGTTATTCCCTCCCAGACCTTGAGAACAGATGCCTCTGGACTGGGATGGGGAATGCACCTGAGAATTCATAGGACACAAGGTCCTTGGTCCTACAGTGAGTTATCCCTTCATATCAACGTTCTGGAGATGAGGGCAGTGCTAAATGCCCTAAAAGCATTCCAACACCTCATCCAGCCAGGACAGCTCATCATCCAAATGGACAACATGTGCATAGCCTGGTACATGGACAAACAAGGCGGAACCCGCTCTTATCCCCTCTGTTGGGAAGCGATAAGAGCGTGGTACTGGGCAGCTAACCACAACCTTCATCTGACAGCTGTCCACATTCCAGACATTCAAAATGTCCTAGTGGATGCATTCAGTTGTACCCAGGCCAGAGCACATGAGTGGGAACTGAAACAATGGTAGACAATATCTTTGAATGGTGGGGAAGACCACAGCTAGATCTGTTCACCTCCCCTCTCAACGCAAAACTACTAACTTTCTACTCACTCGTTTCAGGGTGTGGTGTTTTCTGGTGAGATGCACTATCTCTGTACTGGAAGGGGAGGTTCATGTATGCCTTCCTTCTGCTTCCATTGATACAGAGAGTACTAATGAAACTCCAGGCTGTGGGAGCATGGATGATTCTCATCGCTCCCTTCTGGCTGAGACAAACATGGTTCCCTCTGCTGCAACAAATGTCAGTGGATCCTCCCATTCCACTGCCAGCATCTCAAGATCTCTTGACACAAGAACAGGGAACCCTGGTACATCTAGGGCTCAGGTCCCTTCATTTTCGTGTGCGACACCTAATGACATAGCTGCCGCATGTTTAGGGGTCTCCCCAAGGGTGGCACAAATTCTGGTGGAG
Organism: Neoceratodus forsteri; assembly: GCA_016271365.2. Lineage (NCBI taxonomy): Eukaryota > Metazoa > Chordata > Ceratodontiformes > Ceratodontidae > Neoceratodus > Neoceratodus forsteri. The sequence goes on along the minus strand of JADMNL010000026.1, from coordinate 246,376,652 downwards.
GTCAGAAAGCCGTCCACTAGAGCAACCTATGCAATGAAATGGAAGAGAGTTCCATATGGGCTGAGTCTAAGGGTCTAGAACCCTTTTCCTTTCCAGTCCCACAGGTCTTAGACTACATGCTGTACCTTTATGACTTGGATATTAGTTATTCAACCTTAAAAGAGCACTTATCTGCCATTCTGCCTACCACATTCCCATGGCAGACAAGACTTTGACTCAGCTGGAAGTATCCAAGACCTTCCTGAAGGGGATCCTTCATTTGAAACTCCCAGTAAGGAGCCCTGCTGCCCACTGGGATTTGAATTTCATCTTAGAAAAATTCACATTGCCCCCCTTTGAACTGGCAGCAAGTTCTGACTTGCACTACCTTTCCTGGAAAGCACTCTTTTTAGTGACCATTACTTCAGCTTGAAGGCTTTCTGAACTTCAGTCCCTGATGTGTATGCTTTACTTAATTTTGCATAGAGACCAGGTGGCTCTGTAAACAAGTCCAAACTTCTTGCCTAAGGTGGTCTCTGAATCCACCTTGAATCAGTCGCTTGAGTTTCCAGTGTACTGCTCTGAGCATTCCAACAGGGTGAGGCAATTCTACACACTCTGGATGTACACAGCATTCTTCAGTATTACACGAACAGGACAAAGCCTCTCTGTAAAATTGACCAGTTGCTTGTTTCCTTCACGCCCAAAAGGGAGGGCGTGCTGTTTCAAAACAGTCTTTGTCCAAATGGTTGGCAAACTGCATTTCCTTCTGTTACCAGAAGTACAACAAACCCCTTCTGGGGGAGGTCAAGGGACATTCAACCAAAGGTATGGCTGCTTCTACTGCTTGTTTCAGGAATATCTCAGCCACATATATCTGTGTTGCTGTAACTTGGAGTTCCGTCCATGCTTTTGCCAAACATTACAGTTTGGACATTGCTTTGACGTGCAGAGCAGGCTTTGTCCTAGCTGTTCTGCAGGGACTCATGCTAAGATCCCTGTTTACTGCAGACTCATTCCTACTGCCCATGTCTCAAAATTGTCTGAAGTCATTGCTTGGGACTCAGTCCTATTTGTGAGTACATACTGTAAGAGCCCTCTTGAAGAAAGACAGTACAATTATGTACGAAGGTATGAAGTTAATGTTTGACACATAACTGGAATGAAGTATTTAACTTTGTATTTACGATTTATATTAAGTAGATCAGATGTTATTTGTGTATTGTTGTATGAAAAAGTATTGCTAAGTATGTACTGTAATGTCTTTTGATATTTACCTTGTAACCTGATTGTTTTAGTACAGGACGACTTTGAAAATAGGTCTTCGGACCTAAAGTCTTGTATATCCTGTATAAAAATGCATATTTTTGCTACTGCTTTACTACATGTAAGAACTTATCGTAACAGTAAAACTTCAAGAGAGGCTCTTGCAGTAGGTATTGCTTTCCCTCCCACCACTCCCCGGGTTTCTTCTACTCTTTCTCCTGTAATATCTTTTAGCTCCAGGAGCCCACTCCATCTCCTGTTGCTCCTGTCTAGGTCTACAATGGGAGAACTGGAGGGTGGGCAGGGGGACTGCTCCCTATATAGCGACATGCTGATGTTGCTCATGTGACATCAGGAGCGGTCCCCCACCAGACACTGCTAACTATAAGTTTTCTGTGTAGTCCTAGTGCCTGGTGGCTCACTCCTATTTCTGAGTACCTACTGCAAGAGCCTCTCTTGAAGATCTACTGCTATATTAAGTTCTTGCATAACTGTACTTTATCGAGGCTTTAGAGCTGCCCAACTCCTCTCTCTCAAAAGTTGCTTAGTGAAGGGGGGTGGAAAGGATGAGAAGGGACTTGGCAAGATCGTAGCAATGGTTAGGAGTATGGCATCTTAGTTTCAATGCAAAGAAGTGCAAATTAATGCACCTGGGAAACAAAAATCCAGAGGAAGAGTACAAAATGTGGGTGGGTACTAACAACAAACAAAAGCGGAAAGAGAGCTGGGGGTATTCATATCAGATGATCTTAAGGTAGGCAAGCAATGTGAGAAGGCAGTAAGGAGGGCTGGGTGGATTCTGGGATGCATAGGAAGAGGCATCACCAGTAGAAGTTGAGAAGTTGTTACCCTACGTACGGACAATTGGTGAGACTCCATCTAGAGTACTGTGTGCAGCTCTGGAATTCCCATCTCCAAAAGGACATAGACAGCCTACTCCCTACCCGGTCTGTTGTAACGATCACTCTATCTTCTTGTCCACCCCCCTCTCTCAACCCTATCTGGCTTTCCATTATCTTGCCATTCCCTCATCTTCCTCTCCTCCCTCCCTCCATCTCTCTATGTTACACCACCATCGCCATCCTATCTGTCCCCCCCTCTCTCTGACCTTATCTCAAACTATGCCCACACTCCGCTTGTGCCCACAGTGTTTACCTTCCTTGCTGGCCTTGTAGTTTCTACTTTTTTCATGAGGTGCTATCTTGTTACCCAGAGCTAACCATGTATGTATCTCCAAGTTGTAGCATGCCTATGTATATATGATGTAAATATTATTGTCCTATCTTTTACTCGCTTATTCGGCTGATGACTGCATATTTCTTTGTATATGTCTGTATATTCTCCTTTTGTTAATCAGGACCTCCTTGTAAATGAGTTTGCTCAACTGAGGTTTTTTTTCCCTGCCAATAAACTTTAACTAGAATGGAGGCAGTACAGCAGAGGGCAACTAAAATGGTGCCGGGTCTACACCAGAAGTCATATGAAGAGAGACTAAAGGAGCTTAATGTGTATACCCTTGAGGACAGGAGAGAGAGAGGGGGAACATGATAGAAATTTTCAAGTACCTCAAGGGAATCAACAAAGTCCAAGAAGGTAGCATATTTTAGAAAAAGAGATGCGCAAGAACAAGGGGGCATAATTTGAAAATAGAGGGGGGATGGCCCAGGACAACATGGAAAAGTATTTTTTCACAGAGAAGGTGGTGGATACATGGAACCACCTTCCTGCAGAGGTTATGGGGTCAAAAACAGTGGGAGAATTCAAGAATGTATGGGACAGACACAAGGCAATTATAGCGGGGGGGTAGGAAGAAGTAGACTGCTGGTTATCTAGAATCTGCAGCTTATCCAATAGGTAGGGAAATGGGCAGATTAGGTAGGCCAAGCAGTCCTTATCTGCCAACAAAGTCTGTGTTTCTATATTTCTATGAAGCTAAGTGATTTTAGTTAAAGTTCAGTGTGTAGCTTTCACCAATTAAATAAAGATTAAATCAAGAACTAAACCAAACACACTTTTTCCAAAAGGAGCTGTAATCATACAAAGTACTGGTATGCAGTACTCTTGGATGTTTTGTTTGTTTTCGCTGTTTTGTTTGTTACTGTAACGTGTGTGTGTGTCTCATGAGCAAAGTCTTTTCCGGTTGTGATAGAAAAAAGGCTGCTTCGATAATGGGACGACGCTAAAGGGACTGATAGGAGTTCACGAGGTGTCCCCTTTAAGAGGCTTCTACTGTACTTCAGACATATGACCAAACATATATTTGAAATACACTTTTATAAATATATCTAAAATACATTTCTTTTCCATATGGGGAAAAAAAAACATTTCACAGAATATTAACAAGTTATTTCTATGAAATATACAAAAATAGTATCTAAGGTATATCTGAAATATATGCATTCGATATACAGGGATCTCAAATATTACAAATCAAGCCAATCTGAGATATACTGCATATATTTGGAAACTAATGTGAAAATCTATTTATGGATGAAATTCAAAAACTATTTCAAATAAATTTTACAACATATATTCAAAATATATTTATTTTTCATATGGGAGGACAGGAGGAAGAAAAGAGACATGCTAAAAACATTTAAGTACCTCAAGGGCATAAACAAGGTGCAGGGGGAGACATCTTCCAATACAGAAAGAGTACAATAATGAGGAGGCAAGACATGACATTGAAAGTTGGCAGGTTAACACGGATTGTCAGAAAGTTTTCCTTCACAGAGAGGGTGGTGGACACATAGAATGCTCTGGCACAAGAGGCGGTCGGAGCAAGCACTGTGGTTGGATGTAAACTTGCATGGGACTGGCATAGTGGAACCACAGAGGTAAAGCAGAGGGAAGATCAGAAGCCGCAATCAAGTACAGGACTTATGGGCAGATTGGATGGACCTAGCGGTCGGTCCTTATCTGCCAACAATTTCTTTTTCTATGTTTTACAATAAAACTGACATACTATTTTACTATCTGAAAAAGTAAGAAAATTTATTGCAAAAAAGTTTGTTCATGCATCAGTTAGGGTCGTTATTGATGCAACATAAGTTGGGAAATGTGGCATCAGGGTTTCCAACCCAAGATCCCCACCCCGACCCCCAACCTGCAGACATTGATGGGCAGCAGGGCTCTACCTTGGGGTTGTCAGCCCTAATGCTCACCTACCTCCATCCCCATCTTGCAGATACTGACAGCTGTCAGGGCAGTTTCTTGGGGTCATCTGTGCTAACCCTCCCTGCGTATTCTGAGATGGGCACAGTTTAGGAGAATGGGGTGAGCATTAGGGTCGATGACCCCATGGGACACAACTGATGCCTGTCAGTGCTTGCTTCCACTGCCTCTTGTGTGAGACCATTCCATGCGTCCAAAGTTTTTTGCAATGAATATATATACACCCCATACAGAAAACGTGCTGTCTTGACAGGAACTGCAGGAGCTAGTCAGGGAGAGACGTGCATGCAGTTTGGCTCACCACCTCTCCCAGAGACACACTGCTCCATTTCTCAATCCTAACTCCTGCTCCTGTGGGGAGTGAAACTTCAACTTCTTTATTTTTTTAAAAAGCACAAATTAGACTATCTAAGCACTTGTACAAAAGATGAAATACAGCATAAACAGTAGTCCACATAATTTAAAACACGAAACAGCAAGTCATATGTCATCCATAATCAGAAAAGGCAAGCCTGAATAGGTGAGTTTTCAGAACTGACTTAAAGCTCCCCACAGTCAGGCACTCCCTTACCGAAAGAGGTACAGAATTCCACAGGGTCAGTACCACAAATACAAATGCCCAAGCACCAGATGAAGACGGACCCTGGGAATCTCCAGCAATCCCTCATCGATGAAGTGGAGAGGGCTGAGGGGGCGATAAGGATGCAGGAGTTCTAGGGAATTATAGGTCAGCAAGCCAACCTTGAAGGTGATTTGCCACTGAACAAGCAGCCAGTGCAGTCTGCAGAGAACAGGTGTTACATGGCAAGATCAAGGTAAACCAGTCAACAACCTGGCTGCTGCATTCTTCATCAGCTGCAAGTGATGAAAATATCAATCCCGGGGAGCCTTAGGTAAATGGAGTTGCAGTAATCAAGGCTTGAGGTCACAAAGATGTAGACCAATGTTGGAAGGTCATTAGATGAGACCAGGTGTTTTATCCAGGTGATATCCCTCAGATGGTAAAAAGCAGATATGACGATGGCTGACACCTACAACTCAGGTGTCAGACCCTCATCAAAAATAACACCCAGATTACGTACCCGATCTGAGGTCAACAGCTGGATGCCCTCCAGCCAAAGCCCAGAAGGCCGTCCTACCAGTTGTCCCTCAATCCAACGTCCTGGGTCCACCACCAACATCTCAGTCTTGTCCGGATTCAGCTTCAACCAATTGGCACTCATCCAATCCTGGATCTCAGTTAGGCAGTTATTAAATACCAAGACAGAATCATCCTGCCTGGGCATGAAGGACATGTAGAGCTGAGTATCATTTGCATAGCAGTGAACACTCAGCCCATACCGTCTCACAATGTCCCCCAACAGCAGCATGTAGACTGCGAACAACATGGGTGATGACACAAAGCCCTGAGGGACCCCAGACAGCAGGAATAAATCCCAGACACCACTCTCTGAAACCTGCCAGTGAGGTACGAATGGAACCATCTGAGGACTGTTCTTTACAGTCCACAGATAACCCTCATGTGCTCTAGAAGCACAACGTGGTCCACAGTGTCAGATGCTGCCAAGAGATCAAGGAGAACCAAGATGGAATGGGTCCTCCAATCTCTCGCTATCAGGAGATCATTTAGCACCTGGACAAGCATCATTTCAGTACTATGCCTCTTCCTAAATCCTGACTGGAGAGGATCATAGATCTCATGGATGGTAAGATCATCCTCCAGCTGCAGTGTGACCACCATCTCTATAACCTTTCCTACAAAAGAAAGGTTAAAGATAGGCATGTAGTTGGCGGGACACTCTGGATCTAAAGAGGATTTCTTCAGGAGTGGTATAACCTCCGCCTCCTTCAGGGTATCCAGAAACCACCTGTCTCCAAAGAGTACCCAACTATCTCTGCTAGGAAGGGCTGAAGACCTGAATACACTCCACAAGGAGACATGTTGGACCCAGATCCAAGCCACAGCAGGTCAGGCACAAGCTCTGAATGATCTTCACGACATCCCCGATTGCCAACTGGTCAAAATCTGACTGATTAGGTCCAAGGACCACAACATCGCAATGATCCCTGCAATCCCCATTACAGCAAGCTGCACAGACTTCAGCTCTGATGCTAGCAACCTTATCTGCAAAGAACCAAACAAACTTGTCACATTTCTCTTGTGACAATGCTCTCTGAGGCTGTAGACAGGCTGGATTGCGCAGTCTGTCCGCAGTCTGAAAGAGCTGAGCTGGTTGAGTTTGTGCAGCAGTTATTTCCCTGGAAGGAATTCTGCCTTCTTATGGGAAATGACTGACTGATACTCTACATAATGAGACATCAGTCTAAGTTTGTTGGCCTCCAAACCTGATTTCCACCAGCATTGCTCCAACCTTGGTTCCACTCATGTGAACTCCATCAGGGTCCCATCAAACCAAGGGGGCCGAGGGTGAAGAGTGAGAGCGCGAACACGAACAGGAGCAACAGAATCCAGATCCTCAATGACAGCTCTATTACAAGCTTGTAGTAAATTTTCTGGATCCATGCTTACACCTGGCAAGCTCGATTGGTCCAGTACCATCATTAGGCCATTTGGGTTAAACCCCTCACAGGGCAGAACCAAACCATCTCCACAGGGACAGGCCTATTAGGAGAGCCATGAAACTGAACCTTATGATGTGATGGTCAGACCATCTGGCCAGCTCCACCTCTGTGTCAGAGGTCTCCATCCCCAGCAGGAAGACCCAGTCCAGTGAGTGGCCACGAATATGGGTAACAGAAGTAATCACTTATGTGAAGCTCAATGAATTCATTAATTGGAGGAAGTCCTGACCAAGCTGCAAGAGTTTATCGTGGACCCAGAAAGAGAGAGAAAGGCAGTGCAGGAACAGAGTGAGAGGCTGCACAGACAGACACCAGGTGCAGGAGATAAATATGTGTCTTTCTGTCTGTGTCTTCCCTGTCTCTGTTGTCGCAGTCTGGTGCTGAGCTGTTAATAATTCAGTTCTCCTGTCAGTCCCCAAGCAATCAAGTTCAAGTTCAAGTTTATTGCAGTCACATTTCTCTTGTGACAATGCTCTCCGAGGCTGTAGACAGGCTGGATTGAGCAGTCTGTACTGAATCAAAATCAGTACTGAGTGTGTGGAGAGGGCGAGACATAACTGCATGAACTGCCCACAGCGATGGCTCCCGGTGCTTGCCCGTGACACAACACACAGGTTTCAGTGCTGTCCGGCACTCCCCATAGGGGCTCAGCTTGCCACAATGATGTAGGAGAGCAGGACAGAGCACAGAGAGAGATCTCTGTTCTGCTGCCATGCCACTTCCCCTCTGTGTGCATCTCTTACTGTGTGTGTGTGTGTGTGTGTGTGCGCGTGTGTATCTCTCACTGTGTGTGTGTGTCTGGGTGTGTTAAAGCAGTAATTGCTTGGCCCTTTGACATGCACTGTCTGTCTTCAGCAACATCTGTATGGTAGTTGTAGCCACCATGCAAATCTTGGTAAAACTTGTACTTTGTTGGATCTCTGCTGTTTTCCTGCACAATTCAGCAAAGGAATGATTGGCTACTTAGCACAGTGTGCTGCGAGCCACAGTGTTAACTGCACAGTTCAGCGTGGCAGCATTATAGTCCTGCACAGCTCCTGGTGTGGCACTTGTGGCCACCATCGTTGTTAAGCCACAGCAGTCAATTATTGTACACTGCCACAGTCCCTCAGTGTGATAAGCACATTGGATCAGCAGGTCAGCAACACAGGGCAGGGTGAGCAAGTGGAGAGCAGGAGAAAAAGAGTAAGATAGAGAGAAACAGACAGAGACAGTGAACAAGATGGCACGATAGCATTGTGTGGAACTGTATTATGCACATCAAATGTCAGAAATCATGCCAGCAATGTATTTCTGATATTTGTTTGTGCATGAAACCACTTAGAAATGCATTATTTCTTGGGGACTATTTTTCAGTGAGGCCGAATACAGACCCTTTTTTGTTGTTTCAACAGCAAAAAAAATCCTTTTTGGATATTTTTTTTTGCTATTTAAACATAACCCATGTTATAAGTGCATTATTATACTCCAGGGTGTGCTGATAATGTGGATTAATGCACACACTGGGGGCTGTTAGTGCACTCGGACTGCAATCCTTGTGTCTCATAATTCCCCCAAAATATGCGTTAATCTGCATTATCAGCACACCCTGTCATGTGTTAATGCTTACTTACCATAACCTTACATTTTTTACCAGTTGTGTAACCAACTGAGAATTGCTTCGGAGGACATCATGCAAGGCCAAGGTGACAATGAGAGTTACCTGTCCTCTCGGGGGTTCCACATTACCGGATTCAAGAATAGCAAAGGGAAGGGCTTCGACATATATATGTAACCCACTTGTTCCCATAGGGTTACTAGAATCCCACTTAGAATCAGTGGTGGGCAGGGAGAGGCAGCTTGTGAGATGCCAGTTAAATGGGTTTCACACTGTCACACTGTTTTCAGTTTCTGCTGAGCAGGAGTGATGATGTCACCTTAGAATTCTCGCAGCAGCATAAGCCACAATGGAATGCTAGCTGCAGGGGTTAGCAGTAGAATGTTGGGAGATTCAAGTTAGTCTGTGTGGAGACTTGGGAGAGGAGGAGTGCTGCAGTTTACAGCTCCTCAGACCTAGCTCTGAGAGAGAGAGCTACCTCAGAAGAAGGGGTTGTGTTTTCTCACCCTAGAGAAGGACACAGATGACCAGTAGTGTGAAGTGGTAGAGACCGTTCCTGGGAGATTTTCCAGTGCCCCATTCCCGGAGGGATGAGGGGGAATTCCAGGATTCAGGGGCAATCACCTGGTCCAGTCTGGAGAGGGTGAAGCTGCCTAGAGTCATTTGTTCTGTGAGTACCTGAGACCGTGTTGTGGGACAGAAGCCCTGGGGTACCTGCATTCCATGGTGAGTTTTTCCCCTAACAAAGGGACTCTGTTCACCAAGATTGTGTAGAAAGTAAAAGTGTCTGCCTACTGTGGGGTCAAAGAGAGACTGGCCAAGTACAGAACTTTTAGACCGCGTAGGACTTAAAAGCATCTGCAACAATGGTGGTCTAGGGTAAAGACATAGCCACATACAGAACTTTTTAAAGTCAGGACACCTCCATAGAGTGAAAAGTAGAATGTTAAATGTGTAAAACATTTTGAGAGAGCATCTACAAAGTGCTTCAGAGAAAGGTGTTGTAACCAGATGAATGGCAGAGTATAGATTTGGGAGCAAGAGGTGGGAGACCCCCCATTTGGAGTTACCAGGTTTACCTTTCCGGGTTCAGTTTGGCCACCTTTGTTTTCTCTCAGGCACTTGGCCAGTGCCTGAGGAAAGCACCCAGACATGGGATTTTGGATTTCCCTGTGAGCCGGAATGTGCTCATGGGTGGTTTAGGGAGCCACCAGTAACCTCCATGCAAAATGGATAAGTGTTCTAGTACAGGCCGGGGTGCCAAATAAAGGAAAAGAAAAGAAGTGTACCAGTTCAGGCCATGTGTGCCCAGATCCATTCAGAACCTGAGGGTTCGCTGTATGTGTGTACTCTGTCTCAGTAATCTGCATTACCAGTGAACGTAGCTCTGTGGGGGTCCATCTTTGCTTTGTTTATTCTCTGTGTAACCCCCTTACAGATGAGGGTTCCTGAGAGCCTCCCCAGAGCTGCTTAGGAGCTCCTAGCCTAACTGATGTAGGGGGCAATGCCACAAGAATGCGGCTGCTGTGGGTGATTTGAAGCCTCCAGTACAGTCCCTTTAAGAGCTGCTTGCTCGCAGAGTTCTGGGGATGTACAAGGGGGGGACCGGGGTTTCTCTACTCGAATCCCGCCTGAGCTGCAGTGACACCACTCCTGTTGTGTAGTCGCTGAAAAGCACAATGGGAGCCCTTGTCATAGATGTAATTGTTTGGTTATGATTAGTTATAGCATTAGTAAAATTACAGTTTGTCCAACCTGCTTCCTTTGCAGCTGGGACTTTGTGTGCTTGGCCCCTCCATTTTGGACCATAACAGTTTGTGAATTAAATCTTTTCAGTGAAGTGTTTGAATAAAGTGGATTAACCTGTACTTCCATGACATGCTTTATTTCTGAAATCTGGAGTTTGGCAGCTGATGGGCTGAAGGAAACAGCCCCCCCTCCCCCTTTCGCATTCCGATTTGCATGAGGGTCAGGGAGATTATATTTTGGACGGTCAGTAGTTCTCGTTCTTGAACTGCAGCTATTTACAGACAGTGTAAATGATTAGGAGTGTCTCATTAGTATTATAACACTGTTTTACACTGTTGTTCAAGCTACATGTGTCCTATGCAATATACAGAGCAGTATGTGTTTAGTGTTGTTTTCCCCACCCTCCAACAGTTCCATGTCACAAGAGTTAATCTTTCTCAGCGACTCACACAAGAAGCAAGTATATCGTGGTGAACACAAATACAGCACTCAGCGATGTACGTCAAATACTGAATTGGTGCATATCTGATTACATGTTTAATGCAGGGGTGTTGTGGCCCCCACATTTCCCTTTGTGTGGTTCAAGCCCCCAACCCCCAAACTTTAATATCCATGTCCTGGGGGGGTGGACACCAGAGGAAAGATGATGGACCGAGGACAGCAATAACTTGTCAAAAATGTAATGACATACCTGTCTGAAGTCCTGAGCCTGGGGTCACTACCACTGCAGCCAGTATCCCTACCTGCTACGCTACACGAGTAGCTCGGTGGCATCCTGCTCCACATCCCTAGTATGCTCATCCCTCTTCTCCCTCTTCCGTCCCACTGCTATTCCCTTCCCTCGCCATGTTTTCCAATCATCCCTTGCTATTCTGTAGTTCGCTATCCCTCCACAGTAACCAAAGTGACATTCCAAGGCAAAAATATGGGACTTCAGAGGAGCTGACCTTAATAAGATGGCCAACAGAGAAAAGCTAGCCCTGACAAAAAGAAATACAAGTGAGGGGGTACAGGAAAAGTAGGCAAGCATTAAAGATGCAATACTTGAAGCAACATCCCATTGTGTTAGTGAAAAAGGGAAGTGCAAAAGAGGAAGAAACCACCTTGGTTCTCAAAAACAGTAACAGAAAAGGTCAGAGACAAAAGGCTGGCCTTCAGGAAATATAAGGGAACGCAGCAGGATGAAGATAGGGAGGCATACCAAACTTCCCTAAGGGAAGCAGGGAAGGCAGTAAGGCAGGCAAAGGCCCAAACCGAGGAAACACTAGCACGAACAGTAAAAGAAGGCAACAAGACTTTCTATAAATGCATTAGTAAAAGGAGAAAGTCCAGATGAGGTATTGCTAAGACCAAAGGGGATAAGGGGACATGTGAGGAGGAGGAGGAACATGTAAAAGCATCTATCCTAAATAGATACTTCTGCTCAGTATTTACTGAAGAGTAAGTAGAGCAGGGCCCACAGCTCAGCACCATGGACACAGGGTGGAGGGAGAGTTGCACTAGTCATTTCACAAAAGAAAGAGTCCTACAAGAGCTCGATAAGCTCAGAGTGGACAAGGTAATGGGACCTGATGGTCTACATCCCAGGGTACTAATGGAGCTAAGAGTGGAACTAGCAGAGTCATTATCAGAACTGTTTAGTGAGTCTCTGAGCATAGAGGTCCCAGAAGACTGGAGAAGTGCTCATGTGATCCCGCTCCACAAGAGTGGTAGCAGGAAGGAGGCAGGAAACTACAGACCAGTCAGTCTTACCTCAGTAGTGGGCAAGATTATGGAGGCACTCCTTAAGGAAAGGATAGTGCAACACCTGGAATCCATAGGAGCACAGGATGCAAGACAGCATGGGTTTACAAATGGAAGGTCCTGTCAAACTAATTTCATAGATTTCTCTGACTGGGTAACCGGAGTGGTGGACCAAGGGGGAGCAGTCGATGTCGCCTACCTTGACTTCAGCAAAGCTTTCGATACTGTTTCACATAGAAGATTGATTAATAAGCTGGGTAGGCTAGGGTGGGTCAGAAATTGGCCAACTGGGTGACAAACTGGTTGACAGGCAGAAAACAGAGAGTGGTTGTAAACGGTATACAGTCAGAAGAGGTGCAAGTCACAAGTGGGGTATCTCAGGGATCAGTCCTTGGTTCCACTTCTCTTCAATATCTCCATCAGTGACATTGCAGATGGACTGTGGGGTAAGGTTTGTCTGTTTGCAGATGACACCAAGATCTGCAACAGAGTAGATGATGTAGATGGGGTGAGCAGAATGAGAAGAGATCTGGATAAACTAGTAAAATGGTCAGAAGAGTGGCAACTGGGAGCCTGGCCTGGTGGTGCTGAGGGTTGAGGCGCTGGACGCCACACCTCGTGCTACGTCAGCGACCCAAGTTTGGGAGTGAGCTCGGGTGCCGGGGGTCGGCAGGGTTGGGTGAGGATTGAGTGCCTGCTGGGCTGCTCTCCTCCCCCGGGGGAAGGACGGGGCATCGCTCGGTGTGCCAGCAGCTCCCGGTGGAGACTGGGGGTGGTGCAGCATGCAGGGCAGCAAGTACATAGCGTGGCTGATGCTTGGTAGGGTTGCCATGTGCCGTAGCGTCAGGGACGTGCACCACACACAGGAGGGGAGAGTGCATGTCAGAACAGGGAAAACACCGGTCTGTGAGGTAGGCGACGGCACCGGCCCCCATCACCACTGCTGGGTCTATCCTGCCTGGCCTTCGAGTGTCCTCCACCCAGGCTGTCACCCACGAACCAGAAAGTGACTGTATAGAGCACCCAAGAGGAGCGGCAACACCACCCCGGAGGGGTTAAGCTGGAGGTGCCAGTTATGTGAGCTGAGAGGGAGGAGAGAGGAGGCTCAGGTAGGAAGACTTCAGGTGGGGCAGAAACAGGCAGGATGCCTGAGAGAGGCTCCACAGACCACAACCGGAGGGAAAAAAATAAGTTAAAAAAAAAAAAAATTGTGCCAATGGGGTTTAATGCAAAGAAGTGCAAGATCATGCACATATAGAAGAGAAACCTGAAGCCCTCTATAAGCTGGGAGGGGGAGTTGCTGGCAGTCACAAGGGAAGAAAGATACTTGGGCATCATCATCATCACCAATGACCTGAAATCATTCAAGCAGACTACTAAAGCAGTAGGTAAGACTAGGGGGATGTTGGGGTGTATTAGTAGGGGTATCACAAGTTGGAAGAGGGAGGTAATAAGGCCCTCTTTACAATACGCTGATTAGGCCCCATCTGGAGTACTGCATCCAGTACTGGAGGCCATCACTTCACAAGGACAGTAACCAAACTGAGGCAGTCCAGAGAAGGGCAATCAAAATGGTGAAGGGACTGCATCAGAAAACTATGAGGACAGATTAATGGAGCTCAATATGTATACTCTAGAGAAAAGGAAGGAGAGAGGTGATATGATCGGAAACATTCGAACATCTTAAGGGCATTAACAAGGTGAAAGAGTCTAACATGTTTTAATATAAGAAAAACAGCAGGACAAGTGGACACAGCATGAGATTAGAGGGAGGCCTATTATGGGGCAATGTGAGGAAGTTTTTTTTCACAGAAAGGGTGGTGGATGCGTGGAACAGCCTACCTTAGGAAGTGGTGGATATGAATACAGTGCAGGGCTTCAAACAGGCATTGGATAGGCATAAGGGAACAATACAGAAGAATAAGAATAGATAGGCCATTGACAGAGCAAAGGCCGATGGCACATTCATAAGGTAGAAAATGGGCAGACTGGTTGGGCCTTGCGGTCCTTATCTGCCGTCAACTTCTATGTTTCTAAACCTGAAAGCAAGCAAAATAATAAGCTCATTTGTCAGTCGCTCATTTTGGTTTGCTCTTTTGACATGATACCCCTTCCAACAAAGTCTGGTTGTATTGCAATTACGTGTCAGTGCAGGCATTATTACCTCAGTAGTTATGTTTGCTTATTATTTATTTATTTATTTATTTCAGTGATTAACCAGGCAGGCATACTGAGTGGAGACCGCTCATTTCCAGATGCGACCTGGGGGTTACATGGTCACAAAAATACAGCAGGACAGGTACAATTACAGGGGTAGAACAACAAAGTCCAGAGTAGGACAGAGCTGGACATTGGCCTATCAGGAATGCTGTCAGCATGCCAAGTATGATACAGTGGTCCTGCGATGTGCACATTGTTACACAGAATGGTGTCTTAGAATCATAGAACTTGACTACAAATGAGGACCAATAGTGTTGTACAGTGTGTCCATTCTCTCTACTTACTGTAAAAGTTGCATACCCTACTTGATAGCTGGCTTTACCTTCTCTTTCCTGTCGTTAGAGTTTCCATTTGCCAGTCCCATGCTTTATTAAATTTCCCCACTGTGTTGTCCCCCACTTCCTCAACTAAGAGTTAGTTCATTCTAGGCATTCACCACTCTTTCCATGAAGAACCACTTCCTGATGTTACCCCTGAGACTACCCCCTTTTAAACTCATGTCATGCCCCCCTCCTTATTAACATGTACCTTATAAATTCTATCCTCTGATACACTATTTATGACCATTAGATATGGCAGGTTTCTGTTATGTCTCCTCTGTCTCTCATCTCATCCAGGGTATACATAGGGAGGTTTCTCCGTCTCTTTTTATTATGAATTGTTTTTAAATCCCTGCACCATCCTTGTTGACCCCATTGGAACTGCATCCGCACTAACTCCTTACAGAGATGTAGCCTCCAGAACTGGACTTAGTAGGAGATGTGGCCGCCAGAACTAGACACAGTACTCCAAACGAGGCATCACGAATGATCTGTACAGTGGCATCAGCACCTCTTTTCTTCTGCTGGTGATACTGATCCCTGTGCATCCCATCATCGCACTGCCTCTCCCTGCTCACTTGCAGTATGCTTTGGTTGCTGTTAGGATCATCAGGTGTGATGATCCCCAAATCCCTTTCCTGCTTCATGACCATCACTATCACCCCCATCATGTAATCCTCCTCTGCCTTGCACCCCAGTTTCATGATATAGCACTTTTTTGCATGGAATCTCAGATGCAGCACTGTACACCATCACTTCAGTTTACCTAGGTCCTCTTCATTTGTCCCCATTCATGGAATGAGCACCTGCTTGCAGATATTACTGCCAGCTTCAAAGAGACACACCTTCCCTTCTAGACCCCTCCCCAAAATGTCACTTAAGAAGCCACGAAATACAACTGGCCCCGGAAGAGAGAGTTGTGGCACCCCGCTGCTCACCCTACTTTCCTTAGACTGACCTCCATTTACTGCCACCCTCTGTCATCTATGGCTCAACCAATTTCTAACCTGGTTTACCACGTTATGACCCACTCCCAGGCTGCCCAGCATGTTTCATACTCTTCCATGTGCAGTGGCATTCAATGCCTTACTGAAATCAAGGTAGGTGTTATCCACTGCTTCTCCCCCCCCATCCAATTCCCTTTTCACCTAGTCAAACGTATCAGTTATATTTGTCTGACATGTCTTTCATGCTGTGAAGCCATACTGTGTCAGATCTGGTGCTCCGCTGGTTTCCAGGTGTTGAGCAATCCTTTCCTTAAGTAGTAAATTCCGTAACTTTTTGCACTATTGAGGTTCTGCTTAGTGGTTTCCACTTTCAAGCCTCCTCACTGCCCCACTGTTGTGAAGAGGGACTACGTCTTCCCTTCTCCCGTCCTCTGTAAATATGCCCATAACAACTCATTCATTTAAGATCCATTGGTTGTGTTCATCACTTGCAAGCCACGCAATTGCATGTGGGCAGCAAGGGCTGTCTGCTGTCATGAGTGTGACTCACTATGGAGCGCTGCATGTTTGAATTAATCAGCAGGCTGGCATGAAATTAGAATTAATGCACCTGCTGCTATGACAACAGGCCAAGTGGAGTTTGACTCACATTTGCTCCCACTCTGGCTTCACACAGCTCTCCCCAGAATGGCATAATAGAATGCCTGTTATCCCAATTTACCTGTTCATCAACCTGTCCACCCGCGTTCCCTCCTCATTCTTGTAGAAGATGTCTGGATTGTAGTTGCTGGTCAACCCATTGAAGTGCTGTGATGCATGGGCCAGCAGTATAGTCTAGAGGTTAGAGTAAAGAGCTGAGAACAAGATTGGTACATTAAGCAGATCAGACCTCGGTTTGATTCTCACAACCTCCACTTGCATACTGTGTAACTCTGAGCAAGTCACTTAAGTGTCCAGTGCTCCCAGGTCACCCCTGAAAACAGGCACTTGTGCCTAGTGGGCCTTACCCAGCTACCAAAGACAAAAAAAAAGCATTTGCCAATGCCGAATGTTGTCTCGCTGGCAATTGTACTGGTAGTGCAGGAGTTAGAGATGCATAATAGGAATGGCAGTGAAGTATTGAACTGACGTCAACCTCACCCCTACCCTGCAGAGAGTGACAGGTGTTGGGGTATGCCTTTGTATCGTCAGCTGTAATGCTCATGGTATTTCACCTCACCCTACCCTATAGACACTGACAAGTGTTGTGGTGTGCTTTGGGCCTTGTACTTAGACTGTAGATATCTTTAAGGTTTGCCTGAAGACATTCTAATTTTTTCAGGCATTTGATGTCTAGACTACATTAGACTATGATCTATTTATAATTTGTAATTCTATTTATTTTTATGTATTAAAATTTGTACGGCGCTCAGAGCCTCCGGGATTGGGCATCTTTTAAATAAATTTGACTTGACTACTTACCCCATTCCATAAGAGAATATGCTTAGATGGGTATAGTATAGGAGAATGGGGTGAACTTTGGGACCAAAAACTGCATGGTACACCTCAATGCCTGTCACTGGCTGCAGGTTGGGGGTGGAATGGCATGAGCATTACAGCCGATGTTCCCAAGTCACACCCCTGACACCTGTCAGTCTCTACAGGGTGGGGTGTTACCATTGGAAGCCCTAACGCCGTAGTCATTTGTTGGTGTTTTCACTCCAAATTTTCAACTTGGGCTTTTTGTGACTCCGCCTCATGAAGAGCGGCACTATCAGTTTGTTAGCTGAAGGGTGATTTTGCACAGCGACCAGCGACTGCGCCATTTGGCACCACAAGTACGAAAACACATTTTGGGCAGGATGTGAAAAATGACAAGTATATTGCTCATGAGGAGGTGTAAAAAAAATGGCAACGTTGAAAATCTGGAGTGAAAATATGAAAAGTTGGTGAAGTCATGAGCATGCATAGAAACTGCACAACACATGTCCGTAACCCAAATATTTTTGGAATTTTTTTTTTAATCACATTTTGGGACCTTCCCTCATGAACAGTAGCACTGTGATTTTGTTAATCTGTCCCAAAAGTTGATTTCCCACAGCAACCATGCCATTGTGTGCCACAGGTGTGAAAACACATTTTGGGCAGGATGTACTGTTCATAAGGAGGTGTGGTAAAATGCCAATTTTGAAAATCTGGAGTGTATATATTACAAATTCACAAAGTTATGAGCGTGCATGGAAACTGCACAGTGCTCGCTCGAAAAACAGCCATTTTTTGGATTTTTTTCACCAAATCTGCAACATAGGCTTTTTGAGAGCCCCCCCCCCCGAACAGTGGCACTGTTGTTTCATTAATCAGTCCCAAAAGGTGATTCCATGCAATGACCATGAAATCACATTTCGGGACCGAATAATGCCAAGACAGTGACTGAATTCATGAGGAGGGTCCCAATAAACCCATGTTGAAAACGTGGTGACAAAATTCCCAAAAATGGCTGAGATAGGCACCAAAGTTGAAAAAACCCTATTTATGCCATTATACAGCTTACCGGCATTTCTTCAGTTCGCGGTCACCTTTGAAGAGTGCAGACGTGTTCCCGGTCCACCGAAGATCATTGAGCCATGCTCCGGAGGTAAGTATGGGGTGAGGGTGTGTGTGGGGAGGCAGGGTACACAAATGGTAGGCACGAGTTGGGGAAGGAGCTGGAAGGGACCGTGAGGGACCGTTTTCTGTTTTACAGGTTTAAATTAAAAAATAGATAAATCGCGGGACTTTTTTTTTTCTTCAGTGGCATTTGGCATGCTGGGGTGGGCTCCCTGCATGCCACCTGAGTGTTTTGGAGTGGGGTGCTGTAGCCGATGGGGGATTGGGTACCCCCGCTGGCACATACCGAAGGGGGGGCAAGAGCTGAGGGGGATTGGGCACCCTCCTTGGCACACACCTGGTGGGTGGGACATTATGCCGATGGGAAGTGGGCTCCCCCATCAGCAAATTAAACTGGGGACTGAAGCCAATGGGGATTGGGACCCCTATCAGCAAAGAAAGATTGTTGGGGGGCGCATGATGCCGAGGGGGATTAGGCACCCCCTAGGCACAGAATTGAAATGGGAGGGGGGTCATTTTGTCAGTGGAGAGTGGGCTCCCCGTCGGCACATGAACTGGGTCAGGGCATGCCGACAGTGGGGTTGGGCACCCCCGAAGTCGGAATTGTGGCAGGCGGTGGCAGTCACTGCTGCCATGTTCATTTTACTGCTAATACCAGGAAGGGCACGTCGGGAGGCATGTTCTTGTGCCACTGCATGACGAGCTTGGCTCTCATTGCAGCAGACCTTTTCTTAGATGTGCTCGCCTCATTAAGTATTGTTGGTGTGGCACCTGCATGCGGGCTTATTGAGGAATGAGGGACTCACCTACTGATGCGTACTCTGCATTTGCTCACAGTGACCACACCTCCAAATCTGCTACTAATGCAATATGTTTGCTGGCGCACATGCATGAGCCAACATAAACAGGGGATAAAACTGAGTAGAGGGTGCTTTTAAGGGTGCTATGTCCCCTAACATTGCCTGAACCCTGTGTGGCAGCTCCTACAAATGGCTTGCCTTTGGAAGTGGGTGGCTGAGCTACACAAGGGTCATTTTGCCACTTTCATGACTAGAGATATTCACTGTCCCCTGCACTCATTCTGTGACATATAATGCCCCCTTCCAATGTCCAGAACACTGGATGTTTACACTACACAAGGTGTTGTACTGGAAAGTACTGTAGGCAGGTAGTTGGAGGGCATGACGGGGATGAAGCTGGCTTTTGGCTGGTGCAGGATAACATGCACATGCCGCTCTGTACCCCTCATTCAAGACCTCTCCAAGAAACCCCCTTTTGCTGTTTTAAGTGTTGGGAGTCAGATAGAACAGGGCTAGGTATCAGATAAAGAACAGAAAAGGAAATACATACTTTTACCTCCAATTCCTCTCCTGACTAATAAAATAATACAAATATCCCAGAGCCGACCCAGGACAGACAGTACTAATGGAGAAGTACACACAAATGCACTTTGCTGTCGGAGCCTGCCTAGGTCCGTTTTTGGTTGCCACAAAAGAATGGGGAAGAACAGAAAAAGGTGCAGAGACCCTAGCCCGGGTTCTTGAATGCTGAAGAAGACAATGTTTAACATTGTGAGAATACAGAGGTGGCTTTGGTTGAATTCCTAAAAGTGTCTACTGTTGCTCTGTACCTCACGCTCTGTGCCCTTCAGCTTCCCTTGAGTGTTTTTCCCCATTGGTTTCCTGTTCTTCTCTGATATAATAAACAGAGGCAAAAAAACCCTCTTTGTGTGGTTGCTAGGTATATAATTGTGCCAGGTTGTAACACTTTTAAAAGGGGGAATAAATAAATGAATGTCAGTGAATGCACAACATGTTTGTGCCTAGTACAAGAAGTGGTGCACTGAATAAACAGTAGATGTAAAATGCATGTTGTACACACAATGAACAAGCTGGTGTTAAGAAAAAGCACATTATATCTATATGTGGTCTTCCTTGAGGTTTCCCTTACTGTAGGGTCCTGTCCAAGAGCCTTCCAGTGTCTTTCTAAGCACCGTTTGGCCTTGTCTTTCTATTTTTATGTTTGCTTGCACGCATGTGCAAGAAACATAGTGCCATCATCCGAGATTTCAGAGATGTATCACCTCCTCCTCCAATTCAGTCTGTGTGTTGGCAGGTGCAGCCCCTGTAAACCAATGCATGCTGGAGCTGTCTATGACAAGCTCCAAAATGCAGTGGCATACAGTTGAAAGGGGGAGCTACTCTTCAGTGAGCAGCGATCAGATATCGCCTGCTCATGCGCAGCTCCCCCTACACACACCACACACACACACGCATACTCTATGCACCCCTACACACACCCTATAGCTGACGGGTGCCCAATCACCGTCAGCTGTGCTGCGCTCCCCACCAAAGCCTCCTAAATGCCATGCTGGGTGCCCACCCCAGTGTGGCAACTCAATGGTATAGCCGACGGTGCCCAATCCCCCATCGACTTCACCTCCCCCAGTGAAGTGTGCCACACTGGGAGCCCACCCCAGCGTGGCAAGTGATGCTATCGACGGGGTGCCCAATCCCCCGTCAGCTGAATGCCACCCCAACTGTCCCTGTGCCACGCTGGAGGCCCACCCCAGCGTGGCAAACGTCCCACGTCATCATGGAAAAAAAAAAACTGTAAAGAAAAAAACGGTCCCACGTAGTCTCCCTGGCCCCCCTCCCACAACCCACACCCACCCACTGTGCACCCTGCCTCCCCACACACCCCTCACCCCATACTTACCTCCGGAGCTTGGAGATGATCTTGATGGACTGGGAACACATCTGCACTCTTCAAAGCCGACTGCGAACTGAGGAAATGCGTAGCGGTATAATGAGCTAGATAAGGCGTTTTCAACTTCATTGCATATCTCAGGCATTTTTGGAATTTTGCACCAAATTTTCAACATTGGGTTTTGGGACCTTCTCATGAATGATGTCACTGTCATGGTGTTGTTCGGGTCCGAAGGGTGATTTCGCAGTCACTGCGTGAAATCACCCTTCAGGCCTGAATAACACCATGACAGTGACATCACTCATGAGAACGGGTCCCAAAAACCCCATGTTGAAAATTTGGTGCAAAAATTCAAAAAAATGACTGTTTTACGAGCTTGCGATGAGCAGTTCCTATGCAGGCTCGTAAGTTCGCGAATTTTCAATATTTTCACTCCAGATTTTCAACATTGCCATTTTACCACACCTTCTTATAAGTAGTACAGATGTCATTTTTCACATCTCACCCAAAATGTGTTTCCGTCCATGTAACGCACAATGGCACAGTCAGTGTGCAAAATCAATGTACAGGACAAATTAAGAAAATCACAGTGACACTGTTCATGAGCAGAGGTCTTAAAATGGCTATGTTGAAAATTTGGTGAAAAAATTCCTAAACATGACTGTTTTACGAGCGTGCGTTGCGCAGTTCCTACACACGCTCATAAGTTCGTGAATTTTCAATATTTTCACTCCAGATTTTCAACATTGCCATTTTACCACACCTTCTTATGAGTAGTACAGCTGTCATTTTTCACATCTCACCCAAAACGTGTTTCTGCCCATGTAGCACACAATGGCGCAGTCGGTGTGCGAGATCAATGTACGGGACAAATTAAGAAAATCACAGTGACACTGTTCATGAGCAAAGGTCTTAAAATGGCTATGTTGAAAATTTGGTGAAAAAATTCCAAAAAATGACTTTTTTTTACGAGCGCATTGAGCAGTTCTACGCACGCTCATAAGTTCGCGAATTTTCAATATTTTCACTCCAGATTCTCAACATTGCCATTTTACCACACCTCCTTATGAGCAGTACAGCTGTCATTTTTCACATCTTGCCCAAAATGTGTTTCCGCCCATGTAGCGCACAATGGTGCAGTCGATGTGCAAAATCAATGTATGGAACACTTTAAAAAAATCACAGTGACACTGTTCATGAGCAGGGGTCTTAAAATGGCTAGGTTGAAAATTTGGTGAAATAATTCCTAAAAAAGACTGTTTTACGAGCGTGCGTTGCACAGTTCCTATGCATGCTCGTAAGTTTGCGAATGTAATATTTTCACTCCAGATTTTCAACATTGCCATTTTATTACACTTCCTTATGAACAGTACAGCTGCAATTTTTCATATGTTGCACAAAATGTGTTTTCGCAGATGTAGCATACAATGGTGCTGTTGGTGTGCGAAAGCGATGTTTAGGACAGATTAAGAAAATCACAGTTACACTGTTCATGAGCAGAGGTCTTAAAATGGCTATGTTGAAAATTTGGTGACAAAAGTCCATAAAATGACTGTGTTATAAGTGAGCATTGCGCAGTTTCCACGCACCCTCATAAGTTCATGACTTTAATATTTTCAGTCCAGATTTTCACCAGTGGCATTTTCCACATTTCCTTATGAACAGTACAGCTGTCATTTTTCACAACATGGTTGAAGTGTGTTTTCACACTTTCAGCGCAGAGATGTGTGGTCGCTGTGGGAAATCATTGTTCGGCACAGATAAAGAAACTCACAATGGCACTGTTCATGATCGGAGGCACCAAAATGCCTGAGTTGACAATCTGCTGTAAAAAATCCCCATCCTAATTATATTACGGGTGTGAGTTGCACAGTTTCTATGTACGCTCGTGACTTCACCATTTTTTTAATATTTTTACTGCAGATTTGCAACATTGCCACTTTTTACACCTCCCCATGAACAGTACAGCTGTCATTTTTTACATCCTGTTCAGAATGTTTTTGCACCTGTGGCCCAGTGTGACCACCATTGGAATTTCACAGTGGGACCTGGACTTCACTTGAGAGGAATGAAGTGCACCACTGAGAGACTGCACTTCATTCTATTCATTTGCATAAGCAACACTCCCAAGGAAAAAAAAGTGACTGCCACCTCAAGGAAAGCACCAGCCACCCATATCTCTCAATCGCTTCACATTCTCTGTGGTGTCCTGAATTTTTGCAGGCCCAGTCAGCCTGTTCTGCCACCCTGCATTCCACTTTGATTTCTGCGCTGCGGCTGCCCGAATGCTGAAAACACGTGCTGTACTTTGTTCCACAACACTTCCTGGTTGCCCAGTACTTGATGATGTCGGTGACGTGCCGTAATGGCCTTAGTTCTCACTCTGTTTAGTGGCAGAACTGCTCTTTTTCTGGCTCAGCCCCACCCCTTCTGAAGCTGCCCTCGCTCTGCTCCGAACCAGGATTAACTTGTTAGGGACTGACTCCCCCCCAGGTCTGCTGCCATACAATAAAGCAGCTAGGTGACCGGGGGGGGGGCATGATTTTGCCATGATTTTCCATGGACTGCCACAGAGGGAAGGAACAGTGTCAGAATGCACAGACTATACAGGAAGAGGGGAGCAGCCACCCGCAGTGCACCGTGGCTACTGAGGAGGACTGTAGAGATTGGCATCAGAGCCAGAGAGCTTGAGGAAAGCCACCATCCACCACACAGAGCCAAGGTTAGAAAAATTGTTTTTTTCACAATTTGGGTGGTATTTTGCAGATTTTAGGAGGATAACAGCCTGGGAGGGAAAGGGAAGGAAGGCAGCAATTCAGCCACCAGATCGACAGTCCACAAGAGCCACCTCAAGCAACGCTTATTCCACGCAACATCATTCAGCCAACTTCACTAACTGAAACAGCCTGTAATCATCATACTGAGGAGTTGTAAATCATTTTGAAGTTGGCTGTGTGCTGTTACTGTGTGTATGTGCTGTGTTGCGCAGTGCTGACTGAGACTGGGAGCTGGAGCTTGGAGGGAGTCTCTCTTGGATGTGTCTGCACAAGGCACTGCTGGCTGCTGCAGCTGCTGTAGTGCTAAGATTTAAAGAAAATCAAAAGGAGCAGCCAGAGCAAGCAGCACTAGCACAACAGCACAGCAGAACTCCAGAACAGCAACTGGCAACAGTCTGCAGGTAGCAGAAGCACCACTAAAAGAACAGCTGGCGGGCATTGACTGGCCAGGACCACTGACTTCACTCACTCACTCACTCTGCTAGGGTAGGATGCTACTGGGTCTACTCTGTGTGAGTAAGAGGGTCCCTTGCTGCCTGCACAGTACTAACCATGCCACCGCTAGCACAGAATGTTACAGAGTGTGACAGCGCTACAGATACTTTTGTCAGCAGTGCTGTAAGTCAGTTTCACTGCCCTGCACACAGTAGACTCAGGGCACTTCAGGAGCCACAGGCTTGCCTTCAGATTTACCTAGGCTGCCTAACTTGCCAGCGCAGCACAGTCACTAGTGCTGCATGCAGTTGTCTGAGGCTGTGTGTGATGTGAGTACTGATATGCAATATGGCTGCTGCTGCCACTGCACCAGTCACTTCACTACCAGTTTCTCATTGCTTGTAAAGCCCTTTAGGATACAATGTGTATGAGAAGCCCTATGTATTTGCTAATTTTTTGCCTTTTCCTTCACATAGAGCTGCTGCCCTGAGTGTCTAGTTGCTGTTGTGATCCTGCTGTATGAGGGACTAGGAGACTAGTCCAGCCAGGAGGGGGGACCTGCCACCTTCAGAGGGAGCACCGCCAGCAACCCTGACTACTCCAGCCAGGAGGGGGGATCTGCCACCTTCAGAGGGAGCACCGCCAGCAACCCTGACTACTCCAGCCAGGAGGGGGGACCTGCCACCTTCAGAGGGAGCACCGCCAGCAACCCTGACTACTCCAGCCAGGAGGAGACCTGCCACCTTCAGAGGAGCACCGCCAGCAACCTTGACTACTCCAGCCAGGAGGGGGAACCTGCCACCTTCAGAGGGAGCACTGCCAGTAACCCTGACTACTCCAGCCAGGAGGGGAGACCTGCCACCTTCAGAGGGAGCACTGCCAGCAACCCTGACTACTCCAGCCAGGAGGGGGGACCTGCCACCTTCAGAGGGAGCACCACCAGCAACCCTGACTACTCCAGCCAGGAGGGGGACCTGCCACCTTCAGATGGAGCACCGCCAGCAACCCTGACTAGTCCTGCCAAAAGGGGGGACCTTCTGTCATTAGAGGGAGTTCAGCCAGAAGCAACCCGGTGCATCCACCAGGACTACACCATGCAGGCATTCGTCACCAGCAAAAGGAGGCGAGAGGAGGAGCAAAAGCAGTTGAATTTAACAGGTATGTTCCTGAGGCGATTTTAAATTGTAAAGTACTTTTACAATGACTGTTTAATTGTCCTGTGGGGGGAGTTGCTGCCTCCAATTGCCCTATTTCTAAGGCTCATTATTTCATAGTATGCACATGTATATCCTTTTTATGGGTAGGCCGGGGGGGCATAGCTTGCTGCATCTGACAACATCCAACATTTTACCAATGCAATTGTAGTATCACAGTGTGACACTCAGCCTCTGGCGATGTTCATAAAACATCAGGAGTGATTGGACACAGCAAGCAGGAGCACCCCCACCCACCAACCCCCCCAAATTACAAATCTGGCCTATTTTTGGTGGTGAGGATCTGGCTTGCTATGGGACTGTGTGTCTGATTTCTTCAGATTAAGATGTGTGTTTAATTGAATAGGCTGTTCAAGTATTTGGGTTGCACGGAGGGGGGTGTTCCTGCTTGCTTTATCTGACAATGTCTGGTCTGATGTTTTATTAATATAATTGTAGCTGTTAAGTGTGACACACTGTCACTATGTTCGGTCATATTAATAAATCATCAGAAGTGATTGGGCACAGGAAGCAGGAACCCCTCTACCACCAGCCCGAAAACGTAGGTATTTCACCTGTTTTTGGTGATGGTGACGGTCTGGCTTGCTACGTGACTCACATTACTTTGATCGGGATGTGTTTAACAGAGTAGGTTGTGCAAGTAGTTGAGAGGGTGCTGCCTGCTGCGTCCAATGGTGTCTGATGTTTTACTAATATGATTGCAGTGTTACAGTGTGACACACTACAGTCATGTTAATAAACCATCAGGACTGAGTGGACAGAGCTGTAACCGGGAGCTCCTGCCACTCTTGAGGACTGACCTTTTCTTAAATCTGTTGCATCATTTCTTCTGTTTCTTAGCCTAATCTAGCCTTTATAATTTCTAGTCCATAAAGCTGGCCACCTATGGAAACCCCCTTTCCCTTCTTGACTATGCTACAGTATAGTGCCCTCTTTAATTTTCCTTTTCCCTCTCAGGTCCTCGTACAGGGAGATTATTGTGTGAACTCCAAGCCTATGCAAAACATGTTGTGTTTATCATTGTTGGATTTAGTATGTAATAGCACCACTATGTTATAAAATACCTTGATGTATTGTATATACCTAGGGTGGGATATTCAAAAGGGTTGCGCTATGCGCAATAGGGTTGCGCCAGCGCAAATCCGAAAATGCGCCATTCTGCGATATTCAGCGGGAGGCAGTTGCACCACTGAAAACATGCTGAGCAACAGCGCAATGCAAATGAAGGCATGCACAACCGAAGGGGGAGGATCCATGCATAAAGAGCGCAATGCGATATTCAAAGGCTTGCGCAATGCGCAACAGTGGATCAGCTGGAAGTTGCCCCACGGCGGAAATGAGCCAAAATAAAAAGGCTCAAGGAAGAGGCACAAGAACCCGACAGGGAATGCTCATGAGGCAGCAAAGGAGAGTAGGCCACAGCAGCAGCCAGGGAGTAGGCAGGACAAAAAAAGTGGCAGCTGAAGTTGTGTGGGGCCACAGAGTACGGAGGCCAGTCAGTGTACCTGGTGCAGTGGAGGTAGAAGTCAGGACAGCGGGAGAACAGAACAACAACAACTGGGGGAGGGACACAGGCCAGGGAGATGGACAGTGCCACCTACCACACGGAAGCTGTAGTGTGGGGGTGAGAAGGCATGCTGCAGGGGGACGTGGCCGTGGAAGGGCCCGTCGGCGGTATGCCACTAACAGGCAGTACCGTGCCCACATCAGCTTTGAGCTGTATTCGGATGTTGAGATTGTGGGCCGGTACCACCTGAACAGGGCAATACTGAGGTGGCTCCATGAGCTGTGCAGTGATGTGATGCAGGCACCCTCATGACGGAGTCACGCTCTGTCAGTGGAGACAAAGGTAACAGCCTGCATGTGCCTGCTCGCCACGGGTACCTTCCAGAGGCTGATAGGTGACACCACAGGCATAACACAGTCGGCCACGTCATGCATCCTCACCCAATTCCTCAGCGCACTGCTGCCCACATGCTGCTGAGTACATCCATTTCCCCAGCACCGTGGCAGAGCGTACAGCAAAAATGCAGGAGTTCCACAGGGTAGCATGTATGCCTGGCATGCTAGGGACCATAGACTGCACCCATGTGGCTATTTGCATGCCACCTGGCCCTGAAGGGGCTGCATACAGGAACAGGAAGGGCTTTTCCAGTGTTAACTGCCAGGTGGTGTGTGATGCCAGTGGGTGCATAATCAATGTCTGTGCCACACACCCTGGTGGAGCACATGATGCCTTCATATGGTATCAGTCCACACTGTGCCATCAATTCGAGAGTGGGGGACATCCCCACAGGCCATCTAGTGGGTGAGTACACATGTAGGAATTGCAAACCTGGGGCAAGGGTGGGAATGCCACAGGTGCCATGGTAGTGGCACACAGGGATATGGGCAATATGAACCTGAACATGATACTTATCTCCGCTATCTCCGCACAGGTGACAGCGGATACCCACTCTGTCCCTGGCTGCTCACACCGTACCGGCGCCCCATGACCCCATCGCAGCAACGCTATAATGAGGCACATGCTGCCACATGCAACATCATCAAGCGGGTGTTTGGGATGCTTAAGGCACGCTTCCGATGCCTAGACACCTCCGGCGGTGCTCTACAGTACAGCCCCTCAAAGGCCTGTGGGATATTCCTGGCCTGTATTATCCTGCACAACATGGCGAAAGACTGTGGGATAGCCATACAGGTCGAGGAGGGGGACAGCAATGGGGACACCAGCGACGCCGGTGATGATGGTGATGAGCAGCCCCCCTTGGACGGCGGGACCCCTGACTGATCCGGTAGGCCCAGCTGCATCGGGACACCATCACTGAGGAGCATTTTGCATGACACAGGTAAGTCAAGGGGCCATGTGCAACCAACACTGTCCAGGCGCAACCCACAGGCACACAGGGTAACACACCGGGGTGCATGATGGCAAGGGGAGTGGAAGGGTCCAAGCACACGAACACACCATCAGGGAGGGGTGAACAGTCATATGGACACACACACACACCAGGCACAAAGCGTACATGGGCAGGTGCACAGCAGAGCAGGAACAGACAAGTCAAACACACAGATCCACAGACCCCCCCCACCACCTGTACTGTCCAAGTACGTGTGTCAGATGCTGGGCACCCTTGCACCTTGGTGTACAGTACAATGCAGGCATCATCATGCACATGCACCTGTGGACAGCAGTCGGGTGGGTGAGCAGGTGGGTCGTGTGTCGGCGTGTTGGGAAGGGCACCCACCAGTGCACTGCCCACCATGACACACATTGCACACAGGGCAGCACCAGACAGGGCCCGCACTGGGAGACAGGTCAGTCATGTTGCACTGTGCCACGGCCACCTTGGATGTGTGGGCGGCCCCACCGTGACCCAGCAGCACTGGCAGGCTGAGCATGGGCCATATGGGGTGGCACCGATGGACCAACAGGGATCCCACTGTGCAATCGCGACCTTGTCTGCACAGGGGTCTGCAGCATGCCAAACATACCTGCACCAGGGGTGCTCGGGATGGCCACATCAGAACCCGGCATTGACAGGCTGGGTGTCGCATGATGCCGGGAACGGGGAGTGGAGAGTGTACTGTGTGGGGTGCGCGGTACAGGGGCACCTGACTGTGTGCCCAATGCAGCCATGACAGCGACCAATGCCTGGGTCTGCCTGTCAATGGCGGCGGTCACATCCATCCGCATTTGGACCATCTCTGCATGGATCAAAGCAATGTCCCTGCTGTGCCGCTCCATAGCCACACACAGTGCCTCCATGGATGTTGCAACCTGCCTCTGATGCTGTACTGATTCCCGCAGCAGGCGGATGTGCTTGTCAAATGGGTCCTGTGCCACATCGGCATCCTGTCCCCCAGGGTATGGAAGGTCCTGATGCTCAACACCCCTTGAGGGTGGGCGCTGTTCACCAGGACCAGGTATAGGCATATCAACGGGCAGTGTGCATGTGCCACCACTGGACCCTGTACCCCCAGACCTGGTGGGTGACTGCTGCTGCTGCCCCTCCAACTGCTGTGCCCCAGGGACCACTCGTTCCACTGCTGTGGCCGCAACAGTGCCAGGGACCTGCACAGCCACTGGTGCTGCCCCCACCGGTGCTGACAGGCACAGCCTGGGACTGTGCTGATGTGCTGGCACACACGTTAGAACCAGCCAGGTCCAGGGGCATGTGCTGGCCTACTGTGTGTCCGTCATGGGACACACACGTGTCACTGCCCATTGCAGTCCCTACATCACCAATGGTGCAGGTACGTGCAACAGCCACAGTCACAGCGTGCTGGCATGCTTGCATGCCAGACTGCTGAGACACAGGCTGTGCACCCCCCACCACACCTGACTCACTGACAACAGAGGTGGCAGCCAGGCATGCATGCCAGTGCAGTGCATGCTGGCTGGCGACAGAGGTGGATGGACCCTCCTCCAACTCTGGCAGGTCTTTCTCACTGCATGGTCCCACCACCACCATCCCCTGCAGACGAACGGGGTCTGTAACAGAAAGTGAGGACAGGTTAGTGCATGTGATCAACCTCCCCCCCCCAAACACCACCACCATGGCATACCATGCAGTGATGGGCTTCCACCTGTCTGGAATCCACCTCCTGGCACGCCCTCTATAGCACTCCGCTGCACTGATGCAGCCAGTCGGTCCTCAGCCGGGGTCAGCTCCACCACCGCTGGCTGGCCCCCGCCTGTGCCAGCACATGCCGCCCTGAGGGCTGCCACCTTCTCCTTCACCCTTCTGTGGTCTGTCCCCATCTTCTTTTTGCATTCCTGCACGGAGCACTGGTGGCTTCCGTGCAGGTTCACTGCCCGAGCTACCCCCTCCCATGCAGCTGCACGGGCCTGAGGGGTGCCCCGACGTCCACTCAGTAGTGGCTCCTCTTCCAGGTAGGCCTGGAAGAGGGACTCTGTCTCAGCCTTGGTGAAGTTGGGCCTCCTCCTTCACCCACCATCCTCACCCTCACCTTGGCTCTGCTCGGTCATGTCAGCGTTATCCCATGACCATTGGCCAGAACATCACACAGCATGCAACTCACCCCTCACCTGCAGTAACCTAATCTGGCCAGCGCAGCCCAATGTCACGTACTTATAGCGCAATGCATGCAAATTAGGAGTGACTCAGCTTTAATGACATGCAAATCGTGCCACTGCGCCATTGAATGGCTGATCAGATGATTTGTATGTGTGTCGGTTGAATATTGCACCATTGCGCTTTGTGCAATATGGTTGAGCCAGCTGAGCCAATGGCGCATTTCTGTGACTGTGTAGTACATCCATTGCGCATGCCCAGGTAGCTTACGCAGGTGTCTGCCATGCTGATGATGTGCTGTGTGTGATCAGCAATTCAGGACATGGCCACCGTTGTACCAGTGGTGCTACAGCGCTGGGCAGCAAATGGCGCTGTGGCACAACTGCGCAATAGTCCACTGTGGCACTGGAATGCAGGTGACCATTCGCGCAGGATATGTGGATGTCCGATGGCGCTGTGTGTGGCCTTGCGCCACTGACCCCTGACCTTGTGCCCGACCTTTTCCCCCTGGCGCTGTACGTCTGGCATATGTACGGCTCTGTCATGCTGTTCGGTGACAGCACAACAGGGAATGGCAGTGCTGTACCGACAGCGTGATAGGGAATGGTGGCGATGTACCGCACAGCACTTCCATGTGGGGTTGCTGCACTGGGGAGTACCATATTGTCTACTATAGCATTAGAGATGGCATGCAGGAGAGCCCCTCAGTGGGATGCCCTTGAGCTGGCCAACCTTGTGGCCACTGTGGAGCCACACTATGGCCCACTGTTTGGTGAGGTGCCACTGGACAGGGCCAGGTCCCAGGTCTGGGAAGAGGTAACCTCTGACCTGGAGGCAGCCACTGGCTGCAGGAGAACGGCCGAACAGTGCAGGCACCGGTATGGGGACCTGAGACGGAGGGAGCCGGAGCTACTGGCACGTCTGTGGTCGCATGCCAGGAGGGGCTTGGTGCCTCATCCAGGTGAGTGATACGTCTACACACTTGTATGGTCCATATGGGTAACACTGTGTCTTGTGTCCAGCACATAGGGGAAGGATGGTCTAAGGTTGGCTGTGGCGGTGTTTACAGGGTATGAGATGGGTGGGTCTGGCTGAGTGGGTGGGCACACACATTGGGGCAGGGGGAATATGCTTTGGGTTTATACTGATGTGTTTCTCTCCTTTTGTCTCCCACAGGCGTGGCCGAGTGGAGGAGGAATGTGCAGCAGCAGCAGAGGGTTGGGGACACTGCACGGGGGCATGTCGGGGACCAACCCCAATGCCAGAAACATCCCGATGAGGGTGAGTGCCATGACACCATGATTGCTATAGCATGCTGTGTGACAGGGTGGGGGGCAGGGCATGGCCACCATCCATGGACACCACTGCCATGCACGCGACATGTGACACTCAGCACTGTCCAGTGGCACTGCATGTCTGGGAGTGCATCAATGGTGGTCCATGCATGCACTGGGCACATGGCTGTGGCACTGCCTGCTCACCGCATAGCCATGTTACTGGACGGCTTTGGTTGTGCTGTGCTGGAATGGGCGAGAGTGTGCAGTGGTACACATGGCTGTTGCTGCCTGGTTGGGCATGTCTTGTGGACACGGTCACTGTGGGTGGGAGCACACCATCACGGGAGCGTGGCACATGGCTGTCTGCCATGCATAATGGGTGGGCTGCAGGGGGATGGACAGTCAGACCCATTGACTCTGATCCCTTGTCCTAGGTGTGTGGATACTCCTGCAAATGCAGCGGTCCATCCAGGACCTTGTGTGGGTGGCGCAAGAGTCCCTTGCCATCCTGCGGGATCTGCAGCAGCATGGCGTGAGGAGGAGGAGGCGACCCAGGCAACAGCGCCACGCAGCGGAGGACCAGACGGGCCGCCATTGAAGAGAGACAACCTCCCCCCTTTGACCAACCCTCACACCCCACCTTCCCTCTCCCATATGTTCACCCCTGCCCCTTACCCACCCCACCTTGTTCCTGTCCCTCCACCCCATGTTTCTACATAATTGTAAATAGTTGTTGTTGTTATATTTTTTGAATAGAGTTATTTTGATATGAATACTGTGGTGGTCTCTGATTTGCAGCTGGCTATAGGTGCTCAGTTGCAGTGGTGTGCATGGCATCTGGGGTGGTTCAGTCATGGGTATGTGTGTGTGTGCGTGGGGAAGTGTCTCTGGTGTGGGAGTGGCTATCAGTTGGGATTTGTGGTGTGTGTGTTGTTCTCTGTGCATTTCATTACTGTGTGCAGTGGTCCATGGTGCCTGCTCTGTGTCCATTGTGCCCCTGTCAACCCATCCTTGGCCTGCGCAGCTGACACCCTTGCATGTCTGTGGCCTGTGAGGTCTGCTGCCTTGTCAGTGGTGTCCCTGCAGGTCATCCACTGTGACCGTCACAATGCTGGGTTGCCTCCTGTCAATGGTGTGGTGCATGTTTGCCTCGGGTGACACTATGGTTGCCGCAGTTGCTGTCCCATCTCCATGCTGTGGCTTGTGTGTATTGCAGGGGCTGTGCACCACTGTCTGTGATTTGTGATCCAGGCATATGCTGGTGGCGTACAGGGCCACAGTTCATGCACAGGGTGGGTGTCACCCCTGTGCCATGAGGGACTGCAGGTTGTGTGTGCACAGTTTTCATGGGCCCACACTGGAGGCTTGGTTGCCACACTACTGCGTCCCTATGTTAGTGTCCCTGTGGGTATGGGTGTGTGTTTTCCCCTGCACTGTGTTGCATCCAGTCTGCTTCATGCTTCTACACACCACTGTGGGTGTCTGTGCTGGCTGCTGTGGCTCATGGTGGATCTGGCTTGTATGGTTCTGTGGTACACGAGGTTGCAGTGTGGCAGTGGAGGGGTGGTGGTATGCATGGGGATTCCCGCAATGGTGGTTGCTGCTCATGGGGGGTGTCTTGGGGTCATGGTGCAGTGTGTGCTGTGCACTGGGGGGGCTGCTGTGCCATGGGGTGGTCTGCCCTCCTTGTGTGGCAGTCTCAGCTTGCCGGTGGGTGTGCTGGTGCACCATGGCCCAGCTGTGCTTTGTTTGCTTGTCCCCATGGGCCGGTGGATATTCCAGCCCTCCACCAGTTGTGCTGTGCTTGGGGTGTGGGGGTGCATTGTCAGTTCTGCAGTGTGTTCCTGTGCCCATCTGTGGCATGGGTGGTGAGGCCCTACCACCTCCTGGTTGTGCAGTTCCATTGCTCTGCTGCTGGGGGGCTCCTGCTTGCGCTATGGCACCTCTGGGCTGCTCAGCTGGGCAGCCCTTGTTGCGCTCATAAGATCACCCCTGCTCAGCTTCCCCACCTGGTTGCGCCACAGCGAGGTTGTGCAATATTCAGACGTTGGCTGGTTGCGCTATTTGACTTGCTCCACGTTTGAATATCGAGTCTGTTGTGCATGTGCGCAATTGACTTGTGCTTGCTCCTGCTGTTGAGCACATTTTGAGCGCAGTTTGAATATCTGGCCCCTAATGTTTATGAAACCAGTAACTATTGAAAATACCATGGTGCAGGTGTTTTTGACAGAGGTAAAAAGTACTACTTGACTGCATTATAAAAATTAAGTTAGTTGTGCTTTTTTAAAATGCTTGTAAATTGCTGTAAACTGAGACAATCTGAAATGTCATAATGATTTGCAAATATCCCATGAAGCTTTGCATTATAAAAGTATGCATGATGTATTTCTTTGAAACTTGGCTTTTTGCAAGTGCTTTTTGGGTAACCCTTTTTTCAATGCTTCTGCACAGAGATTCTTTATCTTTACTTTGTTTTGGATTTTCTTTTATCTGTGCCCCTGCCACCCAAGCAAACAAGATGGTTGGAGGCTGAATCTCAACTGCTAAGTTAGATCAGAGATAAGTGAGTCAATAGGTGCTGGCTAAGTACAGAGAAAGGACATACATAGTCTGTTGCTGCAAACTAATGCACTAAAGAAGGGATATGCCATCGCTTAAGGTTATCTCCTGCATTTTCAGTAAACATCACACATAAATTATGTGTGGAACTTCAGGTTCGGTGTCTGGTCCATCTGTTATCCCACAGCCCCTCCACAGACTTGGTGTTAGAAGTGGGATAACTTGCTGGAAGCTTCTGGACTGGCCAAAGAGGGACGTTTTCTGGTGGATATCGCCCTGATATCCCAGATGGACCAATGCACTAGAACTAGGATTTGGCAGGGGAGAGATAGATAGGAAGGTAAAAGACCTCCTAGTAGTGTGAGCTTTCACACTGTATGATTCATGCTAGGCTGAAGAAAAGTCTTAGAAGCTGTTGAAGCTAAGCAGTTGTCTGACTTACTGTTTTGCTTTCTGTATATTTTACTTGATAAAAATTAAATGATAAACACAACTATGCATTTTTTATGCACCTGATTAGTGTTCTGCCTGAATGGGTCATGGAAAGGGCCCCTCAATTCCTGATACCCATACCTAATAGCTCCTCTGATAATGGGCAAGTTACTCACTCTTCCTTGGTTTCTCATTCAACCCCGGCTGTGTTATGCAATGCCAGGTCAATAAAGAACAAGACAGCAATTATTGCTGGTCTTGTTGAGACATCTGACCTAGTTTGCATCACAGAGACCTGGTTGGATGAGAATACTGACCCGGTATTGGAGTCAGAGGTTCCAGCCCAGTACTCGGTGATACACTGCCTGAGATTGGATCGTAGGGGGCGGGGTATAGCCATCTGTTTTAAGATGGAACTGGGCCTTGTAGAGGTTCCAGTGAGGACCACCAGATCCTTCAAGTGTATCATGGGAGCAGGTGTGGGTAGCAGGATTCTTCTCACCTACTGTCCACCCGGAGATGAGAAAGTTTTCCTGCAGGAAGTTGCGGACTTCATGGTCGACATGGTGTTGGAATCCTCCAGGTGGTTGGTCCAGGGATTTCCATGCCTGGGTCAATGATGACCTCTCACAATTTGGTCAGAACTTCCTCCAGCTGATGCTCTTGTTGGGCTTCACAGAGGTGGTTACCGCTATAACCCATATTCATGGTCACTCCTTGGATCTGGTGTTCCTCCTGGGGATGGAGGCCACTGACTTGGTGGTGGAACCGGTTGGACGGTCAGACCATCACTCTATAAGGTTCAGTTTTGTGGCTCCCTCTGTGAGACCTGCCCCTTTGGAGATAGTCTAGTACAGCCCTTTGAGGGTGTTACCCCTGAGTGTCTGATGGTGGTGCTTGACCTATCGAGTAGATCATTAGAAACCTTGTACCTGGGATACCTAGTAGTGCACTATAATAGTGTGGTTCTCAGGGCCCTGGATTCCATAGCTCCTGTCCAAGTTCTCTTGCTCCTTCTCTGCCCTCGGTCCCCTTGGTTTGACAGGACTTTGAGGGAGTTGAGGAGAGTGGGGCCAAGGTTGGAACATTGTTGGCAGAAATCTGGAATGGAGGAGGACAGACTTTGTTTGATAGCCCATAATTTGGACTATCAATCAGAAATCTCCTGTAAGAAGGCAGAGTTCCTGTCCAAGGAGATTGCTGCAACAAGGAAACGAGCAGCTCAGCTCTTTCGAACTGTGGACGGGCTGTGCAATCCAGCCTGCCTTCAGGGTCGGAGAGCTTTTTCACAATCTACAGTATGTGCGATGAGTTTGCTCAATTCTTTGCAGATAAGTTATCCTGCATCAGATCGGAGATCCGCTTGGCATGTTCAAATGAGTGTGGTGGGCAGCAATGCAAGGGCACAAGCACCCGGTCTGTCTGAACAGATTTCGACCAGCCCGCAATCTTGGATATCTTGAAGATTGTTTGGGGCTCGCAATCAACTTACTGTAGTTTGGATCTTGGTCCAACCTGCCTCCTTGTGGGGTGCATGGATGTCACTGGACCAATCCTTATGGAGTTAGTCTGGTATTCGCTGGTTAAGGGGTTGTTTCCAGACCCTATGAAGGAGGCTGTGGTGACACCTCTTCTAAAGAAATCTTCCTGCTACCCAGGCTGTCTTGCGAACTACAGGCTGGTCTCTAACCGCCCTTTTTGGGTAAGGTTATTGAGAAGGTAGTCGCGTTGCAGCTCAAGAACTTTCTCACCACCCATGAAGTCTATGATCCTCTACACTCCAGTTTCAGGAAGAGGCATAGTACCAAGATGGCATTGGTTCGAGTACTAAATGATCTCCTATTAGCGAGGGATCGGAGGAGTCGTTTGATCTTGGTCCTTCTTGATCTCTCTGCAGCATTTGATACTGTGGATCATGGGATGTTGTTTGAATGGTTGTGGCTACTCTGTGGACTGTCAGGGACAGTCCTTGAGTGGTTCCATTCTTTCATCACAGGCAGGACTGAGAGGGTGGTGTCAGGGATTTTTTCCTCTGCCCCTTCCCCCTGCCTTGTGGGGTGCCACAGGGTTCTGTGCTGTCCCCCATGTTGTTCGCCGTGTATATGTTTCCATTGGTAGATATTATAAGGTGGTATTGGCTGAGTTTTCACTGCTATGCAGATGACACTTAGCTCTACCTTTTTTTTGTACTCGAACAGAACAGTGCAATCTCGGTCTTTAACAACTGCCTCACTGAGATTCAGGACTGGATGAGTGCTAACTGGTTGAGACTAAATCCGGATTAGACTGAGGTGTTGGTGGTGGACCCAGGTCAGTGGGTAGAGAAGCTGACTCCTGGGCAACCGTCTGGCCTTGAGCTAGGAGGTAACCAGCTGAAACCTTCTAAATGGGTGTGAAATCTGGGCATTGTGCTTGGTAATGAACTGACACTAAAATTACAGGTGTCAGCAGCTGTCAAGTCCTCATTTTACCATTTTAGGAATATCACCAGAGCTAAGCATCTGGCTCCATCTGATGACCTTCCAACATTGGTCCACACCTTTGTGTCCTCGTGCTTAGACCACTGCAACTCCTTTTACTTTGGGCTTTCAGGGGTTGAAATTCACTGCCTGCAGCTGGCGCAGAACACAGTGGCCTGGGTTTTGGCTGGTACTAGTAGATCCAGTCACATTATCCCGGTGTTGCGTGAACTGCACTGGCTGCCTATATGGTAGCGAATCACCTCTAAAGTCAGTATACTGGCTTTTAAAGCCCTTCACGATCAGGGTCCAGCTTATCTGAACAGAACTTCTGGTTCCTTACTCCCCTGGTCGATCACTCCGCTCGGCCGATGAGGGGTTAATCGAGATTCCTAGGGTGAATTTTAAATCTTCTGGCTCTAGAGCATTTTCTTATGCTGTGCCAACCCTTTGTAATTCTCTACCTCGTTGGTTACAGGAGTGCACCTCTGTGGAGGAATTTAAGAGAGGATTAAAAACCTTCCTCTGGAAATCAGTCTTTCTAGAAAACTGAATTGTATTTTGAATTTTTATCTATTTATGTTGAGATGTTGGATTTTATTTTAAGCTGTTTAACTTGTAAAGCACTTTGGAACTGGAAAAGCGCTGTATAAATAAAATTATTATTAATATCATCTGAGGAACATCGCTGGATAAAGCACCTTGTTCTGCCTGAGGACCTTCCTATGTTGGTTCACGCCTTTGTGTCCTTGCGTCTTGATTACTGCAATGCTCTATACCTAGGGTTACCGGGGGTTGATCTCCGTCACCTGCAGCTGGTCCAGAACACTGTGGCCAGGTTTTTGACAGGGTTGTCAAGGACTAGCCATGTCACTCTTTGCTGCGTGAGCTGCACTGGTTGCCGGTGTGGTGGAGGATCACCTTCAAGGTCACGTTGCTGACCTATAAGACCCTACATGGACAGGGACTGGGTAACTTGTAAGACCTCCTTTGACCTTACTGCCCCCTCCGCCCACTCCACTCCAATGATGAGGGATTGCTAGAGGTTCCCAGGGTCTGTCTTCAGACATCAAGTGCCAGGGCCTTTTCTTTTGTAGCCCCGACCATGTGGAACTCTCTACTTTATCAGATTAGAGAGTGCCTGTCCACCGAGACTTTTAAATCCTCATTAAAAACATATTTATTCGGTCTGGCATTTGAGAATAATGTTTAGCTTTATCATTGCTGCCTTTTACCATATGTTTTATTTGATTGAATGTCTGTTTTATGCTGTATATGCGCTTCAGTTTTTTGAAAAGCACTTTAGAAATAAAGTTGATTTGATTTGATTTTTTATCCTAAACCCTCTCCTGGTGACAAGAGCAAACAGGATCGCCCTTCAGCCAACCAAAATAGTTAGATATATCTGGGCTGGTTTTGATGGTGATGGTGTGGTTTGCTACATAACATCATTGGGTTACTTTACAGAGAAGGGTGGCCAAGCTGGTACAGGGCTTGCAGCACTAGACTTAAGAGCAGAGGTTCAAGGACCTCAATATGTACTCGCTGGAGGAGAGGAGGGACATGATAGAAAGATTCAAGTATGCTTCCTCCAGATGATTATTTATTACATCTTTCAGTATAGATTCCATCAATTTATCCAGAACCAAGGTCAGACTAATGGGTCTGTAGTTAATGTGATGAGCTCTGTTACCCTTTTCATGGCTGGATTCCTTTGTTACTATGTGAAAAATAAAGTATTTCTTTATTTTATCTTCTGTGTTTTGTTAGCTTAATGACTGTAGCATTAAAATAAAGTACAGGCAACAGTATAACACATTCCTACTCCTTCCCTTTCCTACATTGTGCGTTGTTTTTCCCTTTCATTCCCTACCTCCTTCATCTCTGTCCCTCTGCCCTCCACCATTGGTCCCATTTGTAATTCTTTTGCCATTCCTTTGTTTTGGTTCTGCCACCTCCTTGCCCCATCACCGTCCCTGGGAGTGATATCATTTTACCAGTGCTGACTTCCTCTCAGCCTCCTGTGTGGCTATGGCTCTTTCCTTAGCTCCCACCACCCCCCCTTGTTCTGTTACAGGCCATCAGGCCATGGTGCAGCTCTTTATCTCCCCCTTTCTGGCTATTTCAATAAGTCATACAGCTTTCAGTGACACAGCACTCGTGCTGTCTTCTCTCTCTCACTATCTCTCTCAACCCTCCCCCCCACCTCTGCGCACTCCACTGCAGCCCCATTGCCTCCTTGTACAGTGCTTTGGGGCTCTCACCAGTGCCACCAGAGTGCCTTTACTTTATGGCAGCATCTGGCTGCTTTCCAACGTCCTGGCTGCCCTTCTTAAGCCTCATAGGGTATAAATTAATTGAAAAACTGCTGCTGGAGCAGCAATCAGAAAGGAAGTGCTTTCTAACATGCCTTCTCCACCTTCCAGTGGCTTCATTTTGCCCTGTTTGCCTCCTTAGGGCATAAATAAAACAAGCATTTGTCAATGCCGAACATTCACTTGCTGGTATTTGCACTGGTGTCTGGCATTTAAGCAGGGCCCTCCCCCCAGTTGTAGCCATGTCCCTTCAGCATCCATATCCCAACAGAGTACCTCTCTGCAGCTCCTCTTGCATCTGATAAATATTCCACCCTCATACCTCTTAAGTGTCTGTGTTAGGAACCCTAACGCCCTGCTTGTGCTCAAGAGAATGAGCCTGTGTGGAAACTGTGAACAGGCGCTGTAATACAGTCATTCAGTGGAATTATTTCACCACATTTGCAGCACAGGCATTTTGTCACCTTGTCATGAAAACTGTCACTATGATTTTCGATTGTGTACCAAAACTGATTTCCCACAGGGACCGTGATATTCTGCGCCAGAAGTGTGGAAACACATTTCAGCCAGGATGTGGAAAATGACAGCTGAACTGTTCACAAGGAGGTGTGGGAAAATGCAAATATTAAAAATCTGGAGTGAAAATATTACAAATTTGCAAGGTTACAAGTGTGCGTGGGAACTGCACAATGCATGCTCGTAAAACAGGCATTGTATAGAATTGTTTAACTAAATTTTTAACTTAGACTTTCTAGGACATCTGCTCATGAACAGTGTCACTGTGATTTTGTTACTTTGTACCGAACAATGATTTCCCTCAGCAACCGTGCTATTGTACACCAGAAGTGTGAAAACACATTTCAGCCAGGATGTGAAAAATGACAAAGTCAGACCATCTTCTTATCATCCTTCACAGGCAAGCAACTCTTAAGTAATAAGCTGCACTCCCGAAAGAGAACTAAGTACATTTAGCTAAGCTTACATTATTCAATATTTTTTCTTTAGGTAAAGGAACTCATGCATGGGAGGCAGATCAGAGTAATGGAGCAAAAAGCCAAGCTTACTGTAACTCTACAGTAGTCCAAAATGTGTCGGAACAGTTACTATATCCATGTTTTAGCACTATGTATTACTGTGTATGTAGGTGTTACTACAACAGAGAATAACAGCAGCCTCACCTTGTGCAGCTTCGTTTAGTTTTCTTATTAAGCTGCCATTTTGAAAGATCCAGGTGGCCCCGGAAAATAGGTATTTGATTGACTGTCGAGTGCACTTACTTGGTTAATAAATACAAATTAAAATAATAAAAGACCAAGTAGTGATGTTTAAATGTAAAACTGATCATTCAAGTAACAGCACCCAGGTGCCTGCATGTGTCAAATATCTGTGACGGGCTGCAAGCTAGCTGTGTGTGTAAGAATGGATATATTACATGCGTACACATGCATTTTGTATATCAAATGTTTACCAGGAAAGACATTCTGAGTGAAGAAAAAAGCTGTTTTCTAATTAGGAGGGGTGGAGGTGCTGAGGAGTGCAGAAATAAGTTACAATTAGGTTACTGAAATAAACAAGCATTTGTCAATGCTGAATGTTTGCTTGCTGGTAATGTCATTGGTAGTGCAGGAGTGACAGATGCATAATAGAAATGGTAGTGAGGTATTGTAGTAATGCCAACCGCCACCCCCACCTTGCAGAGAGTGAGAGGTGTTGGGGTGTGTGCCTTTGTGTCATGGGCTGTAACAGTCATGGCAGAGAGTTTCAGGTGTTCATTGGTGCCGGGAGATAGTAACAACAGAGGGGGTTGGTGGTGGGAAGGGTAGTTATGAGAGGGAAAAGGGAAGGGTGTGTAGAGTAAGGCTTGCCATAGAAAGCATAAGGATGCAGAGGAATGACAAAGATAGTAATGTTAAGAATGTAGTTATACCATATAGACATATTTATTGCAGTATATGATGAACATAGAAACCTATGAAAGCAGCAGCAGAAACAGATCACCTGTCCTATGAGTCTGTCAGTGTGCAGGTATAGTAAGAGATCAGCTGTCAACCCATTCCTCCAATACCTGCATGTGAAGCGTGAATAACAGAGTCAGACTGTAGTCCTTATTGACGGTATTTACTTGTACAACCATGTTAAACATTTATATTGTAAATTAAGTTAAACATTGCTCCAAGTTCTAAAAGAATAGACTATTTACATTAAATGTTACACAGCATATGCAGTTCAAGAACCTATGCTATGCTATATGTATGATTACATTGTTATACACTTTAGGTTCACAATGTGTATATAAAATATATATCTGTTAGAAGACGTCCCATGCAATATAGCAGTCTTAGCAGAAATGCAGTATCATGCCATATCAATTGATTTAAATAAGCTGTTATGTTAATTGTATTGTCTCTATTTCTAAAAGAAATACTAAACTCCAAGTGCAAAGTGTAGTAGTATAAGTGCCACTCAATTCAGTTCACTAATGTACGTCAGTGAATGAGCTTGCCCATGATACAGTCAGACTGCACTCGTTATTAACAGTATTTACTCACTGAAATGAATCACATGCACATTGTACCCAAGTAATTTTCAGACCATAATTAAGGGTTCAGATTTATATTTATTGATCTGTCATCAAAGCGTAAAGTTACTAGAGT
Source organism: Neoceratodus forsteri (assembly GCA_016271365.2). Taxonomy (NCBI): domain Eukaryota; kingdom Metazoa; phylum Chordata; order Ceratodontiformes; family Ceratodontidae; genus Neoceratodus; species Neoceratodus forsteri. Next base: position 246,334,621 of record JADMNL010000026.1, on the reverse strand, counting down.
GTAGTGTGGCTCTATTACTGTTCAATGCATAGTGTTTGATTATGCTAAAATTGCTGGCCAATCTGTGTCCTCATGTTTTCCCGGTGTATGTTTCATTGGTAGATATTATAAGGTGGTATTGGCTGAGTTTTCACTATGCAGATGACACTTAGCTCACCTTTTTGTATCAACAGAACAGTGCAATCTCGGCTTAACAACTGCCTCACTGAGATTCAGGACTGATGAGGCTAACTGGTTGAGACTAAACCGGATTAGACTGAGGTGTTGGTGGGATCCAGGTCAGTGGCAGAGAAGACTCCTGGCAAACTGCCTGCCTTGAGCTAGGAGGTAACCAGCGGAAACCTTCTAAATGGGTGTGAAATCTGGGCATTGTGTTGGTAATGAACTGACACTGTTTACAGGTGTCAGCAGCTGTTAAGTCCTCATTTACCATTTTAGGAATATCACCAGAGCTAAGCATCTGGCTCCATCTGATGACCTTCCATTGGTCCACACCTGTGTCTCGCTAGACCACTGTAACTCCTTTTACTTTGGGCTTAGGTTGAAATTACTGCCTGTAGCTGCAGAACACAGTGGCCTGGCTTTGGCTGGTACTAGTAGATCCAGTCACATTATCCCTGTTTGCGTGGAACTGCACTGGCTGCCTATATGTTAATCACCTCAAAGTCAGTATATTGCTTTTTAAAGCCCTCACTTATGTGGGTCCAGCTTATCTGAACAGAACTTCTGGTTCCATTCTGGTTAGCTCCGCTGCTATGAGGGGTTAATCGAGACCTAGTGAATTTTAAATCTCTGGCCTAGAGCATTTTCTTATGCTGTGCCAACCTTGTACTTCACCGTTGGTTGAGGAGATTCTGTGAGGAATTAAGAGAGGATTAAAAACCTTCCTCTGGAAATCAGTCTTTCTAGGAAAACTGAATTATTGAATTTTATCATTTATGTTGAGATGTTGATTTTATTTTTGTTGTTTAACTTGTAAAGCACTTTGGAACTGGAAAGGCTGTATAAATAAAATTATTATTACTATCATCTGAGGAACATCGCTGATGTAATTTGTTCTCTTGAGGACCTTCCTGTGTTGGTTCACGCCTGTCCTTATGCCTTGATTACTGCAATGCTCTATACCTAGGGTTACCGGGGTGGATCTCCGTCACCTGCAGCTGGTCCAGAACGCTGTATGTTGTGACAGGGCTGTCAAGGACTAGCCGTGTTGCCTTGCTGCGTGAGCTGCACTGGTTGCTGTGTGGTGGAGGATCACCTTCAAGGTCACGTTGGTTGACCTATAAGACCTACTGGACAGGGACTGTAACTTGTCATCTCCTTGACCTTACTTCCCTCCGCCCACCCACTCCAATGATGAGGGATTGCTAGAGGTTCAGGTCTGTCTTCGACATCAAGTGCCAGGCTTTTTTGTAGCTCTACTGTGGAACCTCTACTTATCAGATTAGAGAGTGCTGTCCACGAGACTTTTAACTTCATTAAAACATATTTATTCGGTCTGCATTTGAGAATGTTGTTTAGTTTTATCATTGCTGCCTTTACCATATGTTTTATTTGATTGATTGTCTGTTTTCGCTGTATATGCGCTTAGTTTTTGAAAAGCACTTAGAAATAAAGTTGATTTGATTTGATTTTTATCCTAAACCCTCTCCTGATAAAGAGCAAACAGGATCGCCAGCCAAATCAAAATAGTTAGATATATTGGCTGGTTTTGATGGTGATGGTGTGGTTTGTTACATAACATCATTGGTTTATAGAGAAGGGTGTGTTGGTACAGGGCTTGGAGCACTAGATTCAGAGCAGTGTTTAAGGACCCAATATGTACTGCTGGAGGAGAGGAGGACATGATAAAGATTCAAGTATGCTTCCTCCAGATGATTATTTGTTACATCTTTCTGTATAGATTCCATCAATTTATCCAGAACCAAGGTCAGACTAATGGGTCTGTAGTTAATGTGATGAGCTCTGTTACCCTTTCATGGCTGGATTCCTTTGTTATGTGTGAAATAAAGTATTTTTATTTTATCTTCTGTGTTTTGTATTTAATGACTGTAGTATTAAATAAAGTGTGGCAACAGTATAACACATTCCTACTCCTTCCTTTCCTACAGTGTTGTTTTTCCTTCATTCTACCTCCTTCATCTCGTCCTCTGCCCTCCACCATTGGTCCCATTTGTATTTTTGCCATTCCTTTGTTTTGTTTCTCCATCTTGCCCCATCACCTCCTGAGTGATATCATTTACCAGTGCTGACTTCCTCAGCCCTGTGTGGCTATGGGTTTTTCTTCTCTCCCACCACCCCTTGTTCTGTTACAGGCCATCAGCCATGGTGCAGCTTTTATCTCCCTCTGGCTATTTCAATAAGTCATAGCTTTCAGTGACAGCACCGTGTGTCTTCTCTCTCCTCACTATCTCTCTCAACCTCCCCCACCCTCGCACTCCACTGCAGCCCCATTGCCTCCTTGTCCAGTGCTTTGGGTTCTCACCAGTGCCACCGAGTGCCTTTACTTTTTGGGCATCTGGCTGCTTTCCAACGCCTCCGTCTTCTTAAGCCTCATAGGTATAAATTAATTGAAAACTGCTGCTGGAGCAGCACTGAAGTGAAGTGTCAACATGCCTCCACCTTCCAGTGGTTTATTTTGCTCTGTTTGCCTTAGGCATAAATAAAACAAGCATTTGTCAATGGAACATTACTGTTGGTATTTGCACTGGTTCTGTATTTAAGCAGGGCCCCCAGTTGTAGCCATGTCCCTTCAGCATCCATAGTCCCAACAGAGTACCTCTGCAGCCCTCTTGCATCTGATAATATTCCACCCTCATACCTCTAAGTGTCTGTGTTAGGGACCCCAACGCCCTGCTTGTGCTCAAGAGAATGAGCCTGTGTGGAAACTCGGAACAGGCGCTGTAACACAGTCATTCAGTGAATTATTTCACCATTTGCAGCACAGGCATTTTGTCACCTCTGGTCATGAAAACTGTCACTATGATTGTGAGTGTACCAAAACCGATTTCTGTTGGACCTGGATATTCTGCGCCAGAAGTGGAAACACATCAGCTAGGATGGGAAATGACAGCTGAACTGTTCACAAGGAGGTAAAATGTAAATATTGCAAATCTGAGGAAAATATTACAATTTGGAAGGTTGCATGTGTGGAATTGCATAATGCATGCTGTAGCGGCATTGTATAGAATTGTTTAACTAAATTTTTAACTTAGACTTAGGACATCTGCTCATGAACAGTGTCACTGTGATTTTGTTATTTTATCAACAATGATTTCCCCAGCAACTGTTATTGTCCAGTTGTGAAGTGTGAAAACACATTTCAGTTTGATGTGAAATGACAAAGTCAGACCATTTCTTCATCATCTTCACAGGCAAGCAACTCTAAGTAATAAGCTGCACCTGAAGAGAACTAAGTACATTGCTACATACATTATTCAATATTTTTCTTTAGTAAAGGAACCATGGAGTGTGGGATCATAATGGAGCAAAAAGCCGTTTACTGTAACTTTTCACAGTAGTCCAAAATGTCGAACAGTTACTATATCCATGTTTTAGCACTATGTCTACTGTGTATGTGGGGTGTTACTGCAACAGAGAATAATGTTAGCCTCACCTTGCGCAGCTTCGCTAGTTTTTGTTGTTTCTATTTTGAAAGATCCAGGCTCCGGAAAATAGGTATTTGATTGACTGTCGAGTGCACTTACTACGGACAAATAAATTAAAATAATAAAGACCAAGTATGATGTTTAAATGTAAAACTGATCATTCACAGCACCAGGTGCCTGCATGTGTCAAATATCTGTGACGTTAGCTGTGTGTAAGAATGGATATTATATATGTACACATGTATTTTGTATATCAAATGTTTACCAGAAAGATATCTGAGGAAAAAAGTGTTTTCACTAGAGGTGGAGGTTGAGGAGTGCAGAAATAAGTTACAATTAGGTTACTGGAATAAACAAGCATTTGTCAATGCTGAATGTGTTTGCTGGTAATGTCATTGTAGTGCAGGAGTGACAGATGGCTAATAGAATGGTGAGGTATTGTAGTAATGTTAACCTCACCCCACCTTGCAGAGAGTGAGGTGTTGGTGTGTGCTTGTGTCATGGGCTGTAACAGTCATGGCAGAGAGTTTCAGGTGTTCATTGCGCCGGGAGATAGTAACAACAGAGGGGTGTGTGTGGGAAGGTTATGAGAGGAAAAGGAAGGTGTGTAGAGGCTTGGCAGAAAGCATAAGGATGCAGAGGAATGACAGATAGTAATGTTAAGAATGTAGTTATACCATATAGACATATTTATTGCAGTATATGATGAAATAGAAACCTATGAAAGTCAGCAGAAACAGATCACCTGTCCTATAAGTCTGGTTTCAGTGTGCAGGTATAGTAAGAGATCGTCTTCAACCCATTCCTCCAATACCTGCATGTGAAGCGTGAATAACAGAGTCAGACTGTAGTCCTATTGACGGTATTTACTTTGTTATCATGTTAAACATTTATATTGTAATTGTTAAACATTGCTCCAAGTTCTAAAGAATAGACTATTTGCTTAATGTTTACAGTGCATATGTGTTTTAGAACCTATGCTGTTATATGTATGATTACATTGTTATACACTTTATCATAATGTGTATATAATATATATATCTGTTAGAAGACGCCCCATGCAATATAGCAGTTCCTAGTAGAAATGCAGTATCATGCCATATCAATTGATTTAAATAAGCTGTTATGTTAATTGTATTGTCTCTATTTCTAAAAGAAATACTAAACCCAAGTAAAGTGTGTAGTATATGCCACTCAATTCAGTTCACTAATGTACGCCAGTGAATGAGCTGCATGATACAGTCAGACTGCACTCGTATTAACAGTATTTATCACTGAAATGAATCATATGCATATTGTACCCGGGTAATTTTCAGACCATAATTATGGTTCAGTTTTATTTATTGATCTTTCATCAAAGCGCAGTTACTAGAGGTAGTGGTCTATTACTGTTCAATGGTAGTGTTTGATTATGCTAAAATTGCTCAATTAACCAACACAATACATAGTTTATATTGAGGCAGAGCACAGTGGCTTAAGGCTCTGCTGCAAATCTGAGACCTGGTTTGAATCCCACAGCCCACTGCATACTGTGTGACCCGAGTATTCATTTAACTTCCCTGTGCTGCTGTCGTGATCTGTAAACAAGCTTCAGCTTACTGTGTCTCTGGTTTAACAATTGAAGAAAATCATTTTGTTTTTTATTAATAAATGTACAATTTAATGTAGAACTGAAGATAACATTTAAATGCAAGACATACTGAACATTGGATCAAATCACTTTATTCATCCTGTATTACTTGCCATCCTTGTCCAGTTTTTCTTTGTTGTCAAGATCGACAATGCTAATTTTAGCCTTACTACAGGCTGCAAATGAATTGGCTAAGATTTGTATGTGAGTCGTTTTACTGAGAATTATATGAATAATGAGCGAGTCTGCTCTGTTATGGGTAGCCCATTCAGTGGTGAACATCAAAAGGAATTGAATGCGTTATACTATGATACTGTGAATTTGGAGCTAGCATTTGTTTTAGAATTAGGGTCAATAGAATTAACATAGCTGCCATTTAAATGGATTGATATGGTATGGCACGATTTTTGTAAGAGGTTATATTGAATGGACGTCTTGTCACACATATATATTTTTATATACACATATGAACCTAAAGTATTTAATAATGCAGCTTGCTACATATAGAGCATTGTTCTTGAATTGCATATGCTGTGAATACATTTCATGTAAATAGTTCATTATTTAGAACTTAGAGTGTTTACATTTATTTGCAAGAAATGTTTTACATATTAATGGAACATGTTTAATGGCCACTTTGTTGATAAATTGGTTGTATTTAAATGGTTAAGGTAGGTTCAATTTTAGGATTTTCTAATTATGTTGCATATGCCCTTGAGTATTGAAGAATGAAGGATATGGAAACTGTGCTGCTCAGAAGCTGCAGTGGCGTGCGGGGTAAGGGTGCGGTTAGTGGTTTGATGCCCTGACTTGCTGGGGCATAGTACTTTAGGATCGCACTTTTGTAATACATTGAATTGGTGTAAGCACTTTATTTCAATTTGTAAGTAAGTTATGGGAAATAAATCATTTTTGCATTATTTAAAGTGCTATGGAAAGTTTGTTTCTGTCCCACCACCACCACCACCACCACCACCATTTGACCACCCATGAATTTGCTCACCATTAACACAGTTGGCAGTAGTATTTATTAATAAAGAGCACTGAAGCTGAAGCTCTTTTTTGTGGCTGAGCAGTCTGCAATTTAGGTAGTAGATTTCCTTTTTCTTTTTGATTTCTAAGTTTGTAAATGTTTGAGACCAGTGCTGTACTTTTGATGTGTCTTATCTGTAGAACTGTTATTGCTATAGAGCACTTTGTAGCATTGAAAGCAGCAGAGAGTGATACTTTGTGTTTTATGACATGCTATCAGATTGCAGTCTATGGCTATAGTGTTTCTGTCTCCTGTTGGATCTCTTGAGTCTGCATTGACACACAGCAAGGGTCTCTGTGTTCGTTTATGCAAAGCATGAACAGTATTAGTAAGTCAGGAAGACATAATCACAGTAGAGTTGCCATGTACTGTAAAGGTTTTGATGTATTTTATATCATTGAACAATGTATTGAAGTAGGTGTCTGACGACAGTGTGAGTGGTGCAGCGTTAGTACGACAGACATGTTCTTTGCAGGACATAGTGACAGTAGAGGTGGGTAAGACAATTAGCAACATGTCGTATTATCAGCCTATATTGTGGCTTATATGTTTTGTGACTCATTACTGTGAATACACAATATGTAGGTATGAACATACAAAGAGTTGTTAAAGCTAATGGGCTGTTTCTGCCACTGGTAAACTGCAGGTATCCTACTGCATTTTACAGTAATGCAAAAAATTACATCATTGGTGTTTTCATGTCTTGACTTTTTGTCTACTAAAATTAGAGAACCATAGCATGGTAGTACAAAGAAAAGTAAACAATATAAAGCATGCCTAATCTGGGTTGCTTGCACAAGTCTCACTTGAAGGTCTAAATGAAATAGGAGGCAGTATAGCATAGTGGTTAAGGGCAGTGAACTGTAAACCTGGAGAAGTCTGTTTGAATCCCAGTAGCTCCTTCTTTGCATACTGTGTGACCCTGGAAGCAAGTTCTGGTTTGGTGTGCCTTTTCTGTTTAAACAATTTCCCCAAATATAAACTTTAAGAATGGCAGGGCCCTGGCTGTTAAATACCAAGTCTAACTATTTTTTTCTCTTTTAGTCTCTTTTTGTCTTTTTCAGCTGCCACCTCCTATCCTCTCAGCCTTCCTCCCTGATTCCTTCTAGGTTTCTGAAATGATTCTTTGTATGTGTTATTCATATATCCTGTTTACCATGATGCCTTATCTGAACTGATGAATATGGTTGTATGCTCTCTTTAACATTGTATGCCCTTATTTAACATGTTTAACATATATGTACTCTCCTGATGTGGAACCTTTGTAAAAAAGCCTTGGCTTAAAGGTAATTGTAATCCTAGACTCCAATAAATACACATTTATCAAATGAAACCCAGTTTTGTTCTAAGTCATTATTTAGCCTGTACCCTAATGTGCATCACTGAGTGTAGAAGTTTGCAAGTAGTGGAATAGCTAGACTGCTATGGTGGTCTGGTCATTTACTGCAATTGAGTCAGGTAACTATGACATAACAAAGCTGGTATTTGCAGCCATCTGTCATGTCACCATAAAAACTAGGTAGATGTCCACCCAAAAGGAAGAAAGAGGTGTGTGCTTTTGAAAAAGTAATTGAAATGTTTTCTTCATTTAAGGACAATATCAATTTGTGTGCACCAAACTTAGAAACTGTAAGTTTTAGTTTAATGGTCCATAATGGTGCTACAGTATGAAGATATTTAAAATGCCTGTGATCACTGACGACTAATGACACAAAGCTACTGTTGTCACCACAGGGCACCCACTGGTAAAAGTAATACTCCTACATCAAACAGTGGGTTCACCTTTGCAAAATATAAAAAATATATATGAGGTGTAACTGTAAGCACAGCAATTTCATCTGACAATGCAGACAGAAAAGATATACTACACACATATGTACATGGTAGATGGAAAATGTTAAAAATTATATTTACAAATAAACTGATCAACAGTAATTACAATATGTTCATATGGAGAATTGGACTGCATACCTCATTTATATTAATACATCTCCCTGCAGAGCAGTTGTTGAAAGAGCAACTTCCTAATACAAATAAAGCGTTCCTTCCTAATGGAACATACTGTAACTGTGATTTCATATGCTACAGCTCTCACCATTTCCTGTTTCAAAATATATATTTATTTTAGGGTTTCATCAAACTGTTGTCTTAATACAGAGGTGCAAACAGTTAAGCAGCCATTTGAACTGATTAGGGAACCCTCACCACCATGCACTATACATGAATCTTTGTGAGGACAATCGGTTTTATCGATTAACATTTTTACTGTTATGTAATATAAAACATGCAAAAAAATCTTCACACATTAGGATTATAGTTGACCATTACAGTTAAGTCTGAAGGTTAACTCTGCCCTCAAGGTAGCTTCCTTTTTGATCTTGCCGAGCCTGGCACCTTGCAAAACATAACATGTCTGCCTTATTAAATGTTTTGCCTTAAAGAGAAGGATTGCCTAGTGCATTTCAGTTAAATGGTCAGAGACATGGAGCTTGGGGGAGGGGGGGAGCTAAAGACAGCTTTTGGACTAAACTATAATAAATTAGCAAATGGAGAGAGAAAAGCAACATGTTAGTAAACTACTCGGCAACAGAGGGGCACAGTGGGAAGGAGATGGCCAGCCATGACTACAAGTCTTTGAAATATCATTGTCCCTTTGCAGTGTAGTGCAGCTGCCACTGAGCCACAGCAAAAGAACCGCAAACTGTGTCCTACCACCAGTAGCTGCCTCACACAGCCACAGTTGGAAAAAAAGTGAACTGCAACCGAGGCCACAACAAATAGCCAAAATTAGTTAATGCATTATGGGTTGTCAGTGGTAACAGGATGGATAAGCCTCAAGCTATCACACACATTAATTTTCAGAAGTGAGGGTCGAGATTCACCCCGATGGACTGGAGATTGCACCAGGAGCACTGTGCGATAGGTGACCAGTTGGACACTGTCTAATTTAACTTCAGTCATCAGGAGGCGCAAAGTGCAGCCATGCACTGCATCTCATGAGCATGTGGGATACATAACTAGAACAAGGCTTAAAAAAATCAGGGACAGAGACCCCAAATCAGGGACATAGTTTTAAAACTGATACCATTTACCCAGAAAGCTGATAGAATAAAGGAATTTTAAAATAAGGTGCATTTCCTGGAAGAACAACAAGTCTGTAACTTATAAGGACTGGATTGCATAAAACATAAGTAAAAACATTGATAACACCAGAGAAAAGACACCCCATGGAAATAAAACAGTATTTAAAAAAAATCTATTTTATTGTATATATCTATAACATTTGTAAACACAAATTGTATAAAGATAAGGATGTAAGAGGATGCCTGAGGATCGTTAATGCTTCAAACGATCGAAGAGTATGCTTCATCAGGGAGCAGCAGGACTTTCTCTAGTTCTGTTGCTTAGCTACGGCAATTTACTAGAGAATACTTTTATTTAGTTTTCCTGAGATTCTAACACATCTTGGTACTCTGTAAATCTCGTATAAAAGCATTACAAATGGAGGAGGAATTACAACCATTTGGAGCACTCTTTTCTTATCTGAGACACCTTATTCCATAAGTCTGTCCGCACTGCAGGTGCCTCTTGAAACAGGCTGTTTTTGTAGGAAGCTTTTCCACCCATTTTATTACTGCTCATCCTCAATCAATATATTAATTCTGCACTACAGAGCACTTTTATTGGTGTAAGAGTGTCTTGCCACTCCAAGTATCAGAACTGCTCTCTGGGTTCATAGTTCTCATACCCCTGGAATGCTTGTAGATAACAACTATAAGTGTGGTCTCCACGCCACTATCAATATACATCCGACTGTCCCCAACGGTACCACATTAAGCCTATAAGGCATCATGGTGACAACAAACTATGATACCAGAAATACAGCAAAGTTGTGTGATCGGACGTTACAGATGCTTGCTGTGAAGTACATACAGCACTGTGGTAATATTAAATGCACGCTGATGCAGCATCCTGTCTTTGTACAATGTTATCTGAGATATGAAGTACATCAATAAGGAGATAGGAAAAAATAGAAAACTCTTGAATTAATCAAAACTGTTTACATAAATTATATAATTTTATTTTCAATTTTAGTAGATACTTGCCCTTTTAAGGGTAAGCCAACAGAACTCAGAAGGTGGTTCTACCTCTTTTAAATGCATATGACTTCGCTCTCTTCAATTAATCAAATCATACATATATATATATATATATATATATATATATATATATATGTATATATATAAGTTTTTAGTAGATAATTGCTCTTTAAGGGTAAACTGATAGAACTCAAAGATGATTCTGTCTCTTTTAAATGCATATGACTCGCTCATATTTTTAGGTCTAGGTATTTTTCTACCACTTTTTTTTTTTCATTCTGCCACTAACAATAGAACAGGAATGACTAAAAGGAACTTGAATTTCAGGCTGAAACCACAAAGCAGTGAATGACTATTTTAATATAAAACAGGTGTGTAGATGCCATTCTATTCATGCCCCATCATGACCACAGTTTCTTTTTAAATCTTGTAAAATGTTTTTTTTTTTCCTTCTTAAAGGCAACTCCTTTATTTCTTTTATGCCCTACAGTACTCTGCCTTCTCATTTACAAGAGCCTTTTGAACTTGAAGGGCTAAATAATGTCCCCCAAGGCACATCTGGAATCGAGCGGTACTCTGCTCAGTATGCCTTCCTGGTAAAATTCTTAAATAAATAAATGAGTCCTTTTCACTGCTCCAGCTACTGATAATATTAAAGGAGTATACATTTTTCCCCTACCCATTTCAAGGCACCTCACCCACATGATTAGTCAAGTAGCACGCACGGTGACCTTCTCAGAGGTGCTACCCATCTATGGGCATGGGAGAGGCTAGGGGTGTTCCGTACCACGGGATTCAACTAGTAGTTGAAAACCAGTGGAGCCCAGGATTTGGCTTCATTGGGATCAGGTCCACTGGAGGATGTGCTTCTACTGGCATGATGGGCTGCATCTGTCCAGGAGGAACCAGGATCTCTAGGTGATAGGTTTAAATGCTTCATTAAGTGCTTTTGAACTAGCTAAGGGGAGGGCCTGGAAAGGAGCAGGAAAATCCTAGCCCCCAAGTAAATCAAGGTAGTGGTGTGGCAAACACCAACATGGAGGTGTCGATAGGAGAAGGCAGGTGTAAATTGGAAAGTGACTAAGGCAAGAAGGACAGAGATGAGGCAAAAGGGGTAAGGCCATCAGGAAATGGAGGGTAATGAGGTACCAATGCCTGTGAGTCTGGGCAACAAGCTCCCTGAGCTGGTGGCCTTAATGGAAGAGGATGCCTGGATATTGTAGCAGTCACAGAAACATGGTACACAGAGAACCATGACTGGGATGTTAACATACCAGGGTACATAACTTACAGGAGGAGAGATAGGCAGGGAGAAGAGGGTGAGGAGTAGCTCTCGTAATGCTAAAGGAAGGGATAAAAGCAACTGAACTAAAGAGTAGTAAACGGGAGGAGAGGAGGCACTGTGGTCACACTTGGAGACTGGAAAGGGCACCATCAATCCGCATAGGGGTTGTTGTACAGACCCCCATGTCAGGGGGAAGGAATGGACAAGGATATGATGGAAGGCATTCTTAGAATGGCAGAGAAAGGGAGATACTGTTGATGGGAGACCTGAATATGCCAGAAGTTAACTGGAGTACATTTGCTGCAGCCACATCCAAGAGCAGGGCCATTCTTGATGCTCCCAGGTGGCAGGCATTAGACAGCTAGTTTCGGAACCCACCTCGTGAGGGAGCAATCTGAGTCCTCATGTTCTCAAACGGGCAGTAGAGAGGATCTCAGATCTAGAAGTAGGTTGCCATCTGGGGATAAGTGACCATCAAACAGTGATGGTTCACATTAAACTCAGCAACAGAGGTCAAGCCATACAAAAGGTGAGGGTACTGGACTTTAGGAGGGCTGACTTTGGCAAGATGGGAGAGTGCCTCAGAAAAGCACTAGCAAACAGGCTAGAAGGAGGTGTGGAGCAACAATGGGGAATTATCAAAACTGCCATCACAGAGGCAACAAGCCTTTGTGTGAAGCAAATAAACAAATCAGAACGAAAGAAAAAGCCACTATGGTTCTCAAGAGAGGTGGCTGTGAAAGTTAGGAAGAAAAAGATAGCATTCTGGAAGTATAAGGAAACACAGAAGGAGCAGGACAGACAGCTGTACCAGTTAAGGCAGAAAGAACCAGGGAGGGAAGTCAGAATAGCAAAGGCCCAAACTGAGGAAAAGATAGCCAACTCAGTTAAGAAGGGGATAAAACCTTTTATAGGTACACTCAGCGAGCATAGAAAGACAAAGGGAGGATAGTGAGGCTGAACAGAATGAGCAAGTGGGTGGGCAGAGGATGACGATAGAAAAGCAGGAATACTGAATGAATATTTTTGCTCAGTATTCACAAAGAGGAGGAGGAAGTGCTAATCCAATTAACAGAAGCACTCTTTATAGGGGGTCAGATCCCAGTCCTTTCACAGAAGAAAGGGTTCTGCAAGAACTCCTAAACTGAAGGTGGACAAAGCAATGGGTCCTGATGCAATTCACCCCGAGAATTCTAAAAGAATTAGGAAGGAACTAGTGAAACCACTGGCTACTCTTTTTAATAAATCATGGAGGATGGTGTAGTACCCGAGGACTGGAGGAAGGCAGATGTGATTCCCTTCACAAAAGTGGACCAAGACAGAGGCAGGAAACTACAGACCTGTCAGTCTGACTCTGTGGGGGAAAGTGATGGAGTCACTTCTGAAGGAAAGAATAGTTGAGTACCTAGAGATCAGTGGAGCACAGGATCTAAGGCAGCATGGGTTCGATAGTGGAAGGTCATGTCAGACAAATCTAATAGATTTCTTTGACTGGGTGACCAAAGTAGTAGACCAGGAGGGGCTGTGGACATGGCCTACCTAGACTTTGTAAGGCATTTGACACAGTCCCACACAAAAGATTATTAGTCAAATTAACCAGCCTGGGATGGGTCCCAGGGTGGTAGCCTAGGTAAAACATTGGCTGGACAACAGGACACAGAAGGTAATTGTAAATGGAGTCCACTCTGAGAAAGGGCGGTTACCAGTGGGGCACAGGGAGGGTTCAATATGGGTCCAGTCCTTTTTAATGTCTTCATCAGTGACATTGCAGAGGGCCTGGAAGGAAAAGTATGCCTTTTGCAGATGACACAAAGATCTGCAACAGGGTTGATACACAGGGGCGTGGAAAGGATGAAAAGGGACTTGGCAAGGTTGGAGGAATGGTCAGATGTATGGCAGCTAGGATTCAATGCAAAAAGTGCAAATAATGCACCTGGAAGCAAGAACCCAGGGGAAGAATACACAATGGGTGGGAGTAGTAACAACAACAAACAGGAAAGAGACCTGGGGGTAATCATATCAGATGACCTTAAGGTTAGCAAGCAATGTGAGAAGGCAGTAGGGAGGGCCAGGGGTATACTGGGATGTATAGGGAGGCATCAGCAGCAGAAAACAGGAAGTTGTTATCCCTCTGTACAGACAGTTGGTGAGACTCCATCTGGAATACTGTGTCCAGTTCTGGAGACCCCATCTCCACAAGGACATAGACAGGATAGAGGCAGTCAGAGGAGGGCAACTAAAATGGTGCAGGGTCTGCAAGAGAAGCCGTATGAGGAGAGACTAAAGGAGCTTAATATATACCCTTGAGGAAAGGAAGAAGAGAGGGGGCACATAGATAGAAACTTTCAAGTACCTCAAGGGAATCAACAAAGTCCAAGAGGGTAGCATCTTTCAGAAAAAGATACTTGCAAGAACAAGGGACACAATTTAAAGATAGAAGGAGGCGTTCAGGGGCAATGTGAGGAAGTATTATTTAACAGAGGGTAGTGGATGCATGGAACAGCCTTCCTAAGGAAGTTGATGTAGTCTAAAACTGTGGAGAATTCAAGAATGCATGGGACAGACATAAGGCAATTCTTGTGGGGGGCAGGAAGATATAGGCTGTTGGTTAACTAGAATCTGCGGCCTATCCTGTAGGTAGGGAAATGGGCAGACTAGATGGGCCTAGCGGTCCTTATCTGCCATCAAAGTCTATGTTTCTATGATTCTCAGTGGGGCAGGCAAAAAAAAAAAAAAGAAGTAGCTGCCCCTGCTGTCAAAGGCAATGCTGTTCCATTGTCAACCAGTAGGGGAGCTGATGTGCACATTTCACATCTGCAACATAGATCAGCCTGAACCCATTCCACCATCCTATCAAGGTAAGAAATTAAATGGAAGACTACCCAAGGCACAAGAAAAACAGACTTGCACACTTTCAAAGCTCAGCAGAGTAGTAAAATTAAACTAGACAGTATCAGGAGGACTTTTACCAACTTCACTGCTGGGTCAAGGACTTTCTTGCATGCAGGCCACTGAGGCCTTTTACTCTGGAGTGCAACTGCCCATAAAAAGGGATGTCAGCTTTGATTATGGTACCACATTAAGAGACTTCAGGTACATAGACTTCTCTGTAGGTTTCTCTCCCTAAGGTATGGAACTCCTAAAATATTAATAATGGCAGCTCCCAGACTAAAATGCCATAAGTCCTATACAGTTCCTCTTGTGTCAATATATGTGTCCTGCTACGGTGCAGGGGGGTGCCAGGCAAGAGATTGTACATCCCGACATGTCAACAGCACATCCCAGGGGATGCAACACACTCATTAACAACGTATCCCGATAGGCTGTTAGCAAGTAAAGGGCATCTCTGGGAGCCAGAAATATGGCTGGGGAAAAATTGTTCAACATTGGAAGAGTCATGTGAACCCCCATTTTACTACATTGGGTCTGTTATTATGTAAACTGGAAGAATATGGCATTTTTGAACACTGGTGAAAATAAATGGTTTTCACATGAAAAATAAAATTGCTGGGGTTCACTTGCAAAAAAAAAATGTTTGTTTAATTTCTAAGCCTTTTCTGATGTGAACTGCAGAACAGCTTGTGAATGTGCACTCTAGAAAACAAAGCTTTGGACTTGCCAATTTCATGACTAATTCAAGTAAAACACCCACCAGATCAGTTTCTGAATGTGACATACATCCAGGGAGAAAAAATATACTTGGAAATTTCGGGTAGTGGCAGTGTCAAGGTCTGACCCCATGCTATAGTTGTCGACTTTTTCCCACATTACCATATGATAAGAGAGGTCATCCTAAAAGACTTGATGGCAAGCAAGGCTAGAAATGACTCCACTTCCCAGAGACAGTGTGATTTAAACTCTTACATCCTCCTCACAGAAAGAGAGAGGGAGTGAATATGTGTGTGTGTTTGCGTTAGAAGGTCACCAATCCAGGGAACATCGGATGCCTTCTCCAAAAACAGGAAAACACTACATAGATGAACATTTATTCAACATTACTACTTGTAAATGGTGTTCTTAGCTTTATATATCATATGTTAAAGCAGCAGACTTAAAGGCTTCTGAGTCCCACATATAGTCCCCCTTAATCTTTAACTCTTCTGTTCTCAGATCTTTTTTTTTCCTTTCACATTTAAAATTTACAGTAGGCAGTATTATCAAAATTCACTTCTTACATGGGTCTAGTAATCTTCTATTTTCAAAAGTGGGCAATCCTGTTTCATTAGTTCTAAAATGTGTTTATAAATCTGTTTGTCTCATTATTTTTTAATTAGCCAAGAAGTAGAAAATGGATACATGTATTATTTATTAACCATCCAAGATCTGAATGGCAGAGGACATGGGATAGATTTTTCATGGTTCAAAAATAGGTTAATAATGATAATCACACACTAACCTCTGTGACCTTCCTATGTTAAAATGAGTTATAATTAATTGTCCATAGTGGTTAATTCCTGATTGAGTACAGTGGCCAGGGAGCAATGTCTTTTACCCCTCTTTTCCTCTACCGGTGTACCGGTGACTTATCTTCCCTTCCCCATTTTGATGCCATACCCCGGCAAGCCTTAGGAGTCTATTTCAGGTTTTTGCTAACATTTTACCAACATGACCTATCAGGAACTCATTTATAAATATAAGCTAATTTTGTGAGTTGTTTACATGGTCTGGATCCAGCTAAATTTAAAAGACTGATGAAGGCAGGGGTCAGCCCGGACATCCAGAAGTCCTGGATGTTTGGGGCTTGCACTGGGGTGCTGTGCACTCGGCTGTGGGCATGTGACGTCATGATGCAAGCAGTGTCATGATGTCACTGTGCGGCACATCATGAATGGGGGAATGTTCACAAATTTGACTGTAAATATGGTACAAACAGTGTTTTATGGCAAACACTAGTTTAAATCCAAGTTTTTCCATTTTCATGGGGAAAAGCTGCCTCCACTTCCAGGATGACTCAGTGGTAAAGCTCGCCTTCTACTCAGAGGACCACAGGTTCAGTTTTTGAGCCCTCGATCCTAACTGATAGAGGCATGCTTAAGTAGGATCAATCTGGCAGGGGTTCACGCTACCTCTAAAAGGGTTCCCTGCTCTGCTTGTGAAATGACAACCCCCTGGTGGCCAAGGGGGGCAGGGAATTATTTGGTGAGCAACCGCATCTAGTTCCACCTTCCATCCTCGGATCTGTGTTCAGCAAAGGGGCACAATGGTGGGAGTGAGCAGAGATGCAATTCCCAGGCACCACCCCAATGCTCATGGTGATCTCACAGATGTGCTTAGAGATGGCTAGTTGACTTTACATGGGTCCCTTTACATGGTCTGCTGCCACTCAACAGAGCTCCCCAGGAATGACACCAAAGAGGATGAAACCAGCTGCAGTCACCAGCATGAGGTGCATCGCAGGTGGCTGGGGAGCTCAAGCCTGCGCATCCTGGATCACACAGACACAGAAAGGATGGCATGCCCTGCAGGGTCTGGCAGGATCCCCTTAAGCTGTGCCAGGCTGGCATGGTATCAGATAAAAATATTCATCATCTTCAGTGTTCCTGGACCCTGCCCCTCTAATGCTAGACCAATCTTACTTGCTCTGTAAAAACATGTGCCAAGCGGGATTAACCCAGTTGCAATGGGGAAGTGTCCAGGAATGCAGAAGATAACAAATGTAACTGTGTTCCATCTAGTTCATTTTAAATATGTCTGCAGAAGTGGTGGAGGTTAAAGCAGTGGTACAGACATTAGTGTATATTAGAAAAGAGACAGGGAAGTAGGAGGAACGTCCGAGACCAGACAGGTTTTACGAAGGTAGATTAAGCACAGAACATCTGGGCAGGCTGGGTGGGCCAATCAGTCCTTTTCTGCTGACAAATTCTGTTTCTATATAAAATATGTGTTTTTTTTTTCAGTTTGTGGGAAAAGAGGATTAAAAGGTACAGGACTGTGATTCAAAGAAATTAAAAATGTTACATTCAGACAGCGTACACCGCTGCTTTAACTGTGGCACCTTACTCAGTGTTCAGCTTCCAAGCTGGCTTTGGAGGGACCTTTAACTTGTCTGCATGGCTCCTGGCTTTGTATGTGCCTTACACAGGCAATAAGACCATGCCTTTACCTAAAATTCTTTCAAGGATTTCTTCCTGCATGACACAAGTTGGTTCACAGGTGTAACGAGTGACACTTGAAAACCAAAGCACCAAGGATATTCCTTCATTCACTTCTGTCACCAACTGCTTCCCGTTTTTGTGCTGTTTTTTTTTTTTACTTTAGTAAGCAGTTACCCCCTCCCCCAAACAAGGTATTATTTTCCTGTAGGTATCCAGAGGTTTCTGTTAGTCAAAAGCCACCAGAGACAGTATTGGCTATTAAGGTCAGACCTGACAAGCTGGCTGGAACAACCCTGTGAATGTTACAGCGCTGCAAACTGCCTTAAAAGTACCAACACTGCAGTTAAACTGAATTTCTAACCAGACTTCACTAGCCAGTCTTATAATATATTTCCCAAGTGGTCCCAATGTATGTCATGCTTTCTTTTCCTTCCGCAAGGCAGTGCTAATTAGGCCACGGAGAAGAGAATGCAACAACCTTAAAGCTAACTACAATTTCTTGAGTGGACTGCACACAGCTAGGGAAAACTCTGGGCAGCATCTACACACAGAGAAGGCTGCGAAAATTATTATTTTTTTAGAATTTTGGTAACCTGGTAAGTCCACTGAGACCATGCAGTCCCTTTCTCAGTGACGACCCCGGGTGTCAATGGTGAACACAATACAATAGATAAATACAATAGTAGCATACAAGATACAGAGAGATTAACAATGTTGCAAAAGTCATTACAGTGGAAAGCCACGTAAGAAAATGAGCCTCAACTAGGACCCAAGGAATAAATACCCTTTGTGCAAAACCAAACACGAGGCCACAGCTTTGGTGTTCCCTTTCTTTTCTTTCTTCTTTTTTTTTTTTGAACAGTACCTGTTTCAGTTTTGCCTATTTATGTAAGGTTGCAGCACAGTGCAGCCGATAGTCTGGCAAAACACTAGCGGAAGTTACACTACTAAAATCATGGGCAACCAACTGAAGAATAATTATCACAGGAAATGGGACTTTCGTTAGCAATGCATTCCATTTCTCTGTAGTTGCCGATTTTCTGACTTGTCATGTATCAGCTGCAATTTTCTTTTACATTAGCTGTCGCCAGTATCAAGACCCCCGTTTGTGTGGTTGTTGTCTCTTCTAGACTTGTATGACAGCGTGAGGTAAACATTTAAATAGCAATGGAGTCTGAACTGTTTTGGTCCTGCTGAACGTTTTAGCAGCCTTTTTACACTATAGATCACCTGATTATCTTGGTCATACCAAGGTCATTGGGTTTGTCTCTTACATGTTTTTTTTTTTCTAACACATACCTATTTTTTTTGTTTTTGGTATAAACCGGTAAATATGAAGCAAGGTCAAATTATTCATAAATACAAAAGAAGGATTTTCATATTTACCCAAATGGCCGAGGATATTGTATCTTTTTTGCAGCTGATTTATGGTCTAAGGACACTAATGTAAGTTTTGTTTCTGTTTAGGAACTAAAATCATGACACTCAGTGAACTTCAATTAAATAATACGTAAATCCACAAGCTTTATGTTTAAGAAGTTGTATTTCCCAATTTCCTCCTCTCTTGGGCTTGAGGACTTTTTCTAGTCCCATGAATTTCAAACTGGAAATCGGACATTTAAATTCAAAGAAATGTCACGCCATAGATGATCGTTCATTACCAGTTCTTATACTGCTTTTATACTCTGTAATCCTTGTTTTCAAAGGTCGGGTGGTCTCTTCTATATAGTACGGTGTACAGGGGGCAAATAATACAATATATTACATGATCAGTACTGCATGTCATAAAATTCCTAATAGCAAAGCTCTTATCTTGATACGTACTTCTTATATTTTTGGTCTTTATTGCACTATTGCAATAAGGACAGTTGCCAAAAGAAAAAAAAAAACAGTCACATTTCTGTTTAGCCAAGTGCCACGTACACATATGTTACCACCGCTGATTGCAGCGGGTGGTTTTCTTTGAACTGAAGACCACTGCAGCCCAACTGCTGTAATAGACAGCTCGTCCATCTATTGGTGGGGTACGGTCGTGCCTGCTACGTGGAGCAGTGCACTGGACAAGAGGGTAACACACCTCCAGAATGTTGTACTGTCCCAAAATGTTCTTTGCGCATGTGTGCAAGCAAATGTAAAAACAAAACACTGCTGCCAGAGCGGCGGTCAGTAAGGTGGGGAGGAGGCGCTTTCATTACATGCCTCCTCTACCTCCCACTGGCTCATGCCTTTCCCTGTCTCCCACCCATGAGAAGTAGGCCACAGCCTAACCTCCGTACAGGCTGGGAGTTCTACAGAACCAGCAGGCACTCTCACTAGAGTGGGTCATTCTACCGGCAGAATACTCAGCACTCCAACTTGCTCCTCTGCTGCCACCACAAATAATCCCCACATCACTGCCCGCAGCGTAGCTAGGGCTCAGGGAAGCCCCTCTTACACCTAGGAAGAGTTTCAAATTTATTTTAACATAAATGCTGTCTTCAGAACATCAGGGCTAGCCCACTAGGCCACCAGGGCTATCTTTATGTTGTACCCCCCGAGGAAATTTCTAAGACTCATCGACCATCAATACTACTTTTATTTCTACAAAAGGACTGCTAGCCTTTACTAGCCCACTTGGGCTACTAAATAAATTACTCTGCCACCACTAGGGAAAAAGGGTCCCAGCTGAAACCCCCTTTCCCTAACCTCACTCCCTTTTCTCTCTCCTTTTACTTTCTTATTGCTTTTTCATCTAACTAACCCGTTTCTCTTCTATTTTTGCAGGTCTAACTGAACTTGGGCTTCTACCTTAATCAGATAAGTATTAGTTTTATTTCTAGCCTGTCCCTTCTGCCCAGCTGGTCCCCATAAGAGCTGTGGATTCCTTCGGACCCTTTTTATGTTTAATTTTACAGGTACCTTGTTGTCACTACTTTGGACATATACCCAGGCACCCTGTGCCAGGTAAATACATTTATTTAAACTTACTTTGGGTGTGTTGATTGCAACGGGAGTCCATGACCATTACAGATACCCCTGTTGCTCTGTTCTGGTAATGGCTTTCTGCTTGTGGCTGGTGAGGACTTAGGGAAGACTTGGCAGAACAGTACGTTCACTAACCCTTCTACTTCTGTAATTGTTTGAGACGAGCAAAGTCAACAGGGTGATGTAACCATGCCCAGTGGTGGAACCAGGTTTGGCAGCATTTGGGTGCTGGGGGGGGCTATTTAGTCAATCACGAGCTCCACAATGGGCAATAAACAGTGAATAAAAATGATGGTGGGGCACCAGTACTCATACTGGGGCAGCCAGGAGGGGCGACACCACCACTGCTCCCCCTCTAGCTCCGCCACTGACCATGCTCACACACATTCCGTACTTACATTAATGTGTTCTGCTCAGGTAGATGTCCATGGAAACATGAACACTGATTGCACGTGTTATGACCCCAAATTTTCAGCATAGCCATTTCTTCACAATACCTCATCGATATGACAGCGGTCATTTTTCAGATGTGTTCTGGCAGCATCCTGAAAAGTGATTTCACAGTCACTGCATGAAACATAGAAACATAGACTCTGAAGGCAGATAAGGACCGCTTGGCTCATCTAGTCTGCCCATTTCCCAACCTACAGGATAGGCCGCAGATCCTAGCTAACCAACAGCCTATTTCTTCCTACCCCCCATAAGAACTGCCTTATGTCTGTCCCATGCATTCTTGAATTCTCCCACAGTTTTAGATCCCACAGCCTCCTCAGGAAGGCTGTTCCATGCATCCACTACCCTCTCTGTGAAATAATACTTCCTCACATTGCCCCTGAACCCCTCTCCTTCTATCTTTAAATTGTGTCCCTTTGTGCTTGCATGTCTCCTTTTCTGAAAGATGCTACCCTCTTGGACTTTGTTGATTCCACTGAGGTACTTAAACGTTTCTATCATGTCCCCCTTCTCCCTTCTTTCCTCAAGGGTATACATATTAAGCTCCTTTAGTCTCTCCTCATACGGCTTCTCTTGCAGACCCTGCACCATTTTAGTTGCCCTTCTCTGGACTGCCTCTATCCTGTCTATGTCCTTGCGGACATGGGGTCTCCAGAACTGGACACAGTACTCCAGATGGGGTCTCACCAACTGTCTGTACAGAGGGATAACAACTTCCTGTTTTCTGCTGCTGATGCCTCTCCCTATACATCCCAGTATACCCCCAGCCCTCCCTACTGCCCTCTCACATTGCTTGCTAACCTTAGGGTCATCTGATGTGATTACCCCCAGGTCCCTTTCCTTTTTTGTTGTTGTTACCACCTCCCCACCCACTGTGTACTCTTCCCCTGGGTTCTTGTTTCCCAGGTGCATTATTTTGCACTTCTTTGCATTGAATCCTAGCTGTCATACTTCTGACCATTCCTCCAACCTTGCCAAGTCCCTTTTCATTCTTTCCACACCTCCTTGTGTATCAACCCTGTTACAGATTTTTGTGTCATCTACAAAAAGGCATACTTTTTCTTCCAGTCCCATTTGCAATGTCACTGATGAAGACATTAAAAAATACTAGACCCAATACTGAACCCTGCGGTTCACCACTAGTAACTGCTCTTTCTTCAGAGTGGACTCCATTTACAATTATCTTCTGTGTCCTGTTGTGCAGCCAATGTTTTACCTAGGCTACCACCCTGGGACCCACTCCTAGGCTGGTTAATTTGACTATTAATCTTTTGTGTGGCACTGTGTCAAATGCCTTGCTAAAGTCTTGGTAGGCCATGTCCATAGCCCCTCCCTGGTTTAATACTTTGGTCACCCAGTCAAAGAAATCTATTAGATTTGTCTGACATGACCTTCCCACTGTGAACCCATGCTGCCTTGGATCCTATGCCCCACTGACCTCTAGGTACTCAACTATTCTTTCCTTCAGAAGTGACTCCATCACTTTCCCTACCACAGAGGTCAGACTGATAGGTCTGTAGTTTCCTGCCTCTGTCTTGGTCCCTCTTTTATGAAGGGGAATCACATCTGCCTTCCTCCAGTCCTCGGGTACCATTCCATCCTCCCATGATTTATTAAAAAGAATAGCCAGTGGTTTCACTAGTTCCTCCCTTAATTCTTTTAGAATTCTGGGTGAATTCCATCAGGACCCATTGCTTTGTCCACCTTCAGTTTTAGGAGCTCTTGCAGAACCCTTTCTTCTGTGAAAGGACTGGGATCGACCCCTATCAAGAGTGCTTCTGTTAATTGGACTAGGCACTTCCCTCCTCTTTTGTGAATACTGAGCAGAAATATTTGTTCAGTATCCTGCTTTTCACTGTCCCCCTCTGCCCACCCACTGTTCATTCTATTCAGCCTCACTATCCCTCCCTTTGTCTTTCTCGCTCACTGATGTACCTATAAAGATTTTATCCCCCTTCTAAACCGAGTTGGCTATCTTTTCCTCAGTTTGGGCCTTTGCTATTCTGACTTCCCTCCCTGCTTCTTTCTGCCTTAACTGGTACAGTTCTCTGTCCTGCTCCTTCTGTGTTTCCTTATACTTCCAGAATGCTATCTTTTTTCTTCCTGACTTTCACAGCCACCTCTCTTGAGAACCGTAGTGGCTTTTTCTTTCATTTTGATTTGTTTATTTGCTTCACACAAAGGCTTGTTGCCTCTGTGATGGCAGTTTTGATGATTCCCCATTGTTGCTCCACACCTCCTTCTAACCTGTTTGCTAGTGCTTTTCTGAGGCACTCTCCCATCTTGCCAAAGTGAGCCCTCATAAAGTCCAGTACCCTCACTTTTGTATGGCTTGACTCTGTAGCTGAGTTTAATGTGAACCACACTGTTTGATGGTCACTTGTCCCCAGATGGCAACCCATTTCTAGATCTGAGATCCTCTCACTGGTCCCGTTTGAGAGTATGAGGTCTAGGATTGCTCCCTCACAAGTGGGTTCCGAAACTAGCTGTCTGAGGCCTGCCACCTGTAGGGCATCAAGAATGGCCCTGCTCTTGGATGTGTCTGCAGCAAATGTGCTCCAGTAAGCATCTGGCATATTCAGGTCTTCCATCAACAGTATCTCCTCTTTCTCTGCCATTCTAAGAATGCTTTCTATCATATCCTTGTCCATTCCCTCCCCCTGACATGGGGGTCTGTACACAACCCCTTTGTGGATTGTGGTGCCCTTTCCAGTCTCCAAGGTGACCCACAGTGCCTCCTCTCCTCGCTGTTTACTCTTTTGTTCAGTTGCTTTTATCCCTTCTTTACATGAGCTACTCCTCCCCTCTTCTCCCCGCCTGTCTCTCCTGTGGGTTATGCTCCCTGGTATGTTAACATCCCAGTCATGATTCTCTGTGTGCGATGTTTCTGTGACTGTCTTCTGATATCAGGCATCCCTCTACCATGAAGGCCACCAGCTCAGGGAGCTTGTTGCCCAGACTATGGGCATTGGTACTCATTACCCTCCATTTCCTGATGGCCTTACTCCCTTTTGCCCCATCTCTGTTCTTCTTGCCTTTGTCACTTTCTCCATTTACCCCTGCCCTTCTCCCTATCGACACCTCTATGTTGGTGTTTGCTGCACTTACTTCCATGATTATTTAGGGGGGGCTAGGATTCCCCTGCTCCTTTCCAGTGCCTCCTCCCTTGGCTAGTTTAAATGCTTGACAATGAAGCATTTAAACCTATCACCTAGGATCCTGGTTCCCCTCCCAGACAGATGCAGTCCATCATGCCAGTATAGGCTTGCATCACTCCAGGTGGACCCCCAGTCCCCAATGAAGCCAAATTCCTGAGCTCTACACTAGTTTTTCAACCACTGATTAAATTCCATGGTGCAGAACACCCTAGCATCTCCTATGCCATAGATAGGCAGCACCTCCGAGAAGGTTACCGTGTGTGCTACTTGACTAAGGCCCCTCCCCAATTCCACAAACTCTTCCTGTACTTCTCTAATCCCTTTCTTAGCCAGGTCATTTGACCCTAGGTGGACAATGACATCCAGTTCCCTCCCCTGTGCAGCTGCTCCGGCAATCCTGAGGATTTGCTCCCTGTCCCTCCAAGCCATGGCGCCAGGCAGACACCTTATCTCCCTCTCCCGTTCCTCCCCCAGTTCTACCTTCCTAACAATGGAGTCCCCCACCAGGAGTTGTTTCTTTCCCCTGCAGGGTCCCCTGCCACCCCCCTGTGGGTCTCCTTTGTGGAGGTTCTCAGCATCCTCCTTGGTCTCCACTGCAGGTGCCTCCATAGAGGAACCACACTTTGCCAGAATGGCATAGGAATTGTGGAGAGGTACAGCTGAACATGAAACCACTGTCAGGCAGGAGTTGAGCATTTTCTCCACCATTGCTTATGAGGCAGGGTCATGAGAAGCCTATGTTGAAGATGTGGCAAAAAAAAAAGGTTATTAGGCTATGTTGCATTTTGCTAACACAGACTAGTAACTTTAATATACCGCTGACACATACACCATGCAAGCAAACATTCGGCATTGACAAATGCTTGTTCTGTTAGTGACCAACACAATGGCTGGGTCAAATTTAATAGAACAGTGCATACGATTCTATACAACATTCTAATTGTTGTGGTCTCCTAATAGGAAATATTTCACACTGGTAGACAGACCACAAGAGATTATAAAACCAATTAGAGCTACTTAGAAGGGATAAACACATACTTGGCATACAGTAAATACAAACAGACAATGGAGTGCTAAATCTTCCAACTTTGATTCTTTTGACTGCGTAAACCTTGAGCAATGTTTTACTGGAAGATAATCTGATGCCTAAATGAGGTGAATAGCACACCTGACCGTCTGGGAGACTTGAAGGCAGTTATCAAGGGCCCCACTGCCTCTGGATTTAGTCACTAACTATAGTGTGTGGATCAGAATTACCACATATGATGGAATATATCATGCTTTGTCCCATATCTTCTCACCTCTGACGAGGCCCCTGGGCTGATGCCATCCCTTGCCTTGTTGATTATTAATTTTTTTTTTTTTTATTTGGTTGTTTAACCAGGTACAGCACACTAAGCTGAAAGCTTTTTTACAGGAGCGACCTGGGAGTACAAGGAGGTTAAGTGACTTGCTCAGGGTCACACAGTATGCAAGTGGAAGCTGTGGGATTCAAACCCAGGTCTGGTCTGCTGGATATCACCAGATTTGCAGCTCAGAGCCTTAGATCACTGCGCTATACTGCCTCCCTATAATAGGCTGAGTCTGTTCTTATTTTCCTGTAAAGGGTCATTTCATAAGACCCCACCCCCTCTAATATGACCCTTTCAATTCCAGGTTTTAATCAAATATGCACCATGGCATGTATTGAGCGATGCCACGTGAATTGGAACTCCTCTAGTTATACACTCTTGTAATGTCTTGTAAAATTCCTTGTTTTGTTTGTTCTCCTTTTCATACTTTCCCAATATATATTGTTCGTCTGACGTGGAACCTATGAAATGAACTTGTTCTCAAAGGTGTTTTCTGAAATTTCAATAAATAAATAAATATCAGTGCAGCTTCCTGCACAACACTGAGACTAACTGTACCCTTGATAGTGGATTAATGCCAGTTTCTTTCTTTTTTTTTTTTAATTTTCTCTTTGTGCTTCCTTCTCGCTGTGGTGCTTCCTCACCTTTGGGAGACTCCCATGGCCTTGTATGTCCCTGCTCATCTGTCCGGTCGCCAGTGCAGTGCGTCCCCCATGGAATCTTGTTTATACCCCCCAGACGGGTACGAGATGAGGCCCTCTTCCTTTGCCCCGACGTGTCTGTATTTTCATCAGGGATGCTATCACCGGCGCTGGTAGGGGCATTGGGACCGGTGCAAGGAGCTCTGTCTACAGGGAGCACCGTAGGGTTTTTCTACTTTTTCTGTCCCCTCCCACTGAACATTGGCATGCTAGGGGAACCTAGGGGTGGTGCATGTCGAGACGTGTGAGCATTTCAGTCCCCGGCCAATGTCCCCCCTCCTTTCTTTCTGCAGTCCACTGCACCTCCACTCTTGGTCACCCAGGTGGCGATAGAGAGGTGAGACATGCAACCCGCCCCACCTCGGAGGAGAAGAGTGGCCTCTGGCTCGCAATCCTCCTTCCCCTGTCTGACCCTCCAGTAGTTAGGGTCCATTCCCAGACCCGGGTCACTAGCACCACTAGTGGTAACCCTACCACTGCACTGGCGAGCAATTGATGCTAGTTTCTGCTATTTTTGTCCATATATCTGACATGGGAAATGTGTTGGTCATTGTTAAGGTGCCTACATGCACCCAGAGATGTTTATAGGAGGGGGTGTGGGGGTGAGCATGGCTACAAAGGGCTGATGGGTGATTAGCTTATGACACAAAGTGTGTGCTTTGGTGGCTATGGGGTAGTTTGGAAAGGTATGGGTGCTACACATAAGGCATCAACAATTGGCGAAATATAGGTGGAAACCTCCCATACTGTTGTGCCTGTCCATAAATTACATGGAAGGGAGCGGAGAAAATGAGGTGCTTCATAGATACACAGATACATAGACACTGTCGGCAGATAAGGGCCTATAGCTCACCCAGTCTGCCCGTTTGAGCTTATAAATTCACTTTATGTTTTCCTAGAAGTCTGTTGTCCCGTAACCCTGACCTCCAGAATTCCTTTATGTCTATCCCATGCATTCTTAACTCCTGTGATTGTTTCAGCCCCCATCACTTCCTCTGGCAGGGTGTTCCACTTGTCCACCACCCGTTCTGTAAAGAAATTCTTCCTCACATTTTCTCTGAATTGTCCTCCCTCCAACTTCATCCCATGCCCTCTAGTCCTGAAGCATCTTTTTCACTTAAAAATAGTATATTCCTGCACCCTGTTCCTCCCAGTAAGATACTTGTATGTCTCTATCATATCCCCTCTCTCCCTCCTCTCCTCCAGGGAGTACATATTCAGTTCCTTCAACCTGTCCTCCTAGGACTTGTGATGCAATCCATATACCATCTTTGTTGCCCTCCTCTGAACCTTCTCTACCTTGACTATGTTCTGACGTAAGTAAGGTCTCCAGAACTGTACACTGTACTCCAGGTGGGGTCTCACTAGTGTCTTGTATAGTAGAATTATGACCTCCCTTTTCCTCCTTGTGATGCCCCTGCCTATGCATCCCAGCATCCTATTTGATTTATCTGCTACCTTGTCACACTGTTTCCCTACCTTGAGGTCATCAGAGATGATAACCCCAAAATCCCTTTCCTGCTTGGTGCATGCTGTATTCTTATCCCCCAGCTGATATATTGTGCCAGGGTTTTTGTGCCCCATATGCATTATCGTGCACTTCTTTGCATTGAATTTCAACTGCCATACCCCTGACCATTCTTCAGGTTTCTGCAGGTCCCTTCTCAGTCTGTCTATACCCTCTGGTGTGTCTACTCTGTAATAGAGCTTTTTGTCATCAGCAAATAGGGAAATTCTGCCTTCTAGGTCCTGCACAATGTTACTGATGAAGATGTTGAATTGGACCGGTCCCAGCACTGATCCCTGTGGTACCCCACTGGTCACTCTTTCCTCTGTGGAGTGACAGCCATTTACCACCACCCTGTGTGTCCTGCCACCCAGCCAGTTACCTACCCACTACACTACTGTCCTACCCACACCCTATCCCTCAGTTTGTGTAATAGTCTTCTATGTGGCACAGAGTCAAAGGCCTTGCTGAAATCCAGATAGGCCACGCCCACTGCCCTCCCCTGATCTACCTCTCTAGTCACCCAGTCAAAAAATTCAACAAGGTTGGTCTGACATGACCCCTTCCCTGGTGAAACCATGCTGCCCTAGTTCTTGTAGTTCACTGACAACCAGATGTTCCACCAATCTCTCCTTCAGTAGTGCTTCCATGACCTTCCCCACTACCGAGGTGATCGGGCTGACTGGTCTGTAGTTCCCCGCTTCCTCTTTGTTCCCACTTTTGTATGAGGGGACTACATCTGTTGTCCTCCAGTCTTTGGGTACCTCCCCTGTTTGCAGTGATTGACTAAGCAGGATTGCCAGAGGTTCAGCCACCACCTCTCTTAGTTCTTTAAAGACTCTGAGGTGCACCCCATCTGGCCCCATTGCTTTATTGACTCATTATTCCCAGTTCCTTCAGGACCCTTTCTCGTGTAAAGGGGCTTGTGTCCATTTCTGCACCATTCCAACCCCTTGTACTTCCTTCAGACCCATTACCCGTCTCTTCATCAGTAAAGACTGAGCAGAAATACCTGTTCAATATGTCAACTTTACTGTCGTCATCCTCCATGCGGCCCCCATCCTCCCCCTTCAGTCTCACTATCCTTCCCTTTGCCTTTCTTTTCTCACTTATCCACCTGTAAAATATTTTGCCCCCTCTTCCCACTGATTTTGCAATATGCTCTTCTGTCTGAGTTTTGGCTTCCCTTACTGACCTCCCTGCCTCCCTTAGCTTCTCCTGGTACTTCTCCCTATCCCCTTCTGCATGTGTCTTTTTGTATTGCCTGAATGCAGTCACTTTGGCTTTCATTTTCTCTGCTACCTCCTTGAAAACCATAATGGCCTCCTCTTCCTTTTCACCTTGCTAACCTGCTTAATGCATAATTCTGTTGTTCTTGTAATCCCCATTTTAAATACTGTCGTCTGTTCCTCAATCCCTGATTTCTGCCCCATTCCCCTTAATGCCTTTTTCAAGCATCTCCCCATTTTAAAAACATAGAAACATAGAATGTGACGGCAGATAAGGACAGTTTGGCCCACCTAGTCTGCCCATTTTCCTACCTAACAGATAAGTTGCAGATCCTAGTTAACCAACAGCTTACTTTCTCTAACCCCCCACTAGGACTGCCTTATGTCTGTCCCATGCTTTCTTGAATTCCCCTCACTGTTCTTGACTCGACGACCTCCTCAGGGAGGCTGTTCCATGCATCCACAACCCTGTCTGTGAAAAAATACTTCCTCACATTACCTCTGAGCCGTCCCCCCTCTATCTTCAAATTGTGCCCCCTTGTTCTTGCACACCTCTTTTTCTGAAAGATGCTACCCTCTTGGACTTTGTTGACTCCCTTGAGGTGCTTGAAAGTTTCTATCACGCCCCCTCTCTCCCTTCTTTCCTCAAGGGTATACATATGAAGCTCCTTTAGTCTTTCTTCATATGTCTTCTGGTGCAGACCCTGCACCATTTTGGTTGCCCTCCTCTGGATAGCTTCCACTCTGTCTATGTCTTTGCAGATATGGGGTCTCCAGAACTGCACACAGTACTCCAGATGGGGTCTCACCAACTGTCTGTACAGAGGGATAACAACTTCCTGTTTTCTACTATTGATGCCTCTCCATATGCATCCCAGTATCCCCCCAGCCTTCCTTATTGCCTTCTCACATTGCTTGCCCACCTTTAGGTCATCTGATATAATTACCCCCAGGTCCCTTTCCATTTTTGTTATTGTCAGTATCTCACCCCCCATTGTGTACTCTTTTCCATGGGTTTTTGTTTCTAAGGTGCATTACCTTGCATATCTTTGCATTGAATCTGAGCTGCCATACATCTGACCATTCCTCCAACCTTGCCAAGTCCCTTCTCATCCTTTCCACTCCATCTTGTTTATCAACCCTGTTGCAGATCTTTGTGTCGTCTGGAAGGAGCCATACTTTTCCTTCTAGTTCCTCTGTTATGTCACTTATAAAGACATTAAAAAGGACCGGTCCTAGTACTGAACTCTGCAGTACCCAGCTAGTAACCCTAATTACTTCACTGTGGACTCCATTTACTACTACCCTTTGCGTCTTGTTGTCTAGCCAATTTTTTATCCAGGCTACCATCTTGGGACCTACTTCAAGGTCGGCTAACTTGCGCATTAATCTTTTGCGTGGTACTGTATCATATACCTTGCTAAAATCTAGGTAGGGCATGTTCACAGCCCCTCCCTGGTCTACTACTTTGGTCACCCAGTCAAAGAAATCTATTAGATTCATCTAACACCACCTTCCCATCATGAATCCATGCTGCCTTGCATCCTGTGCCCCACTGGCCTCTAAGTACTCAACAATTCTTTCCTTCAAAAGTGATTCCATCATTTTCTCTACCACTGAGGTCAAACTAACTGGTCTGTAGTTTCCTGCTTCTGTCCTGCTCCCACTTTTGTGAAGAGGAATCACATCTGCCCTCCTCCAGTCCTCAGGTACCACCTCATCCTCCCATGATTTGTTAAAGAAAGTAATCTGCGGCGTCACTAGTTCTACCCTTAGTTCCTTTAGAATTCTTGGGTGAATTCCATCAGTTCCCATTGCTTTGTCCTCCTTTAATTTTATAAGTTCTTTCAGAACCCTTTCTTCTGTAAATGGACTGGTATCGACCCCCATCTTCAGAGTGTTTCTCTTGTTTGGTTTAGGTACCTCCCCTTCCTCTTCCTTTGTGAATACTGAGCAGAAATATTCGTTCATTATCCCTGCTTTTTCAATGTCACCCTCTACCCATATTCCTTCCCCTTTATTAAGCCTCAGCATCCCTCCTTTGGTCTTTCTTCACTCCCTAGTGTACCTATAAAAGGTCTTATCCTCCTTCTTAACAGAGATGGCTATCCTTTCCTCGATTTGAGCCCTTGCTATTCTGACTGCCTTCCCAGACTCTTTCTGCTTCAACTGATAAAGTTCTCTGCCCTGCTCCTTCTGTGTTTCCTTATATATCCTGAATGCTATCCTTTCCTCCTTATCCTTCCCTGCCACCTCTTTTCAGAACCATAGTGTTTTTTTTTCCTTCATTGTGTTTTGTTGATTTGCTTTACACAAAGGCTTGTTGCCTCTGTGATGACTGTTTTGATTACTCCCCATTGTTCATTCACCCTTCTTTCTTAACAGTTTGCTAGTCCTTTTCTGAGGCACGTTCTCATTTTCCCAAAGTCTGCCCCCCCTAAAATCCAGGATAGGTGTATTTGTCTGGTTTGGTTCTGTTCTTTCTGTGATTTCAAACCACAGTGACTGGTGGTCAATGTTCCCTAGGTGCTCCCCCGCAGTTACCCTCATCACACTGTACCTGTTTGTGAGCACAAGGTCCAGTATTGCCTTCTGCTGAGTTGGTTCAATGCCCAGTTGTTTTAGGAAGGCACCTGAAGGGAGTCTAGGATAAAGCTGCTCTTAGTTGATGCTGCTGCAGCTGGGATGCTCCAGTCCACATTTGGAATATTGAGGTCTCCAACAGCAGTACCTCACTCACCCTTGTCTGCCACCCTTTGGATGGCTAGCATCAGCTTCCTATCTTTTTCTTCCTCCAGGGCTGGTGGCCAATAGACCACACTTGTGTGGATGGTGGCCTCATTTTCCTTTCCAGCTTAACCGACAGTATCCCACCCCCGTTTTTTTCCTCCTGGATCTCTATGGCCCTTATGTAATTTTTCACATACAGTGCCATTCCTCCTCCCTTCTTACCAGCACTGTCTCTTCTGAATATGTTGTAGCCAGGTATGGCCATCTCCCAGTCATGGTTATCATTACATCAGGTTTCTGTGATGGCCACAATGTCCAGGTCTGACTGCACCATGACAGCGTCCAGATCCTCCATCTTGTTCCTAAGGTTCCTGGCATTGGGACACTTGGCTTTCCATGATTTGACCTCCCTAGACTGTTTAGCTGTTCTACTCCAGCCCATTCCCTGGTAGTCCTTTATCCCTGCTGCTCCTTGCTGTCTGCCCTTCTGCTGAATTTTGCCCCTTTTCTGCCTATCCACCTCTTGGATGCTTATCTCCATCTTTTGTACACTGCTTTACAGAGATATCATATCCACTCCTCTGGTTCACTGGTTCCACTGCTTGCTGTAGGGGGTGGGCAATTAGGTATCCTCATCGCTGGCTTGCCACACCCCTCGTCTTGTATAAATGCTTGTCAATGTAGCATTTGAACTTATCATTGAGTGCTTGGATTCCCCTTTAGGATGGATGCAGGCCATCAGGCTTGAACAAGTCTCCATCCCTCAAGGTGGGTCCCCAGTCACCAGTGAATCCAATCCCTTCCTGACAGCACCAGTTCTTCAACCATGAGTTAAAGTCCATGGTGCATGCACTCCTATGCTCTTGCTTGCCTCTTGCAGGTAGTACATCTGAGAAGGTGATAGAAGTAGCTACTTGCTTGAGACCCCTCCCCAATATCCTAAACTTTTCCTGAACTTCCTTTGACTCCCATTTTGCCAGGTCATTAGTACCTAGGTGGATAATGACATCCAGCTCACCCTCCTGGCTTGCCTTCCCAGTGATCCCCAGGATCTTCCTTCCATCCCTCCATGCCGTGGTACCTGGTAGTCACCTCACCTCCCTGTCCTCCCCCTCCTGTGTTCCTAGCTGGATCCCTCATGATGGAATCCCCTACCAGGATTCACTTCCTCCTGCTCTGGGGTCCACTGCTCTGCCCACTGAGGTCACCTTCTTGGCTAACCTCCACATCCTTTTTTCCACTTCTCTGGGTACCTCTATTTGGTTGTTCCCATTTGCCAGTGTGGCATATGAGTTCTTGAGTGGAATAGGATCTGGGATGTGCCTCTGTCTGACCACCCTAACCCTCCCTGAGCCCACTGTCATCTAAGTGCTCCTTGATCTCTGCATCCTTTAGGCAGTGGCATTGGACTGGGTGGTCTTTGGATAGGGGTGATAGTATTCCTGATCCAGTTTACTTCCACTCTGAGTCTGGCTACTTCATCCTGCAGTCCAGAGAGATAAATGCAGATAGGGCAGCACCTCAGCATCCAGAAGGTCTGCCTGAATATGGCTACCCTGCAGCCACTGCATTGCACCACTCCCCACATTATTCTGCACTTACACTGCTATTCTAGTACTTGTCTGTTACTGAAGCTCTCCTAGTTCCCTTTTTATTAATTTACTGTCCTAAAAATCCTGCCACTGATCCTCAGATACTTTTCTTTAAAAAATAAAAAAATAAATAAAAATTAGTCAAAACACTTGTCGTGTTGAGGGCAGGCTTCTTCCCCTGTATGCCCCTCCTACTCAACAAGCCCTACTATCCCCTGTGCTTAGATCCTGTCAGTCAGATTTAACAGGGCATATAATTAAGAGTTGGGGGAAGGGAAGGGGGGGCAAATATTTGCAGCAATTAAAGACAGCAAAAACTACGCCACCACTACAAGCACACCAAACTAGGTTTTAAATTTTCAACTGCCCAAAAAACAATTCTAAGTAAAGACAGCAAATAAATTACAGTGTCACTGAAAGCCCACAATCTGAGTTTTAAAAAAAATAGCAATGAACAGTTACTGTAAAGCACTGAGATGAATCTGTTTCCTTCCCCTTCTGGCTTCTTCTAAGAAAACAAAAATCACTTGCTACCTCAACTCTGACTAAGCCCCATCTCCAGTTATCATGTAGCTGAGGTCTTGGGCCAGACAATTAGTACCCCTCACCCAAGCTACAGGGCTAGTCAGACAAGCCAAGACTAAATTTGCAGCAATTAAAGACATCAGAGGAACACACCACCACTACATGCACACCAAACTAGGTTTTACATTTTCAACAGCCCAAAAACAATTCGAAGTAAAGACAGCAAATAAATTACAGTGTCACTAAAAGCCCACAATTTAATTTTAAAACAAAAATAACAATGAACAGTTACTGTAAAGCACTGATATTAATCTGTTTCCTTCTCCTTCTGGAGTGACCCTGACATACCAATGAACGTGAAGGCCAGCATGACAGCTGTTAGAATTTCACAGCAGAAGCTGGCCTTCACTTGAGAGAAAAGAACCGCACCAATGAGAGAGTGCAATTCATTTCTCTCATTTGTATGAGCTAAACCACCCTAAAAAAACAAAGTGACTGCCATCTGCCACCTCAAGGAAAGCACCAGCCCTCCATACCTCAGTCACTCCACATTTTCCCTGATGTCCTGAATTATTGCAGTCCCAGTCAGCCTCTACCACTGCCCCGCATTCCACATTTGATTTTAATGCTGCAGCTGCCCGAATGCTGAAAACGCACACTGTCCTTTGTTTCCCAATACTTACTGGTTGCCCAGAATGTGATGAGGCTGGTGACATGTCTAAATGGCCTTACTTCTGCCTCTGTTTAGTGGCAGTGTTGTTTGTTTCCTAGCTCAGCCTCCCTTCCTGGGACTTGCTTTGCTGGTCAAGGCAACTAGTTTCACCTGAGTGCTTTCCTTCTAGAGTGCTTGAAAGGACAGAGCAGAGAACCTTACCAAAGCAAGGGAATAGATTAAGACTTCTTTTGGCTAAGCAGATTTACTGTGTGTGTTGTTATTTTTATTTTGTACTCACAGGGATTGCTACTGTTTGTTGCTAACAGTTCATTGCTTTATTTTTCTATGATTCAAATTGTTGTTACTGGTATACCTTCTTCTGTATTATTACAAGGTGTGTGTACAGGTGTGTGCTAACTCATTACTCTTGTAATCTTCTGATTCAAATTGTCTTTTGCAAGGTATATCTTCATTACTTTTTGGACCTGTGTGAGTAGTAATGATTCTATTTTTGGGGGGGACTTTTCTTAGTTTGAACTTTAATTTGCCAGGAAGGAACTGTAGCTGGGAGATATTTGCAGTCAGTTGTGACTAGACCTGTTTCTTAGCCTTTGTGAAATAGGTATCTGAAAGGAAGGAATGCACTCCCTGGGGTGGAGGGTAAGAGTTGTAGGTGATTGTTTCTGGATGGTATAGGTTTACTCCTACCCACCCTAAGCACATAACTTCCTTTGTAGCAGGGGCTCTGACATCACTTCTCCAAAACTGCTAACAACATACACCTGTTCATATCCTTAAAGGCAGAGCACACTGAATAGGGGATAGAGACACTCACAAGCTTGCACACACTAAAACAAGAACAAAAGCAAAAAAGCATCTGTAACTGGAAGGGAGACAGATGTGGGGAGTGGTGCAATGCACTGGCTGTGGAGCAGCAGTCTTTTGGGAGACATTCTGGAGACTGCGTTGCAGCTCTATTTGCAGGCACCTCTCTTGTCTGAGGGAGGAGGTTGTTTGTCTCCATGCTGACCTGGCATGGATTCAGGAAACCTGCTCCCCTACCGTGGGACCATCCAGGCCACCACCACTACCATAGAGATTGCCAAGAGAGAGAAGTGGTTGGACCACCATGAGCTCAGGGAGGGTGAGGATGGTGGAACAGAGGTGCATCCCTCCAGTTGTGCCTCTCCAAAATTTATTTACCACTCTGGTGAAGCATGGTTCCTCTATGGAGGCACCTGCAGTGGAGACCAAGGAGGATGCTGGGAACCTCCACAATGGAGACCCACAGGAGGGTGGCCCAGAATCCCATCAGGGGAAGAAAACAACCTCTGGTGGGGACTCAGTTGTTAGGGGTAGAACTAGGAAGAAGGAAAGGAGGTAAGGTGCCTGCCTGGCACCAAGGCTTGGAGGGACAGGAAACAAATCCTTAGTATCATGGGAGCAGCGGTAAGGGGAGGGAGCTGGATGTCCTTATCCACCTAGGGACGAATGACCTGGCTGAGAATGGAATCAGAGCAGTGCAACAGGAATATGTGGAGTTGGGGAGGGGCCTTAGACAAGTGGCACACATGGTAGCTTTCTCAGAAGTGCTACCTGTCTATGGCATGGATGAGGCTAGGGCACTCCACACCATGAGATTCAATGACTGGTTGAAAATCTGGTGCAGAGCTCAGGGATATGGATTCATTGGGGTCTGGGGTGTCACCTGGAGGGATGCAGCCCTATACAGGCACAATAGTCAGCATCTGTCCTGGAGGGGAACCAGGATCCTAGGTGATAGGTTTAAATGCTTCAATGGCAAACATTTAAACTAGCCAAAAAGGGAGGCACTGAAGAGGAGAAGGGAAAGCCTAGCCCCCCCCAAAAAAGCAGGGTAATTAATGAAGTAAACAGCAAGATAGAGCAGTCAATAGGGAGAAGGGCAGGGGTAAATGGAGAAAAAAAGACAAAGGTAGCAGGGACAGGGATGGGGCAAAAAGAAATATAGTCATACAAAATGTAGGGTAATGAGTACCAATGCCCATAGTCTAGGTAAAAAGCTCCCTAAAATAGTGACCTTAAATGGAAGAGGGATGCCTGGATATTGTGGCAGTCACAGAAACATGGTACACAGAGATCCATGACTGGGATGTCAGCATACCAGGGTACACAATCTACAGGAGGGACAGGAAGGAAGAAGAGGAGGAGGAGTAGCTCTCTATGTAAGGGAAGGGATCAAAGCAACAGAACTAAAGGCTAAACAGGGAGGAGAGGAGGCACTGTAGGTCACTCTGGAGACTGGAAATGGCTCCACAATCTGCACAGGGGTTGTATACAGATCCCTGTCTCGGGGGGGGAATGGACAAGGAAATGATAGAAGGCATCCTTAGGGTGGCAGAGAAAGGGGAGATATTGCTGATGGAGGACACGAGTATGCCAGAAGTTGACTAAAGTACCTTTGCTGCAGCCACATCCAAGAGTAGGGCCATTCTCGATGCCCTACAGGAGGCATGCCTCAGACTGCTAGTTTTGGAACCCACTCAGGAGAGAACAATCTTAGAACTGGTACTCTCAAATGGGAATGGAGAGAGGATCTCTGATCTTGAAGTGGGTAGCCATCTGGGAACAAGTGACCACCAAACAGCGTGGTTCACGATAAACTTAGCAGTAGAGTCAAACCACACAAAAGTGAAGGTACAGGACTTTAGGAGGGTAGATTTTGTCAAAATGGGAAAGTGCCTCAGAAAAGCACTAGCAAACAGGCAAGAAGATGTGGTGCAGCAACAATGGAGAAACATCAAAACCACCATCACAGAGGAAACAAGCCTTTGTGTGAAGCAAAATAAATAACAAATCAAAACAAAAGAAAAAAACACTATGGTTCTCAAAAGAAGTGGCGGGGAAGGTAATGGAGAAAAGTATAGCATTCAGGAAGTATAAGGAAACACAGAAGGAGCAGGACAGAGAACTGTACCAGTTAAGGCAGAAGGAAGTGGGTAAGGCAGTCAGAACAGCAAGGGCCCAAACTTAGGAATGGATAGCCAACTCTGTTAAGAAGGAGAATAAAGCATTTTATAGGTACATAAAAGAGCAAAGAAAGACTAAGGCAGGGATACTGAGGCTGAACAAAGAGGAAGGTGGTTGGGCAGAGAGCGACAGTGAAAAAGCAGGGATACTGAATGAATACTTCTGCTCAGTATTCACAATGGAAAAGCAGGGGGAAATAACCTAATCCTGTCAATAGATGCACTCTGGATAGGGGAGTTGATATTAGTCCTTTCACAGAAGAAAGGGTTCTAAAGAAATCTTAAAACTGAAGGTGGATAAAGCAATGGGCCTGATAGGATTCACCCCAGAATTCTAAAAGAACTAAGGGAAGAACTAGTAACACCACTGACTACCCTTTTTAATAAATCATGGGAGGATGGTGTGGTACCTAAGGACTGGAGGAGGATGGATGTGATTCCCTTCACAAAAGTGGGAGCAAGACAGAGGCAGGAAACTATAGACCTGTGAGTTTGACTTCAGTGGTAGGGAAAATGATGGAATCACTTCTGAAGGAAAGAATTGTTGAGTACCTAGAGGCCAGAGGGGCACAGGACCCAAGGCAGCATGGATTCACAGTGGGAAGATTATGTCAGACAAATCAAATTGATTTCTTTGACTGGGTGTGCAATGCTGTAGACCAGGGAGGGGCTGTGGACATGGCCTACCTAGACATTAGCAAGACATTTGACACAGTCCCACACAAAAGATTAATAAACAAATTAGCCAGCCTGGGCTTGGGTCCCAGGATGGTAGCCTGGGTAAAACACTGGTTGGACAGCAGAACACAGCAGGTAATGGTAAATGGAGTCCACAGTGAAGAAAGGAAGGTTACTAGTGGGGTATCATAGGGTTCAGTACTGGGGTCGGTCCTTTTTAATGTCTTTATAAGTGACATTGCAGAGGGACTGGAAGGTAAAGTATGTCTCTTTGCAGATGATACAAAGACCTGCAAAAGGGTTGATACACAGGGTGGGGTGGAAAGGCTGAAAAGGGACTGGGCAAGGTTGGAGGAATGGTCAAATGTATGGCAGCTTAGATTCAATGCAAAGAAGTGCAAAGTAATGCACCTGGGAAACAAAAACCAAGGAGAAGAGTACACAATGGGGGGTGAGATACTGAAAACAACAAAAATGGAATGGACCTGGGGTAGTTATATCAGACAACCTAAAGGTGGGCCAGCAGTGAGAGAAGGCAGTAAGGAGGGCTGAGGGGGATACTGGGATCCATAAGGAGAGGCATCACCAGCAGAAAACAGGAAGTTGTTATCCCTCTGAACAGACAGTTGATAAGACCACATCTGGAGTACTGTGTACAGTTCTGGAGACTCCATCTCTGCAAAGACATAGACAGGGTGGAGGCTGTCCAGAGGAGGGTAGGAGGCAAAATGATGCAGGGTCTGCATCAGAAGACAAACGAAGAAAGACTAAAGGAAATAAAGATGAATAGTCTTGAGGAAAGGAGGGAGAGGGGGGACATGATAGAAACTTTCAACTACCTCAAGAGAATCTACAAAGTCCAAGAGGGTAGCATCTTTCAGTAAAAAAGATGTGCAAAAACAAGAGGGAACAATTTGAAGATAGATAGAGGACGGCTCAGAAGTAATGTGAGGAAGTATTTCTTCACAGAGAGGGTTGTGGATACATGGAACAACCTTCCTGAGGAGGTCGTAGAGTCAAAAACAGTGGGGGAATTCAGGAATGCATGGGAAAGACATAAGGCAATTCTGGTGAGTGGTAGGAGGAAGTAGGCTGTTGGTTAACTAGAATCTGCAGCTTATCCATTAGATAGTAAAATGAGCAGGCTAGGTGGGCCAAGCGGTCCTTATCTGCCTTCAAATTCTGTGTTTCTAAGCCTCCCTCGATCTCATCCCCTTCCCCTTGCAATGCTCAATAATGTGCAGCCCTGCCCTTCCTAGAGCTCCAGCTCACCTCCAGTTGCAACA
Source organism: Neoceratodus forsteri (assembly GCA_016271365.2). Lineage (NCBI taxonomy): Eukaryota > Metazoa > Chordata > Ceratodontiformes > Ceratodontidae > Neoceratodus > Neoceratodus forsteri. The sequence goes on along the minus strand of JADMNL010000026.1, from coordinate 246,295,032 downwards.
CAGTTACCTCACCAGAGTTCAACTTACAATTCAAGTAGGGCTGCGCGAACCCCTAAAAGTTCTACCTTGCAAATTTTCTGAGTAGAACCCAAAAAGGTTTTACCTGGTTCTACCCGGTAGAACCCAGTAGAATTGAGTTCTACCAGGTATAACTGGGTTCTAACATGTGTAATCAAGATCTACCAAGTAGAACCAGGTTCTACCAATTAAAACAGGTTCTACTATGTAAAAAAACAAATTCTACTAAGTAAAACCAGGTTCTACATGGTATAACAAAGTTCTATATTATATAATGCAAAACAAAACCTGAAGTTTACATGGTTCTATTTAATTAAGAAATCCACAGAACTACTGTTTTTTGTTTGGGAAAGTACATGTAGTACTAAGAATGGTATAAATACAGTTACGTATTGCAAAGCTTTAGTGCATAGGATTCTGTCTCACTGCTCGAAAGCTTTGCAAAACTTACCTTTCTTAAAGTTAGAATCTTAGTATTACATGTATATTCCCAAACATGCAAAATAAAATATGTGGATTTTTTTTATAGTTAAGTAGAAACAGGTGGAATGGGCTTACTGCTTATATATTGTAGAACCACCTGGTTACCCAGCAGATGCTTAAAAATACTAGTGTTGAAACAGATTTAACAAGCGGTAAAGATTAGGGATGATAAATGACTTGTATATTATCCTGACAACTTTACATTGATACATAGATACTTAGCGTCGGCAGATAAGGGCCTGTGGCCCACCCAGTCTACCCATTTGAGCTTGTAAGTTCAGTCTATGTTTTCTTAGAAGTCTGTTGCCCCTTACCCCTGACCTCCAGAATTCCTTCATGTCCATCCCATGCATTCTTAAATCCATGATTGTTTCAGCCCCCATCACTTCCTCTGGCAGGGTGCTCCACTTGTCCACCACCCGTTCTGTGAAGAAATTCTTCCTCACATTTCCTCTGAATCGTCCTCCCTCCAACTTCATCCCATGACCTCTAGTCCTGGAACATTTTTTCGCTTAAAAATAGTGTATTCTTGCACCCTTTCCCTCACTGTAAGATACTTGTAGGTCTCTATGAAGTTCCCTCTCTCCCTCCTCTCCTCCAGGTAGTACATATTCAGTTCCTTCAACCTGTCCTCATAGGACTTGTGATGCAATCCATGTACCATCTTTGTTGCCCTCCTCTGAACCTCCTCTACCCTGTCTATGTCCTTACGTAGGTAAGGTCTCCAGAACTGTACACTGTACTCCAGGTGGGGCCTCACTAGTGTCTTGTATAGAGGAATTATGACCTCCCTTTTCCTGCTGGTGATGCCCCTGCCTATGCATCCCAGCAACCTATTTGCTTTACCTGCTGCCTTGTCACACTGTTTCCCTACCTTGAGGTCATCAGAGATGATAACCCCAAGATCCCTTTCCTGCTTGGTGCATGCTATATCCTCACCCCCCAACTGATATATTGTGCCAGGGTTTTGGTGCCCCATATGCATTATCTTGCACTTCTTTGCATTGAATTTCAACTGCCAAACCCCTGACCATTCTTCAAGTTTCTGCAGGTCCTTCTCATTCTGTCTACACTCTCTGGTGTGTCTACTCTGTTAAAGAGCTTTGTGTCATCAGCGAACAGTGAAATTCTGCCTTCTAGGTCCTGCGCATAGTCACTGATGAAGATGTTGAATAGGACCGGTCCCAGCACTGATCCCTGTGGTACCCCACTGGTCACTCTTCCCTCTGTGGAGTGACAGCCATTTACCACCACCTCTGTGTCCTGCCTCCCAGCCAGTTGCCTACCCACCACACTACTGTCCTGCCCACACCCATATTCCCCAGTTTGTGTAATAGTCTTCTATGTGGCACAGTGTCAAAGGCCTTGCTGAAGTCCAGATTGGCCATATCCACTGCCCTCCCCTGATCTACCTCCTTAGTCACCCAGTCAAAAAATTCAATGAGGTTGGCCTGACATGACCGCCCCTTGGTGAAACCATGCTTCCTTGGGTCCTGTAGTCCATTGACAACCAGATGTTCCACCAGTCTCTCCTTCAGTAGTGCTTCCATGATCTTCCCCACTACTGAGGTGAGGCTGACTGGCCTGTAGTTTCCCGCTTCCTCTTTGTCCCCACTTTTGTATAAGGGGACTACATCTGCGATCCTCCAGTCTTTGGGTACCTCCCCTGTTTCCATTGATCAGCTAAACAGGATAGCCAGAGGTTCAGCCACCACCTCTCTTAGTTCTTTAAGGACCCTGGGGTGCACCCCATCTGGCCCCATTGCTTTATCAACTCTTATTACTTCCAGTTCCTTCAGGACCCTTTCTCGAGTAAAGGGACTTGTGTCCATTTCTGCACCATTCTCACCCTTGTACTCCTTTCAGACCAATTACCCTCCTCTTCCTCAGTAAAGACTGAGCAGAAATACCTGTTCATAATGTCAGCTTTACTGTCATCATCCTCCATGCGGCCCCCATCCTACCCCTTCAATCTCACTATCCCTTCCGTTGACTTTCTTTTTTCACTTAAGTACCTGTAAAAGGTTTTGTCCCCTCCACCCACTGATTTTGCAATGTGCTCTCCTGCCTGAGCTTTGGCTTTCCATACTGACCTCCCTGCCTCCCTTTTCTTCTCTCCTGATACTTCTCCCTATCCCCTTCTGCCCGTGTCTTTTGTATTGCCTGAATGCAATCTTTTTGGCTTTTACTTTCTTCACTACCTCTTTGGAAAACCATAATGGTATCCTCTTCCTTTTCCTCTTGCTAACCTGCTTTATGCATAATTCTGTTGCTCTTGTAATCCCCATTTTAAATACTGCCTACTTTTCCTCAACCCCTGATTCCTGCCCCATTCCCTTAATGCCTCTTTCAAGTATCTCCCCATCTTCCCAAAGTCTGCCCCCCTAAAATCCAGGATACATGTTTTTGTGTGGTTTGGTTCTGCTCTTTCGGTGATTTCAAACCAAAATGACTGGTGGTCACTGTTCCCCAGATGCTCCCCCACTGTTACCCCCATCACACTGTCCCTGTTTGTGAGCAAAAGGTCTAGTATTGCCTTCTGCCGAGTTGGTTCCATAACCAGTTGCTTGAGGAAGACGGCCAGAAGGGAGTCCAGGATAAATCTGCTCGTAGTTGATGCTGCTGCTGGGATGCTCCAGTCCACATCTGGAATATTGAAATCTCCAACCAGTACTACCTCACCCTTGTCTGCCATCCTTTGGATGGCTAGCATCAGCTCCCTATCTGTTTCTTCTTCCTGGGCTGGTGGTCTATAGACCACACCAGTGCGGATGGCTGGCCTCATTTTCCTTTCCAGCTTAACCCACAGTATCTCTCCCCCATATTGCTTCTCCTGGATCGTTGTGGCCCTTATGTCATTTTTCACATACAGTGCCACTCCTCCTCCCTTTCTACCTGCCCCATCTCTTCTGAATATGTTGTAGCCAGGTATGGCCATCTCCCAGTCATGGTTATCATTACACCAGGTTTCTGTGATGGCCACAATGTCCAGGTCTGACTGCATCATGACAGCCTCCAAATCTTCCATCTTGTTCCTAAGGCTCCTGGCATTGGCACACATGGCGTTCCATGATTTGACCTCTCTAGACTGTTTAGCTGTTCTATTCCAACCCCTTACCTGGTGGTCCTTTATCCCTGGTGCTCCTTGCTGTCTGCCCTTCTGTTGAATGTTGCCCCTTTTCTGCCTATCCACCTCTTGGATGCTTATCTCCATCTTTTGTACACTGCTTTACAGAGATATCATATCCACTCCTCTGGTTCACTGGTTCCACTGCTAGCTGTAGGGGTGGCAATTAGGTACCCTCATTGATGGCTTGCCACCCCCTTGGCTTGTTTAAATGCATGTCAATGAAGCATTTAAACATATCATTGAGTGCTTGGATTCCCCTACAGGATGGATGCAGGCCATCAGTCTTGAACAAGACTCCATCTCTCCAGTTGGGTCCCCAGTCACCAGTGAATCCAATCCCTCCTACACAGCACCAGTTCTAAAACCATGAGTTAAAGTTCATGGTGCATGCACCTCTTTGCTCTTGCTTGCCTCTCGCAGGTAGTACATCTGAGAAGGTGACAGAAGTAGCTACTTGCTTAATACCCCTCCCCAATTTCCAAAACTCTTTCTGAAATTCCTTTGACTCCAATTTGTCAGGTCTTTAGTACCTAAGTGGATAATGACATCCAGTTTACCCACCTGTCTTGCCTTCCCAGCAATCCCCAGGATCTTCCTTCCATCCTTCCACGCCGTGGTACCTGGTAGTCACCTCACCTCCCTGTCCTCCCCCTCCTGTGTTCCTAGCTGGATCCCTCATGATGGAGTCCCCTACCAGGATTCACTTCCTCCTGCTCTGGGGTCCACTGCTCTGCCCACTGAGGTCATCTTCTCGGCTAACCTCCACATCCTTTTTTCCACTTCTCTGGGTACCTCTATTTAGTTGTCCCAATTGTCAGTGTGACATATGAGTTCTTGAGTGGAATAGGATCTGGTATGTGCATCTGTCTGACCACCCTGACCTTCCCTGAGCCCACTGTCATCTAAGTGCTCCTTGATCTCTGCATCCTTTAGGCAGTGGCATTGGACTGGGTGGTCTTTGGATAGGGGTGATGGTACTCCTGATCCAGTTTACTTCCACTCTGAGTCTGGCTACTTCATCCTGCAGTCCAGAGAGATGAATGCAGATAGGGCAGCACCTCAGCACCCAGAAGGTCTGCCTGAATATGGCTACCCTGCAGCCACTGCATTGCACCACTCCCCACATTGTTCTGTACTTACTCTGCTATGCTAGTACTATCTGTTACTGAAGCTCTCCTACTTCCCTTTTTTATAAATTTACTGTCCTAAAAATCCTGCCACTGATCCTCAGATACTTTTCTTTAAAAAAATTAGTTATAACACTTGTCATGTTGAGGACAGGCTTCTTCCCCCTAATGCCTCTCCTGCTCTATAACCCCTACTATCCCCTGTGCATATCTCCTGTTAGTCAGATTTAACAGAGCATATAATTAAGAGTTTGGGGCGGGTGGGCAAAAGTTTGCGGCAATTATAGACAGCAAAAAATACGCCACCACTACTAACACACCAAACTAGGTTTTAAATTTTCAACTGCCCAAAAACAATTCTAAGTAAAGATAGCAAAGAAATTACAGTGTCACTAAAAGCCCACAATCTAAGCTTAAAAAAAAATAGCAATGAACAGTTACTGTAAAGCATTGAAATGAATCTGTTTCTTTACCCTTCTGGCTTCTTCTGAGAAAACAAAAATCACTTCCTACCTCAACTCTGACTAAGCCTCACCTCCAGTTATCACGTAGCTGAGGTCATGGGCCTGACAATTAGTATCCCTCACCCAAACTACAGGGCTAGTCAGACAAGCCAAGACTAAATTTTCAGCAATTAAAGACATCAAATGAATACACCACCACTACACGCACACCAAACCAGGTTTTACATTTTCAACAGCCAAAAACAATTCTAAGCAAAGACAGAAAATAAATTACAGTGTCACTAAAGCCCACAATCAAAGTTTAAAACAAAAATAACAAAGAACAGTTACTGTAAAGCACTGAAATGAATCTGTTTCCTTCCTTCTGGTGCTACCCTGACACACCAATGAGCGTGAAGGCCAGTGTGACAGCTGTTGGAATTTCTGGCGGGAGCTGGCCTTCACTTGAAAAGAAAGAACCCCACCAATGAGAGAGTGCAGTTCATCTTTTCTCATTTGTATGAACAACACCACCCCAAAAACAAAGTGACTGCCATCTGCCACCTCAAGGAAAGCACAGCTGCCCATATCCTCTTAGTCACTCCACATTTTCCTGATGTCCTGAATTTTGCAGTCCCAGTCAGCCTCTACCACTCCCACATTCCACATTTGATTTTAATGCTGCGGCTGCCCGAACGCTGAAAATGTGCACTGTCCTTTGTTTTCCAATACTTACTGGTTGCCCATTAGGTGATGAGGCTGGTGACATGTCTAAATGGCCTTACTTCTTACTCTGTTTAGTGGCAGTGTTGTCTGTTTCATACCTCAGTCTCCCTTCTTGGGACTTGGTTTGCTGGTGGTCAGGGCACCTAGCTTCACCTGAGTGCTTTCCTTCTAGAGTGCTTGAAAGGACAGAGCAGAGAAACTTACCAGAGCAAGGGAATAGATTAAGACTTCTTTTGGCCAAGCAGATTTACTGTATGTTCTGTTATTTTTATTTTGTTCTCACAGGGATTGCGACTGTTTGTTGCTAACATTTCGTTGCTTTATTTTTCTATGATTCAAATTGTTGTTGCTGGTATACCTTCTTCTGTATTATTACAAGGTGTACCTACAGGTGTGTGCTAACAGATTACTTCTGTAATCTTCTGATTTAAATTGTCTTTTGCAAGGTACATCTTCATTACTTTTTGGATCTGTGTAAGTAGTATTGATTCTATTTTTGGGGTGGAATTTTCTTAGTTTGAACTTTAATTTGCCAGGAAGAAACTGCAGCTGGGAGATATTTGCAGTCAGTTGTGACTAGACCTGTTTCTTAGCCTTTGTGAAATAGGTATCTGAAAGGAAGGAAGGCACTCCCCATTGTGGAGGGTAAGAGTTGTAGGTGATTGTTTCTGGATGGCACAGGTTTACTCCCACCCACCCTAAGCACATAACTTCCTTTATAGCAGGGTCTCTGACATCACTTCTCCAAAAATGCTAACAACATATATCTGTTCATATCCTTAAAGGCAGAACACACTGAATAGGGGGTAGAGACACTCACAAGCTTGCACACACTAAAACAAGAACAAAAAGCAAAAAAGCATCTGTAACTGGAAGGGACACAGACATGTGGGGAGTGGTGCAAATGCACTGGCTGTAGAGCAGCAGTCTTTCCGGAGACATTCTGGAGACTGCATTGCTACCCTATTTGCAGGCACCTCTCTTGTCTGAGGGAGGAGGTTGTTCATCTCCATGCTGACCTGGCAAGGATTTGGGAAACTTGCTCTACCACGGGACCACAGGCCACCACCACTACCTTGGGGTTGCCAAGAAAGAAAAGTGGTTGGACTACGGTGAGCTCAGGGAGGGTGAGGGTGGTGGAACAGAGGTGCATCCTCCAGTTGTGCATCTCCACAATTCATTCACCACTCTGGTGAAGCATGGTTCCTCTATGGAGGAACCTGCAGTATTGACCAAGGAGGATGCTGGGAACCTCCACAATGGAGACCCATAGGAGGGTGGCCCAGGACCCCACTGGGAGAAAACAACTCCTGGTGGGGACTCAGTTGTTAGGGGGGTAGAACTGGAGGAGGGAAGGGAAAGGAGGTAAGGTGCCTGCCTGGCATCAAGGCTTGGAGGGACAGGAAATGAATCCTCAGGATCATGGGAGCAGCGGCAAGGGGAGGGAGCTGGATGTCCTTATCCACCTAGGGATGAATGATCTGGCTGAGAATGGGATCAGAGCAGTGCAACAGGAATATGTGGAGTTGGGTAGGGGCCTTAGACAAGTGGCACACACGATAACTTTCTCAAAAGTGCTACCTGTCTATGGCATGGATTAGGCTAGGGCACTCCACACCATGGGATTCAATGACTGGTTGAAAATCTGGTGCAGAGCTCAGGGATTTGGCTTCATTGTGGACTGAGGTGGCACCTGGAGGGATGCAGCCTATACAGGCATGATAGTCTGCATCTATCCTGGAGGGGAACCAGGATCCTAGGAGATAGGTTTAAATGCTTCAATGGCAAACATTTAAACTAGCCAAGGAGGGAGGCACTGAAGAGGAGAAGGGAAATCCTAGTCCCCTCCCCAAAAATCAGGGTAATTAGTGATGTAAACACCAAGATACAGCAGTCGATAAGGAGAAGAGCAGGGGTAAATGGAGAAAAAAGACAAAGGTAGCAGGGATAGGGATGGGGTAAAAAGAAATATAGTCATAAAAAATGTAGGGTAATGAGTACCAATGCCAGTAGTTTAGGTAAAAAGATCCCTGAAATGGTGATCTTGATGGAAGAGGGATGCCTGGATATTGTGGCAGTCACAGAAACATGGTACACAGAGATCCATGACTGGGATGTCAGCATACCAGGGTACACAGTCTACAGGAGGGACAGGGAAGGACAAAGAGGAGGAAGTAGCTCTCTATGTAAGGGAAGGGATCAAAGCAACAGAACTAAAGGCTAAACAGGGAGGAGAGGAGGCACTGTGGGTCACCCTGGAGACTGGAAATGGCTCCACAATCCACACAGGGTTGTATACAGATCCCTGTCTCAGGGGGTGGAAATGGACAAGGAAATGATAGAAGGCATCCTTGGGATGGCAGAGAAAGGGGTGATATTGCTGATGGAGGACATAAGTATGCCAGATGTAGCCTGAAGCACCTTTGCTGCAGCCACATCCAAAAGCAGGGCATTCTCGATGCCTACAGGGGCATGCCTCAGACAGCTAGTTTTGGAACCCACTCAGGAGAGAGCATTCTAGACCTGGTACTCTCAAATAGGAATGGAGAGTGGATCTCTCATCTTGAAGTGGGTAGCCATCTGGGAACAAGTGACCACCAAACAGCGAGGTTCACGATAAACTGAGCTGTAGAGTCAAACCACACAAAAGTGAAGGTACTGGACTTCAGAAGGGTAGATTTTGTCAAAATGTGAGATGCCTCAGAAAAGCACTAGCAAACAGGCAAGAAGATGGGGTGCAGCAACAATGGGGAAACATCAAAACCGCCATCACAGAGGCAACAAGCCTTTGTGTGAAGCAAAAACAAATCAAAACAAAAGAAAAAAACACTATGGTTCTCAAAAGAAGTGGCGGGAAGGTAAGGAGAAAAGATAGCATTCAGGAAGTATAAGGAAACACAGAAGGAGCAGGACAGAGAACTGTACCAGTAAGGCAGAAGGAAGTGGGTAAGGCAGTCAGAATAGAAGGAGGCCCAAACTGAGGAATGGATAGCCAACTCAGTTAAGAAGGGGGATAAAACCTTTTATAGGTACATTAGGGAGCAAAGAAAGACTAAGGCAGGGATACTGAGGCTGAACAAAGAGGAAGGTGGTTGGGCAGAGAGCAACAGTGAAAAAGCAGGGATACTGAATGAATACTTCTGCTCAGTATTCACAATGGAAAAGCAGGAGGAAATTACCTAATCCTGTCAATAGAAGCAATCTGGATAGGGGAGTTGATATTAGTCCTTTCACAGAAGAAAGGGTTCTAAAAGAAATCTTAAAACTGAAGGTGGATAAAGCAATGGGGCCTGATGGATTCACCCCAGAATTCTAAAAGAACTAAGGGAAGAACTAGTAACACCACTGACTACCCTTTTTAATAAATTATGGGAGGATGGTGTGGTACCTAAGGACTGGAGGAGGGTGGATGTGATTCCCCTTCACAAAAGTGGGAGCAAGACAGAGGCAGGAAACTATAGACCTGTGAGTTTGACTTCAGTGGTAGGGAAAATGATGGAATCACTTCTGAAGGAAAGAATTGTTGAGTACCTAGAGGCCAGAGGGGCACAGGACCCAAGGCAGCATAGATTCACAGTGGGAAGATCATGTCAGACAAATCAAATTGATTTCTTTGACTGGGTGACCAAAGCAGTAGACCAGGGAGGGGCTGTGGACATGGCCTACCTAGACTTTAGCAAGGCATTTGACACACTTCTTTGCAAAAGATTAATAAACAAATTAGCCAGCCTGGGCATGGGTCCCAGGATAGTAGCCTGGATAAAACACTGGTTGGACAGCAGAACACAGCGGGTAATAGTAAATGGAGTCCACAGTGAAGAAAGGAAGGTTACTAGTGGGGTATCACAGGGTTCAGTACTGGGGTCAGTCCTTTTTAATGTCTTTATAAGTGACATTGCAGAGGGACTGGAAGGGAAAGTATGTCTCTTTGCAGATGACACAAAGATCTGCAACAGGGTTGATACACAGGGTGGGGTAGAAAGGCTGAAAAGGGACTTGGCAAGGTTGGCGGAATGGTCAAATGTATGGCAGCTTAGATTCAATGCAAAGAAGTGCAAAGTAATGCACCTGGGAAACAAAAACTAGGGAAGAGTACACAATGGGGGGTGAGATACTGACAACAACAAAAATGGAACGGACCTGGGGTAGTCATATCAGACGACCTAAAGGTGGGCCAGCAATGTGAGAAGGCAGTAAGGAGGGCTGGGGGGATACTGGGATGCATAGGGAGAGGCATCACCAGGAGAAAACAGAAGTTGTTATCCCTCTGTACAGACAGTTGGTAAGACCACACCAGGAGTACTGTGTTCAGTTCTGGAGACTCCATCTCTGCAAAACATAGACAGGGTGGAGGCTGTCCAGAGGAGGGCAACCAAAATGATGCAGGGTCTGCATCAGAATACAAATGAAGAAAGACTAAAGGAACTAAAGATGTATAGCCTTGAGGAAAGGAGGAAGGGGGGACATGATAGAACTTTCAAATACCTCAAGGGAATCAAAAAAGTCCAAGAGGGTAGCATCTTTCAGAAAAGATGTGCAAAAACAAGGGGCACAATTTGAAGATAGATAGGGGATGGCTCAGAGGTAATGTGAGGAAGTATTTCTTCACAGAGAGGGTTGTGGATACATGGAACAGCCTTCCTGAGGAGGTTGTAGAGCCACAACAGTGGTGAAATTTAAGAATGCAAGGGACAGACATAAGGCAATTTTAGGGGAGTAGGAGGAAGTAGGCTGTTGGTTAACTAGGATCTGCAGCTTATCCATTAGATAGGAAAATGGGCAGGCTAGGTGGGTCAAGCGGTCCTTATCTGCCGTCAAATTCTGTGTTTCTAAGCCTCCCTCGATCTCATCCCCTTCCCCTTGCGATGCTCAATAATGTGCAGCCCTGCCCTTCCTAGAGCTCCAGCTCACCTCCAGTTGCAACACAGCTACCTCACCAGAGTTCAACTTACAATTCAAGTAGGGCTGCACGAACCCCTAAAAGTTCTACCTTGCAAATTTTCTGAGTAGAACCCAAAAAAGTTCTACCTGGTTCTACCTAGTGGAACCCAGTAGAATTGGGTTCTATCAGGTAGAACTGGGTTCTAACATTTATAATCAAGTTCTACCAAGTAAAACCAGGTTCTACCAAATAAAACTAGTTCTACCATGTAAAAAAACAAGTTCTACTAAGTAAAACCAGGTTCGACATGGTATAACAAAGTTCTATAATATATAACAAAAAAAAACCTTAAGTTTACATGGTACTACTTAATTAAGAAATCCACAGAAGTATTGTTTTTTGTTTGGGAAAGTACATGTAGTACTAAGAATGGTATAAATACAGTTACGTATTGCAAAGCTTTGGTGCATAGGATTCTGTCTCGTTGCTGAAAGCTTTGCAAAACTTACCTTTCTTAAAGTTAGAATCTTAGTATTACATGTATATTCCCAAACATGCAAAATAAAATATGTGGATTTTTATAGTTAAGGAGAAACAGGTGGAATGAGCTTACTGCTTATATATTGTAGAACCACCTGGTTACCCAGCAGATGCTTAAAAATACTAGTGTTGAAACAGATTTAACAAGCAGTAAAGATTAGGGATGATGAATGACTCGTATATTATCCCTGACAACTTTACATTGATACATAGATACATAGCGTCGGCAGATAAGGGCCTGTGGCCCACCCAGTCTGCCCATTTGAGCTTGTAAGTTCAGTCTATGTTTTCCTAGAAGTCTGTTGCCCCTTACCCCTGACCTCCAGAATTCCTTCATGTCCATCCCATGCTTTCTTAAATCCCGTGATTGTTTCAGCCCCCATCACTTCCTCTGGCAGGGTGTTCCACTTGTCCACCACCGTTCTGTGAAGAAATTCTTCCTCACATTTCCTCTGAATCATCCTCCCTCCAACTTTATCCCATGACCTCTAGTCCTGGAACATTTTTTGCTTAAAAATAGTGTATTCCTGCACCCTGTTCCTCCCTGTAAGATACTTGTAGGTCTCTATCATATCCCCTCTCTCCCTCCTCTCCTCCAGGTAGTACATATTCAGTTCCTTCAACCTGTCCTCATAGGACTTGTGATGCAATCCATGTACCATCTTTGTTGCCCTCCTATGAACCTCCTCTACCCTGTCTATCTCCTTACGTTGGTAAGGTCTCCAGAACTGTACACTGTACTCCAGGTGGGGCCTCACTAGTGTCCAACTGAGTGAATTAGCCCTTCCTCGGATGCCCTGCCTATACATCACACCTATTTGCTTTACCTGCGCTTGGTCACTGTTTCCCTACCTTGAGGTCATCAGAGATGATAACCCCAAGATCCATTTCCTGCTTGGTGCATGCTATATCCTCACCCCCAAACTGATATATTGTGCCAGGTTTTGGTGCCCCATATGCATTATCTTGCACTTCTTTGCATTGAATTTCAACTGCCAAACCCTGACCATTCTTCAGTTTCTGCAGGTCCCTTCTCATTCTGTCTGCACTCTAGTGTGTCTACTCTGTTAAAGAGCTTTGTGTCATCAATAGACAGTGAAATTCTGCCTTCTAGGTCCTGCACACATAGTCACTGATGAAGATGTTGAATAGGACGGTCCAGCAATGATCCCTGTGGTACCCTGGTCACTCTTCCCTCTGTGGAGTGACAGCCATTTACCACCACCCTCTGTGTCCTGCCTCCCAGCCATTTGCCTTCCCACCCACACCTGTCCTGCCCACACCCATATTCCCCAGTTTGTGTAATAGTCATCTATGTGGCACAGTGTCAAGGACATGCATGAAGTCCAGATTGGCCAATATCCATGCCCTCCCTGATCTACCTTAGTCACCCAGTCAAAAAAATTCAATGAGGTTGGTCTGAAATGGCCACCTGGTGAAACCATGCTTCCTTGAGGTCCTGTAGTCAAGTGACAACCAGATGTTCCACCAGTCTCTCCTTCAGTAGTGCTTCCATGATCTTTCCCACTACTGAGGTAGAGGCTGACCCAAGTGTCACAGTTTCCGCTTCCTGTTTGCTTCCAACTTTTTGTATCGAGAGGACTACATCTGCTGTCCTCAGTCTTTGGGTACCTCCCTGTTTCCATTGATCGGTTAAACAGGATAGCCAGAATTCCAGCCACCACCTCTTAGTTCTTTAAGGACCTGGCATCACCCCATCTGGCCCCATTGCTTTATCAACTCTTATACTTCCAGTTCCTTGGTCCCTTCTGAGTAAAGGGACATTGTACATTTCTACCATTCTTATCACTTCTACTCCTTTCAGACCTATACTCTCCTCTTCCTCCCGTAAAGACAGGCAAACCTGTTCATAATATCAGCTTTACCCGTCATCCCTCCATATAGCACCATCTTCCTTCAGTCTCACATCCCTCCCTTTGCCTTTCTTTTTCATATGTACCTCTAAAGGTTTGTCCTCTACCCACTGATTTTGCAATGTGTTTTCTACCTGAGCTTTGGCATCCCTTACCAACCTCCTGTCTCTCTTTCTTCTCTGATACTTCTCCCTATCCCCTTCTTCCGTGTCTTTTTGCTGTTGCCTGAATGCAATCTTTTGGCTTTACTTTCTTCACTACCTCTTTAGAAAACCAATAGTATCCTCTTCCTTTTCATCTTACTAACCTCTTTATGCATAATTGGTTGCTCTTGTAATCTCCATTTTAAATACCACCTACTTTTCCTCAACCCCTGATTCTACCCATTCCCTCAATGACTCTCAAGTATCTCCCCATCTTCCCAAAGTCTGCCCCCTAAGATCCAGGATATATGTTTTGTGCCGTTTGGTTCTGCTCTTTCTGTGATTTCAAACCCTGACTAATAGTCACTATTCCCCAGATGCTCCCCATGTTACCCCATCACAATGTCCCTGTTTGTAGACAAGGTCCAATGTTGCATTCTGCAAAATTGGTTCCATAACCAGTTGTCCAGCACAGACTCAGGTATGGTACATCCCCAGCAGTCCCAAGGACCAAACACAGAACTGCAAAAAAAAAAATAAACTCTTCAAATAGTGTGCAGAGAAGGAAATGCAGTCCCCCATCTTTCAGGAGGTGAATAAGCAACAAAAAGAGAGTAACTATTTCAGACTCAATCAATGAATGTTTATTTCCAAAGAGGGTAGAAAGTGATAGCAATGTTTGTGCCCAAAGGTAAAAGAAATACAATTAAAACAAGCATTTGTCTATGTCGGATGTTGTCTTGCTGGCATTGGCATTGATTGTGCAGGAGTTAGAGAGATGCATAATAGAAATGTCAGTGCGGTATGGAGCTGACCACAACCCCACCCCACCCTGCAGAGACTGACAGGCTACGAGGTGTGCCTTTGGGTCGTCGGCCATAACGCTCATGCCGTTTCAGCTCACCCTAACCTGTAGACTCCAACAAGTGCCACTTTGTGCCTTGGGATCATCGGGCTTTACGCTTACCCCATTTCATAAGGAAATACAATGAGATGGGTGCGGTATAAGAAAATGGGGTGAACCTTAGGGCTCAAGAGTCAAAAGCACACCTTCATGCCTGTCACTGGCTAAAGGGTGGGTGTGGGTGGAATAGCATGAGTATTACAGCAAATAATCCAAATTCACTCCCCTGATGCATGTCAGTCTCTCCAGAGTGGGACGTTATGGTTAGAAACCCTAATGCCCTGGGCGTTTGATGGTATTTGCATTCCAGATTTTCAACCTGGGCTTTCTGTGACCCCACCTCATGAAAGCATTTGGGATCTCTGCTCATGAACAGTGGCAATATGATTTTATTAATCTGTCCCAAACGTTGATTTCTCACAGCGACTGCGCCATTTTGCACCAGATGTGTGAAAACACAGTTTGGGCAGGATGTGAAAAATGACAGCTGTGCTGTTCCATAAGGAGGTGTGAAAAAATGGCAATGTTGAAATTCTGGAATGAAACTATTAAAAATTTTAGAAGTTATGAGCATGCGTAGGAACTGTGCAATGCACGCTTGTAACACAGTCATGTTTTGGAATTGTTTCACCAAATTTGCAACATAGGCTTTTTAGAGCCCGCTCATGAACAGTGGCACTGTCATTTTATTAACTGGTCCCAAAGGTGATTCCGTGTAGTGACCGTGAAATCACTTTTCGGGACTGAATAACAAAATTACAGTGACTGATTTCATGAGGAGGGTTCCGTGAACCTCATGTTGAAAATTTGGAGCCAAAAGTCAAAAATATGGCTGAGATATTCACCTAAGTTGACCTGCCCATTGATGCCATTATACAGCTTACCAGCATTTCTGCAGTTCTGGTCAGCTTTGAAGACTGCAGATGTGTTCCCACTCCAGGGAAGATCATGGTGCCAGACCTCCAGAGGTATGTATGAATGACAGGGGTGTGGGGAGATGGGGTGTGCAGAGGGTGGGTGCAGGTTGGAGGAAGGGGGTGCTCCGAACTCAATGATGAACCTTTTTTTTTTTCAGGAACAGACATTGCAGGAAGGTTTTCTTTATTTACAGGTGAAATAAAACAACTGCTTGGCACACTGGGGTAGGCTCCCAGAGTGCTCCATGACTTTGTGGGGGTTATGCTTGGCACACTGGGGTGGGCTCCCATTGTGCCCCATGACTTTGTGGAGGTTATGCTGGCCACACTGGAGTGGGCTCCCAGCGTGGCACCCAATGGGGGTGGGGCAGGGCAGGATAATGCTGACGCAGTTGGCTTCAGAACACACAGAACACACTGGGATGAGCTCCCATTGTACCACACAATCTTGAGGGGGGTTATAAATATGTCAACTGGGGGATTGGGCACCCCCTGTAGTCAATTTCTAAGGATTGTGAGAGGAGGATGGTGACAGCTGATGCCATGTTTATTGAAATGTTTCAGCAGGCAAGGCACACCCTGCAATGACGGGGTGCTCCCTCATTGTGGTGGTGAATTTTTAAGTTGGTGGCACGCTTCTCAACTGCTGTGATAGACAGCATGCTCATTCATTGGTGCCACAGAGACAAGCCCTAAAGCAGTGGTGGCATTAGCCACAACACTGCCACACCTCCACAACCTGCTACTCCAGCAAACTGCCACAAAATGTTGTTTGTGCAAGACAACATAAAAAGAGGAAAAAAAGGAATTTGATTGACCTTTTTATATCAAAAATTAATAAAAAGGAAGTGATAACTAATTTCTTTTTAACAACTAAAGATAGTAAGGACTGCCCAAATATAATGAATGAAGGGGCCGCTAATCTGAACAGTAACAGTAGTAAAGAGGCATTTAACTCTCCTTCTCAAGTCAGTAATGCAATTCTGTAAGTTTACTGAGAAATGCAAAAAACAAAAACAAGTGTAGATGTTTAGCCTTTGAATATCTCTAACACATCTTATGACTCATTAAAGAGCAGCCAACATATTGGTAAAACTTTGGAAACTATAATATTTAGACACAAGTCAGCTTATATTTCATATACCTTGTACAGATTTCTCCTCCCATTATTTATTACCGCAAATTCCCACAAAACAAGATCTTTATCCCTTAAAGTTCATCTGTTTCTATAGCTTGTTCCCTACTTGAAATTATAATGCCCTGTTGTAACATCACAGTCTGTTGCTGTGGGAATAACTGTGGTGTCACAAGCACAGTGTTATGGCATCAGGTTGGGAAGAAGCAATAGGAGGCGATGAACCCTCAAGAAATAACAACAATCATGTTTTTGGAGCAAATGATCTTAGTAATAAGTAATGGGGATAAGGAATAATGAGCTGGGGAGATCTGTAATCTGCTTTGTGTTCAGATATTATGTTTTTGAAAGTTCTTGTTGAGGTGTAGGTGGCTCTTTAAATTTCCAGATCTTCTACCTAAAGAGCATTACAATAACATGAAGACACACACTTGCCCATATACGATTTTTGACCAGCTAAATTAACAGGCAGAACGTGTTGTTCTAGATTCAAATGTAATTAATCAGTTACCCACTATTATGTGTAACTACACTCTAAAAGCACTAGTTCATGCCCATATGTCCATGCCTTGCTGAAAGCTCTGAATGAAATTAGATCTAAACTAGAACAGTTCCAAACTGAAGGCTTTGCTAAACTGAATGAATTACAAGAACAGTTCAGTGAGCAACAAGGTTCCAGGAAGTATTTAAATATATATTTTTCAACAGTCATCATTCCAGATCCACCCCCCCCGAGTAAAACCTAAGAAAAAAGAGAAAGTCAAAAAAGAGAAATACATAGAATAAAAAAGAGTTAAACAAAATTAACCTCTCTGACCCTGAAAATGAGAATAATAAAAAAAGATTAACAGAATTACAGAAATAAATATAAATAAAGGTACTTCAATGTTTGTGGAATAGCAAAGGGGTATATAGTGGTTGTGTAACTTGTAATACTTTTTGTGGATTAACTCTGTTCCCACCCTTGAGTAGCAGGAATGTAGGTAGGAATTTTTAGGGAACAGAAGGTCCCAAAAGATACCTTATCCAACTCATGGAGAGGTGACTCCTGGTACTCAGGAGAGGGAAAACCCAGGTGGTGGAATCCTCTGAGGACCCATGGCCGATGGTCTGCCCATCCTCTTGACTTACTAAAGAAGGATCTAGGTTCTAGTAACCATGGTTAATTTGAGGAAGATGAGTTGCTTGAAGAGATGATGGTTCATCCTTGATCCAGGGATGATATAAGTGGAATGATGCTCCTGAGGTTGAAGAGCAGGTCATTTCTGAAGACGCTATAGAATGCTATGTGTGAAGCGGATCCAGTTGAAGAAGGGAGAATGAAGTCAAGAATTCTGAGTGAAGTATGCTTGTCCAAAGGGATTGCATGATCCAAACGGCAAGCCCTGCTGTGATACTAAAGGCGTTGGGGACTTTTTGAATTTGGCACTGTCTTGCCCTGTCCTTTGTCTCAGCAATCTGCAATCACTCTGATTGCCCACTGTTGTTGCCCACCTCACAAGCCTTCCTGACTAAGGAGAGCACGACCCCAAAGAATCTTGCCACTTGCTGATGGAGGGGAAGTGAGGGAGACCTGAACTGGAGGGTCCCCCCTCGCATTTTCTACCAAGGAAATGTGCTTTCTGCCAAGGACTGATACCCGAGTGGAGGTGCCAGCTTGAGTCGCAAGTTCCGGTGGGCCTCCTCAGGTAAAACGCTTCGGGACTTACATGAAGCATTATTTTTTCTGGACAAACAAAACACCCCTGTTGATGCAGGAGACCTCACAAATCTACCTAATTCCTGGCATTCCTCCATCCCAGCGGCAAGCCCTGCTGTGATACTAAATGTGTCGGGGGACTTTTTGAATTTGTCGCCATCTTGCCCTGTCCTTTGTCTCAGCGATCTGCGATCACTCCGATTGGCCACTGCTGTTGCCCACCTCACAAGTCCTCCTGACTAAGGAGAGCATGAACCCAAAGAATCTTGCCACTTGCTGATGGAGGGGAAGTGAGGGAGACCTGAACTGGAGGACCCCCTCTCGCGCTTTCTACCAAGGACACGCACCTTGTGCCAAGGACTGATATCCGAATGGAGGTGCCAGCTTGAGTCGCAAGTTCCGGTGGGCCTCCTCAGGTAAAACACTTCGGGACTTACATAAAGCATTATTTTCAGCACCCCCACCTGCCCTTTTCCCTCCTCCCATTAAATCATCACTTGCCCCACCCACAGGCCTTGCTGTAGCCTGCTGGCTTGCAGGGGGCAGTGCTGTACTGATACTGCCTTATACTCAGTCAAGCTAACTGTACTACGATTTATGGAGCTCCTCTCCTAGTGCTTCCTGATCTCTTTCACTGCCTATGAACTGTAATCTCGATCTGCTTGCACCATTCCTCTATTCTAATGAACCTGTCCTGGCACTCTGTGTAAACAGTAATTGTTATTTGCCCTCTCTGGTCTCTCGTAGTACTTGCCAGTTGACCAAGCCAGACAGGACCTGTCTCTCCGTGACAATTATCACTGTCAGGCTAATGACTAATAGCGTTACGGTTATTACAAATGTGTTTATTGTATTTGCAAGCCCAGCTAATTTGAATAATAATATTACAGTTTATTACACAGGCGATTATTGTAATTGCAAGTCCACCACTGGGCACATCAGTACCTGCCCTACTCTGACCTCAGCCAATACTCTGCCCCACAGTCCCACAGGGTTCTTGTATCCCTGCCCAAGGGACCCTCCATCACTGCATTGAACTCTGGTGGTTACCTCATACTCCACCCAGCCTCCACGCAGGTTCCTGTTCCTCATTTTCCCTAAGGTGTTCTTACTCACTCACATCCTTCTGACGTGGGTACCCTGAGAACAACTGTGCTCTGCCTCTAAATGGAACCTCCCAGGGTAGTCCGCTTTCCACCCCCTCCCTGCAATGCACTTTAGCTGTACTCTTCCTGAACTTGTGTCCTCCATATTGCCACTGCCCCTGACTTGGTCAGTGACTGAGAATGGACCCCCTTGTGCCGCAACTGATTTTACCTTCTCTAACCTCCTAGCCAACGCTCCGAGTCCCTACTATCCTACTAGTGGACTGATACCAAGATTCATCCTGTCTCATACCAGAATCGTGAGACATCAGGTTTGTAAGTCAATGACCAGGAGGCCCCCTCAGAGGACACCTCCAGTGGCTATTCCTACCGACCCTTACCCTAGCTGGAGACATCAAACCAAACCCTGGCCCCTTCACCCCAGCCTCTGAAACTCCTCAGGAATGGCAGCTGGGCAAGGGACTGAAAGTGGCTCACCTTAACATTCGTAACCTACTTCCCAACCTGGATAAGCTCACTGCATGGGTCACTCTCTATAAGCCCGACATCATGGGGATAACAGAGACCTGGCTGAAACCCCAGGTTCCTGATTCAGCCTGTGGGCTTCCTGGCTATGAGTTCAAATGGTTGGATAGGACTGGAAGCAAAAGAGGAGGAGGCATCCTGATTTACTATAGGAGCTGCCTCAATGTATCTCTAGTAAACCACCGTCCCTTGCAGCTGTCTCCCTGTGAGCTGCTTCACACCGTGCTCCTACTCGGCAATGCTAAAAACTGCACGTGATGTGTACCTACAACTCCCTTAAAGGAGGGCTCCAGGGCTCACCCATATCCTGACACTTTCAGGCCCTGTACCAGAGACAATGAAATCCTAATCCTGGGAGATGTGAACCTAAATTGGGCAGGGGATAATGTCAGGCAGTTCGAGGCCCTGCTTGCCACCCTAACCCTGACGCAACTTGTACAGGCGCCCACCCGATGGATGGCTAATGGAACCACCAGCACCCTTCTGGACTGGATCATGTCAAACCATCCTGAGAGGATCTCCTCTGTGGGGCCACTATCCAACTCCATCTCAGACCACTCTCTGATCTTCTGTGTATGGAAAATCCCTCCCAAAGGTCTCTCATAAAATCATCCCATCTGAAACTTCACTAGGTTTGATCCGGATCTATTCACGGAGGAATTTAGGCTCATCGACTGGTCAGGAGTCTACAGTGCCCATGATCCCTCCACTGCTGTTGCAGTGTTTCTCAACTCCTTTGTGGATCTGCAAGACAGGCACGTCCCTATCACTAGACGAAGGGTCCGGGGGACGGCCACACAGTGGCTGCATGGGGGCCTCCTCACCCTCATGTGAGCGAGGGACAAGTGCTGGGGCTGCTTCAATTGCTCACATGACCTGACCCTGCTTCAACAATACAGAAAACTCAGAAATGAGTGCAAAAAAGCCATCAGGGGGGCTAAAAGAGAGTTCTGTAAGACTGCCCTTCTCAGCTCTGCTATTGACCCCAGACAGTTTTGGAGAACCATAAAAACCCTGGTTAGTGGTCATTCCAACTCTGGAGTTACTGACATGATCATTGGAGGAGCTTACTAACGCTCTCAACTCCCATTTCACCGACCTCGCTGCAATCTTCCCATATGCACCAATTGCCAGGAGTGACAACTGACCCGCTTCCATGGACCAGCAGGAGCCTGGCCCACCCAGTACTCCCTTCCACCTAAGGGTGGTGTCAATAAACAAGGTATGGTCCCTTCTCAAAGGCCTCTCCCAGCACTTAAGCCCTGACCTAGATAACCTGGAGCCCAAGCTTCTCAAACAGAGCCCCTACATTGCCTCCCCGGTGGCCCACATCTTTAAACTGTCCCTTACCTTGGAACAGATCCCAGATATCTGGAAGGTTGCCAAGGTCATACCTTTGCTAAAGCAAGGCAATTCTAAAGTCCCAGAGAACTACTGACCTATAGCCATCCTTTCAGCTGTCAGTAAGCTTCTGGAAAAGGTTGTAGCCAAACAACTCACAGAGCATATCCATAGCCACGAACTGCTGTCTCCCACCCAACATGGCTTTTGCAAAGGGCACAGCACTACCATGGCACTGATCTCTGTCTCTTCCAGCATCAGAGCAGCCATGGACCAGGGACAACTCTCTGGAGTGGTGTTCTTTGGCTTATCCAAGGCCTTTGACCTTGTGGACCATGATCTGCACTGCAAGCAGATGAGGTCCCTTGGCTTGTCCCTCCTGCACTGGAATGGGTCACTGACTACCTGCATGGCACAGAACAATTAACTAAATTCAATAAAGTCCTCTCGCCCCTGCCCATCACATCTGGAGTCCCTCAGGGCTCAGTGCTGGGACCCTTACTCTTCTGTTTATTAACAATCCCCCTGCTGTGGTTACCAGGTGCCGGGTTACCATGTACGCGATGATCTGGTCCTCTGGCTCACTCCCATGATACAGTCTCTAAATCGCCACCTATCAGAGGACTTCAAGAACATTCAGGCATGGCTCACCAAACAGAAGCTGGTCCTCAACCAGAAAAAACCCAGGCTATGTTATTTGGCTCATCATCCAAAATTCAGGCCTCCAGTCCCTCTGCAAATCGACTGTGATGATGGTACCTCCCATCCCACGGTGACTTCCCTCAAATATCTCAGTGTGACGCTGACCCAACTGGACCTGGGGATCCACATCCACAATGTTTGCAGAGGGTAAACTGTTAGCTGGGGCTGGCCTACAGGGCTAGGGTACAACCTTACCCTAGAGGCTTGTCTGGCTGCTGCCAAGGAAGTATTACTCCCTTCCCTCAGCTATGGTCTCCACCTATTTGCTCATACCTCTAAGGCTCTCCTTAAGAAGTGGAGCATGACATACAACAACATCTGCCGGTTTGCACTGGCCTCCCCACTTCTCACCCATCACTGCAAACTCTACAATACGCTAGGTTGGCTGTCCCCGACCAATCACCTCAAGTTTGGTACTGGGTGCTTTATGAGCAAGGTGATCAGCACTGGCACCCCCTTGGAACTGGCCCAGCTCCTCTCCCCAGCTGATCTCTCACCCTACCCCTTGAGATCTCAGGGCCCAGGACTACTAAATGTACCACCACCTGCACCCTTATGGGTGACAGGGGCTTAAGCTCATACACCTAGGCTCTGGAATTCCTTCCCTGAAAGGTTCACACTGCCTCTTCCCATAAAACCCCTTCAGACCTCCCTGTGGGAACATCTCAAGCTGGCTTTATGCTGTGAATGCCTAAAGCCACCTTTGCACATAGTCCTGGATGTCACAAGCCAGGTGGCACACTACTCCCTGAACCACAGCCTGAACTAATGCACTACATAATGTCTGATGTCTTGTTGACCCTATGCACCTTATCTTCTGTTGCTCTGTTGAATATGTACCTAATTCACAAAATATATCTTGCCCCCCCATCTTGTTGACTCCTTGTACCTAACCACGAGATGTATAAGTATTTGCTCACCCGATTTGCTGTATTGATGTACCTGTTATACCTGTTGTACTCTCCCGGGTTGTTCCTGAAAATAGGCATAAAACTTGTCTAGTGTACCTACTCGGTAAACAAAAGCTAAATAAATAAGAGCAAGGAGAGCATGATTTGATCAATATGGTATGAGACTGTGAATGGTGGGAATGTGACAATTTGTGAAGCCATAAGTGAAAGGTTCAAGTTGTTTAAGGTTTGACTGTCGAGGTAAGTCTGGAAACAAAGAATTTAGTAGTGAGCAATGAGTGGCTACGTAAGTATCCATAGTAGAAACTGAGTAGAGGAGAGTCTATGGGTGCCTTGGAAATGATGGTCCTTCCTTGATCCATGGATGATGCAAATTGAATGATGATCCTGAGGATGAAGTGTAGGTCTTTTCTGAAGGAGCAGTAGAATCCTAAGTGTGAAGCAGATCCAGTTGAAGAAGCACGAATGGAGTCCAGATTTCCAAGGTGATGAAGGATGGGTGTCCAAAGGGATTGCAGGGGCGTAATGAGCTGGGAGAGCGTAATTTGACCGACGTGCTACCAGACAGTGAACGATAGGAAATGTGATGATTTGTAAAGTCATAGGTGAATGATCCAGTCTGTGTAAGGTTTGATGTTCAAGGTAGTCTGGAGGTAAGGAATTCAGTAGTGAGCGATGAATCTCTAAGCAAGCATCCATGAAGTAGCAATGAGTAGAGAATTTATGAGTGCCTGATGGAAGTAATGCCGAAAGTGATTAGTAGACAAAGAGAAGAATATTTGCAGATGAGGTCAAGATGGTAACCAAATATATGTGGCAAATGATTGGAAGTTCTGTAGCAGGGATTTGAAGGCTTCTTTGGGCATGATATCATAACTATACTTGGAAATGCTCTGTGGGTACTCTGGCAGAAATGCTTGCAGTATTTCGGTGACTTGATTGTCTGTGAGATACGCTGAGGTGGCGTATTGTTGGTTAAGTTCACATGTAATCTGAAGCCGAAATACTTGAGAGATGCTTGGAGGTGGATATATGGAACAGTGTGTAGGCTGATTTGGAAGTGCGGCAAGTAGTGTGAAAAGCAAGGGAATCGTAGTGCTATGGCTGATTAAGACTGGTTGGGAGCAAGACTGGGTTAGTGAATTTACCTTAATGGTGCAAATTTCTGGACGGAATTGGGAAGAGCCTGTTCTCAGTGATAGTCTTTACTGGAGAGCTTAATGTCAACAGTTCATGAAGGAAAGGCTGGAGGGTCTGCTGGAAGGGCAGTTAACTCGACTGAAAATACTAGATGAAGATGTGCAGATGATTGTATGAGGAATAGTGATAACCAGGAGCCAAAAATAATGGTTTGGATAGAGTGGCACTAGTAAGCAGCTAGGCAGTGGAGATCCAATGAAGAATATTCTGAATGGCAGCTGAGAAGGTTTTAAAACAAGCAATGTCTGTTGAGGAAGTAGGAGTCCAATAACATGCGCAAAAATTTAGGTGATGAGATAAAGCTGCGGAATGAAACTAGGTAATGTCTGAGGTGCCAAGAGGTATCTTGTGAGACCTGAGATCCAGAAAAGTGGTGATGATGGAGAGTAATTCAGAGCATAACAGAAGAAGTTACATCCTTTCTGTGCAAAAGAATAGCCTGAGAGGCATGGTAGACAGGAAAGCCAACAGAGACTGAATGGGCAGGATTCAGAGGGAGTATCCAATGAAGAGAGATGAGAATGTTTCTAGTGTCCAGTCAAATGAGAGTCTGGAATGATCGAGGGGAGCTGATTGGGTAGTATGGAAAATGTTAAATTAACGTAAGAGTTTCTGAGGCATGTTTGCCAATGAATGTGTCTTAGAAGTAGTTTCCTTGGAGGTCACGTGATGTAGGTACTGACTGCAGGCTTCTCTTGGTTGCTCCAGCCTCCCGATTGCTATTTACATTTATATTTGAGCTGAAAGTAAAGCAAGTAATTAGAAAAGGTGGAGAAGGACGTCTAAAAGGGTCGTTTCACTTCAAGATTACATACTGTCTCAAATGGAGGTGGAAATGAAGAAGAATTTACCAAAAAGAACATCGCCCTCCACCCCCGAGAAAGGCCCCAAGAAGCCTAGACTCTCAAGTACAGCTTACCCAGGGGAAGTATATGCTAATCCAGCTGAGCAAGAACCATTAACCTTGGCTAGGTTTCGAGCCAAATTCATGCCTTTCAAAGATGAGCTCACATCTTTGACCACTGAAATTAAAGCATTATCGCTTACTTACTAGAGGGTGGTGGAGCCATGGAATGCACTGCCTAGGGGGCTGGTGGAGGCAGAGACAGTGGAGGGATTCAAGAGGGGCTGGGACAGGTACGGGGAAGGGTTCTGGAAGCAAAATCCAATGTAGCAAGAATATCTGGGACTGTGAAGGGAGAATCCAGAGAAGGCGAGGGGGGCAGCAAGGTCAGCACCCAGGGTATGGGCTGACCAATTGAGCAGACTCAAAAGACCATCAGGCCTATTCTGCTGGCATTTTAGTATGTTAGTACTTTGGAGGAAGTATCACAATGAACCTCGGACTCTGAAGCCAAAGTTTATTCTCTGGAAAAAAGAGTTGATAAAATTGAGCTGGATCTGGTAGCCACGAGACAGAAGATCACCAGGATCGAAGCTAAACTGGAGGACCTCGAGGGTCGAAGTAGAAGAAACAATGCAGTCCTGATAGGATTGCCTGAAGTTGAGAGGGCACGATGTGATTGTTTTATCCAGAAATTTGTAGAGCATGTTGCTGGTCCCTCACCTTTTGGGGCTAAGTATTTTATAGAGAGGGTACATAGGGCCCTTAGACCACCTCACCCACCTGGATCGCCACAGAGACCCCTGATCTTCAGGTTTCTCAATTTTCTCGAGCGCCAGCACTTCTTGAAGAAAGTAAGGAGACACAAGATATCACCTGGGAGGGCAGGAAAGTAAGAGTTGGCCATGATTTCCCAGCCACTGTCAGGCAGCGATGCACCACTTTTCATCCTTATGTCTTGAAATTAATAGCAGCTGAATTCGATTCAAGATGCTGTATCTGGCTGTTTACAGGTTCTAATCTTGGGTGTCTGGCATAACTTCAACGATCCAGAGGCAGCTCGCACTGGCTTAAAAGAATTGCTTCCTGAGTTGTTCCATGAAGTTTGAGTTTCCTTTAGCACCAGTTCTGAAGTTAAAAAGTACTTCATGGTGTTTTGGCTGGGAAAACAGTTTTAGAAATCTACCCCTTTTTATCCAGAAAGAGAAATGTTTGCAGAAGTAAGCCAGCTGGTATCCCCCATTTGCTTCCTGCTTCTGTAAAACAAAAGCAAGAGAGGCATAACATCAGGATCTGAGATTAAAAGGGATTGGACTTAAGTAATAAACTGTGTAGATCTTCATAACAAAAGATCTAATGTGTGTTTTAGCTCCCGATGTAAGAAGGGGATATAGCTTGCATTGCTTATTGTGATTCTGAGAGGGGACCAGTAGGCCAAACTATAGTTTTGTGTAACCTGTTGGTACTATTTATATGGGGCACCAAACAGAGTTTTGTCCAGAATTTAATCTTTAAGGGGCTGCAGCTATATTATACCCGCTCTACGTGTGAGTAGCCTTTTCTCCTAAGTTTAAAACTAAAGGCTACTTTACAATACTTTGGTCGGGAAAGCAGCTTCAGACATCTGCTCCTTTGTCTCCAGAAAGAGAAATGATTGCTGAGAAAATGCCAGAGGGTTCCTCCTGTTGGCTTCCTGGTTTTTCTGGCAGAACAAAAACAAGAGAGGCAGGACATTAGTATTTGAGATTAAAAGGGGTCAGATTGAATTAAAAATTATGTAAAACTTCAAAGCAAAAGATCATATTTCTTTGTAGCTCCCGAGGTAGGAGGGGAACATTGTTTGTATTACTCGCTGTGATCGCTTGAGGGAGTCAGCAGACCATATTATACTTTTATGTAGCAGGCTGACACGACTTATATGGGGCATAAAACAGGATTTAGTTTGGAACTTAATCTTTTAGGGGCTGTAGGTAGATTAGACCAGTTTTTATTATTTTGTCAGGGTTCTTAAACTACCAAAGAACCACAGCATAAAATGTCACCTTTAGAGGGACACAGCCTTTTAGGATCTTATTAAAACAAGCCTATACATGTTTTCTTTGGTGTGTGTTAGTTTTAGAGGTTATTCAAATTATGTTTAGATTGTATCTACCTTGCCCTATACTGCTAAATTTGCATTGAGGGTTACCAAGGGTGGCTGGGGAGAAAAGCAATGGTATTGGTATGCTGCAGAGCGAAACCTGTGATAGGTTGGAGGGGGTGGGTTGGTAGATTAGTGTTGTATTTTGATTGTTGTTGGGGGAGGTGGGAGGGTTAATTGGGGAGGGGGAGGGATTCAGCACAGCTCTCTTAAGTTTCTTAGGACTGAGTAATCTGGGAGTACATTACCTGTTCAAGTTATATTGCAAGAAACGAGTAATAATGGCTAATGTTATCAAGATTGCAATGTGGAATGTTAAGGATTGAGACAACGTGTGAAACAATATAAGGTTCTTAAGCACCTTGCCTTGCTGTCTATAGAAATTGCATTAATACAAGAATCACATTTATTGGACTCGGAGGCAAATTGCATGAGAAGACAACAAATTACTTATGTATTTTCCACAGGGTTGCCTCAACAGGGCCAGGTATTGATTTTAATTAATAGAAAAATCTCTTTGTTCTTAAGTAGGTGCTTAGGACCCAAGGTCAGTTTCTGTTCATTCATTGTATTTTATATGCCACCGAGATTCTCCAGGAAGTCTTTATGGGCCTAATGTAGATTCTCCCAATTTTTTCATGCAGTTAGTTGAACTCCTATACCCATTTCTGTCCCTACTGCTTATCATAGGGGGTGATATAAACACCGTTATGGATCCATTAATGGATCGTTCTTCTCCTCTGAGGAGAGGCTGCTCTCTGGCTCAAAGGGCCCTCCAGGAACTCATAGAACATTATGTGCTGTGTGATGTTTGGAGGGTATTACACCCCTCAGAGAAGGAATTCACTTTTCTATCACCAGTACATAAAACTGCTACACATATTGACTATATTTTTCTCTCTCAAGCCCTTCTTCCAGGAGTAACAGAAGCCTTTATACAGTCGGGTCCACCCTCCGACCATTCACTGGTAACATGTCAGCTTGCCCTTTCATTTCTTCCCAAGAAATCCTCCCAGTGGAAGAGCAAATACCAAATGTTAAAGGATCCCACATAGTTAAAACTATTTATAAACATATAGACCATTTTATAGATACCAACCTTCAATCTATCTCCAGACCAGAATTAACATGGGGGCTCAAAGCTTTCATTAGGGTGTATTAATCAGTATGGCTACACAAAGGAAAAGAAACTTCTCTCTTGAACAAATTCATTCAAAAGAATCACTACTTTCCCATAATTTTTCAGAATCCCTTCAGCAAGAGCTGGTAAAATTAAATGAGGTTTATTTGAAATATTATGGATAAAGCTAATTCGCTATTCTGAAAGCTAAAGCAAATTACTGAGATCAGGAGAGAAAGCAGGAAGGTTGTTGGCACTCGGATTAAACAACTGGAAATGAATAGATATATTCCTTCAATCCACTCCCAATTAGATGGTATCCTAAAAACATCTCAGGAGGATATAGTCCTGGAATTCCAGTGGTATTATACAAATGTATACAATTCTAGGATAAATTCTTTGTCAAAACGGAGCCTAGACACTTACTTAGGGGAGTCTGGTTTATCTTTGCTTTCTGAGCCTCAACAGAAATTACTAGTATCCCCAATATCATCTGAAGAAATTCTCACGGTTATTAAAAATTTACCTTCAGACGAATCACCTGGTCCAGATGGTTTCTTGGCTAATTTTTATAAAGTATTTCAAGAACTGTTATTACCTTTATTAGTACCTTTATTTCAGTATATTTTATCGGGTGCGCCTGTGGACCCTCCTTTATGGGAGGCTTTGATAGTCCTCATATTGTAGCCGGGAAAGAACCCAGAATTACCCATGAGTTATCGCCCAATATTCCTGATGAATCAGGAAATCAAGATATTAACTAATATGTTAGCGGATCGTGTTGCATTAGTGCTGCCTGATCTATTGGACCCAAACAGGTGGATTCATGAAAGGGCGCCTTGATGGACCACCTCCGAACTCTGTTGCACGTCCTTTCAGTATACAAGGATGCCTCATTTCCAGCTGTCTTGGTTTCTCTGGATGCTGAGAATGCGTAGGGTAGACTGGGATTTCTTATTTAGGGCCCTTAATGCTTATAAGTTCCCTTTACTATTTCAAAATTGGGTTAAAGCTCTTTACAACACTCCCTTGGCTTGAGTAGTGGCTAATGGGGTCATATCCGAAAGATTTATGTTAAACTCAGGAACAAGACAAGGCTGCTCACTATCTCCTTTACTTTTTAATTTATATTTAGAGACCCTTATTCACTGACTTAAATCTTCCCCGATGATTCAAGGAATTACTATTCAGGGATACGAGGTTAAAGTATATCCCCACAACCAATTATTACAATTATCGTACCCTGATAAGTCAGATCCTGCTATGTTATCCATCATAGAAGAATTTGCCAGTTTTTCAAATTACAAATTAAAGATTGAAAAATCACTTGTCTTCCCCTTAACTATAAAGTGCTTAAATCAAGTGTTATAGAGACAGATATGTCCTGGGCACCAAAATCTTTAAGATACTTGGGCATTCAAATTACCAGGAACCCAGCCTCACTTCAAAAGTTGAATTTGGATGCCCTGGTAAATATTATAGGCGCAGACCTAGACAGGTGGGCCAAACTATCTATCTCACTGTGGGGCCAACTGAACTTGATTGAAATGAATGTTTTTGGGCCGGCCCGGTGGCGCTGAAGGTTGAGGCACTGGACGCCACACCTCGCGCCATGTCGGCGACCCGTGTTTGGGAGCGGGCACGGGTTGCCGGGGTCGGCTGGGCAGAGATGGATCGAGCATCCGGAGGACTGCTCTCCATCTCCGCGGGTGGGATTCGGTCGGCCAGTGCTTGTCTGACCTCTAGTGGAGGCTGGGGATTGACAGCACATAGCCAGCAGATAAGGGAGGGTGGGACGTGGCATACGCTTGACTAGTGCGCGACACGGAGCGCGCGCGACTCAGTCACTGGCGTCATTGCACGCCATGCCCGTCGGGAGGAAAAACTAAGAAAAATGAGTGCCCGGCAGCACGACGTCATTCACTGGTGCCATTCCTGGAGGATGTCTCCCTGGCATGGATCCGTTGTGGTGGGTCGAGTCACTCCTCACCACCCTGCCGCGAAGGGTAAGTTGCGGGGTGTGGAAGGGAGGGGGTCTCA
Organism: Neoceratodus forsteri; assembly: GCA_016271365.2. NCBI lineage: Eukaryota > Metazoa > Chordata > Ceratodontiformes > Ceratodontidae > Neoceratodus > Neoceratodus forsteri. The sequence continues at coordinate 246,265,082 of JADMNL010000026.1, read as the reverse complement.
TGTCCGGGGATGGCACCAGGGGAACGATGGAGTGCGGGGGGGGTTGTAGCCGGAGCTCCGAGGAGAAAATAACACCCACAAAAAAAAAAAAAGAATGTTTTTCCTAGGATTTTTTACCCTTTGTATTTGCTTAATAACTGGATGCCTTTAACCTGGTTCTGTAAAATCAACGGCCTGATTACAAAATTTATTTGGGTAATAGACAACCTAGGATTGCATTCTACAAGTTAGCGTCACCTAAGGACAAAGGGGGTCTCCATCTCCTGCATTTGACTTTTTATTATTGGGCGAGTCACATGGTTAAATACATGAGATGGGTGGAACAGACGAGAGAAGTTAATCCCTCTGTCTTTATTCCTATTTGGCTCTAAATTGAGTTGTCTCTGATTAAAGAGAGTGGTTTCTAGCCGGTGTTGCTGCTTCATATCAGGCCGGGTGCCCTTCCCTTAATTTTGAAATCAACCCCCACTGCGACATCGGTCAGAGTGCACTCCCAGATATGCCTCTTTATGAAATATAATCACACCTTAGACTTAGCTCAACCTATCAGGGGTAACACAAATTTAAGAATAGATATTAAGCCAATCATGCCTTGGTGGCTTCCTCAATTGGAAGGTGCTAAACTCTCTCAGCTTGTTACCTTGGGCAATTCATGGCTTTCAATTTTTGAAATCCTAAATAATTTCAACATCCCTAGTAAATTTGTGTTTAAAGTTTTCCACTTTAAATATCCAATAATGAAGATGTTTGGGCAGAACCTGCCCCAAAAAAGTATGAAAACTTTCCTGGACGAACTCTCAGCTACGTCTTGTATGGCCCATTCTTTGTTGAATATGTATAAAATTTTATAAAATTATAAATATCCGACTAGTTTTGTACCTGAGAGGTAATGGGCTTCATGTTTTCCTGATCTGGAAATAAATTGGACAACCTTGTGGTCGAATTGCCATAAATACATTACTCAGGATAGATTACGGCTTAGACAGTTTCCGATTTTACATAATATATATTATACCCCCCAAAAATTATGTAAGTATGGGCTTATGGAAACACTCACTTGCTCCCATTGTCAGCAGGCAGAGGGTTCACTGTTTCGCATACTTTGGGCATGTCCTAAGGCCTCCATTCTCTGGAAGGACATCCAGCCGAAGACGGATTCCTTGTTGGGCCTTTCGGATATTTTCACTCCTGAGGTATGCCTTTTAGGTGACTATACCTTGATTCCAGTAATTGCTTTGGTTTTTTTATGTATATTCTGCCTGTTACATGTATGTTCTCTTCTGTATTTGTCTACCCTCCACCCTTGCAACCGACGTGGAGCCTTTGCAAAAGTCTGTGACTCAAGGGTTGTAATTCTGATTGTTTCCAATAAATACAATAAATACAAATAAATACAATATAGCATTGATCTCCTATCGGTAAAAAGGTTATTCTCCGTCATTGGAAAGATGATGGAGATATTTCATATTCGAATGGCTTAAAGAATCTTTAGCTAATCTCAGGACGGAAAAAATGGTGACAAGTCTTAGTTAACAGAATGAATAGATATAAGAAAATTTGGGAACCTTTTCACACGCTGCCTACCATTTAATATATTGCATGCAACTGTCAAATGTAGAGTTTGATAATTCACCTAATAAGTTTGAGCTGTGCTGAATGGGGAAGGGGACTTTTAGTATGGGGTGGAGATTAGGCTTGGCGGGGAACAGCTCCAGTGTATGCAGTGAAGTACTGTCTCTGGTTTCATTCACAATTCAGCTTCTAGTGCTTGGATCTGTTCTTTTTGTTCTAAAAAACAATAAACTTTGATTTGAAAAAAAAAGAAGTTGTTTCCTCAAGTGAAATGAACATTGATCCATCAAGTAGTAGATGGGAGCTGTAAGGATGGCCAGCGTAGGAATATGCAAAGGATAAATGTGGGTAGAAGCTGCCTGAATAGGAATACTGACCAGTGATATGGTAGGATGCCCAATAGAGCCACAGCAGAAAGGACGAAGCCCCAAGCCCACAAGCTGGAGATGAAAAGCTAGCAATCCAAAGATGGACATAATGTCTGGAGTGAACCCTGATGGATTAAAGGACTGATCCAGGAAGATGTCAAGTGGAATGAAGCAGGATGACATACTGTGCAGGAAGGAACAGGACCGGGTCATCTCCAGCGAAGACAGAGAGGAATGTGGTAGGCAGTAATCACTAGAAGATGATCCATGGAAGGCCAATGTGCTGGCTATGCACCAAGAGCAAGTGGATGAGGTACTTTAGTCCTACATCTGACGAAGGCTGCCTGGATGAATGGAAGGCTGGAAGGTGCTGGACCGAAGAAGGATGGAGGTTCCACATCTGAAAGAAAAATGAACCCATGCAGCAGTTGGAAGGGGTTACTTGCAGCAGAGAAGACAAAGAAGCAGTCAAACTGGAGTGAAATAGATACCAGACCAACTGGCAAGATCCAAAACATGAGAGACAGGAGGCCAATGGACCAGTGTGATGGTCCATGGATGAGCGGGATAGTAAGTGGTGAAGTGGGGTGGAAGTTAGTCGAAGTAAAGGAGTCCTAATTCTGGAGGGAAGTGAGAATCGGGAAGGACATAGAAATTGCATAAGGCGGGACCAGCAGGTGCAGACTCAGATTCCTAACCAAAGTAGGTGAGTTCAGCTAATGGGCATGATGCTCCCGATGATGGTTGAGGGTGAAGGCTCATTTGGAACATGCTGAAGTCCAGGATGGACCAGCAAGTGACGGTCTGGTGGAGAGCAAGTAAAATTGAATCAGTTGATTATAGAAACGAGCTTCCAGGCTTGGTAAACTAAGAGAGAGAGAGAGAGAGAGAACTAGTCTTTGATACCACTCTACGGAGATAGGAGGATCGCAGCGAACAAGTCACTGAGGTCATGTCAGATGGGAAGTGGCAACCAAGCAACAGACGGAGGATACAATGACCTAGTGGATCCCAAAATTGGCTACCACTCCTTGATATTGATGAGAAGACGTACAGTCAATGTCAACAGGTCAGAGCTGCGGCTCAAGGCAGCTGGGGTGCCTGAAGAGAAGCAGTTTATATATGAGACAGAGAATGCAGAAGTGGAAACAGAGATGCAAGCTCAGGCTCTTGACCAGGCAGGTGGTGCAATGAAACTTTGAGGAAGATGCGGCAAGGAAGAATGAAGACTACGGGCAGGAGGAGGTCCAGTTCCAGGAGGGTTGCAGCATCTACTCGAGGTGATTACAGTGTGGTTATCACCCAATCCCTAACCATTATCCTGTATGTTATGCCACTGTTATGACATCACTCTGTTGTTAACCCTTCTTGAGTATGTCATATCAATGGTATAACAAAACAGAATGCTCACAACAATGAATGTTCCGTAAAGTAATTCAGTAAAGTGACTCAATCTGCGATTACACAATCTTGGTAACCCATACATTATAAAATTTAATGTATGGTCTTTGGTTAACAACTACGCTGAAAACACTTCTTGAGGTTGCCATTACATCTGAAAAGCTCTCAAGTTGCACTCTTGAGGTTTACAATGATGTCATGGCTCTCCTACACAGCAAACAAATTAAACATTCTAAATTGCCACTGAGCTTGGGGTTGGGGCTCCTCAGACTGAGTGCCCTGCTACTTATTTGAAAAATCTAGATTTCCATCTTCTGAGTCCTCCAGGATCTCTTGCACCCCATCCTCTGAGGATTCAGGGGCTACGGTTGACTGAGGGGGGTGTCCCCATTTTGAAGGGGATAGATACACTTCTAACTCCCATTCCTCCTGTCTGCCCTCTACAAACACACTATTACTCCCTATGTTGCCTTGAACAGAGTCAGCTATTAATTTAGGAGGAACACAGGTCGCTCCCCTGGAATCAGACCCAGTTTCATCCCAGTGAGGTGTTTCACAGGACAGTTTTCCAGCAGCACCCCCCCCACCCCTTCTTAACCAGTTCCCCTGGTATACTCACAGTTGCAGGCTGACCAGTTTCATCTTAAATCAATTTCTTCTCCTAAAAAAATGTCATGTTATCTCCTGGCAGCCAGGAGACCCATCTGGTACCTGAATACAATGAGTAGCCTCTAACTCTGGTTCCACTGACCACCCAAGGTCGACTCTTTCTGCTGCAGCTGAGTAGATTTTCATATAGAGCGCCTGTACCATAGTCCAATCCACCTCCTTGTTTTGACTTTCCCTGACACACTGGATGCTCTGCTTTCTGATGTAGAAGGCTTTTCTCCATTGGAAACCAGAGCTTGGTGGCTGCACTGCAACTTTTGGAGCAACCCATGATACTCTGTCATTCTGTGCTACACTCCGCAGGTCAGCTCCATTGCCTCAGTTCTGTTTAGGATCAGCAGAAAATTCTGAGGGTGCGTCTGTATTAGACCCATTGTCCTGAGCAGGCAAGCATCTTAGTTCACTGTCCCCTCTACCACTCACACATGGGACAGCACTAGCAGGCACCTCATTTCTCTGTCTAGGATTATCAGGCTGTTCTGACCCAATGGCCAAACTGACAATTGGTTGCTTTGAAGTTTCGGCATTGGCTGTGGAGGCAGATGCCAGCTAATTTGAATTGACAGGATGCTTCTTGGTTTCAGGCACTTCCTTCCTCAGGCTCAGCATGGCAAAGATAAGTCTCTTCTTCTCTGCCAAGAATAGTGCCTGATCGTTGGTTACTAAGGAAAGTAAATGTTGTTTTCGCTCCTCCATGGCTTGTTTCAACTTTTCCTTCTCCTTTCACAAACATTGCTTATGCAGTTTTTCTCTCTCTGCCATTAAAGCAGAGTGTTCAATATTTTTTTAATTTTATTCTTTGGCAACCAGGAAGGCCCACTAGGTACATGTGCTGGTATTCAGGGCAACTTTGCAGCACTGGAAGGTTTTAAGTGACTTGCTTAGAGTCACACAGTATGCAAGTGGAGATTGTGGAAATCAAACCCAGGTTTGTCTGCTGGATGTATCAAGCTCATTCAAAGCTCATCACTCCTACTGCTAAGCAATACTGCCAACACTAATATCCATATCCGATGTTCCTTTTCAAACCAACATCATTGGTCAGCAAGACCTCTGTAGAATAGGTGATCGGTAGAGACCCATGGTTTTCTTACATAGGAAATAACAAGTAATTCAAGGTATAAAGAAATAACATGAAAAACACCTGAAAAAGATTAGTGCTTGTTTTTTTGCAAAAACTAAATAAATGCTTGCAGCAGTTGTTGTTTAGGCTCCATTGTTACCACAGAGATGGTCCTCAAGGAAGTGGCAGTGGAATTGTTTGATTCACAAAACCTCCAAGACCGTAGCATAATGCTGCTTAATACAATGTAGTATACTGGGAAGGTGATTTCTAGTGTGTATAAGGTCATTTTGAGGTATTTAGGAATGTAAATGTGATAACAAGAAATAAAACTGCATTTTCAAAGAATAAAAAGAAATAACAAGAAATTCCAGAAAAATAAAAAGTTATAAAAAAATTAAAAATAATTTCACAGGGCTCTAGAGATATGGAAGGTGGACTGCTTCCCCACACCTGCAAATCCTTCTCCACCACCTTCTAGGTTGGCCTTTTGGTCTGACTGCCAAAATGGCCAGGTGTTCCCACTACAGGAGAGTAGGGAAGTTTTCCCAGTGTCCTGGCCTGAATTTCCCTTCACATAATACTGTTTTTTTTTTTTTTAACACTACTGCTGTTTCTGTGCCCCCACCCCCGAGAGCCCCCTTCTGTCTGACCCCCAGCTCCATCCCCCGGAATTACTGGGGCTTACCTTATGCCTGGCCCAGGAGCGGTGCCTACGGGGTGTCAGGCGTTATCCTACCACTGGGGATTTTTCTCCTTTTTCGCCCCTTTTGCACCTGCACACCATGCAATGGGTGCAGCAGCTCTCTCTGCCTCCGCAGAGGTAAGCAAGCACCCTGGGCACAGGCAAACTCCCCTAGCTGTGCCATTTGCAGCACACCCCCCCACCCCAAGGAAGGAGATCTACGATGCTCAATCCTTGCCTCCCCGCTGACCCCCCGGGTGACCTGAGTCCGTTCCGGAACCCAGGTTGCCAGCATAGAGCGAGGTGTGGCATCCATCTCTTCAACCCTCAGTGCCACTGAATCGGCCCCACATAAAACTGTTTCATGCAGTTGTCCAAGGCTGTGTGTAGGTGCTGATGTATGGAGTGCCACTATACTTTTTCCGTCACTTCACTTCCACTCTCTCAGTACTTGCAAAGTGCTTTGGGATACAGTATGTATGAAAAGCGCTATAGAATTTCTTCTTCTAAAATGAGGGATGACCCTCCTAATGTGGGATAGCTGAAAGGTTTGCTACCCACTTCCATCGACTCCTTTGGGTTCTAGTTCCACAGATTTTCTCTGGGTGATAACACCCGTCCTCCCATCATGGGGAGGTAAGGGGTCTGGAGTACAGTCTGTGCACCAGACCTCATACTAGATACAGATAAATAGGGCAGATTGGGTGGGCCGAGATGTCCTTATCTACCATCAAGTTATATGTTTCTATGTATGTATCATCCTGGAACAGAGAAACAAAGATGGAAAAGTTAAACCATTGTATGGCCTGAAACCCGATGCAGAGCATGGTGAGAGAGTAAAGTGGGATAAAAATGCTTGCACAAGCACACTGCTTTGTTTTACAGGAAATCACTGTTTGCAATAAGAAATCAAAGCATAGATCTATGAAAAGCTCCATACATTATTGTACTTTGCTGTAAATCTGTGATGAAATGCACTGAATCATTAAACCATTGTATACATTCTGGTGGAAATGATGCTGTAAGTTGTTTTCCGTAATCTGATATTCTCAAGAGACCTTTAGTACTATTTTGAAGACACCCATGTCTGCAATATGACACTTTTTGTTTCTGTCCTTTTAGACAGCTGGATCTATTGAAACAAATACAATATGCGTTCATTAGGTTGGACCTCATTTTATAAGAGGAATATGCTGTATACTAGATGTTAGTTTTAATTTGCATAAGCTAACTGGAAATCAAAATAAAAAGCATTCATGTGTTTTACAAAACCTGGTACCAGTGATCCATGTATAGGTCATTTTATTCAACTCCCAGCAGTGCAGCCCGTTGTTATTTTTTTCTTTTATTGTTCTGATCTTGTTGTACTTTTTTATTTAGTGACCAGCTGCTCCACAAGGTTCCACCTGAATGTAAGCACTGGCTCGTGTGTGTCTTCCTGGCAAAACTATTAAATAAAATAAGAAAAGAAATAGAAACCTGAAAGCTGCAGTTTTATGTATGCAATATGACATATGCCGGGTATGTGATTATGGGTCAGTAATCGTGTGCCTTTAGTTTGCGGTAAGGAAATGAGGAGCTTGTGCTGGTGCCTTTAAACACACATGAGAAAAGTGCATTTATTGACTATAATTACACGTGTCTGAATTGTATTATTCCAGTTATACAAAAAAAAAAGTGTTTTTTTTAGGATTTTTGATTAGAAAGTATTTTTAATGTATAAAATATAAGCATCAGAGAAAAACATACTTCAGTTGAGACCTATTGATATTGTAGCAAACCTAGAGCAAAGGCTACAGTAGTACAGAACTATAATTATGACCAGATAATCACTCCATTCTACTTGTCTTTTAGCCAATAGGGTGGCTACAATGTTCTTACCCATGTTATAACTAAGCAGTAAACCTGCAATAAAGGGCTCCAGGTCAAAACTGTTCATTGCAGGTTCAGTAATTAACATTCCAGTGACTCTTCACAACTTCTGCACACATGTGCATAAGGACAGTTTGGTCTTTTAATATCTGTATCCTATTTTTATGTTGCTTGCACATGTGCAGGAAACATAGTGCCATATCGGAGATTTCAGAGTGTGTCACCTCCTCCTCCAATTCAGTCAGTGTGCTGGCAGGTGCAGCCTGTAAGCCAATGCATTTTGGAGCTGTCTATGACATGCTTCAAAATGCAGTGGCATCTGATTGAAAGGAAGCTACGCTTCAGTAAGCACCAATAAGAGGCTGTCTACTGCAGCTCCCCCCCACCTGCAGGCGCAGTACTGCAGGTACTGTTAGCAGCCGCGGGGTGCCCAATCCCCGTCGGCTGAGCTGCTCCCCCAGTAGTAGGTGCCACACTGGGAGCCCACCCCAGCATGGCAAGTGGTCCTTTGCCGACAGGGTGCCCAGTCCTCCTTTCAGCTGAATGCCCCCCGCCATCCTTTTGCCATGCTGGGAGCCCACCCCAGCGTGGCAACAAATACCATGGCCGACGGGGGTGCCCAATCCCCCGTCTGCTGAGCACCCCCCCAACATCCTTGTGCCATGCTGGGAGCCCACCCCAGCGTGGCAAACGTCTACAACGTCTTTTTAAAAAACAACTGTAAAACAAAAACTGTCCCGGTAGCGTCTCGACCCCCTCCCACAACCCTCACCCACCCACTGCGCATCCAGCCTCCCCACACCCCCACCCAATACTTACCTCTGGACTCTGGGCGCGACGATCTTGTGGACCGGGAACACGGCTGCACTCTTCAAAGCCGATCGGAACTGAGGAAATGCCAGTAAGCTGTATAATGGGCTAGATAGGGGGTTTCAACTTTGTTGCATATCTCAGGCATTTTGGGAATTTTGCACCAAATTTTCAACATAGGGTTTTGGGACCCCTTCTCATGAATAATGTCACTGTCTTGCGTTATTCGGGCCCAAAGCGGTGATTTCGGCAGCTGACTGCGAAATCACGCCGGGCCCGGATAACGCCATGACAGTGACATCATTCATGAGAAGGGGTCCCAAAAACCCATGTTGAAAATTTGGTGCCAAAATTTCAAAAACTGACTATTTTACGAGCGTACATTGCGCAGTTCCTACGCAGGCTCGTGAGTTCGCGAAATTTCAATATTTTCACTCCAGATTTTCAAAATTGCCATTTTACCATGCCTTCTCATGAGTAGTACAGCTATCATTTTTCACATCTCACCCTAAATGTGTTTCCACCCATGTAGCGCAGAATGGCGCAGTCGGTGTGTGAAATCAATGTACGGGACAAATTAAGAAAATCACAGTGACACTGTTCATGAGCAGAGATCTTAAAATGGCTATGTTGAAAATTTGGTGAAAAAATTCCTTAAAATGACTGTTTTACGAGCGTGCATTGCGCAGTTCCTACAGACGTCAGAAGGTCGCAAATTTTCAATATTATCACTCTAGATTTCCAACATTGCCATTTTATCACCTTCTTATGAGTAGTACATCTGCCATTTTTCACATCTCACCCAAAACGTGTTTCTGCCCATCTGTAGCACAAATGGCGCAGTCGGTGTGCGAGATCAATGTACGGGACAAACTAAGAAAATCACAGTGACACCATTCCTGAGCTCAGGTGTTAAAATGGCTATGTTGAAAATTTGGTGAAAAAATTCCAAAAAATGACTGTTTTACGAGCGTGCGTTGTACAGTTCCTACGCACGCTCGTAAGTTCGCGAATTTTCAATATTTTCACTCCAGATTTTAAACATTGCCATTTTACCACACCTTCTTATGAGTAGTACAGCTGTCATTTTTCACATCTCACCCAAAACGTGTTTCTGCCCATGAAGCGCACAATGGCGCAGTCGGTGTGCGAAATCAATGTACGGGACAAATTAAGAAAATCACAGTGACACTGTTCATGAGCAAAGGTCTTAAAATGGCTATGTTGAAAATTTGGTGAAAAAATTCCCTTCAGATGTTCTGCAATATTACTAATGAAGACATTGAACAAAACTGGCCCCAGGACCGATCCCTGCAGCACCCCACTGGTTGCCCCCTCTCCCTAGACTGCATGCCATTTACCACCACTCTGCCTCCTGTCTGTTAGCCAGTTTCTAACCCAGTTTACCACCCTTTCCCCCATGTCCAGCCTATCCAGCTAGTTTATCAGCCTCCTATATGGGATGGTGTCAAAGGCTTGCTAAAATCAAGGTAAGCATTGTCCACTGCCCCACCCTGATTCACTTCCTTTGTCACCAGTCAGATAAATCAACCAGATTTATCTGACATGATGTACCCACTGTGAATCCATGTTGTCTATGGTCCTGGGTTCCATGGCATCTAGATGCACCACTATCCTTTCTTTAAGCAATGTCTCCATGATCTTCCCCACTACTGAGGTGAGGCTGAATGGCCTATTGTTCCTCCTCCTCCTGCTGCCGGACTTGTGTAGAGGGACCACATGTGCCCTCCTCCAATTCACTCATGTTGAATGACTCAGTGAACATGGCTGCCAGAGGTACTGCTATCTCCTTCGCAGTTCTGTTAATATCCTTGGGCGTATGCCATCTGGTTCCATCGCTTTTCTACCTTCAATTTAGTGAGCTCCTGCAGGACCTTTTTGCCTTTGAATGGACTATTGTCCACCTCTTCACCCCTTGGCAACTGCTGTACTGCTGTGGCCCTTGCCCCTCCACTCTTCTGTGAATACTGAACGGAAAGACACAGTGGATGTCTTGGGAGGAAGGCATGAAACTGTCACTTCAAATACCTAAACAGCACATACAAGCAAGCAACATTCGGCATTGACAATGCTTGTTGTACATGTTTCTCTGCATTTATATATCAGTATCTTTTAGATGATGTTCTATTAACATTTTAATGGAATAATGCATTTTCAAGTTAGAAACCCCTATTTAGCAGAGTAACACTGATTCTAGGCCTCACTTTCTAATTAAATATTCATGGTAACTATTATGAAGAGTCGCTAGCAGAATGAATATTAAATATAGGGAATTAGTTATTCAATCACAAATAAATGTAATAGACAATAATTTAAAAAGAGAAGCATTTAATACGATTGTGTTTTCTTAGGGATATTACGAACATACAAAATTTGCCAGCAGATAAAAGGCCTAGGCGTCTATCAAGTCTGCTCGAATGTGCAGCTAGCAACCCTTATCTCTGCATGCCCTCCCTTCCACCCTTCCCTTCATTAACCCTCCCTTATCCTGTCCCATCCTCGTTTGAAGCAGTCCACTCTTCTACTGCATACCACTTCAACAGGTAACGCATTCCACCCAGCCACCACCCTCTCTGTAAAAAAGTGTCTCCTCATCTCCCTCCTGAACCTTCCTTGCTCCAGTCTCATATCATGGCCCCTGGTGGCCCTCCCCTTCCTTACTTTGAACAGCCCGTCTGTACCTGTCTTGTTTATTCCTTTCATGTATTTAAAGGTTTCAATCATGTCACCTCTGTCTCTCCTTTCCTCCATTGAGTACATGTTCAACTCCTTCAACCTCCTCTCATATGATAAGTCCCCCAGCCCCTTGATCATCTTTGTCGCTCTGCGCTGCACCCCCTCCAGTAACTTAATGTCCCTCTTCAGATACGGATGCCAGTACTGCACACAGTAGTCCAGGTGTGGTCTAACTAATGACCTATATAGTGGCAGAATCACCTCCTCCCTCCTCGAGGATATACCCTTTGCAATATAACCCAGAATTTTGTTGGCCTTTGCAGCTGCCTTCCTACATTGTGCCGAGTTGTTCATTGACCCTGTAATGAGCACACTCAGATCCTTCTCCTCCTCTGTCTGGGCTAGCAGCATTCCCCTAGCTGATAACTCCTTCTTGGGTTCTTCATCCCAAAATGCAGCACCTTGCACTTTTGGCATTAAAGCCAGTTGCCAGGTGTCTGACCAGGTTTCAAGCTTTGCAGATCATCCTGCAACCCCTGCCATCCTCAAGGTCATCCACCACCACACCTACCTTGGTATCATCAGTAAACAGACTGATCTTGCTCTTGATGTCCCATGATATGTCTGCAATGAATATCCCAAACAACACTAGTCCCAACACTGAGCCCTGTGGAACACCGCTCATCACTGCCCTTGAGTGTGAGAGCTCCCACCCACCACCACCCTCTGTTGCCTTCCCTGCAGCCAGTTTCCTACCCATCTCACCAGCTTTGCACCCACCCACCCCTGTGCCTTCTAACTTCCCAGCCTTCCATGTGGCACTGAGTTGAATACTTTACTGAAGTCCAGATACAGGACATCCACTGCATGGCCCCTGTCCAGTTGCCTAGTTACCCAGTCATAGAACTCGACCTGGTTGGTTTGGCAGGATCTACCATGTATGAAGCCATGCTGTCTGCTGTCCTGTAGTCCTTTGGCCTCTAGGAGGGCCACCGGCCTCTCCTTCAGAATAGTCTCCATTAGCTTACCCACGATGGATGTGAGGCTCACTGGTCTGTAGTTTTCTGGTTCATCCTTTGGGCCACTCTTGTGGAGGGGCACCACATGAGCCATCCTCCAGTCTTAAGGTACACACCCCGAATGTAGTGAGGCATTAAATAGGTCTGCCAAAAGTCCTGCAAGGACCTCTGCCAGCTCCTTCAGTACTCTGGGGTGGATGCTGTCTGGGCCTCGCGCCTTGTCCACCCTCAGTGCCTTCAAACCCTCTCGAACTCTGCTCTCCATGATATCCCCATCTGTCACCACTTCCCCCCCTGCTTCTGCCATTTCTCCCACCTTGGGTGTCACCCCCCTCTTCTCTTTAGTAAATACTGAGCAGAAGTACTCATTTAGTGCTTCCGCCTTATCGCACCCTGCTTCCACCCAACCCCCTCCTTTCTAATCCTTACTATGTGGTCCTTACAGCTCCTTTTCTCCTGATGTACTTAAAGAGTCCTTCCCCCTTCTTAATGCCTTGTCCCAGCCTGAGTTCCGTAGATGCTTTGGCTCCACTTACTGCCCTTGTCACCTCCTTCGATTCTGTCAAGTACTGCTCCCTGTCCTCCCCCCTCCCTGTTTTCTTGTACTTCCTAAAGGCAGCTCTTTTCCTCCTTACCTTTTCCATGACCTCCTTGCTCAACCAGATCAGTTTCTTAGCCCTAACCTTCTTGCTCTGGGCTTTGCAGCAGGTTTTGTTTGCCTCCACTATCCCCAGCTTTATGAGCTCCCACCTCTGGTTAGTGTCCATACTAGACAGAATTCTGGCCAGATATCCTTTTACCACTTCCCCCATCCTCCCAAAGTCGGCCCTCCTGAAGTACAGCACTATTGTGCCAGATTTCACTCCTTCCTTGCCCATATCCAATGTGAGCCATACTGAGCAGTGGTCACTCCATGACAGCGGTTCCTCCACTGTAAGTTCTCTCACAAAGTCCCCATTTGCTAGCACAAGGTCAAGGGTATTTCCTAATCTGGTTGGTTCACTGACCATTTGCAGCAGGAAGTTGTCCTGGAAGGCTTCCAGCAGTACCTGTTCCCTTCTGTTCCTGGTTGTTGGGGTGTTCCAGTCCACTCCTGGCATGTTGAAGTCTCCCACAATCACCACACTACCCTTCTTGCAGGTCCTCCTGATCTGTCCCACTAGTTCCCTGTCTAACTCCTCCATCTGAAATGGCGGCCTGTACACCACTCCCATTCTAAGAATCCTATTCTTGGAATCCTGGATTTGCATCCAAAGTGACTCCATACTACCCTCCTCCCCTTCCTCCCTTACACACTTCAGTCCTTCATTCACATATAGTGCCCCCCCCTTTCCCAATCACTCTGTCCCTATGAAATAATCTGTACCCTGGTACAGACAGGTCCCAGTCATTGTATTGGGTGGCCCATGTTTCTGTGATGACTGCAATGTCCACCTCTCCCTCTGCCATAAGAACCTGTAACTCTGCAGTTTTCCTCCCAAGGCTCCTAGCATTAAGGGTAACCACCTTCCACCCTTCCTCCCCCTCCCATCCTGCCCTCCTTTCCTGGCATCACCAACAGTACTTGCCATTTGTCCTTTATCACTGTTATAGGGGGTAAGCTCATATTGTTTCCCAACCTGTGGTCTCTGCATACCTCTTCCCCAACTGCCACCCCCCACTCCTAGTTTAAATTCCCAACTTCCTCTATGTACTCCTCCATCTTCTGTTTCAACACTTTCTTTCCCTCCTCACTCAAGTGTAGTCTGTCCTTGGCATAGAGACTACTGTCCTCCCAGGTCCCTCCCCACCCCCCAACAGCCCATACCCTTTAGCACAACACCAGGTTCTTAGCCATCTGTTAAATTCCTCTATTCTCAGCTTTCTTGTTGTGCTTGCCTTTGGCACAGGAAGTAGCTCAGAAAAAGTTACTGGTCTTCCTGCCCCCTCACATAATTGTGCTAGTTCCTCAAACCTCCTCTGGACTGTATCTACTGTCTTGTCAGCCAGGTCATTTGTCCCAAGATGTATAATTAAATGAGGCTTGTCCCTACCCCTTCTAGCATATTTCAGAACAGACTGTCCAACCCTTTCCGCTGTCATTCCTGGCATGGCCTACACCTAAATGCGACTATGCCTCTCCCCTTGCTACCCACCTAACTCCTCTTAGTATTGAGTCCCCAGCACTAAGATTCCACCCCTCTTACTCCCTGCTTGCTTTCCTTCATCTCCCTCTCTCATTTCCAGCTCCTCTTCTTCCTCCTGCACATCATTTCCACCTTTTACCCCGGTGGCAATTCTCCCAGCAGAACTTCCCCCCACTCCAGTTTGGTCCAGGGATTTATCAATTACTCCTCTAATTTCATCATTTCCCTCCTCCACCTTCTTCTTCTCTAGCAGTGCACAACTATTTTCTGAAGGCCCTTCACAAATGCCCGCTCCCTCTCTCTTCATAGTAACCTGTTCTCTCCTTTCCACTCCATGACTTTTTCCACTTCTTCACCTCCCCTCACAAGTCCCTATCTCCTACTTCCATTTGTCTTTTATCTTCTGATCTGGTTTCCCCGGCAATTGTTCTTCCTGGCCTGGGCCCCTTTGTCTCTGCTTCCCTTCTTCTGACCCTCTCCTCACCACTGTTGGCTTAAATCACCCTCCCTCATCTCCCTTTCTTCCTCCCTCCAGTATTGGGCTAAATCCACCACCAATCTGCCTTGCCTGTCTTAGTTCCTCCTGCAGACCCTCAATCTCCTTTCTAAGTTTTTCTATGTGGTTGCACACTAAACATCCTCCCACACTCCAGGCAATTTTTAGAAAGATTGGTGCACCGCAGTTGTTGTAGCCTACCACCCTACCCATTGCTGTCGTTGCCCACCAGTGACCCCCCACCCTTCCAGATGCAGGATACCAAACGCTCCCCCAAGTCTCCCCTCTCCCTCCTCTATCACTGCAAAACATTTTCTTTATTTCCCTTACCTCCTTTATTGCACACGTTTAGATACAGTATATTGAGCAACTGCTTTTTATATTCCTATCCTTACTATCCACACTCAAAAACAGACTTTAAGTAGCCATTGCACAACCTTCTTCAAACTCCTACTCCTCCTTCCCCCAATGCAATATCAATGCTGAGAAGTAATAATGAAAGCTCCTAGATTTGCATTTACTTCCTTCCACTGAGAGAGCAGTCGCCTCTTCACTTGCTGCTGTTCCTTTCCTGGATGTCTACTTTTTACTATGACAGGTGCATATCCTTTGCCTGTTTGAGAAAGTGACATAGAACCCTGGTATAAAGGAAATAATGAACAAGGGTGGGACCAGCCTAAGCCTTCCTGAAATAATCAGGTAGCTGAGGCCTCTGGTCAGACCATTAGCACCCTTCTCCCACTCTGCACTCACATTTTGCAGCTAGTGATGCCAGCAACAATGAATCACAATTCTACTCAAAGCCCTCCAAATAAGTTTGCTACCCAAAGAAACAGGACTCTAATTCAAACAGCTTCACCAACAACACATCAGAATAGGCTTGGAATTAGAATATATATGTCTCCAATTCAAAGAAACAGACCCAGTTAAATCACACCAATTATGTTTTAAAACAGAAGAAATAGGTCTCTGCAAATGCAGCCTGCCGTACAGTGAATCAAACAAATGAGCCCACTTATAGATACCAAAACAGGTTTCAAAATTCCAACAGCCCCAAACAATACCCTGCTAGCCCCTTAGTAGTAAGAAAGAAAATAAATAACCTTCTACCAAGTAGAATCCATAAGAAACAATGTAAAACAACAAGAAGCTACTGTACTGTAGATCTGATCTTGCCCCCCTTCTAGTTCCTCCTGAGAAGCCAAAGCACTGAGTTCCAAACTCTGTGATTTCCCTTGTGCTGCTTTCAAAATCAGACAGTTTCAAACTCTGTGATTTCCCTTGTGCTGATTTCAAAATCAGAGTTCCAAACTCTTTGACTTCCCATGTGCTGCTTTCAAAATCAAATAGTTCCAAACTCTGTGATTTCCCTTGTGCTACTTTCAAAATCAGACAGTTCCAAACTCTGTGATTTCCCTTGTGCTGCTTTCAAAATCAGACAGTTCCAAACTCTGTGATTTCCCTTGTGCTGCTTTCAAAATCAGACAGTTCCAAACTCTATGATTTCCCTTGTGCTGCTTTCAGAATCAGACAGTTCCAAACTCTGTGATTTCCCTTGCGCTGCTTTCAAAATCAGACAGTTCCAAATTCTTATGGCTTCTACTCTGATAGAAAAGAAAATGAAGGTTAAACAAAGCAAACTCAGCAGTCCACTGGCACAGCGTTAGTGCTACTGCTTGCAATAACGCCTCAGTTTGGGAGCAAACCCCGGGCTGTTGGAGAGCAAGCCAGGGGAGAAAAGGCTGAGCATCCGATGGTCTGCTCATCTTCTCTGGGAAGGGAAGGGATATGTCACCCAGCAACATACCCACCTCCATTAATGGATAGGGGTTGCTGAGCCAGGGACTAGTGCTGAGACAGGGATTTGTGGACTTGGCAGATGTCTGCATGCTTGGGGTGGGAGTGCACTCGCCCATACGCTGAAATCATTGCACATCCCCCTCCTCTAAGGAAACAACACGAGTAAGAAAACCCCTTTGGATAAGCAGCATGAAATCTAGGATTCTTGCCTGCAAAACTGAAACTGAATGGGACCCAGCACAGACTCAGGTAGGGTACATCCCCAGCAGTCCCAAGGACCAAACACAGAACTGCAAAAAAGCAAACTCTTCAAATAGTCTGCAGAGAAGAAGATGCAGTCAACCAACTTTCAAGAAGTGACTAATCAACAAAAGGGAGTAACTATTTTAGACTCAATCAATGAATGTTTATTTCCAAAGAGGGTAGAAAGCGATAGCAATGTTTGCCCCCAAGGGTAAAAGAAATACAATTAAAAACAAGTATTTGCCAATGCCGAATATTGTCTCTCTGGCATTGTC
Organism: Neoceratodus forsteri; assembly: GCA_016271365.2. Classification (NCBI taxonomy): domain Eukaryota; kingdom Metazoa; phylum Chordata; order Ceratodontiformes; family Ceratodontidae; genus Neoceratodus; species Neoceratodus forsteri. The sequence continues at coordinate 246,247,986 of JADMNL010000026.1, read as the reverse complement.
ATTGGTAGTTCTGGAGTTAGAGAGATGCATAATAGGAATGTCAGTGAAGTATGGAACTGACCACAATCCCACCCCACCCTGTAGAGACTGACAGGCATTGAGGTGTGCCTTTGGGTCATCGGCCATAACACTCATGCCATTTCACCTCATCCTACCCCACAGAGTCCAACAAGTGTCGCATTGTGCCTTGTGGTCATCGGGCCTAATGCTCACCCAATTCCATAAGGAAATATGTTGAGATGGGTGATGTATAGGAGAATGGGGTGAACTTTGGGGCACAAGAGTCAAAGGCACACCTTCATGCCTGTCACTGGCTGCAGGGTGGGGGTAGGGGTGGAATGGCATGAGCATTACAGCTGACAATCCAAATTCACACCCCTGATGTCTGTCAGTCTCCACTGGGTGGGATGTTACAGTGAGAAACCCTAATGCTCTCAGCATTTGTTTGTATTTGCACTTCAAATTTTCAACATGGGCTTTTTGTAACCCCACCTCTTGAAAGCATTTGGGACCTTAGCTCATGAACAGTGGTACTGTGATTTTGTTAATCTGTCCCGAATGTTGATTTCCCACAGCAACCACGCCATTCTGCGCCAGGTGTGTGAAAACAGATTTTTGGCAAGATATGAAAAATTACAACTGTACTGTTCATAAGGAGGTGTGAAAAAAATAGCAATGTTGAAAATCTGGGGTGAAAATAATAAAAATTTTCGAAGTTATGAGCGTGCGTAGAAACTACGCAATGCACACTCATAACACAGTCATTTTTTGGAATTGTTTCTCTAAATTTGCAACATAGGCTTTTTGGGAGCCCACCTCATGAACAGTGGCATTGTCATTTCGTTAATTGGTCCTGAATGGTGATTCCACGTAGTGACCGTGAAATCACCTTTTGGGACCAAATAACAAAATAACAGTGACTGATTTCATGAGGTGGGGTCCCAAGAACCCCATGTTGAAAGTCTGGAGCCAAAAGTAAGATAAATGGCCAAGATATCCACCTAAGTTGACCCCCCCTCCCCCGGATGCCATTATATAGCTTACCGGCATTTCTTCAGATCACAGTCAGCTTTGAAGACTGCAGATGTGCTCCCACCCAGTCAAGATCATGGCACCAGACCTCTGGAGGTAAGTATTGGGTGAAGGGGTGAGGGAGGTGGGTTGTACAGAAGGTGGGTGCGGGTTGGGGAGGGGGTTCGGACTCAATGATACCATTTTCTTTTTTTCAGGAACAGACATAGCGGCAAGGTTTTCTTTAGTTACAGGTTAAATAAAACAACTGTTTGGCACACTGGGGTGGGCTCCATGACTTTGTGGGAGTTATGCTGGCCACACTAGAGTGGGATCCCAGAGTGGCACACAATTTGAGTGGGGTGGGGCGGGGACAGGAATATGCTGACACGGTCGGCTTTGGAACACACAAAGCACACTGGGGTGGGCTCCATGACTTTGTGGGGGTTATGCTGGCCACACTAGAGTGGGCTCCCAGTGTGGCACAAAATTTGGGTGGGGTGGGGCAGGGACAGGAACATGCTGACATGGCTGGATTTGGAACACACAAAGCACACTGTGGTGGGCTCCCACTGTGCCACACAGTCTTGAGGGGGAGTTATAAACATGTCAGCAGGGGGACTGGTCATCCCCTCAGTCAGTTTCTAAGGATTTTGAGAGGAGGAGGATAGCAACAGCCACTGGCGTGTTTATTGAACTGTTTCAGAAGGCAAGGCACACCCTGCAATAATGGGGTGCTCCCTCACTGTGGTGGCAAATTTCTTTCAAGTTGGTGACACTCTTCTCAACTGCTATCATAGACAGCATGCTCATTCATTGGTGCTACAGAGACAAGCCCCAAAAAGCAGTGGTGTAATTGGCCACAACACTGCCACACCTCCACAACCTGCTACTCCAGCAAGCTGCCACAAAATGTTGCTTGTGCTGCGTGTGCAAGACAACATAAAAGATAAAAATAAATTTGATAGACCTTTTTATATCAAAAATTAATAAAAAGGAAGTGATAACTAATTTCTTTTAACAACTAAAGATGGTAAGGACTGCCTAAACATAATGAATGAAGGGGCCGCTAATCTGAATAGTAACAGTAGTAAAGAGGCATTTAACTCTCCTTCTCAAGTCAATAATGCAATTCCGTCTAGCTCACTGAGAAATGCAAAAAAAAAAACAAGAGTAGATGTTTAGCCCTTTGAATATCTCTAACTCATCTTATGACTCATTAAAGAGCAGCCAATACCTTTGGTAAAACTTTGGAAACTATAATATTTAGACAAGTCAGCTTGGATTTCATATACCTTGTACAGATTTCTCCTCTTCATTATTTATTTCTGACAAAATTTCCACAAAACAAGATCTTATCCTTAAAGTTCATCTGTTTCTATAGCTTGTTCCCTACTTGAAATTATAATGCCCTGTTGTAACATCACAGTCTGTTTCTGTGGGAATAATTGTGATGTCACAAGTACAGTATTATGGCATCATGTTGGGAAGAAGCAATAGGAGGTGATGAACCCTCAAGAAATAGCAACAATAATCATGTTTTTGGAGCAAATGATCTCAGTAATAAGTAATGGGGCTAAGAAATAATGAGATGAGGAGAAATGTAATCTGCTTTGTGTTCAGATATCATGTTTTTGAAAGTTCTTCTTGAGGTGTTGGTGGCTCTTGAACTAAATCTCTGGATCTTGTACCTTAAGAGCATTATAATAACATGAAGACACACACTTCCCCATATACGATTTTTGACCAGCTAAATCAACAGGCAGAACGTGTTGTTCTAGATTCAAATGTAATTAATCAGTTACCCACTATTACATAGAAACATAGAAACATAGAATTTGACGGCAGATAAGGAACGCTTGGCCCACCTAGTCTGCCCATTTTCCTACCTAACAGATAAGCTGCAGATTCTAGTTAACCAACAGCTTACTTCCTCCTACCCCCCACTAGGACTGCCTTATGTCTGTCCCATGCATTCTTGAATTCCTCCACTGTTCTTGACTCCACGACCTCCTCAGGGAGGCTGTTCCATGCATTCACAACCCTCTCTGTTAAAAAATACTTCCTCACGTTACCTCTGAGCCATCCCTCCTCTATCTTCAAATTGTGCCCTCTTGTTCTTGCACATCTGCTTTATGAAAGATGCTACCTCTTGGACTTTGTTGATTCCCTGAGGTACTTGAAAGTTTCTATTATGTTCCCTCTCTCCTTCTTTCCTCAATATTAAGCTCCTTTAGTCTTTCTTCATATGTCTTCTGGTGCAGACCCTGCACCATTTTGGTTGCCCTCCTCTGGACAGCCTCCACTCTGTCTATGTCTTTGCAGAGATGGGGTCTCCAGAACTGCACACAGTACTCCAGATGGGGTCTCACCAACTGTTTGTACAGAGGGATAACAACTTCCTGTTTTCTACTATTGATGCCTCTTCCAATGTGTCCCAATATCCCCACAACCTTCCTTACTGCCATCTCACATTGCTTGCCCACCTTTAGGTCATCTGATATAATTACCCCCAGGTCCCTTTCCATTTTCACTGTTGTCAGTATCTCACCCTCCATTGTGTACTCTTCCCCTGGGTTTTTGTTTCCCATGTGCATTACCTTGCACTTCTTTGTATTGAATCTGAGCTGCCATACATTTGACCATTCCTCCAACCTTGCCAAGTCCCTTCTCATTCTTTCCACTCCATCTTGTGTATCGACCGTGTTGCAGATCTTTGTTTTGTCTGCAAAGAGACATACTTTTCCTTCCAATTCCTCTGCAATGCCACTTATAAAAACATTAAAAGGACCAGTCCCAGCACTGAACCCTGCTAGTAACCCTTGTTTCTTCACTGTATACTCCACTTAATACTACCCTTTGCGTCCTGTTGTCAAGCCAATTTTTTATCCAGGCTACCACCTTGGGACCCACTCCAAGGCTGGCTAACTTGTGTATTAATCTTTTGTGTGGGACTGTATCAAATGCCTAGCTAAAATCCAGGTAGGCCATGTCCACAGCCCCTCCCTGGTCTACTACTTTGGTCACCCAGTCAAAGAAATCTATTAGATTCATCTGACACAACCTTCCCATCATGAATCCATGCTGCTTTGGGTCCTGTGCCCCACTGGCCTCTAGGTACTCAACAGTTCTTTCCTTCAGAAGTGATTCCATCATTTTCCCTACCACTGAGGACAAACTAACTGGTCTGTAGTTTTCTGCCTCTGTCCTGCTCCCACTTTTGTGAAGAGGAATCACATCTGCCCTTCTCCAGTCCTTGGGTACCACCCCATCCTTCCATGATTTGTTAAAGAGAGTAGTCAGCGGTGTCACTAGTTTTACCCTTAGTTCTTTTAGAATTCTTAGGTGAATCCCATCAGGCCCCATTGCTTTGTCCACCTTCAATTTTATTAGTTCTTTCAGAACCTTTTCTTCTGTAAATGGACTGGTATCAACCCTGTCTTCAGAGTGTTTCTCTTGTTTGGTTTAGGTACCTCCCCTTCATCTTCCTTTGTGAATACTGAGCAGAAATATTCATTCAGTATCCCTGCTTTTTCACTGTCACCCTCTACCCACATTCTCTCCCCTTTATTATGTGTAACTACACCCTAAAAGCACTAGTTCATATCCTTATGTCCAATGCCTTGTTGCTAAAAGCTATGAATGGAAATAGATCTAAACTAGAACAGTTACAAATAGAAGGCTTTGCTAAACTGAATGAATTATAAGAACAGTTCAGTGAGCAACAAGGTTCCAGGAAGTATTTAAATATATGTTTTTCAACAGTGGTTATTCCAGATCCCTCCCCTCCAGAAGAGTAAAACATCAGAAAAAGCGAAAAAGTCAGAAAAGAGAAATAAATAGAATATCAATCAATCAATCAATCAAAATCTTTATTTAATCAGGCGAACATCATTGAGCATAGCTCATTTACAAGATGGACCTGAGAAGGAATAAAAAGGAGTTAAACAAAATTAACCAAAAATAAGAATAATGAAAAAAGATACAGAATTCCAGTAGGAAATATAAATAAAGGTACTTCAATGTTTGTGTAATAGCAAAGAGGAATGTAGTGCTTGTGTGACTTATAATACTTTTTGTGGCTTACCTCTATTCCCACCCTTGAGTAGTAGGTATGTAGGTAGGAATTTGTAGGGAACAGAAGGCCCAAAAAGATATCTCCTCCAACTCACGGAGTGTATGACCCCCCCGGCATGCAGGAAAGGGACCTCCCAGGTGGAGGAAACTGCTGAGGACCCATGACCGTGGTCTGCCCGTGCTCTGGGCATACTAAAAGAAGAAGGATCTAGGTTCTAGTAACCTTGGTTAAATCTCATTACCTCAATAGCTTCAGATGAAGTCCAAACTATCCATTGCTTACCGGACACAAAATGGCCACTTAGGAGGTCATGAGTTAATTTGAGGAAGGTGAGTTGCTTGGAGAGATGATGGTCCATCCTTGATCCAGGGACAGTGTAAGTGAAATGATGATCCTGAGGTTGAAGAGCAGGTAATTTCTGAAGGAGCATTAGAATCTGTGTCTGCAATAGAGTATGTGTGAAGCGGATCCAGTTGAAGAAGGGTGAATGAAGTCCAGAATTCTGAGGCAATAAAAAATGCTTGTACAATGGGATTGCATGAGCATAAGAGCAAGGAGAGCATGATTTTATCAATATGGTACGAGACCGTGAACTGTGGGAATGCAACAATTTGTGAAGCCATAGGTGAATGGTACGAGTTGTGTAAGGTTTGACTGTCGAGGTAATGCAGGAGACAAATAATTTAGTCATGTGCAATGAGTGGCTAAGTAAGTATCTATAGTAGAAACTGAGTAGAGGAGAGCCTGTGGGTGCCTTGAGATGATGGTCCTTTCTCTTCCATGGACGATGCAAATTGAATGATGATTCTGAGGATGAAGAGTAGGTCTTTTCTGAAAGAGCAGTAGAATTCTAAGGGTGGAGCAGGTCCAGTTGAAGAAGGGCAAATGCAGTCCAGATGTCCAAGATGGTGAAGGATGGGTGTCCAAAGGGATTGCAGCGTAATGAGCTGAGAGAGCATAATTTGACCGATGTGCTACCAGACAGTGAATGATGGAAATGGATGATGAGAAAGTCGTTAGGTGAATGATCCAATTTGTGTAAGGTTTGGCATTCAAGGTAGTCTGGATGTAAGGAATTCAGTAGTGAGCGATGACTCTCAAGTAAGCATCCATGAAGTAGCAATGAGTAGAGGAGAATTTATGAGTGCCTGATGGAAGTAATGCCAAAAGTGATTAGTAGACAAACAGAAGACGATTTGCAGATGAGGTCTAGATGGTAACCTAATATATATGGCAAATGATTAGAAGTTCTGTATCAGGGATTGGATGGCTTCTTTGGGCATGTTATCATAACTATACCTGGAAATGCTCTGTGGGTACTCTGGTAGAAATGCTTGCAGTATTTCAGTGATATGATTGTCCGTGAGATGTGCTAAGGTAGCTGGTTAAGTTCACATGTAATCCGATGCTGAAATACTTGAAAGATGTTTGGCAATGGATATATGGAAAAGTCTGTAAGCTGATTTGGAATTGAGGTGAGTAGTGTGGAATGCTGGAGGATTGTAATGCTATGGCTGATTAAGACTGGTTGGGAGCAAGACTGGGTTAGTGAATTTGCCTTAATGGTGCACATTTCTGGACAGAATTGGGAAGAGTCTGTTCTCAATGATAGTCTTTACTGGAGAGCTTAATGTAGATAGTTCTTGAAGGAAAGTCTGGGAGGGTCTGCTGGAAGGGTGGCTAACTCAACTGAAGGTACCAGATAAAGATGTGCAGATGATTTTATAAGGAATAATGATATCAAGGAGCCCAAAATGATGGTTTGTCTAGCATGGTGTTAGTAAGGAGCTAGGCAGTGGAGATCCAACAAAGAATATTCTGGAAGGCAGCTGAGAAGGTCTTAGAACAAGCAATGTCTGTTGAGGAAGTATGAGTCCAATAACAAGGGCAAACAATTTAGGTGATGATATAAAGCTACGGAATGAAACTAGGTAATGTCCACGGGGCCATGCGGTATCTTGCAAGACCTGGGATCTGGAAGATTGATGATGGGGAGTAATTCAGAGCATAATAGAATGCATCCTTTCTGTGCAAGAGGACAGTCTGAGAGGCATGGTAGACAGGAAAGTCCATGGCGACCGAATGGGTAGGATTCAGAGGGGAGTATCTAACAGAGAGAGATGAGAATGTTTCTAGTGTCCAGTCAAATGAGAGTCTGGAATGATTGAGGGGAGCTGATTGGGTAGTATGGAAACCGTTATATTAATGGAAGAGTTTCTGAGGCATGATCACTAAGGAATGTAAGTTTCCTCAAGTGAAATGAACAGTGATCAATCAAGTAGTGGATGAGAGCTGTAAGGATGGCCAGAGTATGAATATGCAATGGATAAATGCAGGTAGTAGCTGCCTGAGTAGGAATACTGGCCAGTGATATGGTAGGATGCTCAATTTAGCCATAGCAGACAGGATATAGCCCTGAACCCACAAGTTGGAGATAAAAAGGCAGCCATCCAAAGATGGACATAATGAGTGGAGTGAACCCTGATGGATTAAAGGACTGATCCAGGAAGGTGTCAATTGTAATGAAGCAGGAACACATACTGTGAAGGAAGGAACAGGACTGGGTCAGTCCAGTGAAAGGCAGAGGAATGTGGAAGGCAGTAGCTAATCATTAGAAGATGATCCATGGAAGGCCAATGGGTGAAGCTATGCACCAAGAACAAGTGGATGAGGTACTTCAGTCCTACATCTGATGAAGGCCGCCTGGATGAATGGAAGGCCAGAAGGTGCTGGACTGAAGAAGGATGGAGGTTCCACATCTGAAAGAAAAATGAACCCGTGCAGCAACTGGAAGGGGTTACTTGCAGCGAGGAAGTCAAAGAAGATATGAAACTGGAGTGAAATAGATACCAGACCAGCTGGCAAATCCAAAACATGAGGGACAGGAGGCCAAGGGATTCCAGTGTGATGGTCCATGGATGAGCGGGGTAGCAAGTGGTGAAGAAGGATGGAAGACCATTGGAGTAAAGGGGTCCTAAGTCTGGATGGCAGGGAATTGGGAAGGACATGGAAATTGCATAAAGAGGGACCAGCAGGAGCAGACTCAGATTCCTAACCAAAGTAGGTGAGTTCACATAGCAGGCATGATGCTCCTGACGATAGTTGAGGGTGAAGGCTCATTTGGGACATGATTAAGTCCAGGAGGGAGCAGCAAGTAACGATCCGTGAAGAGCAAGCAAAATCAAATCAGTTGATTATAGAAACGAGCTCCAGGCTTGATAAACTAAGAGAGAGAACTAGTCTTTGATACCACTCTACGGAGGTAGGAGGTTGAGGCGAACAAGTCACTGAAGTCCTGTCAAATGGGAAGCAACAACCGAGCAACAGACAGAGGATACAATGACCCAGTGAATTCAAAAATTGGCTACCACTCCTTGATTGATGAGATGATGTACAGTCAATGTCAACAAGTCAGAGCTGAGGATGAAGGCAGTTGAGGTGCAGTGTTCCCATTCTCGAAGGGAAGCAGTGTTGTATATAAGACAGAGAATGCAGAAGTGGAAACAGAGATGCAAGCACGGGCTCTAGACCAGGGCAGGTATTGTGATGAAACTTTGAGGGAAGACTGCAGGCAAGGAAGAATGGAGACTACGAGCAGAAGGAGGTCCAGTTCCAGGAGGGTTTCAGCATCTATAAGCAGGTCGAGAATGGATACATTTGAAATAGTGGAATGTAAATGTAAGCATCCATTCGTGACTGTCAAGGCAAGATGATCCTTACTGTGTGCAGTGAGGAGATAAGGCGTGAGAAGTACATATTGATTCAGGCCCAGGCCCTGGAAATTAGCAGGATGGACTGAATTGAGGCTACAGACCTGGTATGATGGAGAAGTCAAGTTAGGCAAAGTCAAGTTCCTAAAGGAAGACGATCTGGGTAGCAGGCCAAGGATGTGTAAGTTGAAGCAGTACATTTAGACCCCAACATCTGTTGGGGACTGTCTAAGTGAGATGATGGTAACATGAGGCAGCCAGGCATAGATAGATTGATGAGTGCACATGGTGAAAAGTTCTGTTCCTAAGGAAGCAGCAACTGGTATGAGGTAGATATGGTTTGCTAAACTTAGAAGATTGTGACATGGCTCCCATCCCTGGTTGTCAGGGCAAACTAACCTTCACTTGATGCAAGCAAGCAGAGTTAGGGACAGAGAATGTCAGGTTGGCGAGTAGCAGGAGGCATTGATCGTAATGGAATCCCATCCCTGATAGACAAGGGAAGCCTACCTTCACTCAGCACCTCAGAAGGCACGAGTTAGGGATGGAGTCCGGAATACTGCTGGTATGAGGTGGCTAAAGGGTAAACACTGCTGTAGAGAGAGAGAGAGAGAAGAAGTAGGACATGTAAACAGGATGAGGTTGATGGAGAAGTACTTGACAATAAATATGGGTAGTGTGGGAGGTATAGTAACACAAAGCAGGAATGATATAGGAGGAACATGCCTTAGGGCATACATAGTAGAAGGAGATCTGCAAAACAAAGGCAGGAAGACTGGGGCTGTTAATGGAGACATGAAGGAGGTAGAGCGTAAAGGGAATTAAAGAAAAACAGTGATGGAGCTGACCAGAGGAATACATCCTTCCTGTTGTCTAAGGGGTAGTGGTGATAACGCTAAGTATGATGGACATCAGAGCAGCCAGAGTGGAATTACGTAAGCAATCTGAGGAAAAGGCAGTATGCAAACAAAAGCCACCATGGCAGAAAGTGGGTAGACAAACTTCCAGTAGTGACAGGTTTAAACTCAGCTGCTGCAGAATGCTAGGTACCTTAAATAGTGAAAACACACATGAGTGGGTATGATATTCTCATGGGAAAATAATTGCACAGTTCAGTGGGAGCAGTGCAGTAGTGGCTCCAGTAAATCGATGGGAGAGACGTAGAAACACAATTGACATTGGCTGGTGGTAACAGTAAGACTGGGGAAGACTTACTATGGCAGGACACAGAAGCAACACTGGAGTCCATTCATCCAGATTGAGGAGGAGGCAGGGAGAAGCTGAATGAAAGACCTGGCCAAACTGTGGGTTTGGGTAATGGAGTGAAGCCAAGGAGTGGCAGGGAAAGGAATTGAATGCATGCAGGGACTACAGGAAGAGGGAGCTGAAATGAAAGTGGAAGAAGACAGGCTGAATGGGAATGCTTGTGGTGCACAACAGGCAGGGAGATATGACAAGGGGAAAAAGCGGAAAAGCGCCGGTGGTGGAGAATGGGAAAATGGGTTGCTCAGTGATCACTGGGCAGCAAGAGAAAACACCCAAAAGGAGAACGAAAGAATGGAACCCGGGACACGGGAATGAGCAAGAGGGAATGGGAGGCAGTTGAGCGGCCGTGAGGCCAAGGACAGAAACGGACAGAAAGCACGAGGAACACAGGGACAAGGAAGGGGGACACAAAGCACAAAGAAAATCAAAAGGAGAGCACGGAGAAAACACAAATCAGAGTAGCAGGCACCAGGCAGTACAGCTACACGAGCCACGCCGGGAGCTCGGGGAAAAAACACTCCCTAAGCAAGGGAGATGTGTTAGTGGAGGGATTAAGTAAAGGCTGTGGGAGGAGCTATTCTCCACATTGAACCATGGGCTAGCCCTCCCAATCTATGATACAAAGAGCCAAGAAATGTGAAATTAGTCAGGAAAAGGAAGGGTCTTTGAACACAATAGACACAGAAAGATTATAAGTTGCATAATCAATTGCAAACATCTCTATGGAGAACACAGTAAGTCAAAATGGTAATGCAATGCTAGATGGGGAGATTACTGAATCAGAACAACAGAATTAAGACTTCCCCACTGGATAAAAAAACACCCCACCTGAACCTTTTTTGTAATCCAACTTTCAAATGATCTGGAAATGAGACAATGGGCCAGATTCTCAAAACTAGGTGTAAGCTATGCCAAAGGTGGTTTGCACTGATCACCAGTGTGACATGGACCCTATGCTTGACTCTATAAGGCAGAATCCTGGCGGCAAAGTCCTGCAGCTTGCTGAAACTGTAGTGCTGCATCAAACAGAGGTTGCTGCAAGCCATGGGCGGCCGTGCAGCAATGTCCCTGTGCAGTCCCTGGTGGTCTAGCAGGCAGCCCTGCCCCCGATTCACTATTTGAAGAAATTCCAAAATTCCTGGTGGTCTGGTGGACCCCCTGCCCTACCACTCTGCACCCCCCAACTGGTAACCGAGCTGGTGATTGACACAGCCCTCTGCTCACCGCCAGAGCTCTGAATAAGTGCGCACTCTACACAGTACGTGTTCAGTGATTGACAGCCTGCAAGGTGTAGGTGTCATCCTGTCCCACCGCTGGCCATTTTCCATTGTTTTTCTCCCATTGGAGGAGATAATGTGCAATGCCATCCAAACTTGCCCATGCATGCATGGTTCCATGTATAGGACATTAATGGCTGCTGCTTGTCCATTCCCCACATTGTGGTCCAAGCTGCCTGTATTGCCAGTCACTGCTACTGGTCAGGTGAATGCCAGGGCTGGTGTCTCCCTCTCCCCAGAGAAGGAGAGCTGTCCTCCAGATGCTCAATCCTCCTCTCCTCAGCCCATGCCTAGAGATAGATCTCCCCCAAGCCCCAATATCCCCTTATAATAATTAACTCATTGCCTCCACAGGAGCTCTCTGAACTTGCACCACTTGTCTCCTGTATACCATTAACAGTAAATCCTGGGCCTTTCTAAGCAAAATCAAGCTATTGACAGCATGCCACAAACAAATCCTAATAGCTTAAGAACCATAAGTGCTTGACATAAAGTACGAGTGGCAAAGTTATTCAGCATAAAATTATCTTTCCAATGGTGGTATGCAAATAATAATATGTAATTTATTTTTCTTTGCTGGTTGAAACAGCAAAAAAAAAAATATTTTTTCACTAAAACAAGCAACATAAGCCATACACACCATACCATAAACAAATGTGAATAGCTCCTAAAGTATACATGATATACACAAAATAAAAGTGGCAAAGTTGTTCAGCATAAAATTACCTTTCCAACAGTGGTTATGCAGTCAAATATATATTATATTCTGTTACATTTTATATTAAAATATATAAGTGACTTCTCCAGATGTTGCAGGGGCACACTGGGAGTCAGTAGCCGACTTCTGCAGACCACCTCAGGACACACCAGTGAATTTTACTGATGACTACAGGCATATGCTTGGAAACAATGAGTTAAAATATCCTTGGTAGTTTAGTGGCACCTCCAAGCCTCGACCTCTTATTATAACAATTTGAATGGTGGTCTAGCACACCGCCCCAGCTCTGATTCACTAGTAAAAGAAATTCCAATATTCCTGGCAGTCTGGTTGACACCGCACCCCATGGGTTCAAGTGTTAAAGGAGAAGCTATTTCTCATTCTTTGAAATCTACTTTTGTCTCTTACTCTCCCATGAGCACAGCGATGAGGTGATGGTGCTGTGGCTGTCCCTGATATGCCCTGCAGTTTATCCATTGTCTTGACTTACAGCAGCAGTAACAGCAGCTCAAGATGACTGTGAGGCACTGGGAACCAACTCAGTAGGAAGAAAGTGTGAGGGACACCCCACCCCCACTGCTATATACATATTTCTCCCCAGCCATGTCTATCAAGGATATATCCTGTTCTGGCCTATTGAGCCCATCTACTCAGGGTCCTGCCCTGTCGATATCTCACACAGGTCTCCCCTGCGAAGCAGGGGCTTCAAAGGGAGTGCTGTCCTCGAGGTGATAGTGAAGGACACCAGACCCATGCAAGTAGTGCAGAGGTACCTCATGGAATTAGCATGCATTATGCTGTGCTACTTGCTGCTCTGCTAATGTCAGCATTAGTAGAGATGTACTGCTGACCAGTTTATGCTACTTGGGGTTAGCTGATATTTTTTTCAACCTGTTTGTGTTGGAGGGGGTCTGCCCTCATCACCCCAATGTTTCTTCTATTTAACATGGGGGGGTTGGGGAGAAGCCCCCCAACTCAAATTGATAGAAAAAAACAACTTGGCCATACCAACTAACCCCTAATACCAGTAGCACAGCTACTGAAAGTGGGTCTGCAGAGCTCCAGTAGACCAGAGTGAGAGGAGCAAGGTTGAGAGCGCATGGAAGAACCATGAGGGTGCAGTATAGAGCACAGCATTGTTAACAAAATAGCATAAGTGCCCTATCCTCCCTACTGAGGCAATCCAGTCTGCAGACAAGTATCCAGCATGACAAGCACCAGGACATGGGCGAAGCCCAGAGAGCTCAGGCCATAATACTGATGGATATGTTTTCCCCGGTTCCTCTCCCTTAGTTCTTCTTTCCTCCCGGGGTGTGAACATAGCCCATTGTGTAGCCTCGGCTGCATGCAGCAAAGTTCTTCACAGAGAAGAAGCTCCTGTGACTCACCACAGCGACTGTTGCATCACCAGCACCCAATGCCATCACCCACCCCCACCCCTGCCCGCAGCATATGGCTGAATGGTAACTGCTTCATTCCAGCCTGCCTCCTGACACTGCATCCCACGTTTGCCACTGAACTTGGTTCACATGCATGGCACTGTGGTGTGCTGCCCATGGGCCATTGTGGCAGCACATGATGCAAGGGGTTTTTAAAGATTTTGTTGCATTGGTTTTGACAGGTGTGACAGAAGGACTTGTCAGTGGGGGTTGTTCAGTGTGTAAAGCCTTCCTGCAGTCGGGGTGGGTATGCATCTGCTTTCACAGCCATTGCTGACTGACAGGTGTTGCATAAATTCTGTGCAGCCCACACTTTCCTTCCCTGAGAGCTGTGCTATTCATCTCTGTGCTGTGCTAAATCAGCTTTTTCTGTGAAATCCATTTTGTTTCTGAAATGGCAGAACTCTGCTGACTTTTCCGAAATTCTGCAGAATTTAATCTCTCAGAATCTGAATATTCCTGAGAACTAGCCAGTTGTCTAAATCTTGGAGACCATATAATGGAACTCGATGGGCTTATAGTGAGACTGCATGTGAACCAGGGGACACAACATGAGACTGCAGGGAGGAAAATTCATGGGTAATGTGAGAAAATACTTTTATACTGAGGGTGGTGGAATCCTGGAACAGATAGCCTCAGGACGTCAGGGGACAAAAACGGTTAGGGAATTCAAAAATGTGTGGGACAAATACAAGGGTGTCATCAGGAAAGTAACCCTATGGTGGGAAGTAGGAAAATGGGCAGACTAGATGGACCAAGTGGTCCCCATTTGCTGTCACAGTCTGTGTTTCTATGTTTCTATAGGGAAAAGAGGAATAGGAATACAAAGATAAATTCTTGCAGGCACATTTGATGAACCACTGAAGCCATAAAACATAACATTAACTGTGCTCATCCATCCAACAGCAACCATAAACCACCTCCCCACCGGAATCGGTGTCTCCTAAAGTTAATCTGGGTACCTAGTTAGAGCTGCAGGCCTGTACATTGCCATATGTTGGCTGGAGGTGCACTTTAGGAAATAAAACAGGAAACTTTGAACAACTTGATGACTCCCCAGATTAGGGCAGGCCCTGTGTTACTCATTGTTCTGCAGCTAAATTCACAGGACCTTGGCCAATTGGTCAGTCCACTGGCTAAAACTTTGTACTGTACAGCTGATGATTGCTTTCCTGAAGTGGCAGATCTCTGGCAGCTTGTCACCTGCAAGGCAATTTCTCCTAGAACGCTGGATCAGGCCAGTACTGGGCACCAGAGCCACACACTTACCCCAAACATCAAGGCATCTAATTCCCAGGGAAAAGGGATGGCCACTGTCTCGGTGTAACAATTCTAGACCATCCTAGCTGACATGGATGTCTCTTCAAGCCTCTAGCTCACACAGTCTCTCCTTTCAGCAAGAAGCAGGCACTGGCACCTCACTGCAGATCTGATGCACCCCCTGAATAAGAAGGCTAGTCTCTCAATGACTTTACAACTCTAAGGGCGCCAGCCACGTCATGCATCTGCTCCCCCAGCAGTAGAAATTTAGTGGGCTTCTCCTGATGCTGTCTCTCAGTCGGTCTCAGGACACAGTTCCGACCCCCAACAGCTGAGGGTCTTTCTCAGGTGCTAAAATGCTATCTCTCAAATGAGTCTCCCACTCAGATTTTGGGTCTCTCTCAGACAAAGAGAGAGTATGGTAAGCCTTCCAAACGTCAGCAGTAGGACCTGAGCCATCTTCCCTAAAACTCTCTCACGCATCGTGTTCTCCACTACCTTGGACAATCTCGGATGAACTGCCTGTGAACGGTCTTTCTCCCCCAATGTTTCTGTGTCAGGAGTAAAAGTTCTGATTTGGTAATACATCACAGGAATCACTAGGCTTACTTAATGTCCAATTGGCTGAAACTAAAGGTGCCAAGTACATTGTCCAGTCCCCCTACCCAGGAGCCACAGCTGCAGTCCATGGAACTCCTCTATCACTGATTGGGAAATGCAGAGTCAGGGGTCACAAACATGACATTCATTGCAAACAGTTTATACGTGTATCAAGTTTAAACTCTTAATGTAGGCAAACTGTTTTTTATGTCAATCTGGGTATAGTTTATTTTTTTGTAACTTATTTTTTATAATTTACTTCAGTAAAATTACAGTGATATATGGCTCATTTAGCAAAGAAAGGAAATAAAATTAAACCGAAAAATGATCACAACTTCTAACACCCTTTCCCCCCACCCCTACCTATGGTGTTCCACATGCAGTCATTTCGTTATAATAAGTACAGTCACAATAAATAAATTTGTAACAAAGGAAGTAGCAAAGTTAATATGTTTCGCTAGGTAATATCTAACAGATCTTCAACGTATTCTAATATGTTCGGTTAACCTTTCCATTAGTAAACAATCCTTCATGTTATTACACTATTTATGCAGATTACAATCCATCAAACTGGGTGAGTTCCATTCTGCAAGAATCATTCTTTTAGTGGTTCTGGCTGCTAATGCAATCATTTTTTGTTCCTGAGAGTTCAATCTCAATTTCTCAAACTCATTCAAAATAAATACACATGGATCCAGGGGAATTTGTTACAGTTTTTTATTCACTTCAATGCTCGCATTAACGCACCTTTGATGTATTTTTGGGCAATTCCACAGTACCTGAAAATGATTTATTTTTTCTTTTATAGCGTAATTATGCCAACATACCTCTTTATTTTGAGAATTAAAGAAGGTTAGTCTATGTGGCGTAATGTACGCACGGTCAATAATTTGGTATTGGAAAGATTTGTTTTTAGCATGTGTAAAATTTGTTAGCTTTAATTCTAATTTGTAACCAATTATGATTATTTTGTTCTTGATTAAGTACCATTTCCCATTTTTTGTTAGTTTTCAAAAAACATTTTTCCAATTTCTTACATAGTATTTTAGATATAGTGCCGTTGCATCAAGCTGTTATACTGCCCTTACTGGTTTGATATATTTTTAAACCCTCATTTATCTCTAAAAAGTAACTATATTGATCTTTAACCATTTTGGTAGTTATATATTTTTGGTATTTGTACTTAAGAGCAAGCATTTCATTCCTATATTACTTGTTTGTAGGTTTTTGACCTTCTGATTGAATTCTTTCCAGTTCATAAACTTATGCTCAATTAGTATATCTAATCATAGAGCCATACCCAGTTTTATCAACTCTGATTTAAGAATTAGGCTGGATGCTAACCCATTTTTTATTTTATTATGTTCAACAATATTTGTCAATAAAATTATATTCAAACTGAAAAAATGCCTGAAAAAGTTCTGCCAGTACACTTTCCTGAAAGATCTAAGCAACATTCGTTGGCAGGATTTCTACCTAGCCCCCACCTTTAACGAGGCATTTAACATCTTTCACAGCCCCTTACTGGAACTAATAGACAAACACGCCCCACTAAGACTAATCAAATCAAAAAACAAAACTCCTGGCTGGTTCTCTCCCATCCTGGAAAAAGCACTTAGGGATAGGGACTACTGGTGGAAAAAAGTGAGGAAATCCCACCTGGAGGCTGACTGATTAGCATTCCGTACCACTAGGAATGCTTGTACCAAGCTAATTAGGTCAGAAATGGCTAGGTGCTTTCAAAAAGAACTAGAAGGCAATAAAAACAACTTTGCCAAATTTTGGAACATCCTCAAAGAAGTCAAAGGTCAGTCCACTGCAACACCCCTTCCAAACAAAATTGTGTCTGATGGTACAACCTATACGGACAAAGCTGATATACCAGAGAAGCTTAATGATCACTTTGCCACTGCAGGGCTTGCCTTTGACACCTCACCTGTCAGCAAAGTTAGCCATCAAGAGACTACACTTTTGGCTTCACTGATAATTACAACCATAACCAACCACATCCCACCCCCCTCAGCTTCCTCACAATTACATTCAAGCAAGTAGAGGACCTCCTCCTTTCTCTGGATTCAGAAAAGAGTGCGGGTGCAGATAATATTGAACCTTACTTCCTAAAACTTGGCCATACCTATCTGACCACCCCATTACACACTTAATTAACACCTCTGTGAAGCAAGGTGAGCTACCTGTCTTATAGAAAACTGCCCACATCCTACTATTATTCAAGACTGGGGATCCGAGTGATCTGAACAATTACCGGCCTATTTCTATACTATCTGTCCTCTCTAAATTACTTGAAAAAATTGTCAACATCCAACTTAGAGAACATTTGGATTCAAAAAAGGTGCTAAACCCGGCTCAGTCTGGCTTCAGAGTCAAACACAGCACAATATTGGCTCTTGCCAAGGTAACTACAGACTGGCAAATGGCCTTGGACTCTAAGAAGCATGTATTTGCCCTCTTCCTTGATCTAAGTAAGGCTTTCAATACTGTTGATCATATCATCATGCTTACTGCACTGAGTAACATCGGACTTGATAGTTCTGCCATTAAATGGTTTAGCAGCTAACTAACCAATAGGATACAACAAGTCAAAGCCATAGGAGATCTGTCCCCATAAAAATCCTTGTTACAAGGAGTCCCACAAGGCTCCATCCTGGGCCCTATCCTCTTTGCAATATACATCAATAATCTGGACTCACAGCTGGGCACAGTAAATGTGCACATATTTGCAGATGATACTGTACTCTGTACCACAAATTCATCCTTGGACCTGGGCCCTGAGTACTTACAGAAAGACTTCTTCACCCTCCAATATAACCTTCTCACTCATTAGTTCCTCCTCAATGCCAAAAAGACTAAAGCAATGATTCTCTCACCAAAGTCTACTTCCAGATGTCCACATATCACACAGATCTGAACACTCTTAGATGAACCCCTTGAAGTAGTTGACACCTTTAAATACCTAGGGTTCTAACTGGATAACAAGCTCAACTTTCTGTGCCACTTAAATGAAACCTTGTAGAAACTAAGACAGTGATTAGGTTTATTCTGTCACATTAAACACCTACTCACGTTAAAAGTCAGAATGAGACTAGTACAAATTACATTCCTTCCTATACTGGACTACGCTGACTTCCTTTACAGTCATTGCCCATCAATGATGCTAAACAAACTGGACACCCTTTACCACCAGGCTTTAAGATTTATCTTAAATCTACCCTGTAGTACACATCACTTTCATTTATACCAGGTTTCGGGATGGACCTCACTCTCAACTAGAAGGAAAAGGAATGCTCTCCTCTGTTTTTTTAGAGCATTATCTGATAACCTCCCTACATACATCTCGAACATCTTCAAACAGGCTAAAGGTTCCTATGGCCTGAGACGCTTCTCCTTAATCTGCTTCCAGATTCCTAGAGCGAAAACTACCCTTGGCTCAGCAGCAATCAGCTTCTCACTTCCATCACTTTGGAACACTATGCAAGACTCATTAAAATTATCCTCACTTCCAAGCATTTTCACATTCAAAGCTCTATTAATGGATTATCTGAAGGAATCATGCAACTGTTTCAGATGCCGATGGCCCCTAAGCCTCAGGTGCCTCTCTCAACTCCTACGCCTAAGTATCTCATCCACTCCACATTCCTAACAACAGAAACCTAGGACCTACAAGCCTAGTTCCCTTAATCCAAGATGACCCTGCTTATTGTCTACCTTTTACCTATTCTGGCCTCCCTTTTGGCTGCCTATTCTTTCACAACAATTTCTACCCTATTCCTTAATACCTCCTTATTTTTTAACATTTAGGTATGAGCTCTTACTCAGCGGAGACTATATGGGATTGTTGTCCCTTCTCATTTCATTAAAGCTTATCATTATGTATCTTTGCACGTTAATTATGTTGGATGGTATGTATAAGCCCATATTGACCGACACCTTCACAATGTTTTTTCCTTTTATTTTTGCTCCGTTGTCCACCGTAATTGTAATCTTATGAAGTGTACTGTATTGTATTAATGCCCAGGACCACCTTGAAAATGAGCTTGCTCAATGGTGTTTATGCCTGGTTAAATAAAGTGATTGATTGATTGATCGATAGTAGGATAAAGTTTAATCCATTTAAATATTGTTTTATAATATTCATTTATAATGGTGTTTTAATATGTCTAATTTTTTTGGGTTAAACTCAAAGATCCAGGATTTTTAATTTATCATTTTCTAAATGCCATAATAATTGCAGAATTAAAGAATGGCTTTGCTCTTTATTATTTTTAATTTTTTGTGGATTTGTCCAGTTTAATATTTGTTTAAATTTAACTGACCAGTAGTAAATCAGTGGGTCAGGGCATCCCATCACACCTTCTGACCTTATTCTTTTAAGTTTGCCTGATGCAATTCCCAGAGAACCACCTCTCCACAAAATGTTTTTACATTTACACTTCATTTGTTCTAGCCATAAAATTGCAATTTCCCCTTGGGTCCCTTGAAAAGTATACAGAAGTAATGGCATAATCATCAATTTTTAGGATTTCTGTTCATCCCCAAATTGATAATGATTTATTTTCCCATTCACTTAATAATCTGGTAATTTTATCTGAAAGAAATGATAAATTTGTGGTTATGGTTCCTTCAGCATTGGTAGTAATGTAAATTCCCAAATATTTAATCATACTATCTTGTTTCATATCATTAAGCAAGATCTTTGTAGTGGTAGTCTTAACTCCAGCGAACCAGCTTTGTGCGACTTTGAGGCTTTGTGCAGCATTTGCCTGGCTTTGTATGACCCTAGCCAATAAGTAGGACACAAATTAAAAACCAGACATAAAGGAAACATGCTGCTCACTTGTGGCATCACAAAGATGCCATCATCTGCTGCCAGTCCCAGGCATGCCAGGCAATAAGTGGTGACTCAGCTCCTAGTGGACACCATGGCAGTGCAGCCATACAGCACACACCTGCAGATCACCTTTCAGTGGACACCAATAGATGCCAGCACACACATGCAGCACTGTGGGCATGGAGGGTGTTGGGGGGGTGTATAAGTGGCCAGGCTACACCACAGACTGGGTACAGGCCACAAGATTTGGACAAGTCATGCTGTGCACATGGGCCAGTTTTGGGAATACTCCAACACCGGGTGCCAGTCTGATCATATGTGCCCCCCAGCCACATACCGTACATCTGTACAGACACCACAGCACACACAGCCACCGTGTATATGTCACTGTGAGCATCCCATACCAGTGGTGCAGCCTCTGTGGGTCACACAACAGCATAACAGTAATGTCAACTGTCTGTAAACACCTGCAAGTTGGGCCTGTCACTGTGTACAATGCAGTGGTCATCACTGCCCTACACACCATAGTCATTGCTGCGTCTCTCACACTACTGGTCTGTTTGCTACTGTAGCGCCTGCTGTGAACTGTAGCATGAACTACAGTTTGATGGTTGCACACAGCCCCGCCACCTGTGCCTGTGCTGTGTAGTCCACTAGGGCACAATATGCTATGCTGTATTGTATACATGTAGCCTGCAGCTACCACCATGCACTCCCAGACTAACCTACAAGTAGAGCTGTGGACCTCTGCAATAACACTGGGCAAACTGCATGCAAATCAGGTCATAATGAAATGCTAATCTGGATGTTTGCCCAAAGACTATCTTTGGTCCTGTCCACACTACACCACTTACAGTCTGTAACGGTTCCAAACCATTACAGACCGGAACCATTACAGTGTGTCCTCACTGCAGGCAAACAGTCTTGATAATGGTTTGAAACCGTTACAGCTCCACCCATGGTGGAGGTACTGGTGGGAGTCACCAGATCCTTTGAGTGTATCCTGGGCGAGGGTGTGGGGTGCAGGATACTTCTCGGATACCGTCCACCAGGTGATGAGAATGTTTTCCTGCAGGAAGTCGCAGACTTCATTGTTGACCTGACGTTGGGGTCCCCCAGATGGTTGGTTCTGGGGGATTTCAATGCTTGGGTCGACGATGAATTCTCTCAATTTGGTCAAGACTTCCTCCAGTTGATGATATCATTGGGCTTCACACAGCTTGTTTCCTCCTCGACCCTTATTTGTGGACACTCATTGGACCTGGTGTTCCTTCTGGGGATGGGGATATCTGACTTGTTGGTGGAACCGGTCGGATGGTCCAACCATCACCTCATTAGGTTCAGTTTTGAGGCCACCCCTATTAGGTCAGCCCCTTTGGAGATGGTCCAATACCGCCCTTTAAGGGGTGTATCCCCAGATGACCTGATGGTGTTATCGGACCTATCGGGCCTACCGATAGATTTCTTGGATCCAGGTGACCTGGTACATGCTTATAATGAGGCAGTGACAGGGGCCTTGGATTCTATTGCACCGGTTCATGTTCGTCCTCTCACTCCACGCCCCAGGTCTCCTTGGTTTGATGAGACCATGAGGGAGTTGAGGAGGGTTGGACAAAGGTTGGAGAGGCATTGACGGAAGTCTGTTCTTGATGATGACAAGCTTAGTTTGATGGACCATTATGTGGCCTATCAATCTGCTATCTCTTGTAAGAAGGCAGAATTCCTGTCCAGAGAGATAGCGGTTGCACAGAATAGACCAGCTCAGCTCTTTAGGACTGTGGACAGACTGTGCAATCCAGTCTGTCTTCAGCCCAGAAGAGCCTTGTCTCAAGAATGGTGTGATGAGTTTGCTCTCTTCTTTGCAAATAAGGTTGCCAAAATCAGATCGGATATCCGTTCTTCCCTCTCCTATGGGAGCGATGGTGGTCGGCAGGAGATGTCGAACACTCAGTTTATATGGTCTGACTTCAGCCTTCTCACAATCGATGAAATTGTGATGATCATTCGAGAGCTGCGACCGACCAACTGTGATTTGGACCCTGGCCCCACACGCCTCTTAGTGGGCTGTGTGGATAAAATCGGCCTAGTCCTGGCTTTGATAGTCTGGAAGTCTTTGGAGAGGGGATCTTTCCAGATCCCCTTAAAGAGGCTATAGTTACGCCTATTAAAGAAGCCTCCTTAGACCCAGATTGTCTAGCAAATTACAGACCAGTCTCTAACTTACCTTTGTGGGTAAAGTTATTGAGAAGGTGGTCACGGTGCAGTTGGAGGATCCTCTGACCAACAACAATATCTATGATTCTCTCCAGTCTGGATTTAGGAAAAGGCATAGTACCGAGACAGCGCTTGTTCGTGTACTAAATTACCTCCTAATAGCGAGAAATCGTAGGACCCGATCCATCTTAGTCCTACTTGATCTCTCTGCAGCATTTGACACTGTTGACCATGGTGTGCTGTTAGAGCGTTTGCAGACCATCTGTGGACTATCTGATACGGTCCTCAGATGGTTTTGATCTTACCTCGAGGGTAGGACTCAGAGAGTGGTGTCGGGAATTTTTTCCTCGGCATCAGTCTCCCTATCCTGCGAGGTACCGCAGGGTTCAATTTTAGTGCCTATGTTATTTGCAGTGTATATGCTGCCGTTGGGAGTGATTATTAGGCAATACGGTCTGGAATTTCATTGCTATGCAGATGATACCCAGCTGTATATGTCTTTTGTGCCCGGCCAGGATGCTGCCTTGTCGGTATTTAATAATTGTCTTGCCGAAATCCAAGACTGGATGAATGGGAGTTGGCTGAGGTTAAACCCGGAGAAAACTGAGGTGTTGGTCATGGCACTATTATCTGTTTGAGGACTGAGCACAGGAAATGTCCTAGCCTGCCTGTCGCCAACAGCGCAGCACTAAGCCCCCCCCCACCCTGTGGCTGGCAGAAACACATTTATAAAGCAGGTTTGATCATTTAAAGCAACAGCGCACATATATACATTTAAACACTTTGGGCAAAGTTACTTCTCTTTTACCTCCCAAAGGCACCTCCAAACCTCCACACATGCACTGGGATCCCAAGAGTCAGAGTATGCAAAAGGCATTTATCGCTGGTTACAAATGCAGAGGTAGATCAAGTGCTTAGTTGAATATTTGAGTGGACCACCAGATTGCATGTTTGAGCAGAAACCATCTCAAATGTGCGCACTCAGCTATGCAGCAGTTCACTGCCTCAGTAGCGTTGACTGCATGATACCATTCGGTGATGAGTTTCAAATATTTACAACTCCTCCATACCTCCAAAATATAAATCTGTGTTTGAAGTTAGAGTACTCTGTGTTTGCAGCTCCTTTCTGAATCTCTGAAACCCCTTGTCCCCCCCCCCCCGCCTCCCACTGAGCCAGCTCTCTTTGGTGTCCAATTTCTCCAGGGCTATTGTTCTGCTAAATCTCCCCAAATCCCATGCTCTTACTGTCTTCTAAATTTTTGGCTCTCCCACCCCCTCCACTGATTAACTACTCTCTCTGCCAGCCCTCTTATTCTGCCCTACCCCCACCAGCTTCCTGCAGCCTTCCACTGGCTCCCCTCTACTCTAGACTTCCCATTCTGTTTCACCTCTTAGGTCTATTGGCCATTCGCCCTCCTAGGAGCCCAACCAACACATTCTTCCCAGCCTATCTCAGGCTCCATTCTCCTCTTAATTACCTCCTTGTCTAAGAAGCTGCTACAAAATCCCAGCACTCACCCACCCTGGCTAGTGTTTTACCTCTACTCAGTTATCTATTCCCCTGTCTCCCACCCCTCCTTTCCACCATACCGCCTACATTTCCCATGCCCTTCTCCCCCTACTTAGCACATATTGTAACTCCTCCTTGCCCCTCCAACCCTGCTCTCTCTCTCTCTCTCCTACGCACTCCTACCTGGGCACACTCCACTATACGTCTCCCCCTTCCTAATCAGGCCCTCCCCCTCCTGGACTCTCCTGCAATTACTTGCTTCTCGCCTCATCCCTATTACCCACACAAATGTCCATCCTTGCCCCCACTTGCAGCGGGGATCTTCCGTTCCAAGCTACCTCCGTACACTAGCTCAACACCTATCCTTCACCCTCCTTCTTCTCGTAGCAGGAGACATACACCCAAATCTGGGACCCTCAACCACCACATCCTCACCAACCAACAGCCAGCACCCCCACCCCGAATCCCATCCCCTCCCAACTGCCAGATTACCCCCTCTACAAAGGCCTCCATCTCCTCCACCTAAATATCTGTAGCCTACCACTTAAAATCGACCAGTTACAAGTTCTCGCTGCCCTACACACCCCTGATGTTCTCATCCTCTCTGAAACTTGGTTTAACAAAAGCATTCTCGACTCCTCATTAGCAGCCGCTGGTTACACGATGGCCCACCAGGGCAGGGCCACGAGAGGTGGTGGTGTAGCCATCTACATAAGTTCACACATATGCTATGAAATAATCTTATCTAAAACCGAACCTAAAGAGTATAAACTCTTGCTACTCCTGCTCACACTACCTTTCATTTCACCCATATTCGTTACCAGAATCCACTGTCGACCAGGCACCCCAGCCACAACTGTTACTGACCTTCTTACACAAATCAGTTCACGAGCACCCACCGGGGAATTATATGCAGTGGGTGACCTTAACCTAAACTGGTTAGCCCCGGCCCTCAACAAACCTGGACAGATGTCTCTGCCCTCAGTTTAACCCAACTCATCACTGAGCCCATCTGCCTAAACCTTAAATCAGGTAACCACTCCCTTATTGACTGGGCTCTGACCTCCCATCCTCACAGAGTCATCCAAACAGGCCTGTTCCCTGACTCTGTGAGTGATCACCATGTCATCTATCTTGTTTGCATAATCCACCATTTCAAACCCCCCCCAAGTTCTTAGTCCAACGGTCGTTCAAATCACTAAACCTCGCTCCCCTCCTAAATGACCTTGTCCTAGCTAACTGGCCCCCCCAACCTGATAAATGACACCCTACTTCACTTCAAAAACATGTTCCTTAAGATATGGGATTCCCATGCCCCACTACGACATACCAGGGTACGCGGTACCCACCTGTCTTGGATCTCTCAAGAGCTCACAGCTTGTATGAACACCCATGACTCAGCATGGTGAGCTTTCAAAGCCTCAGCTCCACCTCAGGACCTCTCTCACTGCCGGTATCTGCGTAACATGTGCACTAGAGCAACTTGGCTAGCTAAAGCAGAGTACTTTAGATCCTCCCTCCAATCTAACCTTAATAGCCCCTCCAACTTCTGGACATTCATACACTCCCTCTTCTCACCCTCAATGGCCAAACCTTCGCCTCTCCTTAGTGTAAAGAACTCCACACTATCAGATCCTATCTCAGTCACTGCTAAGTTTAACTTACATTTCTCCACCTGCGCTTCCTCACTCCTTTCCTCCTTACCCCTCATGTCACCATCTCCACCACCTACATGGCAAAAACTACCTCAAAATACAGGTATTTTCTCCATCAGAGAAATCTCTCTGGATGAAGCTCTAGAACCCCAGCTAACATTAAGCCTCTCAAATGGGAATTCCCTGGATGGACTAGACCCCAAACCTCTGTTCCTCTCTGCCTCTGCCATAGCCTTCCCTATTGCCTACCTCCTCAGTCTATCCTTCACCACTGCATCTGTCCCTCTGTCCTGGAAGCATGCCACTTTCATCCCTCTCCACAAAGGGGGAGCCTCCTTCTCCACCTCAAACTATCAGCCAATCTCCCTCCCGAAGCTACAAGAACACTTAGTGCTTACCCAGCTAACCTTCTATCTCACCGATGCTTCACACACTACCAGTACAGATTCAGGAAAGATCACTCCACTGCCTCCTCTTTACTAAGGCTCACTGACACCATCTGATCTGGAATGGATAGAGGTCTCATCACCTTTGCCATTTTCATCAATCTGGCCAAGGCCTTCGATACAGTCTCCCACACTCTGTTACTATCTAGCCTCTCTGACGCTGGCCCCCCTACATCTGCTACTGCCTGGTTCAGTGCCTATCTTACAGATCACACTCAATCTGACAGGACTGTAGATGCCATATCCCCTCCCCTTCCCATGTCCACCGTTGTCCCCCAAGGATCAGTGCTTGAGCCTATCCTATTCTCTATTTTTCTAAACAACCTGCCCCAAACTTGTTCTGCCTCCTTGATACACATGTATGCTGATGATACTGCCCTATTTTCTTCTGGCTCCTCCCCAGCCTCAGTTGCCTCTACCCTCCAGGTAGATTTTAACAAAGTCCAGCTCTGGTTCAACTCTCACCATCTCTCTCTAAATGCAGAAAAAACTGTTACTATGACTTTCGGTACATCCCAATGACTAGCCAGGCTCTTCTCCCTCCCTCCCACTTGTCCACACCCTTGATGGGTCAGAGCTGGAGGACATCACCTCCTTCCGGTATCTTGGACTTTGGCTTGATCACCACCTCACCCTTCGCAGTCCATGCTGACTCTACACTAACAAAACTCTGCCTCAAGCTTGGGGCTTTATAGCGGAACCATTCTAGCCTCCCCTATCCGATCAGTCACGAGCTTATCCAGAAGATGATACTTCCCTCCTTTGATTACTGTGATATTGTTTACAGTGCCACCCACAAGTCAGCTTTATCCAAACTGGATACTCTTTTTAATGCTTTCTGCTGTTTGGCTCTTGATGCTCCTCCTCTCACCCACCTCTGTGAGCTATACCGCTCCCTTGCTCTCCTCTTCCTTGAGAACTGCCGCCAAATACACTGTGTCAAGTTTATCTCAAAGAACTGGTTTGGTACCCTCCCAGTGTACCTGACCTCCGTACTATTGCTCCCTCTGGCACCCACCTATGCTCTGAGATCCCTAGACTCCCGGCTCCTGTTAGTCCCAAGACATCGGACCCAAGCTGGCCAGGCCGCCTTCTCTCACCGCTTCCCTCAACTCTGGAACTCTTTCCCCTCTGAAATTTGCCACTCTTTCTCTATCTGCTCACTGTCCTATGCCCCTGCCAACCACTGCTCAGTAAACTGCTCCTGCAGCTAGCTCTCCAATCTATTATACTTCAGACACTCCTATATTTCTTCTCCCAGTAGGCCCAATGGTGCTACTTCGCCAACCACATCCAACTACTGCACTTGATCCCAACTTTTGAGCTAGCTAGCTTGCACTTATCACTATCTCATTATATACCACAACCAAATACCTTAGCAGGATTTCCTCATTGTAACTGTTACTCTTGACTATTAGGGCATATGTATTAATCCACACTCACCTATTCCTGTCAAACATATGTAGCTGTATTATCTAATTATATGTTTTCAAGGTATAAACCATGACTTCCCCATGTAACTGCTACTATACTATAAGTAAGGGTAAATTGTCATCTGCGCCCAACTATTTCTGTCTAATGTTTTCAGCTGTATTGTAACTGCATGTATATATGTCAGGACCTGGACTACCCTTGTCCTCTTCCCCACTGTACCCCTTCCCCAGGTCGTACTGGAAGATGAACAGTTCTTGCTCAGTGTGCTTTTCCTGGTGAAACAATTTCAATAAATAAATAAATAAATACTTCATAGCAAGCAGGCACACTGAGACTGGCAGGTGCACCCCAGGTGCACACAGGGCCCATGACTGGTGGGACTGGACTAAGAGAGGCAAACTAGTAAGCCCCACCAGAGGGGGATAAATACTGCTGCTGCAGCGATAGCTTTAAATCTAGTCAGCTGTTTTACATTATTACAGCATATTTCTTGTAGACAAGTGACAGTAAAGTTAGTAATAAATGATAACCAGTCTAAATCTGCAATTGTTCCTGTTAAACCTGCAATATCCCAGAATAGGAATTTGTACCTGGCACAGACATGAGAATTAGATAACATTTGTTTTTTATTTCTCCCATGGAATTTTGA
Organism: Neoceratodus forsteri; assembly: GCA_016271365.2. Classification (NCBI taxonomy): domain Eukaryota; kingdom Metazoa; phylum Chordata; order Ceratodontiformes; family Ceratodontidae; genus Neoceratodus; species Neoceratodus forsteri. The sequence continues at coordinate 246,219,873 of JADMNL010000026.1, read as the reverse complement.
GTGATTTTCAGTCAGTCTTGAACGCTATGAGGACTTTGAGAATTTGACATATTATTCATATCCACAATTAGAATTCTCAGATTATCAAAACATAGGGCTTCGTTAAGAATAAATAATATTAGAAAATGGCAAGAATCAATTCTAAAAGCTGATTGGCTCACACAGGCTCCAAGCTGGGCATTTATTTTTCAATAAATGCCCAGCTAAAAATAAGAGCCAGTCCAAGTGACACTTTACAGTGTAGCATTTACCAGAGGTGCCCAGCCTGCTTTCTAATTGGCTGAAAGCACTCGAGAAAAGTTGAAAAACCCGCCATGTTTTTTGTCTTGTGGCAAGGAAACACAGCCACCCCAACAGTACTGCAGCTTCAGCTGACGACCGCCTCCTCGACTCAGGTAAAAAATAAAACTCTTTTGCCATTAAATGGCACTACATAGTAAATCTTTCAGTCCGATCAAAAAGCTGCTTGCTGTATCACCATACAAACTATTATCGGACAACAACCACGGACACAGCAACAGCGGTATTTCCTTGGTTTTCATACCACACACAGACGTCCATCTGCGGTAAGAAATTAGAAAATACCTGTTCTCGCCAGTGTGCAGTAGCACCGCTGTTCTCATGCACAGTAGCGGTGTACTGAGATATTGCAGTCTCTGCTTTACCACAGAGAAGCGAGCGCCAGAGATGACTAATGTCCTTTGCCCTTTTCTTTTTTGCTCTCCTACCACAGACAAATGGGGGGTAGGTACCTCACAAAAAAAAAAAGCACTGTCTTGCTGGTGGAGGAACTATTTTATTACAAAATGATTGTAAACAAGTCTATGTACAGTATTTTATTACATTTTTTACGGTAGCCATTTTCTAAGAGCAATAATTCCCTCAGGGTAGAGCATTATTAGAAATACCGGACCTTCCAGGGCTATAGGGCCTCCGCTTCATGCATCGGCCCTCATTACGCCCCTGGGCGGTCTGGTATTTCCCAATAATGCCCACCCTGTCAGGTATTATTGCTTACATAATAAAACTTTATTTGTATGGTGCTTTTCACAAAACCAAGGCACCTTAACAACATTAAAATCACAAAGTAAACAGAACAAAGATCACAACAGCAGGAGTGTGTCAGATTAATATCATCCAGTAGCCTGCATAATTCCTTTACCATTTACGTATATGTGTGTTTGACTAGATTATGGGTTTGAAGCTATTCTTGTTACCTTGGATATGCCAGTCTGACCACAGCTCACTTTTACAATATTTGACAGGAGAAAGTTTACAGTTAAGGACAGGGACTGATTATTTTCATTTGCTATTTTATACATTCCATACATAGATAAGATTGTATACATATCTTTATATGTAATTTCTGAAGGCATAGAGATTGTTTTTTCCGTGAAATTCCATTTTAGTGATACAGGTGCATAGTGGAGGACTTTTAATCTGCAATTTGTTTTTTTCTGTGTTAAAAACGTAGTTTAGGAATTGTACAGCACATCACCATGGTGTCCTTTTTTTTTGGTTAATACTTGTTAATAAATTTTGTTAGGAATTTATCAGCAACAGAGTACATCAATGAGCATGTACAAAGTTCACAGATGCACAGACACAGGATGAAAAAAGTGACATTATACATCAATACACACCAGTTCTGTTATGAAAGGGATCACAGGTTAAGGATTAATACCAGCCAGAAATTTCAGGTAGACCTCTCTGCTCAGATAGACTAACAGTATTCCACTTCCTGCTGCAGTGTCTCTCTCCTAAAATGGTATATACAAACCTATATGCACCAAAGAATCAGGTAAGTATACTGACTCAGCTATAGCATTCTTTCATTATATAGGTGCAACCAGTTAGCAGGTCAGGATATCGGTAGCTTATCTTAGGGAAAGAGTTAGAAGCCAGTATGAATGAGGAGGGTATTCAACCTATGTCAACTTTTGGTTTCAGGTAAGTTATGAATGGGGCCCAGCATGAACAGAACTTGGGAAGTGAATTAGCAAGGACATGTGACATCCGGTCTAAGGATGCCACCTTGTGAAGAGAGGCAAGAAGTTTGGATATGTGGGGGACATCAGCGGTTCTCCAGCAGCTCAGAATCAGTTGCTTTGCTTGGAGACTGAGGACAGCTAGCCAGTTCTGCTGAGCCTGAAAGAGCTTCCCCTGCCTGGAAGGGATACCTAGGATCCAGAAGAGGGGGTCACACCCTGTCTTGGAGTTTGTGACATGAGAGGCCAGTTCAATCACTGAATTCCAGAAGGGGAGAATCAGTCTACATGACCAGAGGATATGAATCAGGTCCCCCGTTTCAGTCTGGCATCTACAGCAGAGATCACTGTCTAAAAGCTTGCACTTATGAAGAACCAGTGGTGTCCGGTACCAGTGGTGGAGTATTTTATTTTGTATGAGCTTACTTCTCATATCTGGGTAGGTGAAATGTGCCTGTCGCCAGCACAGTTTCCACTGAGCCTTTGTTATGGTGGTCTGCAGTGCTGCTTCCCATTCATTCTTAGCAGTCAGAAACTGGGAGGGAAGCAAGCCCCAGAGTTAAGCATATATTGTGCTCACTTGCCCTTTATTGAGGGAAAACCAGTGTGTCAGTTCATCTACAGGAGGATGTGACTGAGAAGATGTTTTCAAGAAGGCCGTTATAGAGCTGTGGAGTTGCAAGTTTCTGCAGTAATCAGCTTTGCCCAATCTTTTTTCAAGGGACAGCTCTTGGAAGGACATTATTATCTGTCCTGCTCCCTGTATAATATCCCCCAGCGTGTTGACGCCACATTTCTGCAAAGAATCCCAATGAAGAGGATTGCGCTCTGCTTGTATCTGTTCATTGTCCCAAAGATGAGTCCAGGCCAGGGAACTGGGTCCATTCACAACTCTACATGCACCTTTTACTAGGTTTTAATTGCTGGGGCTATTGTTGGGTGGTCTTGCAACTTCTTAGGGAAAGGGTTGCCCATCAAGAGTGGCAAGCTGGAGACCTGGGCAGATGCTTGCTCTATGGAAACCCACTGTGGAGAGAGAGTGTTTCCCCAGGAAACAAACAATTTCAGCATATGTGCAATGGAGTAGGCTCATTTATATCCTTCTAGCCATGGCCAGCTCCAACCACCTACCCGCCAATGTGACCTCAGTTTATTCCTGCTGTAGTGTGGCATTTTCTTATCCCAGATGAATTTTCTGAACATAACATAAATTGTGCTAATTCAACATGCTGGTAACTCTAAAGGGATATGGGAGACAATATACAGCAGCTTGGGTGCTGAAATCATTTTAATTTCCGCAGTCTTCCCTACCAGGGTGAGATGTAAAGCAAGCCATCCCTCCAGCTCAGTTCCAAGTTCTGCCACCATGGGTTGCAAATTAGGGTCCCACAGCTTGGCAAGATTGGGGGTAATATGAATGCCCAAATACACTATCTCCTCAGAGGACCAGAGCAGTCCAAAAGGGGCCATTAAGGTGGGAGTGCACAGGGCATTTAAAGGGAGGATCTCAGTTTTCGACTGATTCACTTTCAGGCCAGAAAATGTTGTAAAGTCTGTCAATAAAGAGAGTAAGGCATGGATGAAAGCCAGGGCATTTTCCAGGGGGACCAGTAGGTCATCAGCTTACATGAGAGTACTATACAAAGTTTCCCCAATAGTAAGCCCCTCTATGCCTGGGTGTTGCCGTATAGCTGCTGATTGGGGCTCCACTGCTAAGACAAATAACAGAGGGGAAAGGGGGCATCCCTGTCTGGTGCCTCTGCCCAAGGGGAAGGGGCCCAAATGGGTAGAGTTGGTGAGGACCCTTGCCAGCAGGCCATGGTAAAGTGATGAAACCCAGCCTCTGAGCTGCTTGCCTAGACCTAAGTGCTGCAAGACCAATGTCAGCTAGTCCTACTCTAAAGAGTCAAAGGCTTTCTCAAAATCAATGGCCATAGCAGCTGTTGGAGTGGGAACATCTTGGCATGGTGGAGGAGGTTCAAAAGAGAGCGGATATGGTCTCTGCTGTACCGATCTGGCACAAATTCTACCTGGGACGGGTGAATAAGGATTGGAAGAAGGGGACTTAGTCGCACTGCTAGTATTTTAGCAAAGATTTTGCTATGTATGTTAATGAGAAATATTGGGTGATAACTAGAAGGAAGGGTGGGGTCTTTTCCCTTTTTAGGGAACACAGTAATGATAGCCTCCTGAAGGGTAGAAGGGAAACGCCTATTGTCCAGTGCCTCATTAAATACCTGACTGAGGAGGGGGGCCATTTATGAGGGTACTAGTTGTCAAGCTTCAACTGGAAAGCCAACCCCTGGGGAGCCTTCCCAGGATTCATGGTGTTAATAACTTTTTCAGCCTCCACAGGATGGATAGGGGTTTCGAGGTGAGCGCTCTGTTGAGAATAAAGTTAGGGAGTGCTAGGAAATTTAAAAACTATTGCACTGCTACTTGGGCCATAGACCTAGCAGATTTGTATAGGTTGGTATAATATTGCTGCATAATACTTTTAATTTTATCCGGTGATGTCCTAGTAGCCCCAGTGGTATCTTGCAGTCTGGGGATATGCCGCGCAGCCTGCTGTTTCTGTAGCCTGTAAGCAAGCAGCTTGCTCCCTTTTTCCCCTCCTGCCCAGAATTTATGTTTAAGGCAGAGGACTGCTGTCTCAGCCTCACAGCTTAGTAGGTAATTGATCTCCACTCTGAGGCTGACAATTTCTCGGCCGAGTGGAGATTGATGGTTAAAGTGAGGAGGTTGTTTTGCTTCTAGTTCCTTTACCTGTAGTTGCTTTTCTGGAGATTTAAGGAGGTGCTCCATCTGCTTATGTTGATTGGCCGCATAGCCCATGATGGTGCACCTGAGAGTTACTTTCAGGGCTTCCCAGGTAACAACAGATGAGGTATTGGTGGTGGGGTTATCTGCCAGATAATGGGAAATCTCCTGTGAGAACCATTGTCTAAAGTCAGGGTCCCAGAGGAGAAGGGGATCCAGCTTCCAAGAGGTACTAGGAGTAATCTGGGGCTCCCACAGAATATGCAGGTGAACCAGAGAGTGGTCTGAGATCACCATCTGTGTGATTTCTGACCCAATTGCAGCTTGTGCAATGGGGAGCGAGACCAGCCAGTAATCTACTCTGCTGTAGGTACCATGTACCTATGAGAAAAAGGTGTAATCTCTCTCCTTGGGGGTGAAAGACCCTCCAGATGTCTTGCAAACCCAGGTCAGACATAACTTGTCATACTGCCATTCAGCTTTGGGATGGTAGTCTTGTGCGGTAGAGCTGTGATCGGTCAAGGGGTCAAGTGGGAAGTTAAAGTCTCCCCCAACAATTATTGGGGTTGAGGGCTGGGCCAGAGTACTTATCACTTGAGCTACCTCATGAAAGGTCCCCAGGGCATCGTCATTTGGCCTGTATACATTGGCTAACAGAAGTGGCCCTTCCAGGGTATCTACAGAAACCAGCACCCACATCCCCTGTACTTTGTATCTAGTCTGGACCGGGGTCCATTTCAATTTTTTGTGTAGGAGAATAGCAACTCCTTTCTTCTTGGAAGGGGCAGAGGAGGAAAATACCTGCCCCATCTAGTCTTTAGTGAGCTTGTCATACTCTTGTTTGGTTTAAGTTTTGTTTCTTGAAGGAAAGCTATGGTGGTTCATAGTTGTTTCAAACATGATAACACCTGTTTATATTTTATTGGGGTGTTGAAGCCCCGGACGTTCCAGGTGTAGGTATGGATGTCACCCATTATCTCTGAGGTGATGTATATTAAATTGCAGGAGCATAAAGTTATAAACCCCATTGACTATGATCCACCAAGTCATCCTGCTTTCACTGTCCCTACCATACACTTCTGGCTGATGCTACGAATACTTTCTGAGCACGAACAGGTCAATGTACTATGAATTTACTTGATTCAAGTCCAAGTTATATAATCAACCTGAGCAAGTGGCCCAAACTATTAAACTACAGTATGCAACAACAGAAATTAACTAATTATACAACAAACACATAATGATGAGCTGGAAGACATAAGACCAGTAAAAGGCTGCCATGGTCACCTCCCTGTCTCATGGAGGGGGAAGGGACATCCTCTACCAGAGGAGGCAACCACTCATGGGATAGTCTCGCATAAGAGCCCCTAGACACTTAGAACCTGAGAAAGGAAGAGAGGTAGTAGAGATTAGGAGAACACTGGGGGGGGAGTAGCTGCTCACCAGGTGACCCATCGTCTCCAAGGTGTGAGGGGAGGAGCCCTTGACCGTAATTGTAGCGGAAAAGGCTCTGTCTGGGTTTTTAGAGCATCTGAGAATGTGTGTCATCTCGCAAAAAGGAGGGGTCTATCCCCACTGGCTGGGAAGCATAACCTCTCAGAGAGGGAGGCCAGTGTACAGAGCTGGCCCCTGTGGTCTTGCTGACCTGTCTGGTAACACAGCCATGCCACACACCCTATGTGGCCACTCAAAGAGTGTGAAAGAGTTCTGGGTTCTGGGCTGACACTGTGTGCCACAACAGTAAGAATCACACAGTGATATACTGTATAGGAATACTGAAGGAAAATTAAACTGAATGTCAGGGAAGCTAGACATTACATACCCCACACAAATAATAAAAGCCTGCTTCAAACATTGTATTCATAGTCCCGTTGCCACTAGCTAAATAATTTAAGCTACTGATCTGATTAGTTACCTACCTGCAGCTGTGAGGACATGGGTGTGCAGTTGAATGTTTCTGTCCGGCCTTTACACCAATAAGTAGAAGGGGGGGGTCTGGCAGTGGTGATCTGGGTCAAGGCTAGGCCACAGAGGACCCTCCACTTCCAGTTCTACTTCTATCAATTTCTTCCCCTACCCATGAGTATTGGAATCAGCACTTAGCCAAATGCCAGTTATGTGGGATTTATTGCTGTCTGAGCTCCCGCTGTAGACCACATCCCACCATCACCAGTCAAGTGAAATGCCACAGGGAGACGTGCTCCATGGCGCCATCCTGCATTGAAGAGGGTCTGACTGCAACAATCTTGTCCCAGGATTTAGTAGATGCTGGTGCGGTTGAGTGTCCTGGAGTATGAGGGGTATTATCCACAGGAGTGGGTTCGCCGTCCATTGGATGGTCATTCTGTAATATTGCAAACATATTTGGTGAGCATAACGCTTGTAAGTCTGGGGTTTCTTCTCTACCCTGGTGGGATCCATTTCTATGGCTTTTTGATTGGGCTATCTTTACAGGGTGACTCCTCCTTGCATACTTGTGGGCAGTGCGCCGCTTCTGTGATCTGGACAGATAGGCCTCTTCAAACACTTGTACCGCTGCTAGCCCTGACTGCCATGTAGCATATTCAGAGTCACCAGGTTGGGCTGTCTGTGGCAATATGCATCCCATCCTTCCTGGGCTTCTCAGCACTCTGAACTCCACCGAGTATGTTCTGCACAGAAAGTCCATGAGATCATCTCGATGGGCCAAAAGCAAGGGTGTTCCATTGCGGATGATCTACATTGAAGCTGGGCATCTAATGGAGGATGATATGTCCAGCTTATGCAGACGTTTGTATCCCTCTGTGTAGAATGTGCGGCACTCTGACAGCTCCCTTGAATAGTCCTTGTAGATTTGAATTTTTTACCCTGCCAGATAAGCTGCCCTTTATTCCTTGCAGCTGCGGAGACCTCCTCTTTCTGTTGGAAATCCAAGAAATGGGCTAGTAGTGGTTGGGGCCTATCTCCAGGCTTTGGCAGGGGTGAGAGTGAGTGGTGCATCTACTCAGTTTGTACAGCTGTACTTTTGGGCAGATCTAGCCACTGTGGGAGGGTAGATTGAAGAAAGTGGATGCTATCCTGTTGTTCAGTGCCCCCTTCGGGAAGCTGACGAGCCGGAGAGTATTACGTCACCTCCTGTTTTCAAGATTGGCTACCTTGTCTTGTTGATAGACAATGGCCCTGGCTGCTCCCTCATAGTTGCCATTTTTTGTTGTAAAGCTACATCATGGGAGCCGATCCTGCGTTCCACTTGGAATATTCTGCCCTCAATCGCTTGTAGGGTTTGAGTATTGTGATTTACAGCCAAAGTTAGTTGAGTCATTCAGTGCAGTGTCTGCTCAGTTTGGGATGGATCTGTTGTCTCTGGAATGGAGGAGGCCATATTGCAGGCTGGAGAGCTCTTGGGGATGCAGCTAGAAAATGGGGTCCCGGTAGGGAATTAACGCTAATGCTACTCTGTGAAGTTGCTACAAGTGTTATACTTCAGAAAGGCATCCCCTTGAGACAGAAAAAGACCTTTAGTCTGCAGGATGTCGATGGGTTAACTCAGTGTCTGAGGAGAGAAACAACTAGGCAGCCATTCAAGTTCACAGCTAGGCCACCCCCCAAGATGTCCTGTTCTATACCAAGCTGTGCTACTCTTTTTTTTTTTTTAACCAGATCTGTTTAGCAAAATTTACGTTTAACAGTATGACATAAACTAGTTGATCCATATCAGCACTATCTCTTATTGTTATTAAAATACTTTCATAGGCTTTGTGAACACCTACTGTATGTCTGCTTGGAATAAAAGAGTAACTAGTTCAGGTAAAGTGTGCCTGGTCTCATCTGTTTCAACATAAATTCTCAAACTGCATTACATTGGGCCTGATTCTCGAAATCCTTAGATTGACAGAAGGTGCCTGCAGCCAACATAAATGATGCAAGTGGCACCTTGCATAAAAAAATGCACCCTGAGCTATTCTCAAAAGCAGTCTGCATCAAACGCAGGCTGCATGCATCAGACGGGGCTTGTATCAGCCTTGCACCACAAAATGGGCTGCAGCATGGTGCTAGGGGGCTTGCAGCAGACATAGGCTGCCATATCCCCTCAGTTGGTATTCTCAAAACCCTCCCACAGGGTAGTGGTCTAAGTTCCATTAGCCCTCCAAAGACAAAGTAGTCTAGTGCCCCCTCCAAGTCTCAATCTCCTGTTATAATAATTAAAATATCCTTGGTAGTCTAGCAGCCTCCCCTCAAGCACGGATCTCCTGTTACAATAATTAAAATATCCCTGGTAGTCTAGCACCCCCCAGGCTCTGCACCCAGGCTACCGGGCCCTCTTCCAGAAGCCAGATCAGTTTCATTGGCAGGCAGAAGCCGCTGATCCCTGACATAGGGGGCAAGCCATGGTGGAACATCGGGATTGAAGTAAGTCCTTGGAATGTCAAGGTAACGGTACTGGGGGGTTCAGTGGAAGGAGCAGCTCACCCTGGCAGGGGGGATCAGGTGCAATTGTGTCAAAGAGATTTGGCACACCACCAGAACCTAAGTGTCCCTGCACCATACTTTGAAAATCCGGCTAAAAGACTGAATTAAATGCAGTTCGCATAATGTTTTTGCTGCAAGTGTGTAACCTTTTTTCCTACAAAATCTGGATGCTGTCAGATTATCTTATAGATGGTGTAACAATCTGGATGAATTTTGATTATATAATTAGTGGCAGGTGCAGCTTGGATGGATCCTTGTAAAACAAGCATTCGTCAATGCTGAATGTTTGCTTGCTGGCATTGGCAGTGGTAGTGTAGAAGTTACAGAGCTGTGTAATAGTAATGGCAGTGAAGTATTGAACAGAAGCCAACCCCACCACCACTCTGCAGAGAGTGACAGGCATTGGGGTGTGCCTTTGGGTGGTCAGCCATAACGGCCACGCCATTTCAGTACACCCCACCCTGCAGACACTGGCAAGTGTCACAGTGTTCCTTGGGGTCTTTGATCCTTATGCGCACCCCATTCCATTAGGAAATACAGTGGGATGGGTGCGATATAGGAGAATGGGGTGAACTTTGGGGCCGAAGAGTCCAAGGCATACCTCAATGCTTCTCACTGGCTGCAGGGTGTGGAATGGTATCAGCATTACAGGCAAGAATCCCAAGTCACACCCCTGATGCCTGTCATTCTCTACAGGGTTGGGCATTATGGTTGGAAACCCTAATACCTCAGGCATTCATTGGTATTTTCACTCCAAATGTTCAACATGTTTTTTTTGTGACCCCACCTCATGAACAGGAGGAACATCAGTTTGTTAGCCGAAAGCTGCTTATGCACATCGACTACGACATTTAGCACCACAGGTGCAAAAACATTCTGAACAGGATGTAAAAAATGACAGCTGTACTGTTCATGGGGAGGTGTAAAAAATGGCAATGCTGTAAATCTGCAGTAAAAATATTTAAAAAAATGGTGAAGTCATGAGCGTACATAGAAACTGTGCAACGCACATCCGTAATATAATTAGGTTGGGGATTTTTTTTGCAGCAGATTGTCAACTCAGGCATTTTGGTGCCTCCGATCATGAACAGTGTCACTGTGATTTTCTTTATCTGTCCTGAACAATAATTTCCCACAGTGACCACGCATCTCTGCGCTGAAAGTGTGAAAACACTCTTTGGCCATGTTGTGAAAAATGACAGCTGTACTGTAAATATGGCAGTGTGGAAAAATGCCACTGGTGAAAATCTGGACTTAAAATTTTACAAAGTCATGAACTAACTAGGGTGCGTGGAAACTGCGCAATGCTCACTCATAACACAGTCATTTTATGGACTTTTGTCACCAAATTTTCAACATAGCCATTTTAAGACCTCTGCTCATGAACAGTGTAACTGTGATTTTCTTAATCTGTCCCAAACATTGCTTTCACACACCAACAGCACCACTGAGCGCTACATGTGTGAAAACACATTTTGGGCAGCATATGAAAAATGGCAGCTGTACTGTTCATAAGGAAGTGTAATAAAATGGCAATGTTGAAAATCTGGAGTGAAAATATTAAATTTGCAAACTTATGAGCATGCATAGGAACTGCACAACTCACGCTCGTAAAACAGTCATTTTTTGGAATGTTTTCACCAAATTTTCAACATAGCCATTTTAAGACCTCCTCTGCTCATGAACAGTGTCACTGTGATTTTCTTAATGTGTCCCATGTATTGATTTCGCACATCGACTGCGCCATTGTGCGCTACATGGGCGGAAACACATTTTGGGCAAGATGTGAAAAATGACAGCTGTACTGCTCATAAGGAGGTGTGGTAAAATGGCAATGTTGAAAATCTGGAGTGTAAATATTGAAAATTTGTGAACTTACGAAGCGCAGCATAGGAACTGCACACCATTTTCAGAACAGTTGTTTTTTTGAATATTTTCACCAAATTTTCAAAATAGGCTTCTTGAGAGCCCACCTTATGAACACTGGCAGTGTCATTTCATTAATCGGTCCCGAAAGGTGATTTCGCGCAGTGAGTGCAAAATCACCCTTCGGGTCTGAATAACGCCATGACAGTGACATCATTCATGAGAAGGGGTCCCAAAAACCCCATGTTGAAAATTTGGTGCAAAAATTCCAAGAAATGCCTGAGATATGCAGCAAAGTTGAAAACCCCCTATCTAGCCCATTATACAACTTACCAGCATTTCCTCAGTTCGCGGTCGGCTTTGAAGAGTGCAGACGTGTTCCCAATCCACCGAAGATCATCGTGCCAAAGTCCAGAGGTAAGTATGGGGTGAGGGGGGGTTTGGGGAGGCAGGGTGTGCAGTGGGTGGGTGCAGGTTGTGGGAGGGGGGCCAGGGAGACGACGATGGACCGTTTTTTTCTTTACAGGTGATCTTTTTGTTTCCAATGATGACGCAGGACATTTGCCACACCTGGGTGGGCTCCCAGCATGGCACAAGGATGGTTGGGGGGCATTCAGCCAATGGGGGATTGGGCACCCCCGTCGCCCAAAGCATCGATTACCACGCTGGGGTGAGCTCCCAGCGTGGCACCCAGTACTCAGAGGGGGTGAGGATAGTGGAGCCGATGGGGGATTGGGCACCCCTGGCTATATCATGAGTTGCCACCCAGCATGGCAGTTGGAAGGCTTTGGGGAGGGCGCCTTTCACAGTGATGGGGATTGGGCACCCCGTCAGCTATACGGTGTGTGTGTGTGCATGCGGGGAGGGTGCACAGCCTGCGTGTGTGTGTGGGGGAGCTGTGCATGAGCAAGCGATATCTTATTGCTGCTCACTGAAGGGTAGCTCCCCCTTTGAACTGTATGCCACTGCATTTTGGAGCTTGTCATAGACAGCTCCATCACGCATTGGCTTACAGGGGCAGCCCCTGCCAACACACTGATTGAATTGGAAGAGTGGGTGACACATCTCCGAAATCTCGGATGATGGCACTATGTTTTTTGCACATGCGTGCAAGCAAACATTACAAACATAATAAATGTATCTTAATTTTTGAAGACTGTTTTTTTCCTTTTTGTGCATGCATATATGATGTATGAATGAGGGATCCACTCACTGTAGATCAAGGGAGGATGTGAAATGGTGCAGGTACATGGGGGGGTGAAGAAAGTGGTAGACAGTAAGCCCTACCAGAGCTTCAGGCTGATGTAGCACAGCGATACATGTGGGGGGGTGGACAAAGTGGTAGACAATAAGCCCTACCACAGCTTCAGGCTGATGTAGCACAGCTGGACTAAGGCAAGGGAGGATGTGAAATGGTACAGGTACATGGGGGGGTGAACAAAGTGGTAGACAGTAAGCTCTACCTGAGCTTCAGGCTGATGTCGCACAGCTGGACTAAGGCAGAAGCACCCACGGCATGTTCTTGTAGTCCCCATTTATATGTCCATTTATGTTCTTACAGCACTAAATGCCTAACCGAGCCAAAATGTAAAACAGGCACTAAAATGTCAGGTTTATTTCAGGTGACCATGTTCTTAAAGTCCCCATTTATATGTCCATTTATGTTCTTACAGCGTTGATTGCCTAACTGAACCAAGATGTAAAACAGATACTAGGTGACCAGGGTCATAGTGGGGGAGAGGGAGCAAGTGAAACAATGTCCTGAGAATGCGCTTAAACTTATTAACCATTGCTGTGCCAAGGGGTGATACACCGGTTCAGAATCCCTATACGTTTAAATTATGTTTGCAGCCTAAAGGTGCTTAGGTGGATTGGCATTTACATTACTCAGCGGCAAATCTTTTTCATACTTTTTTGTGATCATCGGTTAAGATATAATCACTAACTGATGAGACACTTAAGGGCATGAAACTGTGCTACCTGCAAAGTTGTATTTGCAAAGCCCTGAATATTTATCTGTTGATAATGAAATGAAAACTGTCAGCTGATAACATTCAGCCACTGTCCATTGCACAGAATAGACATCTCACTGATAGATCTGGAGCAAAGGGACATGCACTTGCCAATAACACCACTACAGCTCCAGACATGGAAGAAAGAAGTTCATGCACTTTCATCACTGTTAACTTTTTCAGCATTTTAAAACAGTTACTTAGCATCTGCACTAAGATGTTACACGTCGCTGAACTGAATTGTGACACCAGAATCCCTTCGATCAACATTTGTCAGCAAATGAATTGAAAAAATCAATAGATGTATAAAATGGTAAGTGACATGAGTCAATAACAACATATCTGCATGTAATACTTGGCTTAAAATTTGAGCACCACCATATTCCGCACCACAGAGTCAAACAGGGATGCCATTTATAATTCAGCTAATGTCAAGCAGTTTTCAAGCCATAAAAAGTATTACTGTATCAGTATGGGGGCAGCAACAGGATCAGGAAATTATGAAATAAAATGCAATAGCACCCCCTTCGGCCATATGTTGTGTATGTGGAGGGAGTGCATGAGCACCCAGGGGTGGATTGTTAGGCGGCTTCAGATTCACCGGAGAAAAGGGTGGATTCGATTGTGAGCTATGGCTGAATTTGTGTTTTCTTTTTCTATACCTAGTTTTCGCTGTTTTGTTAGGGCACATGTCCAACCCTAAGATGTTTCGGGTCACAAGGTGATGTGACTTCATTGAGCATCTGATTTGAGAAAGAGTTGTGTGATTCTATCTAAATGCCAGCTCACGGCAATTCAGAGAAAAAAAAAAAATATTTTGAAGCTGCATTACCAGACTAAGTGTGCGGTTTAGTGAATTACCACACAGGAGTGTGTATATGACAGCACTAAAAGGCGCATTAAAGTGCTTCAGTCATGAAAACCTCCCCCACTGGCTGCTGCTGAAATGCATAGCAGTATGTTCTCCTTTGTGCATTCTGGCTGTTCTTTGCTTCAGCTGCAGGTAGTACAGTATGCTCAAGTTCGTTTGCATATAGGTTTTAGCAGCGAAGAGTTCACATTGACAGAGTCTAGTAAGAGAAAATGCTTGGAATTACACATACAAAGAAGTCTGAGTTTTCACATCAAATGCTGAGGTATTTTTTTTCAGGAGGATTAGAACCCATGGAGTCCATGAAGGTGTGCTTTGGAGAGCTGGCGTGTGTAAGGACTGTTAGGCACCCACACATGTTGGTGGTCCTGCTTTGGCAGGAAACAGTTTATTAAAGTAATGATGTGTGGCTTGTCTCTCTCTAAGCTAGACAAAACTACACCATCCTATCAGGCAACCGACACAGTTGATCTGTGTGTGTGTGGCGGGGGGGAGGAGCTGCTCACTGAAGCGTAGCTCCCTCTTTCAACTGTATGCCACTGCATTTTCAACTGCTGTCATAGACAGCTTCAGCAGTGATTGGAGAACTGTGACCACGCCTGCAAACACACTGACTGAATTGGAAGATGTTGACACACCTCTGAAAAAACTCAGATGATGGCACCATGTTTCTTGCACATGTGTGCAAGCAAACATAAAAACTACACTGTCTGTTTATCCATATACAGCATGGGCCGTTGCAATGCTGGTTTACCTACACTGCCACTCCAGTGTGAAATTTAAAATTGCAGACAGTGCTGTACCCCAGGAAATGGTGGTGCTATCACAGAAAACTATATCAGAGAGGAAAAAATAGCGAAGCACAAACCACCCCAATAAACTGCCAGAAGCTGCACTTTAATGTAAAACTATTTTTGCACAAAATATATTTCATGATAGTGACAAACTTATACAAATACACAACCTAGTCTGACAAAAAAAACTAACATTTTATACAAGTGCATGGTACTTCATCAGAGGTTCACTCTGGAAAATATTTATAAAAGTCCCCATTTCTAGTGAAAACTTAATGGGACAGTTATTTAAAAGGAAACATCCACATTAAATTGCCCTCAAATAGACATTTTGTAGATAAGGTAGACTGCTGTAATTGTATTGTATCTGGTTGGCCCTGTCCTCCCTTCTGTGGCTAACATCAGAGCCAGGGATCAGCTGCAGAAGTGTGTATAGCACTTATTAATAGAAGGAGCCATCAGTAGTCCCAGTTTGTTCATTGCCATTCCTGGTGCTATACGGAGACCAAATCTAAACTGGCTGTTTAGTATTCCTTGTTCTGTTTTATGGTATCTTACACACACACAGGCAACATTTTATGGCAGTTGGAGATGGTAGTAAGAGAAATGCAGAAGTGTGTCAGTTTGGGAGAATGCAGGGCACACTTTAGCAGGTGTGTCCCTCATTTGCCAATTAGTTTTATGCAGTGCCACCAACTTGGAACAAACTTGTCGCCGCCATCAGAGACAAGATCATCATGCAGCGGTACAGATGACATGCCTCCTTTGTGTGCCTTGCCTTGCCTTGCCTGGTGAAACATTTAAATAAATATGGTGGTGGCTTGGGCTGCTCCACCTCTCACAATCCCTAGAAAGCCAACTTTAGGGGTGCCCAATCTCCCTGTCTGCATGTTTAATACCCCCCAAGATTGTGTGGCACACTGGAAACCCACCCCAGTGTGCCTCTGTGGTGTTTGAAAGCTGACCACATTGGCATGTTCCTGCCCTCGCCCCACCCCCATTGTGTGCCACAGTGGGAGCCCTCCCCAGTGTGGCCAACATCACCCCCCTCCCCAAAAGGTGATTTTTGCAGTCACTGCTCAGAATCACCTTTGGAACTGATAACAAACAACAGTGCCACTGTTTATAAGGTGGGCTCCCAAAAGCCTATGCTGCAAATTTGGAGAAAATTCCAAAAATGACTATTCACAGAGTGCATTGCACAGTTTCTACACTGCCTTTCGTAAGTTCGAGAATTGTTAATATTTTCACTCCAGATTTTCAACGTTGCCGTTTTTCACACCTCCTTAAAAACAGCACAGCTGTCATTTTTTACACCCTGACCAAAATGTGTTTTTGCACATCTGGCACACAATGGCATGGTCGCTGTGGGAAATTGATGTTCAGGGCAGATTAAGAACATCACTGTAATACTGTTCTTGAGAAGATGTCCCGAAATGCCTGTGTTTTTAATTTTGGGAAAAGATTCCAAAAAATGACTGTGTTACCAGCGTGCGTTGCACAGTTTCCACGTATACTTGTAACTTTGAGAATGTTTAATATTTTCACTCCAGATTTTTAACATTGCTATTTCTTCACACCTCCTTACGAACAGTATAACTGTCATTTTTCACATCCTGCCCAAAATGTGTTTTCGCACCTGTAGCACCAAATGACACAGTCACTGTGCAAAATCACGTTTCGGCTAACAAACTGATAGTGCCACTGTTTATGAGGTGGGATCACAAAAAGCCCATGTTGACAATTTGGAATGAAAATACCAACAAATGCCTGGGGCATTAGAGTTTTCAACTGTAACGCCCTATCCTGTAGAGACTGACAGGCTTCAGGGGTGTGACTTGGGATTTTAGGATGTAATGCTCAAGCCATTCCACCCCCGCACCCAGCCTGCAGCCGCTGACAGCCACTGAGGTGTGCCTTGCACTCTTCTGCCCTAAAGTTCCCCCCATTCTCCTATACTGCACCCATCTCAGCATATTTCATTATGGAATGGGGTGAACGTAACACCTGAAGACCTCATGGCACACTGCAACACTGTCGGTATCTGTAGGATAAGGTGAGGTGAAATGGCATGAGCATTATGACGGATGACCTAAAGGCATTCCCGGGTGCCTGTCAGTCTCTGCAGTGCTTATTTATTTATTTAATTTCTTGGAATAATATCTTTGAGCCTGAAGCTCGTTTACAAAGGCTCCACATCAAGACAAGCAGAAGCATTACAGGTAGCAAAGGGACAATTTCAGTACAGAGTTACAGAGTATAATTAACATACAGGTAAATACATATTTAACACACACTCAATGAAGCAGTCAGAAGATGAACTTTGTAAGGAGTGGTTGATGGAGGAGGGGGAGTAGGGGTAATAGAGGTTAGGGGTGAGATAGGTGGGGAGGAGGGGGCTACAGGAGCCGGATAGGTGAGAAGAAGGCTGAGGCAGGAGACAAGAAGTTGGGTAGAGTAGGCAGGAGAAGGGGATGAGGAGAGGAGCAGAGCGTAGGAGAAGATTAGGGTTGGCAGTCACAGCTGCTTAGAGAGGTAAGGTGTTGGAGGACATTTTTCTTAAATATCCCAAGCTTAGACTCATTGGTTACGTCAGGGGGGTCGGGTAGTCTGCTAGGAGCTGTGGGCTTCATCTTGCATTCCAGCCTGGGAGTGATTCCTGTTTTTCTTTTCCTGACACCCCCCCAAGGCTCCGTGGAGGTGATGGCTAGATGGTGCATGTCATCAGACATGTGACGTCTTCCGGCTAGAGTGCCCCCCCCAAACTGCTACTCCTAGCCACATTGCCACCCTGTGATCCTCTAGGTGGCAGTGTTGCAGTGGCACAATCTGCCCTCCCTCACTGGAGGAGAGCATCTAATGGGACTTGATCCCCCCCCCCAGCAAACCCCTGAGTGGCCCAGGTTCGATGCCGAACCCAGGGCACTGGTGTGGTGGCAGGCGAGGCATGGATCCCTCAGCCCTTTGCACCACCGAACGGGCTTGTTCTAATAGTATGTACTATACACACTCCTGTAGCTGATTGCCAGCTGTGTCTTCAGACATGGGAAGTTCTGGGATGTACCTCCTAGAGGTACTTCTTGTAAAATGCCAGGTGGGAGGAACAGCAGGATAAGGCAGATAGAATAAAATTACAGCAGCACTGGCACATTTAAAATTCTTCTTTATATGTAAAAAGGCTAATTGGAGGGGGCCTACTCCACATTAAGGTGTGGGGCAATTTAATATGGATATTTCCCTATAACTGATATAACAGTCACATATCTTAAATGGCACACTACTTACAAAAGTAATAAATACATAATAAAAGTTTAAAAGCTGTAAGGTATGACATAGTTAAGCACAATACTGCAAAACATTCCTCAGAACGGCATCACAAGAGCATATTTCATTATGGTTCCACAGAGTGCCCAATTCACAGAAAGGCTGAGGAGGCCATCTGAACCCATGCAGGGGGGTGAAGGGCAGCTGCAGGTGCACAAAGGTCCTGCTGTGCACATGAGGTGACCTCCATTCATCCACACCTCCTGAGGCAACCCCTGCAGATACATGCCCCACTCTGTGCTACTACATGGATGATCGGGTTGGAAAAAGGCTTGGGGGAGGGTGTTTGTGCACTGCAGAATGATCACCCCCTTATCTGTGGAATGGAGAGGGTATTAAAGCTGGTAACATTATCTTAGGGGAGGGGGACCCAGTAGTAATACCTGCTTGTCCTCTGTGCAGGTCTCTCTTGGCCCACCCCAGACGTTCCTCAGGCCCATTCTGCCATGGCACCTGTTGCCTGAGCCCTCTATACTGGCAAGGAGGGCCGGCAGGATTAAAAATGCAAATAGAAAAAGGTCTCCTAAGAAGATGGCTGCCCCACAGCCTTTGTAACCTACTACCCTTCCATCACCCCTTCCTGCTCTACCCCATTCATCTATTCATCTCCCCTCCTGACCCCACCCCTTTTGATCCTGCCTGTCCCATCCCCTGACCCTCCATTTCACTAGGCCACCCCTGTGTTGCCCCTGTTCCAGTCACTCTTCCTCACTGCCTTGTCTCAAATGATGACAGGGTTTATTTTGTTTTGTTTTCTCTTCTACCTCCTCTCCCCCTCTCTCTCTCTCTCTCTCTCTCTCTCTCTCTCTCTCTCTCTCTCCCTTGTATACCCCCCATGTCTTCCTGTGTGTTTGCAGTCCTGGATGCTCTATTCAGATTAGTATAAATGGTTGGGTTTTGCACTCTTCCCTATAAATCTGTTGGAGCCCAGGGTGAGTGAGCTGGGGGCGGAACAACGGGATCTTTCTATGTGTCTTACGAGAGACAATCAACCCCTGATTCCTGACTCGAGCCTGGCTCCTTCAGCAGCACATTAACCCTTCTGAATTAGTGAGAAACACAACGTATTTAAAATAATTCAATAACACACTTCCCTTTATGCCTTCTCTTCCTGTCCAAGCTCTTTGCTGCTTATTCTTCAGCTCCCCAAGTCCACGTATCCAGAAGACGTCCCAGTGAAAACAAATCCCCAAAATGGGCACAAAAAGCTACCAAATCCCCTGAATCCCATCACTAAAGCAAAATTAAGAAAGAAAGAGGAAGAAAGAAAGAAACAATAGTTCTGCTGCCCAATGTAAGGAGGCGGCATTCTTATCCCCCCTTCCCCACTCCTTTCACTGTGCCAAACACGTGTGAGATGTGGCCTGCTGCAAGAGATACCCTCGAAGTAACATCTGGTTGATAGCATGAAAGAGCTGCCTGTGGCAGACACAGGGACATTCAGAATTGGTGATGGGGAAGCGGCGGATCTAGGATGCCAGATGACAAAACTGAAATACAAGTCACACTCATCCAAAGTGAATAGAACTTGCTAGCAATGATTGTGATATGGCTGGTGTCTGTGCAACTGTAGTGGCTGCTAGTGATGCTGTACCACCAGTGGGACATCAGCGTGTCGTTGTACCATCCACAATGCAGCACATCAATGCAAGAACAAGTTTGGATGCCGTCACAGCCTATTTGCACTTGTATCCTTGTTGATCATTTTTTTTTATCTGTTGTACATCACAGACAGTGTTGACAGCGGAAGGCCACAAAACTGTATAGAGCATTTGTGAATCAGAAGCAGTGTTTGCACTGTGTTCTGTTTTCACAGTGCATAGAGAATAAGTGAACAACACTGGAGCACGTTTATCATGCTCTGCATAAGAAGTCCACATGCCATATTACTTGGTAATACTCTGTAGTGAAAATCTCAACTGACTTAATAGTCTAAGTACTAAACAGATTTGACAGGAGCAAGTTTTCATGCCAGTAATAAGGCAAATATGAATAAGAAGTATCTAAATTAAAACTAAGGAATGTGCTTATTCTCAAATACCCCAAAATTGACAGACTGGAGTACACATGAACTATGTGTAACCCCGAGGTGGCGCTATCCCAAAGGCAACTTCCCCTGCCTGACTGACTACTGACAGGTTGAGGGGCCTAGGTCCAATGGCGGGTGCCTCCACCCAAAAATCAGGATTGGTACTGTCTATTCTGACTTGGTCACAGCCCTCTGGGACACTGTAACTCCCCTTTCTTCCCACTAGTGGCCCACACAATGCATTAGGAAAATCTTCACAGTGTACACTTATCCCCAGGACTGGATCTGTTGACTGGACTCTGGGGACCCCCCTGTAAAGCAAGATGATACAGTGCAAAAGCCACAGTACAATACTGTAACACAAACGAATACCTCGGTCAGTGTAACTTTGTTGAAACAAACAGATCTGATTTATTAAAGGAGCTGTAACAAGGATGGGGGAAATCAGGTTAATTAGGTTAAACACATTAATAATCACAGTACTGTGCTCATATTCAGAGTCCCAAATTGTCACTTTCACTGGGTACCCAGGAAGGGGGGGGGGGTGTGCTAGCCAGGATCGGTGCAGCTGGTTGCGGCCCTGTGATGGCAAGAACACTTGCACAGTACCCAATTGTAATCCGGAGCCGGATGGCTCAGTTCGTGAAGAAATGAAAAAACAATTAGATGACGCACTTGCAGTTTGATAAACAGATGGCAGGAGCTATCCTGCTTTGTACTCGCAGACTCAATGCTGGGAACTGGATGGAAGGCAGTTTATCATGGATTGCCAGGAGGAGCAGAACCTGTGGAAAAGGTCCTTGTGACTGGACCCCACTGCAGTTTACAGCAATCGGAAGTAGTCTGAATCAACCTGGGATTTACTTCCAGCTTCATGCACCCAGTTCGTTGTACAGAGGATTTGAAACGCGATTCCCCACAAGCACTACACACATTTATATGTAAAAGGAAAGTACTATACCAGGTAGGCTGCTTCTCGATCCCGACCTCAAATTTACTGCACGATACCCGGAAGAACACTGAGCAGCTTCAGTTCCTAACAGACCGAACGCGATTCAACAATTTCTCCAGTCTTCTACTTGGTGAGCCTGGTTTCTGCTCTTTAGATCTCCTTGATTCTCCTCACAGGTCGGATTCGGTCTGAATGGGTGCTTGCACAGGCTGCCGACCGAAACTCAGAACCTCACATGCGCCCGGCGCGCTGAACTATACACCGCAGAAGCACAGAGTTCTTGTCTCTTCACTGCCAAAACTGATCTAATCTTCCAGTCCCAGAGCAGCATATTTCCTTTAGCTCCATGCTATTCTGTTGGATGGTCTGGCTGTCACTCATAATAAACTCCCCGTTGGTGGAAAAAGGCACCTAGATCAAAACTACATTTCTCAGAGTCACTAGCCATACAGTACATTGGTGGCTAGCTCCACAATGAGAGTCCAAGTTCTGATTTGCCAGCAGCAGGCTCCATTTTAAAGGTCCCCCCACACTGATTGGTCCAGTTCATCAGTTCAAAACCAGAATGGAGGGCTTAGGCAAAAACAGTTCAGACTGCAAAGGAAAGCAGGTTAGACTCACTGTATGTTCATCATTACTCCTAAATGATTTCTGGCAAACAGTTACGTCTTTAAAAAGTGCTCACTCTGCCCACTAGCAATGGCAGAAATGGAGCGATTTGGCTGCAGCTCGAGCAGGACTCAAGCAGGGAAACACACAGGCCCCCCTATACTAACTAATTATGTCTGCAAGCAGACAGCTCTTAAAGAGACAGTACCAGAGGTTCTAAAAGCAATCAGATAAATGGCTCAAACACCAAACACCATTCAGGCTTGGGGCATTCACGGAAGCTCCTGGAAGACTTTTTGCAGGGGGTTACATATGTATGATGCTTCCCACTGGCAGACATCCCAAGTGGAACATGCAGTGCCAAGGGACACTTAAAGAAATTGTGCCTTTGAAACGCAGGGATATCTGCCATTTGAACAGGCACAATCATTCAGTGCAAACTTTTGACTGTTGCGTAATACTGCAGGTAGCATTTAGCATTGTTGTTCAGTTGTTCCTGCATTAGAGTGTTTGCCTGTAGTAACATGGGGGTGGGGGGGAGTGTTCAAGTGAGATCTACTAATGACCTACTTTTTCCAGGATGTTTAGAGTTCAGAACAAAAACTGTGGCGTTTCTTATATGCAGTGAGACAGAGGTGTTCACAACTCAATTCAATTCAATTTTTATTTAACCAGGAGTACACCATTGAAAGAACTCATTTACAAAGTGGTCTTAGGTGGACATGGCACAAGTAATACAAACATCATAACAAGTCATACAATTTACAAAACTTTAACATGTTGAGAAAGCATAATAAAAGCATACATACATTTTTCAAAACCATAGACATGATGTGGGGATACAAACGGAGGAAAGGGATACATAATTAGCACAGTACAAGCTAGGGTTGAGAAGAAGGTAGGGGTAGGATTGGGATAGGCCTCTAAACATTTATGGGGCAAGGCTGGAGCAGGACTAGAGAACAGGATGGAGGCCGTAGGATGTGGAACCGGGCCGGGGGCATGGAAAGTGATAAAAGCTAAAAAAACTGTTAGTGAACAACTACCCGTAGGGGCAAGGGATTAAGTGCTAGATGGCAGCAGACTACTACAAGGATGGAATGAGTGCTGGCAGGAGAACAAAGTTGGGAGCTTTTAACTGCACAATAGCTTATGAGAAGCAGTTACATACTTCTGTAAGTGACTGAAGCAACAGTGTCTTGATTTGTGCATTTTCACCATTTTTGTAAGCTTTAATGATTTCTGGAGAGTATTTTGAAGGGTTGGGATGCTATAGCCTAGGGATGAGGTGCCAAATCTAGTTCATATCCTAGGTGTGCCAAACGCTTTGTAAGACTGCCTTCTGAGCCGGTATGCACCAAGGTACATTTGAAAAGGCCTATGATGTAGGGGGAGCATGTTGGTAATGGCTCTAAATGTCCATAGATAGGCATTTCTCAGTCTCCTGTAATTAAGTGAGGGCCATCCTACCTGTGTGTTAAGATGGCAATAATGCATGTTGAATGAGGCACTGGTGATAAATTTTAAAGATCTATAGTACAACTGGACACAGATAACGAAAGACTAATTATGAGATTGAGTGAACAGCAACGTTGTGGTTGTCAATCACAGTAAGTAAACACAGCCTCGCTGTTCTCTGATGCAGAAGCAGTAGCCACTATGTTCTGCATTCTTCATTAATGTGGACCAATAGGACCAAGAACGTACATAGCCAAAAAGGTAGAAGATGCAGGTCTGAGAGCTGCAGATGCAGGAAACATGTCACTCATAGCTCATAACTGCAAAATACATTATTAACATCACTATTTTGGTGTCCTGATGGTAGTGTGTGCTGGGATCCACTAAAATAAAAGGGAGGCTACAGCAGTAGTGTGGTGATGACCCAAGTATATCGCACACAATTTACCAACACCAGTGCCGCTCCCTGCAGGTGGAATGGCATTAGGACACTTCAGGTTCCCAAGAAGGTGGATGTTATCACCTGACAAAGAGAGGCGGGAGTCATAAATGAGTTTCAGATATTTTACAGAATTTATTTATAACCAAGAAAAAATGGTCACAGGGAGGAAGGGGGTAAGATAATACTTCTAAACTCCTGTACAAGGAGAACTCTAAGATCCCTATAAGAGGGTGACTCCATACCTCTCAAGTGTCACTGATTTTCAGGGACATCCCTGATTTTGCCTCAAAATTTTCCTCTGTCCCTCATAAAATTTGAGTCTTTGTGACAAAACAGTGGGGATTAAAAGCACAAAATAATGTCAAACATTAAAGTAACAGACTTGTTCTTCTTCAGGAAATGCATCTTAAGACAATTCCTTTTATTGTATCAGCTTTCTGAGAGAATAGTGCCAGTTTTTAAGATGTGTCCCTGATTTGGGGTCTTTGTCCCTGATTTTTTTAAGCCTTGTCCCTGATTCATGAGGCAAGAGGTTGAGAGGTATGGGTGACTCTACAATAAAACTAGCTGTAGCAGCTACTCTGTAAGAGCGTTTTGACATGATCAAGATCTGATAATCACTGCAAGGATCACCTCATTCTACCCGAGGTAGACCTCTGACTAAGTGACTACTACCCCAGAATACTCCAAACCTAAGAACTTCTGCAACATGTTTTAGTAAAACTCTATGACTGATATCAGTGGCATATCATGCATGGTTGTTGCTTTCTCTGTCATTGTGGGGTTGTCCGGTTGTACGAGGGAGGCCAAGACAAAAGGAATTTATGCAATGGGAAGCAAGTAAGCTGGCTGGTTAGCATAACTCTGAAGACTTTTTGTCAGGCTAGAGGGATACAGAGAGGGTTTCTACACAGACCACGAGTCCATCAGCCACACCCACCTCTCCTGGGATGTCAGAAACAAGAACAAGCATGAAGATTCTCTTGGCTAAGAACCCACTGAGGGTTGTTGGAGTTGAAACACAATGAAGCGAGCAACAGTCCAGTGGTGGACAGTCGTAATGAGATGATGAATGCAGAATACCCCTGCCACAGCCTGCCTGTGGACTGCTGGGTATGGAAGATGCAGAATACCCTACCACAGCCCACTAGAGGACTGCTGGGTACAGAAGATGCAGAAACCCCTGCCACAGTCTGCTTGTGGACAGCCAGGATATGGACCATGCAGAACACCCTGCCATAGCCTGCTTGGGGGCTGCCAGGTATGGAAGATGGAGAACATCCTGCCACAGCTGACTTGTGGACTGCTGGGTATTTCAGATGCAGAACACTCTGCCACAGCCCACTTGTGGACAGCCGGGTATGGAAGATGCAGAACACCCTACCACGGCCCACTTATGGACTGCTGGGTATGGAAGATGCAGAGCACCCTGCCTCAGCCCACATGTGGCCTGCCAGGTACAAAAGATGTACAACACCCTGCCACAGCCTGCATGTGAACTGCAGGGTACAGAAAATGCAAAAGGAGGTCGGAGGACCACATGGAAATGGAAAAAGTCTTCAGAAGCTGGATGAATAACAGAGTTCATGGTGTCACCACAGTGGAGATGGTAAAACAAGCTCAGCTAATTGACTGGAGGCAGAGCTGAATCAGGTTTGTGGTGTTAGCTGCTTTGTCTTCTCAGAAGGAACTGGAAGGGGACAGGATCAGTTGTGTTCCAGGACAGTAGCTGCTTCTTGTTGTTTTCGCAGGGTTCTTGTGGATTTTACTTGGTAGAAAGTTATTTCCTTTCTTTCTTTCTTCTAAGGGGCTATCAGGGTATTGTTTTGGGGGCTGTTGGAAGTTTGAAAACTGGTTTGGTGGCTGTAAGTGAGCTCATTTGTTCGATGTTTCACTGTGTAACAGGCTGCGCTGGTGGAGGCCTATTTCTTCTGATTTAAAACCTGTTTGGTGGGATTTGCTTGGGTCTGGTTCTTTGGCTGCTGGGTTTGGAGGGGAGACACAGGGCTGATACACTCTCTCAAGTCAGATGTCTGCCCAAGACCCACCTCCCCACCCCTTCCTCCCAGAGTTCTGCTAATTTATAGGGGAACACCTGCCCTGCAATTGAGGAAAAGGCTGCAGGTGCAGCTCATGTAGTTCTAGCCACTGGGGGTTGGATTTAAAGGCTGGGAGAAAGGAGCTTAGGGAGCTGGTCATTTTCCTTATAAGTTTACTGTGTTGCATTGCACCTAGTGACAGGATTACCGGTGTACTGTGGGACTGTATCTAAGATTAGTGGGTGTCCTGATTAGGCAGTAGGGGTGTATCTTGGACTAGGGGGGAACCTGGTGGCTCACCCAAGGAAACCTACTTGGAAGGGGATGGAATCACACATCATTAGGGCCGGCATCTTTGGGAGAGTGGTGGGGTGCACAGGGTGTGAAGCAGCCATGATACTGGACTGGGCTTGGAAGTTCAGTGGTTGCCCATTGTGCTACCAGCTGGCAGAGCTTAGGGCGGAGGTTGTGGGGATTAGGAGACAGCTGGGGGAAGGGGAGGTATGGTTGGGGAAGGGGGCAGGGGATCTCCCATGGGGTTGCACCAAGCACTGGAGGCGGGGGCATAGGGACAGAAGTGCAGAAGAGTACTCTGGGGTCACATAGGGACCCTGGCAGAGGGGGTCCAAAAGGATACTACCAAGGAAGCAGGCAGATAACTGGGGACCCTCACAAAGGAGGGACAGAGGGACAACATTCTCAGGGAAGTAGGCAGATGGCCAGGGCTGGACAGAAGGAAGCAAGGTGGGGAGGTGGATCAGACCTTACACTCAGTAACCGCTTCAAGTCCCCTCTGTCCCCACCCCCCTGGAGAGCTGGAGGATTGTGGGAAAAGGCGGACTGGAAAAGTGCAGACCAGGGGAAAACAGAATCCCCATGGAAACATGAGCAGGGGAAATGGAAGTATAGGGAAAGAGTGGAAGGTAGTCCTGCTAAATGCCAGGAGCTTGGGCAATAAAATGAATGAGCTCCAGGCGATGCTAACTGAGGGAGCAGTGGATGTGGCAGCGGTCACTGAGACCTAGGCCACTGCAGGACACGACTGGGAACTGAACCTGGAGGGTTACACTATGTTCAGGAAGGACGGGGGGAAGGAAAGGGAGGAGGGGTAGTAATGAGAGTCAAAAATTGCATTGGCATAGGGGGAGTATGGGGGGGAACCATGGAGGTGATTTGGGTCACCTTGATAACAAGGGGGGCAAGAGAGTAAAAATAGGAGTGGTGTATAGACCCCTGCCCTGGCGGAGGAGCTGGAGGAGAGTCTGGTGGCAGATGTTGGGAGACACTGCAGACTGGGCAAAGGAACGGTGGTGGTGTTGGGGGACTTAAACATGCCAGGAACAGACTGGGAGACTATGACATCCTCTATGACCAGGAAACAGAGGCTGTTGGGTGTTTTTCAAGATGTGTTCCTAACTCAGCAGGTGGGGGAACTGACCAGGGAAGCGCAGGTACTGGATGTGGTCTTGGCAGACAGTGACCTGATTAGGGGCCTGGAGGTAAGGGACCCATTGGCGGGGAGTGACCATGCCACAGTCTGGTTCTGCCTGGACCTAGGAGGGCTAGAAGGCTGCACAAAGACGGAGGCAACTGACTTCAGGGGGATGGATTTTAAGGAAATGGGAAGGATCCATAATGAGCATTTGGATGGGATTGGGTCAGACAAGACGCTGATAGTAGGTGGAAAATTATCAGGAGCGGGGTGCAGGATGCTACCAGCACCTGTGCAAGAGTGAGACAAAAATGCAGTGGGGCCCGAATACTCTGCTGTTGGACCAGGGAGGTCCAAGAGGTGGTGTGAGGAAAGAAGCCAGCCTATAGGCATTCAAGTGCTCAAGGAGTGAAAGGGATTGAGGGGAGTATAAGCTGATGGCTAGAAGGGCCACTAGGGTGGTGAGGGCAGCCAAGGCAAGGAAGGAGCAGAACCTGGCCAGGGAATTTAGGAGAGGAAACAAGGGGTTCTTTAGGTACATTGGGGAAAAACAAAGGGTGAAGGGGCAGATTAGCAGGATTAAAACAGGGGAGAGATGGGCACAAGACCCAGGGGAGCAGGCTGAGGTACTAAATGAGTACTTCACCTCAGTTTTCATCAAGAAAAATGGGGGTGCTGCATCATACATAGGAGGAGGCAGAGATACTGAGGAGGGGGGCCCTTACCGATCGGCGGGTCTGGGGAGAGGGGGAGGCATCACTGGCAGGAAGGTGGAGGGCTAAGCAGGGAGAAGAGGTACCAGAAGTGGAAATCACAGCAGAGAGAGTGAGGGAAGCCCTCAGCTCCCTTAAGACGGATAAAGCACCAGTGCCAGATAAATTACATCCCAGAGTGCTGAAGGAACTTGCAGATGTCCTGGCGAAACCTCTGGCAGAGCTTTTCACCATCTCTCTGAGGGCAGGGTGGGTGCCCCAGGACTGGAAGGTGGTGCATATAGTGCCTATCCACAAGGGGGGATCAAGAGAGGTGGCAGAGAACTACAGGCCTGTCAGCCTGACATCGGTGGTAGGCAAGGTGATGGAGGACATTGTCAAGGAGAGGCTGGGGGGGGACCTGGAAAAGTCAGGGTGCCTGAATGATAGACAGCATAGATTTGTCCCAGGGAAATCGTGTCAGACAAACCTTGTGGAGTTCTATGACTGGGTGATGAGTGCCTTGGACCTGGGTAGACCAGTGGACATCCTCTTTCTAGACTTCAGCAAGGCATTTGACTCTGTTTCTCGCGTGGGCCTGTTGGATAAGCTGGGAGAAATGGGGGTGGGAACCAGATGATCAGATGGATAGGTAATTGGCTCCAGGATGGGACTCAGAGGGTCGTAGTTGGTGGGATAGTCTCTTCCCCAAGGAGGGTCATTAGTGGGATCCCACAGGGATCAGTCCTTGGGCCCCTCCTGTTCAACGCCTACATCTCTGACATAAGGACAGGAATCAAGAGTGAGATGAGTCTCTTTGCAGATGACTCAAAACTAGGGGTGGTGGTGGATGGGGTGGAGGGGAGGGTGGCCCTACAGAGGGACCTGGAGGCTCTGGAAAGATGGTCTAGAAAGTGGAAGCTGAGGTTCAATGCAGGGAAATGCAAGGTACTCACCTGGGGGCCAGAAACCCGGGTCAAGTGTACACCGGTGGGGGAATGCTACAAGTCTCGATGGCTGAGAGGGACCTGGCGGTGGTGGTGGATGTCAAGAAGAACAACTCGTAGACTTGTAGGAGGGCAGCAGCCAAGGCCAACAGGATGCTGGGATGCATCGCAAGGGGGATCACCTCCAGAAGGAGGGAAGTGATACTCCCTCTGTATAACTGCTTGGTGAGGCCGCACCTTGAATACTGCATGCAGTTTTGGAGGCCACACTTAAAGAGGGACACTAACTCCTGGAGAGGGTCCAGAGAAGGGCAACCAAAACGGTTTCAGGCTTGGGGGACAGGACCTATGAGGAGATGCTCGAAGAGCTAAATATGTACACATTGGAAGAGAGAAGGGACTGGGCGGACATGATAGAGGTCTTTAGGTACATGAAGAGGGTAAATAAGGGAGGAACAGTCAGGGTGCTTCGAAGGAAGGAGGAGGGGGCCACTAGAGGGCATGGGTGAAAACTGGAGAGGGAAGATTCAGGGGAGAAAGGAGGAGGTGCTACTTCACTGAGAGAGTGTTGGAGCCATGGAATGCGCTGCCTAGGGGGCTAGTGGAGGCAGAGATGGTGGAGGGATTCAAGAGGAGGTGGGACAAGTACAGGGGAAGGGTTCTGGAAGCAAAATCCAATGCAGCAAGAATATCCAGAACTGGGAAGGGAGAAGCCAGAGAAGGCGAGGGGGGCAGCAAGTTCAGCACCCAGGGTGGGGGCTGACCAAACGAGCAGACACGAAAGACCACTAGGCCTATTCAGCTGGCATTTAAGTATGTTAGTATGTAAAACGGATGGCAGAGATTCTAGGCCAGGTCGTGCACTAGGACTACTGGAGGAAAACAATGAACATGGCATTGCAAGGGTACAGCCACGGACATGGATCTTCATGCATCCTGCAGCAGACTGATTCTGGAATACACTGGTGGGACACCCTTTCGAGGACTGCTGAAGACTGATTCAGGAAATACCCTGGCTGAATGTCTCTGGAAGGTTGTTGGAGAATGATTCAAAAACACACTGGCACAAAATGCTGGCATGATGCAATGTAACTGTAAGGCTTGGAGAGTTACTTGTTTCGGAACATTTACCCAATTTCAGTAGTTCAAATAAATGTCACAGTTCCAACAGATATGCTCAGTATCGCAGTTCCAACAGTTATGCTCAATATCACATTTCGAATATCTTTTGTCAATATCACAGTCTCTGAATGTCCAGACCACAGTTCATGAGTATATATCTGGGTATCTCTTCAAGTGGGTCTTAAATGAATGGGGTCCCTCTAACTAGATCAGGATCCCATAACTGTGGGTGTACTAACTGCTAAAAACTGGATTACCCTTTAAGTTGTAGGGCACCTGGCTGGTTAGGCCTCTTTAAACTAAAGGTCTATTGTGGCTGGGCCCCCTTAATTACATGCTGGGCCTAATGTGTCTGGGCCCCTTTAAATACATTGGGCCTACTGTGCCTGGGCCCCTTTAAATACACTGGGCCTACTGTGTCTGGGCCCCTTTAAATACACTGGTCCTAATGTGGATGGGCCCCTTTAAATACACTGGGCCTATTGTGTCTGGGCCCTTTTAAATACACTGGTCCTAATGTGGATGGGCCCCTTTAAATACACTGGGCATACCGTGTCTGGGTCCCTTTAAATACACTGGGCCTACTGTGCTTGGACCCCTTTAAATACACTGGGCCTACTGTGTCTGGGCCCCTTTAAATACACTGGGCCTACCGTGCTTGGGCCCCTTTAAATACACTGGGCCTATTGTGGATGGGCCCCTTTAAATACACTGGTCCTAATGTGTCTGGGCCCCTTTAAATACACTGGGCCTACTGTGTCTGGGCCCCTTTAAATACACTGGGCCTACTGTGCTTGGGCCCCTTTAAATACACTGGGCCTACTGTGCTTGGACCCCTTTAAATACACTGGGCCTACTGTGTCTGGGCCCCTTTAAATACACTGGGCCTACTGTTCTTGGGCCCCTTTAAATTCACTGGGCCTACTGTGGATGGGCCCTTTTAAATTCACTGGGCCTACTGTGCCTGGGCCCCTTTAAATACACTGTGCCTACTGTGCCTGGGCCCCTTTAAATACACTGGGCCTACTGTGGATGGGCTCCTTTAAATACACTGATCCTAATGTGGATGGGCCCCTTTAAATACACTGGGCTATCTGTGACTGGGCCCCTTTAAATACACTGGGCCTACTGTGCTTGGGCCCCCTTTAAATACACGGGGCCTACAGTGCTTAGACCCCTTTAAATACACTGGGCCTACTGTGTCTGGGCCCCTTTAAATACACTGGGCCTACTGTGCTTGGGCCCCTTTAAATTCACTGGGCCTACTGTGGATGGGCCCCTTTAAATTCACTGGGCCTACTGTGCCTGGGCCCCTTTAAATATACTGGGTCTACTGTGCCTGGGCCCCTTTAAATACACTGAGCCTACTATGTCTGGGCCCCTTTAAATACACTGGGCCTACTGTGCCTGGGCCCCTTTAAATACACTGGGCCTACTGTGTCTGAGCCTCTATAAATACACTGGTCCTAATGTGGATGGGCCCCTTTAAATACACTGGGCCTATTGTGTCTGGGCCCCTTTAAATACACTGGTCCTAATGTGGATGGGCCCTTTTAAATACACTGGGCATACCGTGTCTGGGCCCCTTTAAATACACTGGGCCTACTGTGGATGGGCCCCTTTAAATTCACTGGGCCTACTGTGTCTGGGCCCCTTTAAGTACACTGGTCCTAATGTGGATGGGCCCCTTTAAATACACTGGGCCTACTGTGACTGGGCTCCTTTAAATACACTGGGCCTACTGTGGCTGGACCCCTTTAAATACACTGGGCCCCTTTAAATACACTGGGCCTACTGTGCTTGGGCCCCTTTAAATACACTGAGCCTACTGTGGCTGGGCCCCTTAATTACATGCTGGGCCTACTGTGTCTGGGCCCCTTTAAATACACTGGGCTTACTGTGTCTGGACCCCTTTAAATACACTGGGCCTACTGTGGCTGGACCCCTTTAAATACACTGGGCCTACTGTGGCTGGCCCCCTTTAAATACACTGAGCCTACTGTGTCTAGGCCCCTTTAAATACACTGGGTCTACTGTGACTGGACCCCTTTAAATACACTGGGCCTACTGTGGCTGGCCCCCTTTAAATACACTGGGCCTACTGTAGGGCTGCAAGTTCAGTTAGCCCTATCCAGTAAATGATTGAACTCTTCGAGTTCGCGCTTATCCGAGGGTCGCAAACATTTGCAATAAAAATGCGAACTTTGGTTCGCAGTTCGCCAATTCAAAAAAAAAAATTTTTTCATACCTTGCAGTTCCTCCTCCAGCGCATGCTCTGTATTTCTCCCAGAGTCCTCCCCACGTGGTACACTGAGAGGAGAGTCACGAGACAGTGAAGCTGTCTGTCTGTCATCCAGCCATCCTCCAGTAATTTATTTATTTAGATTTTGGTAACCGGGTAAACTGACTGAGACCAGAGATCCCTTTTTCAGGGGCAACCCGGGATTAGTTACAATGAATACTTACATAGGTATAAAATACAGTAATTTTGAAAGAAAACATATTTAGTTACAGCGAATACATACTTAGATAATGGGGTAGAGTAGACTAATTAATACATTTTGGGGAGTAGGTATCAGACATTTGGCATAGAGACAGCAGGAGGAGTTAGACAGGGAACTAGCGGGAGAGATCAGGAGGACCTGCGAGAATTGTAGTGTGGTGATTGTGGGGGACTTCAACATGCCAGGAGTGGAATGGAGCACCCCAACAACCAGGAACAGAAGGGAGCAGGTACTGCTGGATGCCTTCCAGGACAACTTTCTGCTGCAAATGGTCAGTGAACCAACCAGGTTAGGGAATACCCTTGACCTCGTGCTGGAAAATGGGGACTTTGTGAGAGAACTTACAGTGGAGGAACCGCTGTCAGGGAGTGACTACCACTCAGTATGGCTCACATTGGATATGGGCATGGAAGGAGTGGAATCTGGCACAATAGTACTGGACTTAAGGAGGGCCGACTTTGGGAGGCTGGGGTAAGTGGTAAAAGGGTACCTTGCCAGAGGTGGGAGCTCATAAAGTTGGGGATAGTGGAGGCAACAAAAACCTGCTGCAATGCCCAGAGCAAGAAGACTAGGGCTAAGAAACTGATCTAGTTGAGCAAGGTCATGGAAAAGGTAAGGAGGAAAAGAGATGCCTTTAGGAAGTACAAGAAAACAGGGGGGGAGGACAGGGAGGAGTACTTGACAGAATCGAAGGAGATGACAAGGGCAGTAAGGGGAGCCAAAGCATCTACGGAACTCAGGCTGGCACAAGGCATTAAGAACGAGGAGAAGGACTTCTTTAAGTACATCAGGGAGAAACAGAGCTGTAAGGACCACATAGTAAGGATTAGGAAGGAGGGGGGTTGGGTGGAAGCAGGGTGCGATAAGGCAGAAGCACTAAATAAGTACTTCTGCTCAGTATATACTAAAGAGAATAGGGGGTGACACCCAAGGTGGGAGAAATGGCAGCGGGGGAGGGTGGTGACAGATGGGAAATCATGGAGAGCAGAGTTCAAGAGGGTTTGAAGGCACTGAGGGTGGACAAGGCGCCAGGCCCAGATGGCATCCACCCCAGGGTACTGAAAAGAGCTGGCAGAGGTCCTTGCAGGACCTTTGGCAGACCTATTTAATGCCTCACTACATTCGGGGTGTGTACCTCAGGACTGGAGGATGGCTCATGTGGTGCCCCTCCACAAGAGTGGCCCCAAGGATGAACCGGGAACTACAGACCAGTGAGCCTCACATCCATCGTGGGTAAGCTAATGGAGACTATCCTGAAGGAGAGGCTGGTGGCCCTCCTAGAGGCCAAAGGACTACAGGACAGCAGACAGCATGGCTTCATACGTGGCAGATCCTGCCAAACCAACCTGGTCAAGTTCTATGACTGGGTAACTAGGCAACTGGACAGGGGGCCATGCAGTGGATTTCCTGTATCTGGACTTCAGTAAGGCATTCGACTCAGTGCCACATGGTAGGCTGGGAAGGAAGTTAGTAGGCACGGGGGCGGGTGCAAAGCTGGTGAGATGGGTAGGAAACTGGCTGCACGGAGGGCAACATAGGGTGGTGGTGGGTGGGGAGCTCTCTCACCCAAGGGCAGTGATGAGCGGTGTTCCAACAGGGCTCGTGTTGGGACCAGTGTTGTTTGGGATATTCATTGTAGACATATCATGGGACATCAAGAGCAAGATCAGTCTATTTGCTTATGATACCAAGGTAGGCGCGGTGGTGGATGACCTAGGGGGATGGCAGAGGTTGTAGGATGATCTGGCAAAGCTTGAAACCTGGTCAGACACCTGACAACTGGGCTTTAATGCCAAAAACTGCAAGGTGCTGCATTTTGGGATGAAGAACCCAAGGAGGAGTTACCAGCTAGGGGGAATGCAGCTAGCCTAGACAGAGGAGGAGAAGGATCTGGGTGTGCTCATTACAGGGTCAATGAACAACTCGGCACAATGTAGGAAGGCAGCTGCAAAGGCCAACAAAATGCTGGGTTGTATTGCAAGAGGTATATCCTCGAGGAGGAGGTGATTCTGCCACTGTATAGGTCATTAGTTAGACCACACCTGGAGTACTGCGTGCAGTACTGGCGTCCGTATCTGAAGAGGGACATTAAGTTACTGGAGGGGGTGCAGCACAGAGTGACAAAGATGATCAAGGGGCTGGGGGACTTATCATACGAGAGGAGGTTGAAGGAGTTGAACATGTACTCACTGGAGGTGAGAGACAGGGGTGACATGATTGAAACCTTTAAATACATGAAAGGAATAAACAAGACAGGTACAGAGGGGCTCTTCAAAGTAAGGGAAGGGAGGGACACCAGGGGCCATGATGTGTGACTGGAGCGAGGAAGGTTCAGGAGGGAGATGAGGAGACACTTTTTTACAGAGAGGGTGGTGGCTGGGTGGAATGCATTACCTGCTGAAGTGGTATGTAGTAGAACAGTGGACTGCTTCAAACGAGGATGGGACAGGACAAGGGGGAAGGTTAATGAAGGGGAAGGATGGAAGGGAGGGGCAGCTGCAGAATAAGGGGTGCTAGCTGCACATTCGAGCAGACTTGATAGACCTCTAGGCCTTGATCTCCTGGCAAATTTCATATGTTTGTATGTTCGTAGGTATCACGAGGCTAAGCAGGTATTAAGACAGGTACATAGTGTGTTTATCATTTTTCCATATGATGTTCATGAGGTGGGAAGGTATGATTCAGCAGTTGGTAGCAAGGGAAAAGGCCCAGGCTAGCGAGTACACCCACAGAGGCTAAGTTCCAGGAGGTACGCTTTGAGGCATGATTTAAACCCTGGGAGAGTAGGCTGGTCAAGTAGACTTGCTGGGAGGGCATTCCGTAAGAAGGGAACAGCGTAGTGGAAGGAGAGCTTGCCTAGGTTGGTGCGAACACAAGGGATATCAAGGGGATGACTGGCGGTGGATCACAGGGTTTGGCCGCTGGACTTTTGGAATGAGTAGTCCCCGCAGGTGGGACGGGGGGCCGAAGGAGGTGAATTTAAAGACAAGATAGGTAGCAGAGTAGGTCAGCTTGAGCCGCAGGGTGCGCCAATTTAGGTCCGTGAGGGCCTCACAATGGTGCCTGCTAGAGGAGGAGAAGTTTGTTGCAAAGCAAGCCACTCTGTGATACAGCATGGAGCGTTTGTTGAGCTCCGACTCCCGGAGGAACTGTAGTACGGCAGAACTGTACAGGATGGTCTGTCTGTCTGACCTCTGTGGTAGGGAAAGTGATGGAGTCACTTCTGAAGGAAAGAATAGTTGAGTACCTAGAGGCCAGTGGAGCACAGGACCCAAGGCAGCATGGATTCACAGCAGGAAGGTCATGTCAGACAAATCTAATAGATTTCTTTGACTGGGTGACCAAAGTAGTAGACCAGGGAGGGGCTGTGGACATGGCCTACCTAGACTTTAGCAAGGCATTTGACACAGTCCTACACAAAAGATTAATAGTCAAATTAACCAGCCTGGGAGTGGGTCCCAGGGTGGTAGCCTGGTAAAACATTGCTGCACAACAGGACACAGAAGGTAATTGTAAATGGAGCCCACTCTGAAGAAGAGAGGTTACTAGTGGGGTACCACAGGGTTCAGTATTGGGTCCAGTCATTTTAATGTCTTCATCAGTGACATTGC
Source organism: Neoceratodus forsteri (assembly GCA_016271365.2). Lineage (NCBI taxonomy): Eukaryota > Metazoa > Chordata > Ceratodontiformes > Ceratodontidae > Neoceratodus > Neoceratodus forsteri. The sequence goes on along the minus strand of JADMNL010000026.1, from coordinate 246,183,972 downwards.
AGAGGGACTGGAAGGAAAAGTATGCCTTTTGCAGATGACACAAAGATCTGCAACAGGGTTGATACACAAGGAGGCGTGGAAAGGATGAAAAGGGACTTGGCAAGGTTGGAGGAATGGTCAGAAGTATGGCAGTTAGGATTCAATGCAAGGAAGTGCAAAATAATGCACCTGGGAAACAAGAACCCAGGGAAGAATACACAATGGGTGGGAGGTAGTAATAACAACAAAAAAAGGAAAGGGACCTGGGGTAATCATATCAGATGACCTTAAGGTTAGCAAACAATGTGAGAAGGCAGTAGGGAGGGCTGGGGTATACTGGGATGTATAGGAGAGGCATCAGCAGCAGAAAACAGAAGTTGTTATCCCTCTGTACAGACAGTTGGTGAGACCCCATCTGGACTACTGTGTCCAGTTCTGGAGACCCAATCTCCGCAAGGACATAGACAGGATAGAGGCAGTCCAGAGGAGGGCAACTAAAATGGTGCAGGGTCTGCAAGAGAAGCCATACGAGGAGAGACTAAAGGAGCTTAATATGTATACCCTGAGGAAAGAAGGGAGGGGGGACATGATAGAAACTTTTAAGTACCTCAGTGGAATCAACAAAGTCCAAGAGGGTAGCATCTTTCAGAAAAGAGACTTGCAAGAACAAGGGGACACAATTTGAAGATAGAAGGAGGGCGTTCAGGGGCAATGTGAGAAGTATTATTTCACAGAGAGGTAGTGGATGCATGGAACAGCCTTCCTGAGGAGGTTGGGGGTCTAAAACTGTGGGAGAATTCTAGAATGCATGGGACAGACATAAGGCAATTCTTGTGGGGGTAGGAAGAAATAGGCTGTTGGTTAACTAGGATCTACGGCCTATCCTGTAGGTAGGGAAATGGGCAGACTAGATGGGCCAAGCAGTCCTTATCTGCCGTCAAAGTCTATGTTTCTATGATGGAGGGGAGGAGGTTACAGTTGGCTATGGCTCATCGCTCCTTGCCGGAGAGGGAGTTTCCCAGATGGTAGAGGAGACCGAGCCTCTGGTGAATGGATCGAGTTAAGGAGTCGATGTGTGGTTTATAGGTCAGTTTCTGGTCAAGAAGGACCCCGAGGTACTTGAATTGGTCTATGACCTCTATTCTCCTCCCTTGGGTTGTGTTGAGCAGGAGCAGCTCACCTCTGTTCTTTCCCAGGCATCTAGTCCCAAACAACATGGCCTTAGTTTTGTCTTCATTCAACTTTAGGGAATTTGTGGTGAACCAGACATCAAAAGCCGAGGGACAGGCCTGAAGTTGGAGGAGATGACACTGGGTTGTGGGTCGCTGCAGTAGACAATGGTGTCATCTGCATAGAGGATGAGGTTGCTGAGCATGCAGTCACCCTCAGTGCCATTGAGGAAGAGTGAGAATAGTAGGGGGGTCTAGGATCGAGCCCAGGGGTTCCCCGGAGGTCATGAGTCTAGTGCCAGATAGTGTTCCTCTCCAGCAAACTTTTTGGGATCTGTTAGTCAGGAAGTTCTCAAACCAAGAGAGCGAGTGCTTATCCAGGCCCATTTGGAGGCGTTTGGAAAGAAGAAGTTTGTGGCTGACCAGGTCAAAGGCCTTGGATAGGTCAATGAATAGGGCACCCATAGGGGAGCCTTGGTCCATGACCTGGAGAATGTCGGATGTAAGCTGGATGAGGGCAGTGTCAGCGCCATGCCCTTTCCTAAAGCCATGTTGTACGTTGGTGAGGAGGTGGTGCTGCTCAAGGTAAACCAGGAGTTGATTGTATACTAGCCTCTCCTGCACTTTCCCAAGAGGGGATGAGTAGGGAGATAGGCCTATAGTTTCCCACTCTGTCCCGGGGTCCCTTTCTGTGGATGGGGACAATAGTTGATACTTTCCACTTACTTGGGACTGTTCCTTTGAAGAGGGACCTGTTGATGAGCAGACTGACAGGGTAGGTAATAGCCGGGGCAGCGGCCCTCAGTAGCCGAGGTTCAAGCTGGTCATTTCCCAGGGAAGAGTTAGGGTTTGTTTTGAGTAAGCGAGGAAGTACAGTGGACTGTTCAACCAGTTTCAGGTAGAATAGAGGATGAGGAGGAACCCAGTCAGAATTTGAGTGATAGGGAGTCCCGGGGGGGGGGGTCATTAGGGTTGGAGAAGGAGGCACAGAAGGCATCAGCGACACTAGCCGGATTGTTGGTCAAGGTATCCCCAACCAGGAGTGAGTCATCTTGTGTGTTTACAGTACCTTTGAGAAGGAAGTTTACGTGGCCCCAGGAATTTCTTAGGGTTGTGTAGGTGGCTAGTTTGGAGGTCTCTTAGGTACCTGGATTTGGCCTGTTTGGATGTTTTTTTGCATAGGTTCCTCAGTTCCCTGGACTTCTCCCAGTCATGTGTAAAGCCCGAGGATTTGTAGAGTCCTCATGGCCTGTCACAGAGAAGCATAATTTGTTTTAGGTTAGGGCTCAGCCATTTGTGGCACTTTCTCTGTACCATGAGTTTCTTTCGTGGGGCATGCAGGTTGGCTAGGGACAGAAATTAATTTGAAAAGTAGTCAAGCATCTCATCAAGTGAGGGAGAAATTAATGGGGTCCCAGTCAATTTTCCAAGTCGGAGCATAGATCTGCTGGAATGAACCTGCTGAATTTCCTGGCTTCTATGACCCTGGCAGTGGTTTTAGGAGGTTATTGGACCAGGCACAGAAGATGGGTGAGTGGCCACTCAGAGTCAGACATGATCCCAGTGGAGAGTATGCAGTTTGGGCAGGAGACTAGTGCCCAGTCGAGTAGGGAATGGTTGCCAGACTTAGAGTTGTGCCTAGTAGGCAGATCGATGACTTGGGTAAGTGAGGAGTCTAGTATTAAATTCTTGAATGTGGAGGTCCCCAGGGTGAGCCAGTTTAGACTGAAGTCCGTGATGAGGATGATCTCACCCAAGGGGTGCTCCAGCAGGGCATTAATTAGGGTTTCTAGGGAGTAGGCGGCCGATTGGGGCAGGAGGTAGGGACACCCTAAGTAGAGGGCCTTGGTGTCTCCAAGGAGCACTTTAAAATAGGATCTCACTCTGCGATCTGCAAAATTCTTTGATTGGAGGAAGGAGGATTTCACACACCACCCACTCTTCAGCCAGGGAAGCAAGTAAAGTAATCATTGGTGGAGCAGGTCACACAAACATGTGGATGAGCAACACACCACGGTGTCTTGGCTTAGAACTGCTCCATTTTCCCTGTCACAGTACTGAGTGTGGTGGTGTGAGCAGGACACTTTCAAGTTTGCTTAGCTAAATATCTAAATTCTTTCCCAATTGTTTGTCACAGTACTGTAGACTTAAACAAATCTATAATCACCAGAGAAAAAAGAGAATCTCAGTCATAGCAGTTCATTTGTTTGCCTCTTTTAGAAAAACACACTTGATTGAGTGGATTGAGAGATTGAGTATGTCGTAATTAGTGAGAATGACTGAGTGTGATGATAAGGACTGGAGGAGGATACCTCTTACCTCGACGAGCACATTTTAAATTTATTTCAGTTCTCTGCTGTGGTTCAATTTCCAAGATCATATACATTTTATTATGTTTGCTTGTATGTAAGGAAGACATCTTCTTGAGAGATGCGACTCGTGAGGTGTGCCTGCCCTACCCAATGTACTGCTTGCTGTAGCAGGCGTGTCCCAGTTGCATCAATGGATGGGCGAGCTGTGGATGACAGCACTTTACCTGCAGTGGCTTTCACCTCAAAGGAAAGGCCCACTGCAATCAGGAGTGGTACCCTGTGTCTACGTAGCATATGAACGTCACAGTGTTCTGCGCTCGTTGTAAATTCTGTTCCTGATTTGCAAAGCAGGAGGTGGAGGGACATGGCACAGGCAAATGTAAATAACTGCCACATGCTACTGTTTTTTTTTTTCTGTACCCCCAACCCCTGAACTGCCTCAGTACTGAAAAAGGACAGAGGATAACACAAGCTCTTACTACATTCTTTGTTCCAATATGTTTTTTATTATATATTCAGAAACATGTATAAACAAATTAACGCAACTGGCACTTAAAAAAAGGCAACACAAGTACAAAGTTAGCAAAACACCTGCACTCCTAGACATTGGGTCAGTCTCTCAATAACAGGTTAGGTCCTAAATCCTGCATTCCAAAATCCCGCTTTAAATAACGCTGTGTGAGATATTCCATTTAATTAAGTTACCGACATTCAGTATTCCCGTAGCAAGAAATACTGCCAGCTGTCATAACACAGACAAACTGATATTAACAAGCTGCAAGAAGTTTTTAAACAACTTTCTAGGAGGCGATTTTATCACCATTATCACCATAGTGCTTAAAGTGTGGACACATGAAAAAAAATTGTGCACAAATTGTATGTGATAGTGACCACCTTCTGTTCCTTCATAAAAAATACTATGTAAGTGAGGAGTATATGTAGAGTTGCTTCCTAGCTTTTCCCAGCAAAGCCTGGACTGTATTCCCGGATCAAAAGGAACATGATCTATATTTGGTGAGGTTTGTGACAACCAACGACTAGAGTTGAGTTTTTTGTCTGATGTTTAATCAGGAGCTTAAGTGGGTAATTAAAAGATAGGACTGTGTTTGCTGTTAGAGGAGGAAAATTGGAACAGAGATCAAGTAGCTCTGCTTCTAAGCCTGATCAAAAAGAATCAGTTTGGGGTATGACTTGTTTCTCAACAATGTCTATGATGAGAAACCTCCTTTCTGTGCACGTTGCCAAAGCAGGAGATTTACTAGATGGCATTGCAGACGTTTGGGAGTTCTTGGTAAAACCAGAACACTGCCGTGCCATTATACATGGGACACCAAAATGAACAATAACACTAAAGCAGCTTACAAGTGTCAGCTATGCTTTGATCGCATACTGTTTAGAGCCGCCAAGGAATCACAGATAATTCCCCAAACACTGGACCTTGTTGGGAATTTGAGTTAATTTTATGAAGCCCTTAAATGGCCAGCCAGTGACTGTTTAATTTTGTTAAAGTATGCCGGATCTTAATTATGTATAGGAAGTTACTATTTTTGTAAATTACGTAATTCTGAAAATTTAAAATAAAGTGCTTTAACTTTCACGAATTAACTGAGGAAAAGCTATCTTCTTAAATGAAATGCATTTCAGTATTATTATATTCGGAATTTTGATTTGTCTGTTATATGTTAATTCTGGACTTTTTTTCGGGATTTTTTAACACAGGATTTCAAATGGAGGCATTTAGGATGGATCCCCTCAATAACTGAATCCTCCGTATTTAGATAAAGTTTACAATTGTATGCACAGAAAACATTTCCGTTTAGCCCTCTTCATAAAAATTTTGTAGTGCAGAAATATAAATCTTAAGTTATTTTCGACAAAGTGAAAGAAAGAATACTAATAATTCATCTCATTGCCAAGGCGTTTAGTCATTTTTTCTTTGGGGAAGTCCAGCTGTATAAGCACAATAAATATCTAATAGAAAAATTGAAACATTTCTGCAAGACGTTTACTAAAAAAAGACCTCCCCCTTCTTTGAAAATATATAATTTAGGTGCTTTTCTTTATATAAAAAAACTATGCATAGAAATAACTGTCCATACTTCACTATGAATCAAATTCCCGAGTTCTGTATAGGCGGGAGTGCTTCCTCGGGTGGCAGTCCCTTTAAGAATCGATTTGTCCCAGATAGGCACAGAATTGTGGCCCCACTGGCCCGGGTGAGGCTCAGTACTGTGCTGAGTCCGAGTCGCTGGAGTCAAGGCTGTAGTGGAGTTTGCTGCTGCAGCTGAGCCAATGACTGTTAGCGCTGCTTCCCTGGGGGCCCCTCTCCAGGCTCAGGTTCTGTGTGCCCCTCCGGAGGCACTCGAGCGACTTCAGGAATGACTTCTTGGCCTTCCCCTCCTCCGTTGGGGACACCCGTGTTCCTCCACCTCCTGGATCTTGTCGAAGGTGACAGGCTGGGGCTTGAACCTGGACTGCCGGGGCCGTCTGTCTTTGCCGCGGCCCCTGGGTACCTTCTACCTTGTGTTTGTAGTAGGGTACCCTGGGTACCCTACTACAAACACATGCCAAAAAAGGGGACAGGTACAAAGAGAAGTAACATTACGCTACACCAAGAAAGCACAGCAAGACTTGGGGAACGTAAGTAAAGAATGTAGCACACAGTAATGGGGCCCCTGTAGATAAGGAATTAGATAGAAAGGGTATGATACACTGCAGACAAATAATTGTAAACCATGCCAGTGCATAGGTCAACAGCACAATCGCAGTTATGATGTTTACAATGTCAGTTGGTCTCTGCGGTTCTGTACCTTGGAAGTTGTTTGCAATAATGCTGTAAGTTCCTCATACAGTTGTAAAATGCATCAGGAAAAAAGGACCTTTGTCTCCCTCTCTCCTTAAGCTGTGTAAAGCGTATAAAAAAAAACTTGGTTTCTAGATGGATACAAACAGTAAAGGTAAATGTATATTGGGATTATTAATGAGCCAGCATTGCACGATAACAGCCTTATATGTCGACCTATGTTACCAGCTGGCATCATCTCAATTGACACGGAGTCCACATTGCTTTCACTGTATTTTTAATGAGAAACAGATGTAGCAATGGCACTCTCTGCCACTTCCTGCTGATTTTCATTTCAATTCTACATTTCATTCTAATAGTAATAGAAATGGAGGGCCAGTGTGTCACACACAAAGAACTGTTTCAATCTGAAAGCCTTAAGCCACTGCCCTACACTGGCTCCCTTATAATGGATAAGCAAAACTGTTAACATTAAGGTTTTCAAGTACATGAAAACTGTGTTATAGCACTGTACTTAGTACCACATCGTATGTTCTACTGCAACAGACAACCAGATGCCCCCCCCACCACACATTGTCTCCAGTTGTAGCCAACTCAGTTAAGAAGAGGGATAAAACCATTTATAGGTACATCAGGGAGCGAAGGAAGACCGAGGGAGGGATAGTGAGGCTTAATAAAGGGAGGGAGGGTGGGCAGAGGAGACTGTGAAAAGGCAGAGATACTAAACAAATATTTTTGCTCAATATTTACAAATGAAGATGGGGAGGTACCTAAAACAAACAGTAGAAACACTCTTGATACAGAAGTTGACATCAGCCCAATTACAGAAGAAAGGGTTCTGAAAGAACTCTTAAAACTGAAGGTGGACAAAGCAATAGGGCCTGATGGGATTCAACCTAGAATTCTAAAAGAACTAAAGGTAGAACTAGTGACACCACTGACTACCCTCTTTAACAAATCATGGGAGGATGGGGTGGTACTCGAGGACTGGAGGAGGGCAGATGTGATTCCCCTTCACAAAAGTGGGAGCAAGGCAGAAGCAGGAAACTACAGACCTGTTAGTTTAACCTCAGTGATAGAGAAAATGATGGAATCACTTCTGAAGGAAAGAGTTGTCAAGTATCTAGTAGCCAGAGGGGCACAGGACCCTAGGCAGCATGGATTCACAGCGGGAAGGTCATGCCAGACAAATCTGATAGATTTCTTTAACTGGGTGACCAAAGTAGTAGATCAGGGAGGGGCTGTGGACATGGCCTACCTAGACTTTAGCAAGACATTTGACACAGTCCCACACAAAAGATTAATATACAAGTTAGCCAGCCTGGGAATGGGTCCCAAGATGACAGCCTGGGTAAAGAAGTGGCTGGAGAATAGGACACAGAGAGTAATAGTAAATGGAGTCCACTCAGAAGAAAGGAGGGTTACTAGTGGGGAACTGCAGGGTTCAGTATTAGGACTGGTCCTCTTCAATGTCTTTATAAGCGACATTGCAGAGGGACTGGAAGAAAAAGTATGTCTCTTTGCAGATGACACAAAGATCTGCCAGAGTTGATGCACAGGTGGGGTGGAAAGGATGAGAAGGGACTTGGCAAGGTTAGAGGAATGGTTAAATGTATGGCAGCTTAGATTCAATGCTAAGAAGTGCAAAGTAATGCACCTGGGAAACAGAAACCCAGGGGAAGAGCACACTATGGGGGTGAGATACTAACAACAACAAAAATGGAAAGGGACCTGGGGTAGTCATATCAGACGACCTAAAGGTGGGCAAACAATGTGAGAGGGCAGCAAGGAGGACTGGGGGGATACTGGGATGCATAGGGAGAGGCATCACCAGTAGAAAACAGAAAATTATTATCCCTCTGTACAGACAGCTGGTGAGACCCCACCTGGAGTACTGTGTGCAGTTCTGGAGACCCAATCTCTGCAAAGACATAGACAGGATGGAAGCTGTCCAGAGGAGGGCAACTAAAATGGTTCAGGGTCTGCACTGGAATACATGTGAAGAAAGATGAAAGGAGCTTAATATGTAGCCTAAAGGAAAGGAGGGAGAGGGGGGACATGATAGAAACATTCAAGTACCTCAAGGGAATCAACAAAGTCCAAGAGGGTAGCATCTTTCAAAAAAAGAGGTGTGCAAGAACAAGAGGGCACAATTTGAAGATGGGGGGGCGGCTCAGAGGTAATTTAAGGAAGTATTTTTTCACAGAGAGGGTTGTGGATGCATGGAACGGCCTTCCGGAGGAGATTGTGGAGTCAAAATCAGTGGTGGAATTCAAGCATGCATGGGACAGTCATAAGGCCATTCTAGGGGGTTGGGGTAGGAAGAAGTAGGCTGCTGGTTAACCAGGATCTGCAGCTTATCCAGTAGGTAGGGAAATGGGCAGACTGGGTGGGCGAGGCGATCCTTATCTGCTGTCAAATTCTATGTTTCTATTAATATGTGCCGATACTGTTTCCTGGATGAATTACAACATGAAAGGAGCTGCATTAATTTTCTGCAATATAAAAAAAGAGATTGCTCCCTCCCTCTGTGTACGATCCCACTTCCTAGGCAGGATTCCCTGCCCTTATTTAAAGGAAACAAACAGTCTCCCACTTCCATCATCTTCGTACTGTTTTACCCCCGCCAACCCCCCCCCAAAAATAAATAAATAAAATAAACATGCCTAATATATGCATTAAGGGGAAGCAGGGAGAAAAAAAAACAAATGCTAGCATGCATACAAATCATCAGGGGTACCAGTTCAACAGGAGAAATGGAATATTGACCCACCCAAAAGTGTTGCCCCGGTAATAGTAAACGGGACAGGTGGATACGGTGGATGGAGCATTCTGCTTCTTTGACTTGTGAGACAATGAGCCACAGACGGTACAGTAACAGTTTGCCAAGTGCATGGGAAAAGTTGATATGGCAGTTTGCAAATAGAAATAGTCTAGCAAGAAATGCTGTAAAGGGTACTCCTGCTACTAATAACACATGGCAAAAAGGGTAGCGGTACAAAGAGGAGTAACATTACGCTACAGCCAAGGAAGTACAGCAAGAATTGTGGTACTTAAGTAAAGAATGCAGCATGCAGTAATGGGGCCCCTGTAGATAAGGAATTAGATAGAAAGGGCATGATACACTGGAGAGCAATAACTGTAAATCATGCCAGCGCATCAGTCAACAGCACAATCACAATTATCATGTTTACAATTTCAGTCGGTCTCTGCATTTCTGTACCTTGGAAGCTGTTCGCAATAATGCTAAAAGTTTGTCATACAGTTGTAAAATGTAACAGGAAAAAAAGAACCTTCTTCTCCCTCTCCCCTTAAGTTGTGTATAGTGTATAAAAAAATTGGTTGCTAGATGGATACAAACAGTAAAGGTAAATTTATATGGGGAAATCACCCTTCAGGCCCGAATAACGCCATGACAGTGACATCATTCATGAGAAGGGGTCCCAAAACCCCATGTTGAAAATTTGGTGCAAAAATTCCAAAAAATGCCTGAGATGTGCAATAAAATTGAAAACCCCCCTATCTAGCCCATTATACAGCTTACTGGCATTTCCTCAGTTCTCAGTCAGCTGTGAAGAGTGCAGACGTGTTCCCAGTCCACTGAAGATCATCGTGCCAAGCTCCGGAGGTAACTATGGGGTGAGTGGGGTGTGGGGAGGCAGGGTGCGCAGTGGGTGGGTTTGGGTTGTCGGGGGGGGCTGGGAGAAGTGCCATAGGACCATTTTTATTTTGCATGTAAAAAAAAAAAAGATGAGGTGGGACGTTTGCCACACTGGGGTGGGCTCCCAGCGTGGCAGAAGGACGGCTAGGGGGGCCGTAAAGCCGACAGGGGATTGGGCACCCTTGTTGGCCATATGATCAGTTGCCATGCTGGGGTGGGCTCCCAGAGTGGCACCCAGTACTTGGGAGGTGAGGACAGTGGAGCCAACGGGGGATTGGGCACCTCCGTCAGCTATTCTATCAGTTGCCATGCTGGGGTGGGCACCCAGCATGTCATGTGGAAGGCTTGGGGGGTGGGGCACTTTCAAGCCAATGAGGAATTGAGCACCCCATCAGCTATCGTGTGTGCGGGAGGGGGAGGGCAGCACACAGTATGCGGGCGTTTCTGTGTGTGTGTGTGTGTGTGTGTGCGTGTGTAGGGGGAGCTGCGCATGAGCAGGTGATATCTTATCGCTGCTCACTGAAGTGTAGCTCCCCCTTTCAACTGTATGCCACTGCATTTTGGAGCTTGTCATAGACAGCTCCAGCATGCATTGGTTTACAGGGACCGGAAGAGGGGGTGACACACCTCCGAAATCTCGGATGATGGCACTATGTTTTTTGCACATGCATGCAAGCAAACATAAAAAGGAAGCTATACGACAAAAGGGCAACTGTTACTGATTTACACAATAATATTGCCACTATCTTGATGTTAATGAACAAGACATAGCTGTATAAAGTTGTGATACTAGTTCTAAAAATGAAATCTGCATTTTGGAGCAGGAGCTCCTTCACTGCAGCGCACAGAGCCACGTAAATGCAAATCAGCCTGCACATTCACAGGTGTGAATAATGCATAAAACAGAACCACAGGGACAGTAGTGAGTGCTACATTTATAAACAGTGAACAATACTTCATACATACCAGCACCTCTCAGTTACTTTGACATCTGATGCTAAGTCGCAATGCACATAACTGAATCATTAACCATTGAGTCCAAGGTATCATTCCCATTACAAATATCAAAGTTACAATGACTTTAAATGCAAGTCATGATGCTAGCACACCGCATGAAATGATTCTACCAACCTTTGCCTAAGGCAGAATTTAGAAAATAGTTTGCTCTTCATTTATCTCTCATTGTTTTAAAGGGATAATAATTGTATTTCAGTAGCCTGCCACCTTATTTACTACTACTACTACGCTCACTATTATTCCATTGGTCTTTGATATTTAACTGGTTTAGATCAGGGAAATCTATAGCTGTATAGCTTTGTTTTCATTTCATCACAGACCATGTAACATGCTGGAGGAGCACCTGCTGCAGTATGCATGTTGTGTTCACAAAATTACTATTATGCCGTTTCTCTGCCACCTCCAGTTTCGTAACATCACGGAACTTGTGTTTTGTGTCATCATGAACAACTCCAGTGTGGTCCTGATAGATGTTGCGATACTCTTACCAGTTTTTTCATGTTACATTTATTCTGTAACTACCAGTGAGCCACCACACATCATCTTCGTAGTAATGTATGTGCCAGGCCACATTACTGCCTCGAGTTACCTCACTAGTGTGCACTTTTAATTGTTTCTGCTTCATTTTTAATGTCACATTTCTTACAAATGACTCCCCTCTGTTGCATAACAAATGTTCACTAGGTTTGGCACGTTTGAACACTGACATTTGTCCGGGAAGTGTCACCGAGGCACCATACTTCATTTATGTGCCAGTGCTTAGTAGCACCATGTGCCATCTCAGTTGATATGGAGACCATATTGGTGTTACAGTGTGGCTTTCTCACAGCTCCTGAACCTGGCCCATTCACAACTCTTCCTCGAGAGCACTGCTGCAGGTGTCTCACTGGAACCACTGAGGAGCGTGCCTGTGGAAATATCAGTCTCTTGATGTCTCCTGCTTTCTGTCAAGCATTACATAGATGTCTAGAAGCACAACATCAGTTGGTTAATCAGTTGGGAGCACTTCTTGGTGCGGTTTGTCTGTTTTAAAAATCTTTTTTTTTTTTAACCGCACAGTGCCATGAAATTGGCCATTTTTTCCCGTGAAAAACTTACAGCCCTAGCCATGACTTCCTCCTCAGTCTACCATTAACGGCAAACATCTCCGGTAAGGCAAGGTGATGTAACTGTAACATGTCAACTGTTTATAAAATATTGCGGGAGGCTGGATATCTAGGAAGTGGAGCTAGATTAAGTGAATCACCTTTCTTTTTTCCAGCAACTATTGGAATGCTTCCAGTCCCCCCACTACTGTCTCTCACAGCTGGCTCGGTCTGACAGCAGCACTGTGCTGAGTGCTGAAATACTCACTCAAACATGCAGACTATCACCGACCCAGTGGCATGGTGTGGTGAGTAAATAAAATGATTGCTACTCCATGCAACGAAAGATATCACCCCACACACACCCACTCTGTCCTTTAACTACCTCGCAGCAACTGTCAGTTGTGCATCAGTAAGACCATTGGTATTTTGCAAAACGGGATTTTAATTGCCAGGTATATGAGCATCAGTATGATAATTGGAGTGGGATATCAGAGGAAAATGTACCAAACCCCAAAAAAGGCAAAACAAGCAGTCAGCCTCATTGAGCACCCGCCTTCTACATTATCGTTCAACAGCCGTTTGTCTCTAACATCATCATCAGTTCATGGTGTCATTTCTGTATTTATTTATGTTTATTACAGCTGCTTTTTGTTGAAAAAAAACTCTTGGCAACTTTTTCCTAAGTCAGGAGCGAGGGGGGGAAAGTGAGAGGGTGTTAGGAGAGAGAGAGAGAGAGAGAGAGAGAGAGAGAGCGAAGACTGCACTTATTCTCTTGTACATTTCAGCAGCTCTCTCTTCTCTACTCTTGAAGTTATATGACAGCTTTTGTAATGATTTTTGTATCCTGCAAAATAGGGGGAATCAAAGAACTCTTTCCTTCTACGATCAGATCATACTACTGTTTTTCTTTCTTGGGGAGATTAGCATAAAAACCAAAATGAGCAGTCAGTCTCAAGGAGCACCCACTTGCTAGGTATGCAGTGATTAGGAAAAAGCAGGTGGCCAGGTGAGCTCCATGGGGCACAGAACATCCTCCTCTTTTGACTTATCAGCACCTAAAACAAAGGTTGTGTGCTGCACATCAGTAATGAGCTAATACTTTTCAAACATAGTTGGCTCATCGGCTGATGGTCCGGCGTCAGCCAGAAGAACACAGCACAGCCAGGGGAAGAGGTGGGGTTGCTCTGTTTAGTTGGGTAAAAAATGTAGGCACTTTTTTAGTAGCATTGTGGGTGCCCAATCCTCTAATGCAGAAGTCCTCATCATCCTCCCCTCACCCTACAGTACAGCGCACGCCCCATTCTGCCCTTACAGTATGATTTCTATTAACAACTCATACCCTGAAAGCTCTGTATAGTTTGCAATTAATTTAAAACAAGTCAGCTGATGTTAAATCGATATCCAGCATTTGTTTGGCAAATTAAAACTTTACAATAAGATCCAAATTGCCTGCCCTTTTCACCTGGTCCAGATGCACCCAGCTGTACAAGCACAGCCTCCTGTCCTGTCCTCACTGTTCCACCTCTCCCAAGCATCCATGTCAGCAAACAGGGAATGAACAAATGGGAAATAAACAGACTCGCCAAAGCTTCCTTCCATGGTGGCAATAGGATGGGTATGGAAGGCTAAGATGACAAGGGTCATGGAGTATAGCAGGTACATCATGGTTCATCCATTGCACATTTCTTCTAGCAAGCCACTGTCTTGGGAGATGGAGGGGGGAATTAATGAGAAGGGTGGATAGAAAAATAGAAACTGTTGGCAGATAAGGACTGCTAGGCCCATCCAGTCAGCCCATTTTATAGAGGAAAAAAAAAACTAAATGTTACTTCATGTCCCTGCAAATTCTTACTCTTGCATCAGTGTTGTGAGGCACCTGCTAAGTTCCCCCACTCAAGCAAAACTCTGCTTCCCTGATCTACTGTATGTTATTTTTTTAATTTGCTTTGCTACTACTTAAACAACTTTTTAATCAAATCCTGTTGTTTCCCTGTTCACCGATCACTAAGCCACCCACTCCTCCAGTACAGCCTCAGCCCCTGAACACTGTACTCACTGTAAAACATAAGGACAATTTACAAAGAACAGCCAAAAGCTCCATTTGCTTTGCTGGTTGCCTGGTGTTTCTTCTGCTTGCTGCAGCAAGTGCAGACCTTGTCCCTGCAACAGGGCCCTGCAGACTCCTGCTGTTGCCATCAACCTTGTGAGTTACCAGCTAAGTTCCTTCACTCAAGCAAAACTCCATCTGCTTCCCTGGTCTGTACATTTTTATCTTATTTTTCTTTGTACCTCCTCCTAGTGGCATGGATCTCCGTGATCTCCGGCCGCCAGCACCCCCACCTCCCAGGCCCGGTCTGGCACCCCCACAGAGCCGGTTGTTATCGCTCACGCACTCTGTGGCAGGATCCTCTCGAGAACCGGGGGGTGCTGAATGCGGCCATCAATCACCAAGATTATCACTCTGCCATGTTTCCACCTTGATTTTTGCCCCTTGCAAAGTGCAGATGTGCAATGACATCAGGGCACAATGGCCCGTCTACCGCACTCTGCCCCCCTTGTTGCCATCGCTCCGGTAGTGCCCCTGGTCATCCCTGAATCCCTCCCTGAGATAGGAGAACAGTCCTCTGGACGCTTGATCCTATCCCTCCCCTGCCAACCCCTGGTGGCCCGAGCTCACATCTAAACCTGGGTCGCCAGCGTGGCACAAGGTGTGGTGCCCAGCGCCTCAGCCCTCAGTGCCACTGGGCCAGCCTACCTGGTCTGTATGTTAATTTTTTTTTTTTTTACTTTGTTATTATTCAAAAACTTTGCGTGATGAGAGCATGGCAAGCATCTGCTATGAGACCCACTCCCAAAGAAACAGCCTCTCAAATCTCAAGAATTATCACCAAGAACCACAACCGGGTTCATTCCCCACCCACCTGCTGTTACATCAGAGGAGCTGGCAGCCAGCTGCAGGTAGGGGGCAATGAATATGACACTGCTTACATGGTGTACGGCAAGGCAGAGGCAGAAGGTTTCACAGCTGTCTGTCCATGGGCATATACTGTAGATCTCTAATATGATGGGCATCCTGTTTTTCATGGACTAAAACAGCGTTAAAAGTCTTCAACAGAACTGGGAGCAAGGAAAGACACAGAGGATGTCCAATGAAAGCTCCAAACTTAGAAACACATAATTTGATGGCAAATAAGACCTCTTATCCTACCCAGTCTGCCTGTTCATTTCCCTGCCTATACTGCCTTGGCAGGCTCTACTTGATCACCCCTGATCACCCCCCCCAGTTAATTTGTCAACAATAATGATTTTAAAACATGTGTTTAACGCTGTTAAAAAAATAAATAACATTCTGTTACCAGATTCAGCTACAGTGGCTCAGTCCAAATGTGTTATTTTGGTTGTAATATAGGAACTAGCAGTGCGAGCTCAGATGTGTTTCAGCAGTGAAGATTAGTAAAATAATACATAAACTTTTTTTTAACAATGCATTTTTTTATGTTTGCTTCTGCACATGTGCCAGAAACATAGTGCTACCACATGAGTTTTTGTAGGTGTGGCACCCCTACTTCAAATGCCCTGATCCGTTTTACAGGCGCAGCCACACCGCACCACTGAATGTTTGAGCTGTCTATGATGGCAGTTCAGATGCAGTGGTGCGCAGTTGAAAGAAAATGACCACTGCAATATGAGGTGGTAACATATCAGGTCATTTGCACATTTAGCCCATCGTCATACGGCTATGGAAATCTCTCTCTCTCTCTCTCTTCTCTCTTCTCTCTTCTCTCTTCTCTCTTCTCTCTTCGCTCTTCTCCCCTCCATCATGTTGCAGGGAGACTGAGAGAGAGAGAGAGAGAGAGAAACAGAATGAAGTTCAATGCATTCCTTTCTGAATGGACCTGCAGTTTACAATATAGATGATCTTAGTGTTCCCTTCCCTATTAGGTCAGTGATGCACACTTCACAAATGAATCGCAGTTGAGGATTACACTCTTTATGGTAGCAAATGTTTTTTTCCCCCGTGTGTGTTTTTTTTTTTTTACAATGACATGACAGATGGCTGCAAATAACAGCTTTGTTACGTCACAGTTGCTGTACATGACTGAATTACAGTACATGACCAGACCACCATAGCAGTCTAGCTATTCCACTACTTGCACACTTCTACATTCAGTGCTGCACATTAGGGTACATGCTAAATAATGACCTAAAACAAAACTGGGTTTCATTTGATAAATGTATTTATTTATTTAAATCTAGGATTACAATTACCTTTGAGCCAAGGCTCTTTTGCAAAGCTTCCACATCAGGAGAGTACATACATGTTAAACAAGAGCATACAACATTAAAGAGAGCACTGTATTCATCAGTTCAGATATGGCGCCACGGTAAATAGGATGTTTGAATAACACATGCAAAGAATAGTTTCAGAAACCTTGAAGAAATCAAGGAGGAAGAGTGAGAGGATAGGGGGGTGGCAGCCAAAAAAGACTAAAAGAGAAAAAATAGATAGACTTGGTATTTAACAACCAGCGCCCTGCCATTCTTAAAGTTTATATTTGGGTTACTTTAATCACTTTCTGCTGCTTTTCAATGCTACAAAGTGCTCTATAGCAATAACAGTTCTACAGAAAAGACACATCAAAGTACAGCACTGGTCTCAAACCATGTTTACAAACTTAGAAATCCAAACGGAGAAAAGGAAATCCGCTACCCTAAATTGCAGAGCTGCTCAGCCACAAAAAAGAGCTTCAGCTTCAGTGCTCTTTATTAATAAATACTACTGCCAACTGTGTTAATGATGAGAAAATTCATGGGTGGTCAAATGGTAGGGGGGAACCCAGAAAACAACTTTCCATAGCACTTTAAATACTGCAAAATGATTTATTTTCTACAGCTTAACTACAAATTGCTATAAAGTGCTTACACCAATTTAATGTAATACAAAAGTACAGTCTCCTACCATACATATGCCCACCTAGAGTCAGGGCATCTAGGCACTAGCTGCACTACTCACCCCAGCACCCACTGCAGCTTCCTGAGCGGCTGCGATTCCATATCCCCTTCATTCTTCAATACTCAAAGGGCATGTGCAACATAATTAGAAAATCCTAAAATTTAACAACAACCATAATCACTTAAATGCAACTAAATTTATCAACAAAGTGCCCATTAACGCTCATGTTTTATTTATAGGCAAAACATTTCTATTGCAAATAAATTTAAACATTGCTCAAAGTTCTAAAATAATAGACTGTTCGCATTAAATGTATTCACAGCATATGCAATTCAAGAACCTATGCTCTGCTATCTATCTATATATATATATATATATATATATATATATATATGACTGCATTGTTATACACTTTAGGTTCACAATGTGTATAAAAATACATATGTGTAACAAGACATCCCATTCAATATAGCCTCTTACAAACATGTGGTACCGTGCCATATTAATCCATATTAATCCATTTAAATAAGCAGCTGTGTTAATGCTATTGTTCCTAATTCTAAAACAAACACTAAACTCCAAATTCACAGTATCATAGTATGACTGCCCCTCAATTCAATTTAATTTACTAATGTTCACCACTGAATGGGCTTGCCCATAACAGAGTCACACTGCGCTCATTATTGATGCTTTTTACTCAATAAAATGAGTCACATGCAAATCTTAGCCAATTCATTTGCAGCCCATAATTAAGGCTTCAAATTAATATTTATCGATCTTGACAGTAAAAGAAAAAAACCCCTCAGAACAAGGATGCCAAAAGTAATACAGGATGAAAATAAAGTGAGTTGATCCAATGTTTAGTATGTCTTGCATTTGAAATGTTATGCTTCAGTTCTACATTAAATTGTATGTGACTGATTGAAAAGAAAAAACTGAAATTATTTTTTCCCCCAATTGTTTAACCAGGAGAGACACACTAAGCTTAAGGCTTGTTTACAGACATGACCTGGCAGCAAAGGGAAGGTAAGTAAATTGCTCAGGGTCACACAATATGCAAGTGGGGCTGTGGGATTCAAACCCAGGTCTTCAGATTTGCAGCTCACAGCCTTAATCCACTGTGCTATACTGCCTCCAATGTAAACTATTTATATATTTCATAATTTAGTTAATTGTCCAGCAATTTTAACATAATCAAACACTATGCAATGAATAGTAACAGAGCCACACTACACCCTAGCCACTTTATGCTTTGATGACATCTATAAATATAAATTTGAAGCCTTAATTATGGGCTAAAAATTACTTGGATAAAATGTGCATGTGATTCATTTCAGTGAGTTAATACTGTCAATAACGAGTGCAGTCTGACTGTGTCATGAGCGAGCCCATTCACTGACGTACATTAGTGAACTGAATTGAGTGGCACTTATACTACTACACTTTGCACTTGGAGTTTACTATTTCTTCTAGAAATAGAAACAATAACATAACTGCTTATTTAAATTGATTGATATGGCATGATACTGAATTTCTTCTAAGAGTGCTATATTACTTGGGATGTCTTCTAACAGATATATATTTTATACACACATTGTGAACCTAAAGTGTATAACAATGTAATCATACATATAGCATAGCATAGGTTCTTGAACTGCATATGCTGTGTAAACATTTAATATAAACCATCTATTCTTTTAGAACTTGGAGCACTGTTTAACTTAATTTACAATATAAATGTTTAACATGGTTGTACCAAGTAAATACCGTCAATAAGGACTACAGTCTGACTCTGTTATTCACGCTTCACATGCAGGTATTGGAGGGAATGGGTTGACAGCTGATCTCTTACTATACCTGCACACTGAAGCAGACTTACATAGGACAGGTGATCTGTTTCTGCTGACACTTTCATAGGTTTGTATGTTCACCATATACTGCAATAAATATGTCTATATGGTATAACTACATTCTTAACATTACTATCTTTCTCATACCTCTGCATCCCTATGCTTTCTATGGCAAGCCCTACTCTGCACACCCTTCCCTTTTTCCCCTCATAAGTACCCTTCCCACCATCTGCCCCCTCAGTTGTTACTATCTCCCAGCACCTATGAACACCTGAAACTGTCTGCCATGACTGTTACAGCCCATGACACAAAGGCACACACCCAACACCTCTCACTCTCTGCAAGGTGGGGGTGGCGGTTAGCATTACTACAATACCTCACTACCATTCCTATTATGCATCTGTCACTCCTGCACTACCAATGCCAATGCCAGCAAGCAAACATTCGGCATTGACAAATGCTTGTTTAAAATGTATTAAAGTCAGATCTGAGGCAAAAGAACCCCAAAAAGTAAAGTTTGTCACACAGCACAGCACAGCAACAGCAAGTACTACTACTACTACACTTGTTTTTTCTCCCCCAACATCCTATGATGTACTTAGTTAGCACTTAGCAGCAGTACTTAGTAATAACAATTTATATCATTCTGAATTTGTACAAGTAGTACTGGGGGGGAAGGCATGAGTCTCTGCAGTCTTCTTTATCTTTTCTAAACAAAAGTATGAGTGAGACAAAAAATTAAAAAGTAAGGTTTCATTTGGTGCAGTGCTGGCTAAATGTGAAAACTAAAGTGCTCTGCTACTTGTCTCAGACTGACTTCTCTCTCAGTCTCATCCCATGCAGACAGCCAAGCGTAAGTTCTTACTAATTCTGGCTGAGTCCTCCAATCAAACTTTCCTTGTGTTTTAAAACTTGTCACTGCTGTACTACTGACCTGTACGGGAAAAATCCTGTATTGCCAAGTACAGACAACACACCTATTTTGATTAGTACAGTGCTTTACTGACCTGTTTGGGGTAATAATAATAATACCCAGTCTTTTATTCTCAACTACTAGACAACGCAGCAAGCAGTGCTGTGTCTACCTGTTAGGGAGAAAATATCCCTGTGTCTTACTTCTTAAAGTATTTGACTCAACGCAGCAAGTGATGCTGTTTTTACCTGTTAGGGAGAAATTATCCCTGTGCCTTACTATGTAAAGTACTTGACTCAACGCAGCAAGCAGTGCGTTATTTACTTGTTAGGGTACAAATATCCCTGTGCCTTAATACTTAAAGTACTTGACTCGACGCAGCAAGCAGTACTGTGTTTACCTGTTAGGGAGAAAAAATCCCAGTGCCTTACTACTTAAAGCACTTGACTCGACGCAGCAAGCAGTACTGTATTTACCTGCTAGGGAGAAAATATCCCTGTGTCTTACCACTTAAAGTACTTGACTTGATGCAGCAAGCAGTGCTGTATTTACCTGATAGGGAGTAAATATCCCTGTGTCTTATCACTTAAAGTACTTGACTCGACGCAGCAAGCAGTGCTGTATTTACCTGGTAGGGAGAAAATATCCCTGTGTCTTACTACTTAAAGTACTTGACTCGACGCAGCAAGCAGTACTGTGTCTACCTGTTAGGAAGAAAATATCCCTGTGCCTTACTACTTAAAGAACTTGACTTGACGCAGCAAGCAGTGCTGTATTTACCTGTTAGGAAGAAAATATCCCTGTGTCTTACTACTGAAAGTATTTGACTCGATGCTACAAGCAATGCTGTATTCACCTGTTAGGGAGAAATTATCCCTAAGTCTTACTACTTAAAGTACTTGACTCGATGCAGCCAGCAGTGCCTTATTTTCCTGTTAGGGAGAAATTATCCCTGTGTCTTACTAGTGAAAGTACTTAACTTGTCGCAATAAGCAGTGCTGTATTTATCTGTTAGGGAGAAAATATCCCTGTGTCTTACTAGTTAAAGTACCTGAGTTGACGCAGCCATCAGTGCTGTATTTTCCTGTTAGGGAGAAATTATCCCTGTGTCTTACTACTTAAAGTACTTGACTCGACGCAGCCAACAGTGCTGTATTTTTCTGTTAGGAAGCAATTATCCCTGTGTCTTACTAGTGAAAGTACTTAACTTGTTGCAGCAAGCAGTGCTGTATTTACCTGTTAGGGTGAAATTATCCCTGTGTCTTACTAGTTAAGGTACCTGACTTGATGCAGCCAGCAGTGCTATATTTACCTGTTAGGTCGAAATTATCCCTGTGTCTTACTAGTTAAGGTACCTGACTTGACGCAGCCAGCAGTGCTGTAGTTACCTGTTAGGAAGTAAATTTCCTTGTGTCTTACTAAAACTGCTTCACTTAATGCAGCCATGAGTGGTAAAAAAATAGCAGCAGTTCTCAGGCAATCCAGGCAACAGTAACAATAGTATAGAAAATTCAGGATGTTGCAGGAGTAACCTGTCTTGGTACTCAGAGGATGAGCACAAAGGCCATAATAGTGCGGCAGCCAGTTTTAGTAAGCAGAGTGATGGATGATGATGATGAGGAGGAGAAGACTGATGAGAGTGAGGGGGAAATCAGCGGAACAGATCCTGAGTTTGTAGTAGATAAGGCAGCAGTCAGTATGTCAAGTAGTAGTAGCTCTGGGGGAGTGGGATGAGGAGGAGGAGGAGGAAGAATAAGAGGCAGAAAAATAACAAAAACAAGTTCTCAGAATGATGGTTGTGGTGCTAAAAAAGCATTAATGATAGTGGGGCATAACTTGGAGAGTGAAACACCCACACATGCAGAGGAACAACAGAGGACAGAAGATGGACAGGCTTCACGAGGGGAAGAAAGAGATGCAGTTCAACCAGTCAGAGAGGTTGTGCATCTTCAAAATTACGTGCAGATGGGCATGGAAAGACCTCAAACAGGTAGTGGAAATAGTAGTGGCTGTGGTGGCGGTGACAGTGGTAGTAATGAACCTATCCTTCCTATAAGCAGCAGTGCAACAAAATCTGTGAAATCCACTGTGTGGAAAGTTTTTCACACAAGATAAATCATCTGGCAGCCATGTGGTTTGTAAATTATGCAAAACAAAATTAAGTCATGGTAAAATGGATACTCAACTAGGAACATCAACAATAATAAGACATACAAACAAGTCTCACATTTATCAGTATCAAAAAGCACAAAAGGAGCTCACAAACATTGTTGCACTTCTGCACTCAGCTGAGGAGGATGAGGTAATAGATGTTTACCAAGGCGATGAAGTAACTGATGCGGAGGTGGAGGATGATGAAAGTCTTCCTTCCAGTCAAAGCACAGCATCCTCTATTTCTCATTTCTTTACCCCTCTGACTCCACCACCACAGCCCAGCCGGAGTCATATACCATCCATGGCCCCAACATCCACCTATCATGGTGGTAAAGGTCAAGGGAAGCAGCCCAGAAAACAAGGTGATAGCAGCAAGCATAGCAGGCATTGAATTTCTTTGAAAGACTGCTTTGAGCAGTCACAGAAATATAAGCCCAACAGGCCTGAGGCAAGGCAATTGACAAAGGCAATTTTGGAGATGATCGCCACTGACCTGCTCCCATTCTCATTTGTGGCTAACTCAGGTTTTAAAGCACTCATGGAAATCGCTGTGCTAAAGTATCATATCCCGAGCTGGACCTATTTCTCCAGTGTTGCTATTCCAGATTTGTATGATGCTGTTTGGAAAAGCATATCTGATGCCCTGGAAGGTTCAGTGGGCAAAAACGTTCATGTCACGACAGATATGTGGACCAGTGGTCAGACGACTGACTATATGGCTGTGACTGGTCACTGGGTAAACTTTCTTCCCTCCACCACCTCCTCCTCCTCCTCATCATCATCATCATCATGTGGTGGCACTGGTGACAGCAGCAGCAGCAAGAAGCAAGGGACTTTCACAGTTCAAAGGCAGGCAGCTTTATGTATTTATGGTTTTGAAAAGATCACAAAGCGGAACATCTTCTGGAGGTCCTCAAAGAAAAGTTTGCTGAGTGGCTGAGTTGCAACCAGGGTTTATAGTGTCTGACAATGCTTCAAATCTAGTGAAAGCAGTAAGACTTGATAAGTTTACACACGTACCATGCTTTGCACACACTATTAACTTGGTAGTAAAAGACTTCATCAGTGAAGACCGAAATGTGCCGAACTTCATTGCAGCTATCCGCACTGTGTGCACTCACTTTATCCATTCTGTGAAAGCCCGAAAGTTGTTGCGGCAGATTCAGATTGAAAACAGCCTCCCTCTCCACCAGATGATATAGGAAGTTCCAACCCGGTGGAATTCCACTTGCTATATGATGCAGAGAATGCTTGAGCAACAGAAAGCCATCCATCAATATGCAGTCCAGCATGGCATTGGGGAAGGAGATGTAAATATCAGCCACAATCAGTGGTGCCTGATGGAGAATCTTTGTTGTATCCTTAAACCCTTTGAGGAGACTACCTGAGTGGTGAACTCTGATGGTGCCAGACTAAGTCAGATCCTACCCTTAATTTCACTCATCAGGATGAGACTACAGCATCTTGAGTTACAGTTCTTTGACAATGATGACATCAGTGCTGCATCACTTGTTGGAAAAATGATACAAACCTTCCTGGCTGATGAGTGCATTGTAAATATGTGCAAAGCAGAACATTACATTTTGGCCACACTTCTGGACCCTCAGTTTAAGGATACAATTGAGACATTCTTCAAACCACATGACTTTAAAGACCTGGAACACTATTGTAGAATGGTTAATTGAGAAAGTGTCAGCACGTATAGTTCAGAAAAGTAGTAAATCATCAGTGCCCTTTCGGCAACATTCAAATTCTGACCAAAATCTGGTGGGGAGGGAGGGAGGGAGCACAATCTGCTGTTGCTGCTGCTGCTGCCACCACTACTGATGTTTTGGCTAATCAAACACAAACCAGAACTGCTGCTACACCACAAGAAGACAAACCACTATGGGGCATGCTGTCAGACTTTGGTCTAATAAAGACACCTGGGAAGGCTCAGGTGACAGTAGTGGTACCAGAAGTCCCTGCTGCAAAAATGGTTAAGGATTATATGGAGGAGACTGTACATCTCACTGCAGGTGATGAACCATTGCTTTATTGGCAACAGAAAAAAATGATCTGGCCTTCTTTAACTGAGATCGCAATTGAATACCTCAGTTGCCCACCTGCCAGCACATATTCAGAGAGAATTTTTAGTGCTGCTGGGGCAATAGTGAATGACAAAAGAACATGTCTTTCCATGAAGAATGTAGAGAGGCTCTCTTTTTTAAAAATGAACCTGACTCAGTACAAAAACATATACATGCAAGCCTATACTGGCATGATGGGCTGCATCTGTCCGGGAGGGGAACCAGGATCCTAGGTGATAGGTTTAAATGCTTCATTGGCAAGCTTTTAAACTAGCCAAGGGGGGAGGCACTGGAAAGGAGCAGGAAAATCCTAGCCCCCCCAAACAATCACGGTAGTAAGTGTGGCAAACACCAACATGGAGGTGTAGATAAAGAGAAGGGCAGTGGTAGATGGAGAAAGTGACAAAGGCAAGAAGGACAGGGATGGAGCAAAAGGGGGTAAGGCCATCAGGAAATGGAGGGTAATGAGTACCAATGCCCGTAGTCTGGGCAACAAGCTCCCTGACCTGGTGGCCTTAATGGAAGAAGGATGCTTGGATATAAGCAGTCACAGAAACATGGTACAGAGAACCATGACTGGGATGTTAACATACCAGGGTACATAACCTACAGGAGAGACAGGCAGGGGAGAAGAGGGGGAGGAGTAGCTCTCTATGTAAAGGAAGGGATAAAAGCAACTTAACAAAAGAGTAAACAGGGAGGAGAGGAGGCACTGTGGGTCAAATTGGAGACTGGAAAGGGCACCACAATCCGCACAGGGGTTGTGTACAGACCCCCATGTCAGGGGAAAGGAATGGGCATGGATATGATGGAAGGCATTCTTAGAATGGCAGAGAAAGGGGAGATACTGTTGATGGGAGACCTGAATATGCCAGATGTTAACTGGAGCACATTTGCTGCAGCCACTTCCAAGAACAGGGCCATTCTTGATGCTCTACAGGTGGCAGGCATTAGACAGCTAGTTTTGGAACCCACTCGTGAGGGAGCAATCTTAGACCTCATACTCTCAAATGGGGGCAGTGAGAGGATCTCAGATCTAGAAGTGGGTTGCCATCTGGGGACAAGTGACCATCAAACAGTGTGGTACACGTTAAACTCAGCTACAGAGTCAAGCCATACAAAGTGAGGTACTGGACTTTGGAAGGCTGACTTTGGCAAGATGGGAGAGTGCCTCAGAAAGCACTAGCAAACAGGCTAGAAGGAGGTGTGGAGCAACAATGGGAATTATCAAAACTGCCATCACAGAGGCAACAAGCCTTTGTGTGAAGCAAATAAACAAATCAAAATGAAAGAAAAAGCCACTATGGTTCTCCAAGAGGTGGCTGTGAAAGTCAGGAAGAAAAAGATAGCATTCCGGAGTATAAGGAAACACAGAAGGAGCAGGACAGACAGCTGTACCAGTTAAGGCAGAAAGAAGCAGGGAGGAAGTCAGAATAGCAAAGGCCCAAACTGAGGAAAAGATAGCCAACTCCAGTTAAGAAGGGGATAAAACCTTTATAGGTACATCAGTGAGCGTAGAAAGACAAGGGAGGATAGTGAGGCTGAATAGAATGAGCGAGTGGGTGGGCAGAGGGGACAGTGAAAAGCAGGAATACTGAGCGAATATTTCTGCTCAGTATTCTAAAGAGGAGGGAAGTGCCTAATCCAATTAAGAAGCACTCTTGATAGGGGTCGATCCCAGTCCTTTCACAGAAAAAAGGGTTCTGCAAGAACTCCTAAAACTGAAGGTGGACAAAGCAATGGGTCCTGATGGAATTCACCCCAGAATTCTAAAAATTAAGGAAAGAACTAGTGAAACCGAGGACTGGAGGAAGGTGGATGTGATTCCCCTTCACAAAAGTGGGACCAAGACAGAGGCAGGAAACTACAGACCTGTCAGTCTGACCTCTGTGGTAGGGAAAGTGATGGAGTCACTTCTGAAGGAAAGAATAGTTGAGTACCCTAGAGGTCAGTGGAGCACAGGATCCAAGACAGCATGGGTTCACAGCGGGAAGGTCATGTCAGGCAATCTAATAGATTTCTTTGACTGGGTGACCAAAGTAGTAGATCAGGGAGGGGCTGTGGACATGGCCTACCTAGACTTTAGCAAGGCATTTGACACAGTCCCACACAAAAGATTATTAGTCAAATTAACCAGCCTGGGAGTGGGTCCCAGGGTGGTAGCCTGGGTAAAACATTGGCTGGACAACAGGACACATAAGGTAATTGTAAATGGAGTCCACTCTGAAGAAAGGGCGGTTACTAGTGGGGTACAGCAGGGTTCAGTATTGGGTCCAGTCCTTTTTAATGTCTTCATCAGTGACATTGCAGAGGGACTGGAAGGAAAAGTATGCCTTTTTGCAGATGACACAAAGATCTGCAACAGGGTTGATACACAAGGAGGCATGGAAAGGATGAAAAGGGACTTGGCAAGGTTGGAGAAATGGTCAGACATATGGCAGCAAGGATTCAATGCAAAAAAAGTGCAAAATAATGCACCTGGGAAACAAGAACCCAAGGGAAGAATACACAATGGGTGGGGAGGTAGTAACAACAACAAAACAGGAAAGGGACCTGGGAGTAATCACATCAGATGACCTTAAAGTTAGCAAGCAATGTGAGAAGGCAGTAGGGAGGGCCGGGGGTATAGGGAGAGGGAGAGGGAGAGGCATCAGCAGCAGAAAACAGGAAGTTGTTATCCCTCTGTGCAGACAGTTGGTGAGACCCCATCTGGAATACTGTGTCCAGTTCTGGAGACACCATCTCCGCAAGGACATAGACAGGATAGAGGTAGTCCAGAGGAGGGCAACTAAAATGGTGCAGGGTCTGCAAGAGAAGCCGTATGAGGAGAGACTAAAGGAGCTTAATATGTATTCCCTTGAGGAAAGAAGGGAGAGGGGGGACATGATAGAAACTTTCAAGTAACTCAAGGGAATCAACAAAGTCCAAGAGGGTAGCATCTTTCAGAAAAAGAGACTTGCAGAAACAAGGGGACACAATTTAAAGATAGAAGGAGGGCGGTTCAGGGGCAATGTGAGGAAGTATTATTTCACAGAGAGTGCAGTGGATGCATGGAACAGCCTTCCTGAGGAAGTTGTGGGGTCTAAAACTGTGGGAGAATTCAAGAATGCATGGGACAGACATAAGGCAATTCTTGTGGGGGGCAGGAAAATATAGGCTGTTGGTTAACTAGGATCTGCGGCCTATCCTGTAGGTAGGGAAATGAGCAGACTAGATGGGCCTAGCGGTCCTTATCTGCCGTCAAAGTCTATGTTTCTATGTTCTATGTTTCTGTCCCAAATATATGCAGGGTGACAGCACACAGATGGCATCATGTCACGCTGATGATGACGACAATGATGATGAAGGATTCTGTTGCCACTAGTCTTTCCAGCTGTTTTTCCTCCACTGGTGGGTCCACCTGTCTCTTTCTCATCCTGGAGTTCCATTAATTTCAGAAACATACATCCACTGCTGGTTCTCAAATGCCACTAAGGCCCAATCTGACTAGCACCAGAAACTGAAGGACCACTGCATATGGCAGTTCAACTAAAATAGCCAGAAATGACTACACAGTGTCACAAAGTTCTGTCTTCATCCATTTGTTTTATTGGATTTTTATTACAAAATACACACTCAATGAATAGGGGAGGCTTGGAAAATGACAGCATCGTCCGCGTATTGGATGACGCTGCTGCTCCCGCAATGTAAGTGCAGATCATTTATAAACAAAGTGAAGAGAAGGGGACCAAGTATTGACCCCTGAGGTACTCCTACTTTGAGCGGTGCAGACTGGGAGAAATAGTCCTTCCACTTGACCCTCTGTGTCCGGCCCGTAAGGAAATTAGCAAACCATCCTAGGGCATGTGCGTCCATGCCAAGAGCGCACATTTTTTGTAAAAAGAGGTTGTGGTTTACTAGGTCAAACACTTTAGACAGGTCCATGAAGACCGCGCCTGTGCTGACCCGTGAGTCATTATTGCCCAGGATATCAGCCGAAAATTTGGTTAGTGCAGTGTCCATCCCATGCTTGGCTCTGAAGCAGTGCTGCGATGAAGAGATTATCTGGTGTGTTTCCAGATGTTCGCGTAGTTGAGAGTATACAAGCTTCTCTTGTAATTTCGCTATTGCGGACAACAGGGAGATAGGCCTGTAGTTCCCAATAGGCTGGTGGACCCTCCCTTGTGAATGGGGATCACTAGGGCCTGCTTCCATGGCTCAGGGACAGACCCGCCATAAAGGACCGGTTTATCAGCCAGGTTAGGGGCTTGGCTAAAGATGGGGTGCCCTCCTTGAGGATTTGAGTCTGGATCCCATCAGCCCCCGGTGCCTCAGCCTGCAGGGACTTAAGGATGACAGAACCTCCTCTCCCTAACCAGCCTAGATGAAACAGAGGGTGGTCTAGTTCAAGGGCAGGTGCCTATTAGGTTCATTCTTGTTATCTAAGGGACCCACCTTGTATGCATCCAGGTTTGTGAAGAAACCGTTTAGGACCTCTGCGATGAGAGGCACCTCTTCGAGTACTTGCCCGTTCACCAGGATAGGGCCGGTTGTTGATTTCGTACGTCCTTTTAGGAGTTTGTTAATGTGTGACCAGAAGTATCTAGGGTTTCCCAGGTTAGCTTTTTGGAGATTGGTGATATATTCCTTCTTGGCTTTCTTTATGGCCAGTTTGCATTGGTTTCTGATCTTACCCTAGCCCCCATCTGAAACTCCAAGCCCTCCAAAGCCCATGGGGCACTCCCTCTTACAAATACTATTCAACCTCCATTGTTAGACACCAAACCATGCACATGACCTGGCATCATAAATAAACACAGTTTGCAGATGGTATACTGTTATGAGTTTTTTCAATTATTCTGAGTAAAGATGAGGAAGGGGCAGATGTTAGGGAGGGTGGGACAAATAAAGTAATACAGTATTGACATAGTTACCTATGGGAGGTATAGGGATCAGGGCCGGAGAATGTGGTGGCTAAAGTATTACTAACATCAACACTAGTTACTCAGAATAACAGAAAGCCCCAAACTAATAACTACACAGAAAAAATTTAAAGTACAAACATAATTTAATCCACACAATCTGGTAAAGCAAAACACCACACTGCCCCAGCGCATCGGCACCATGCCTTTCTCAGGGGGCACTGAGGAAGGTAAGGTACAGAAGCGCGGGGCAGTGTGGAGTTTTGCTTTACCACATTGTGTGTATTAAATATGTTTTGTACTGTAAACTTCAGTCCATGTACTTATTTGGTAATAAAGCAGTTGAAGCTATAGGTACCACAGGCACCAGTTATTTTGAACTGGGCTCTATTAGTACCTGAGTCTAACAGTGGAGGAAGATTTAAAATTATTGTAACAGGGTGTAGCTCAAGGGTTAACCCTTTGAGCTGCCTGTAACCAGATTTAAAAAGCTAAAGAAGCCAGAAGGGGAAGGAAACATATTCAATTCAGTGCTTTACAGTAACTGGTAATTGCTATTTTTCTTTTAAACTTAGATAGTGGGCTTTTAGTGGCACTGTAATTTATTTGCTGTCTTTATTTAGAATTGTTTTTGGGCTATTGAAATTGTAAAACGTAGTGGTGGTGTATTTCTTTGCTGTCTTTACTTGCTGCAAATTTTCACCCCCTTCCTCCCTTTCCCCCAACTCTTAATTATGTGCCCTGTTAAGTCTGATTGACAGGAGCTAAACACAGGGGATAGTAAGGGGTGTGGAGTAGGAGGGGCATAAGGGAGAAGAAGCCCACCCTCAGCACGACAAGTGTTTTGACTCATTTATTTATTTATTGGTTTTTCCTTTTTAAAAAGGAAAGTATCTGAGGATCAGTGGCAGGATTTTAGGACAGTAAATTAATAAAAAGAGAACTAGGAGAGCTTCAGTAACAGACAAGTAGTGGAATTGCATTATAATGTGTGGAGTGGTACAATGCAGTGGCTGTGGGGCAGCCATATTCAGGCAGACCTTCTGGACACTGAGGCACTGCCCTCTCTGCAGGCATCTCTCTGGACTGTGGGATGAGGTAGCCAGACTCACAGCAGAAGTAAACTGGGTCAGGAGTACCATCACCCCTATCCAGAGACCACCCAGTCCAATGCAACTGCCTCAAAGGATACCAAGAACGAGGAGCACTTGGATGACAGTGGGCTCAGGGAGGGTTAGAGCAGTCAGGCAG
The DNA here is from genome assembly GCA_016271365.2 of Neoceratodus forsteri. NCBI lineage: Eukaryota > Metazoa > Chordata > Ceratodontiformes > Ceratodontidae > Neoceratodus > Neoceratodus forsteri. Next base: position 246,153,851 of record JADMNL010000026.1, on the reverse strand, counting down.
AGGCACATCCCAGATCCTATTCCACTCAAGAACTCATATGCCACACTGTAAAATGGGGACAACCTAATAGAGGTACCGAGAGAAGTGGAAGGAAAGGATATGGAGGTTAGCCAAGGAGGTGACCTCAGTGGGGAGAGCAGTAGACCCCAGAGGAGGAGGAAGTGAATCCTGGTGGGGGACTCCATCATAACAGGGGTCCAGCTAGGAACACAGGAGGGGGAGGACAGGGAGGTGAGGTGCCTACCAGGTGCCACAGCATGGAGAGATGGAAGGAAGATCCTGTGGATCACTGGGAAGGCAAGGCAGGAGGGTGAGCTGAATGTCATTATCCACCAAGGTACTAATGACCTGGCAAATAGGGAGCCAAAGGAAGTTCAGGAAGAGTTTAGAAAATTGGGGAGGGGTCTCAAGCAAGTAGCTACTTCTGTTACTTCCTCAGAAGTACTACCTGCGAGAGGCAAGGGAGAGCACAGAGGTGCATGCACCAGGAAATTTAACTCATGGTTGAAGAACTGGTGCTGTGAGGAAGGGTTTGGATTCGTTGGTGACTGGGGACCCACCTGGAGAGATGGAGGTTTGTTCAAGCCTGACGGCCTGCATCCATTCTGGAAGGAAATCCAAGCACTCAATAATAAGTTTAAATGCTACATTGACAAACATTTAAACTAGCAAAGGGGGTGGCAGGTCACCAAGGAGGATACTTACTTGCTCACCCCCCAAAGCAAACAACGGAACCAGTGAACTGGAGAAGTGGCTATCTCTGTAAAGCAGTGTACAAAAGATGGAGATTAGTGCCCAAGAGGTGGATCGGCACAAAAGGGGCAAAATTCAGCAGAGGGGCAGACAGCAAGGAGAACCAGGGAAAAAGGACAACCAAGGAAGGGGCTGGAGTAGAACAGCCAAAACAGTCTAGGGAGGTCAAATCATGGAAAGCCATGTGTGCAAATGCCAGGAGCCTTAGGAACAAGATGGAACATCTGGAGGTTGTCATGGAGCAGTCAGACCTGGACATTGTGGCCATCACTGAAACCTGGTATAATGATAACTACGACTGGGAGATGGCCATACCTGGCTACAACATATTCAGAAGAGATAGGGCAGGTAGAAAGGGAGGAGGAGTGGCACTGTATATGAAAAATGACATAAGGGCAACAAAGATCCAGGAGGAGCAAAATGGTGGAGAGATACTGTGGGTTAAGCTGAAAAGGAAAATGGGGCCAGTCATCCGCACAGGTGTGGTCTATAGACCACCAGCCCAGGAATAAGAAACAGATAGGGAGCTGATGCTAGCCATCCAAAGGATGGCCGACAAGGGTGAGGTAGTACAGGTTGGAGACTTCAATATTCCAGATGTGGACTGGAGCATCCCAGCAGCAGCATCAACTAGGAGCAGATTTATCCTGGACTCCTTTCAGGGTGTCTTCCTCAAGCAACTGGTTATGGAACCAACTCAGCAGAAGGCAATACTGGACCTTGTGCTCTCAAACAGGGACAGTGTGATGGGGGTAACAGTGGGGGAGCATCTGGGGAACAGTGACCACCAGTCAGTGTGGTTAGAGATCACAGAAAGAGCAGAACCAAACCACACAAAAACATGTATCCTGGATTTTAGGGGGGCAGACTTTGGGAAAATGGGGAGATACTTGAAAGAGGCATTAAGGGGAATGGGGCAGGAATCAGAGGTTGAGGAAAAGTAGGTAGTATTTAAAATGGGGATTAGAAGAGCAACAGAATTATGCATAAAGCAGGTTAGCAAGAGGAAAAGGAAGAGGATACCATTATGGTTTTCCAAAGAGGTAGCGAAGAAAGTAAAAAGCAACAAGATTGCATTCAGGCAATACAAAAAGACACGGGCAGAAGGGGATAGGAAGAAGTACCAGGAGAAGAAAAGGGAGGCAGGGAGGTCAGTAAGGGAACCAAAGTTCAGGCAGAAGAACACATAGCAAAATCAGCGGGTTGAGCGGACAAAACCTTTTACAGGCACAAAAGTGAAAAAAGAAATACAAAGGGAGGGATAGTGAGACTGCAGGGGGAGGATGGGGGCCGCATGGAGGATGATGACAGTAAAGCTGACATATTGAACAGGTATTTCTGCTCAGTCTTTACTGAGGAAGAGGAGGATAATGGATTTGAAGGGAGTACAAGGGGTGAGAATGGTGCAGAAATGGACACAAGTCCCTTTACTCGAGAAAGGTCCTGAAGGAACTGGAAGTAATAAGAGTTGATAAAGCAATGGGGCCAGATGGGGTGCACCCCAGGGTCCTTAAAGAACTAAGAGAGGTGGTGGCTGAACCTCTGGCTATCCTGTTTAGCCGATCAATGGAAACATTGGAGGTACCCAAAGACTGGAGGACAGCAGATGTAGTCCTCTTATACAAAAGTGGGAACAAAGAGGAAGTGGTAAAACTACAGACCAGTCAGCCTCACTTCAGTAGTAGGGAAGATCATGGAAGCACTACTGAAGGAGAGACTGGTGGAACATCTGGTTGTCAATGGACTAGAGAACCTAAGGAAGCATGGTTTCACCAGGGGCGGTCATGTCTGACCAACCTTTTGAATGGGTGACTAAGGAGGTAGATCAGGGGAGGGCAGTCGACATGGCCTATCTGGACTTCAGCAAGGTCTTTGACACTGTGCCACATAGAAGACTATTACACAAACTGGGGAATATGGGTGTGGGCTGGACAGTAGTGTGGTGGGTAGGCAACTGGCTGGGTGGCAAGACACAGACAGTTGTGGTAAATGGCTGTCACTCCACAGAGGGAAGAGTGACCAGTGGGGTACCACAGGGATCAGTGCTGAGACCAATCCTATTCAACATCTTCATCAATGACTATGCACAGGACCTAGATGGCAGAATTTCACTGCTCGCTGATGACACAAAGCTCTTTAAGAGAGTAGACACACCAGAGAGTGTAGACAGAATGAGAAGGGACCTGCAGAAACTTGAAGAATGGTCAGGGGTTTGTCAGTTGAAATTCATTGCAAAGAAGTGCAAGATAATGCATATGGGGCACCAAAACCCTGGCACAATATATCAGTTGGAGGGGTGAGAATATAGCATGCACCAAGCAGGAAAGGGATCTTGGGGATATCATCTCTGATGACCTCAAGGTAGGGAATAGTGTGACAAGGCAGCAGATAAAGCAAATAGGTTGCTGGGATGCATAGGCAGGGGCATCACCAGCAGGAAAAGGGAGGTCATAATTCCTACATACAAGACACCAGTGAGGCCCCACCTGGAGTACAGTGTACAGTTCTGGAGACCTTACATATGTAAGGACATAGGCAGGGTAGAGGAGGTTCAGAGGAGGGCAACAAAGATGGTACATGGTTTGCATCGCAAGTCCTATGAGGACAGGTTGACGGAACTAAATATGTACTCCCTGGTGGAGATGAGGGAGAGAGGGGATATGACAGAGCCATACAACTGTCTAAAAGGGTGAAACAGGGTATAGGAACACGAAATTTTTAAGTGAAAAAAATGTTCCAGGACTAGAGGGTATGGAATGAAGTTGGAGAGAGGACAATTCAGAGGAAATGTGAGGAAGAAATTCTTCACAGAACGGGTGGTGGACAAGTGGAACACCCTGCCAGAGGAAGTGATGGGGGCTGAAACAATCACAGGATTTAAGAATGCATGGGATAGACATGAAGGAATTCTAGAGGGCAGGGGTAAGGGGCAACAGACTTCTAGGAAAAACATAGACTGAACGTACAAGCTCAAATTGGAAGACTGGGTAGACCACACACAGGCCCTTATCTGCTGACGCTATGTATCTATGTATCAATGTAAAGTTGTCAGGGATAATATACGAGTCATTTATCATCCCTAACCTTTACCGCTTGTTAAATCTGTTTCAACACTAGTATTTTTAAGCATCTGCTGGGTAACCAGGTGGTTCTACAATATATAAGAAGTAAGCCAATTCCACCTGATTCTACTTAACTATAAAAAAATCCACGTTTTATTTTGCATGTTTGGGAATAAACATGTAATACTAAGATTCTAACTTTAAGAAAGGTAAGTTTTGCAAAGCTTTCGAGCAACGAGACAGAATCCTATGCACAAAAGCTTTGCAATACGTAACTGTATTTATACCATTCTTAGTACTACATGTACTTTCCCAAACAAAAAACAATACTTCTGTGGATTTCTTAATTGAGCAGAACCAAGTAAACGTAAGGTTTATTTTTTGCGTTATATATTATAGAACTTTGTTATACCATGTAGAACCTGCTTTTACTTAGTAGAACTTATTTTTTTACGTAGTAGAACTAGTTTTATTTGGTAGAACCTGGTTCTACTTGGTAGAACTTGATTATAAATGTTAGAACCCAGTTCTACCTGGTAGAACCCAATTCTACTGGGTTCTACCGGGTAGAACCAGTTTAAACTTTTTTGGGTTCTACTCAGAAAATTTGCAAGGTAGAACTTTTAGGGGTTCGCACAGCCCTACTTGAATTGTAAGCTGAACTCTGGTGAGGTAGCTGTGTTGCAACTGGAGGTGAGCTGGAGCTCTAGGAAGGGCAGGGCTGCACATTATTGAGCATTGCAAGGGGAAGGGGATGAGATAGAGGGAGACTTAGAAACACAGAATTTGACGGCAGATAAGGACCGCTTGGCTCACCTAGCCTGCCCATTTTCCTATCTAATGGATAAGCTGCAGATTCTAGTTAACAACAGCCTACTTCCTCCTACCCCTCACTAGAACAGCCTTATGTCTGTCCCATGCATTCAAGAATTCCCCCACTGTTTTTGACTGTATGACCTCCTCAGGAAGGCTGTTCCATGTATCCACAACCCTCTCTGTGAAGAAATACTTCCTCACATTACCTCTGAGCCATCCCTTATCTATCTTCAAATTGTGCCCCCTTGTTTTTGCACATCTCTTTTTCTGAAAGATGCTACCTTCTTGGACTTTGTTGATTCCCCATGAGGTATTTGAAAGTTTCTATCATGTCCCCCCCTTCCTCCTTTCCTCGAGGCTATACATCTTTAGTTCCTTTAGTCTTTCTTCATTTGTCTTCTGATGTAGACCCTGCATCATTTTGGTTGCCCTCTTCTGGACAGCCTCCACCCTGTCTATGTCTTTGCAGAGATGGAGTCTCCAGAACTGTACACAATACTCCAGATGTGGTCTTACCAACTGTCTGTCCAGAGAGACAACAACTTCCTGTTTTCTACTGGTGATGCCTCTCCCTACGCATCCCAGTATTCCACCCCAGCCCTCCTTACTGCCTTCTCACATTGTTGGCCCACCTTTAGGTCATCTGCTATAACTACCCTAGGTCCCTTCCATTTTTGTTGTTGTCAGTATCTCACCCCCCATTGTGTACTCTTTCCCTTGGTTTTTGTTTCCCAGGTGCATTACTTTGCACTTCTTTGCATTGAATCTAAGCTGCCATATATTTGACCATTCCTCCAACCTTGCCAAGTCACTTTTCAGCCTTTCCACCCCACCCTGTGTATCAACCCTGTTGCAGATCTTTATGTCATCTGCAAAGAGACATACTTTCCCTTCCAGTCCCTCTGCAATGTCACTTATAAAGACATTAAAAAGGACTGACCGCAGTACTGAACCCTGTGATACCCCACTAGTAACCTTCTTTTCTTCACTGTGGGCTCCACATACTATTACCTGCTGTGTTCTGCTGTCCAACCAGTGTTTTACCCAGGCTACCATCCTGGGAGCCATGCTCAGGCTGGCTAATTTGTTTATTAATCTTTTGCGCGGGACTGTGTCAAATGCCTTGCTGAAGTCTAGGTAGGCCATGTCCACAGCTCCTCTGTGGTCTACTGCTTTGGTCTCCCAGTCAAATAAATCAATTTGATTTATCTGACATGATCTTCCCACTGTGAATCCATGCTGCCGTGGGTCCTTTGCCCCACTGGCTTCTAGGTACTCAACAATTCTTTCCTTCAGAAGTGATCTCATAATTTTCCCTACCACTGAAGTCAAACTCACAGGTCTATAGTTTTCTACCTCTGTCTTGCTCCCACTTTTGTGAAGGGGAATCACATCCACCCTCCTCTGGTCCTCAGGTACCACACCATCCTCCTATGATTTATTAAAAAGAGTAGTCAGTGGTGTTACGTGTTCTTCCCTTACTTCTTTTAGAATTCTGGGGTGAATCCCTTCAGGCCCATTGCTTTATCCACCTTCAGTTTTAAGATATCTTTTAGAACCCTTTCTTCTGCGAAAGTACTAATATCAACTCCCTTATCCAGAGTGCTTATATTGACAGAATTAGGTTATTTCCCCCTGCTTTTCCATTGTGAATACTGAGCAGAAGAATTCATTCAGTATCCCTGCTTTTTCACTGTCGCTCTCTGCCCAGCCACCCTCCTCTTTGTTCAGCCTCAGTATCCCTGCCTTAGTCTTTCTTTGCTCCCTAATGTACCTATAAAAGGTTTTATCTCCCTTCTTAACTGAGTTGGCTATCTACTCGGTTTTGGCCCTTGCTATTCTGACTGCCTTACCCACTTCCTTCTGCCTTAACTGGTACCATCCTCTGTCCTGCTCCTTCTGTGTTTCCTTATACTTCCTGAATGCTATCTTTTTCTCCCTTACATTCCCCACCACTTCTTTTGAGAACCATAGCGTTTTTTTCTCTTGTTTTGATTTTTTTTTTTGCATCACACAAAGGCTTGTTGCCTCTGTCATGGCGGTTTTGATGTTTCCCCATTGTTGCTGCACCCCATCTTCTTGCCTGTTTGCTAGTGCTTTTCTGAGGCACTCTCACATTTTGACAAAATCTACCCTTCTGAAGTCCAGTACCTTCACTTTTGTGTGGTTTGAGTCTACAGCTCAATTTATCAAGAACCACGCTGTTTGGTGGTCGCTTGTTCCCAGACGGCTACCCATTTCAACATCAGAGATTCTCTCTCCATTCTCATTTGAGAGTACCAGGTCTAAGATTGCTCTCTCCTGAGTGGGTTCTTAAACTAGCTGTCTGAGGTCTGCCCCCTGTAGGGCATCGAGAATGGCCCTGCTCTTGGATGTGGCTGCAGCAAAGGTGCTCCAGTCAACATCTGGCATGCTCTGGTCCTCCACCAGCAATTTCTCCCCTTTCTCTGCCATCCCAAGGATGCCTTCTATCATTTCCTTGTCCATTCCCTCCCCCTGATTCCGGGATCTGTATACAACCCCTGTGCGGATTGTGAAGCCACTTCCAGCCTCCAGGGTGACCCACAGTGCCTCCTCTCAACCCTGTTTAGCCTTTAGTTCTGTTGCTTTGATCCCTTTCCTTACATAGAGAGCTACTCCTCCTCCTCTTATACCGTCCCTGTCCCTCCTGTAGATTGTGTACCCTGGTATGCTGACATCCCAGTCATGGATCTCCGTGTACCATGTTTCTGTGACTGCCACAATATTCAGGCATTCCTCTTCCATCAAGGTCATCATTTCAGGGAGCTTTTTACCTAGACTAGGGGCATTGGTACTCATTACACTCCATTTTTTTAATGACTATATTTCTTTTTGCCCCATCCCTGTCATTGCCACTTTTGTCTTTTTTCTCCATTTACCCCTGCCCTTCTCCCTATCAACTGCTCATCTTGGTGTTTACTTCACGAATTACCCTGATTTTTTCGGAGGGTGGGGCTAGGATTTCCCTTCTCCTCTTCAGTGCCTTCCTCCTTGGCTAGTTTAAATGTTGCCCATTGAAGCATTTAAACCTATCACCTAGGATCCTGGTTCCCCTCCAGAGTAGATGCAGACTATCGTGCCTGTATAGGGCTGTATCCCTCCAGGTGGCACCTCAGTCCCCAATGAAGCCAAATCCCTGAGCTCTGCACCAGATTTTCAACCAGTCATTGAATCCCATGGTGCAGATTGCCCTAGCCTTATCCATGCCATAGACAGGTAGCATTTCTAAGAAAGTTACAGTATGTGCCACTTGTCTAAGGCCCCTCCCTAATGCCACATATTCCTGTTGCACTGCTCTGATCCCATTCTCAGCCAGGGCATTCATCCCTAGGTGGATAAGGACATCCAGCTCCCTCCCCCTTGCTGCTGCTCCCAGGATCCTGAGGATTCATTTCCTGTTCCTCCAAGCCTTGGTGCCAGGCGGGCACCTTACGTCCCTTTCCCTTCCCTCCCCCAGTTCTACCCCCTTAACAAGTGAGTCCCCCACCAAGAGTTATTTTCTTCCCCTGTAGGGTCCTGGGCCACCCTCCTGTGGGTCTCCATTGTATAGGTTCCTAGCATCCTCCTTGGTCCCCACTGCAGGTGCCTTCATAGAGGAACCATGCTTCACCAGAGTGGTGAATGAATTGTGTAGAGACACCTCTGTTCCACCACACTCACCCTCCCTGAGCTCACCGTGGTCCAACCACTTCTCTTTCTTGACAATCTCTAAGGTAGTGGTGGTGGCCTGGGTGGTCCCTGGGTGGGGGAGCAGATTTCCAGAATCCTTGCCAGGTCAGTATGGAGACGAACAACCTCCTCCCTCAGACAAGAGAGGTGCCTGCAAATAGGGCAGCAACACAGCTTACAGAATGTCTCCAGAAAGACTGCTGCTCCACAGCCAGTGCATTGCACCACTCCCCGCATGTCTGTCTCCCTTCCATTATGGATGCTTTTTTGCTTTTTGTTCTTGTTTTAGTGTATGCAAGCTTGTGAGTGTCTCTACCCCCTATTCAGTGTGGTGTGCTTTGCCTTTAAGGATATGAACAGGTGTATGTTGTTAGCAGTTTTGGAGATGTGATGTCAGAGATCCTGCTATAAAGGAAGTTATGTGCTTAGAGTGGGTGGGAGTAAAACTATGCCATCCAGAAGCAATCACCTACATCTCTAACCCTCTGCCCCGGGGAGTGCCTCCCTTCCTTTCAGATACCTATTTCACAAAGGCTAAGAAACAGGTCTAGTCACAACTGACTGCAAATATCTCCCAGCTACAGTTCCTTCCTGGCAAATTAAAGTTCAAATAAAGAAAAATGCACCCAAAAAATAGAATCAATACTACTTACACAGGTCCAAAAAGTAATGAAGATACACCTTGCAAAAGACAATTTGAATCAGAAGATAACAGCAGTAATCTGCTAGCACACACATGTAGGCACACCTTGTAATAATACAGAAGAAGGTATACCAGCAACAACAATTTGAATAATAGAAAAATAAAGCAATGAAATGTTATCAACAAACAGTAGCAATCCCTGTGAGTACAAAATAAAAATAACAACACACACAGTAAATCTGCTTAGCCAAAATAAGGCTTAATCTATTCCCTTGCTCTGGTAAGGTTCTCTGCTCTGTCCTTACAAGCACTCTAGAAGGAAAGCACTCAGGTGAAGCTAGGTGCCTTGACCAGCAAACCAAGTCCAAATAAGGGAGGCTGAGCTATTAAACAAACAACACTGCCACTAAACAGAGTAAGAAGTAAGGCCATTTAGACATGTCACCAGCCTCATCACATACTGGGCAACCAAGAAGTATTGGGAATCAATGGAAAGTGTGCATTTTCAGTGTTCAGGCAGCCGCAGCATTAAAATCAAATCTGGAATGTGGAGCAGTGGTAGAGGCTGACTGGGACTGCAAAAATTCAGGACATCAGGGAAAAGGTGGAGTGACTAAGAGGTATGGAAGGCCGGTGCTTTCCTTGAGGTGGCAGATGGCAGTCACTTTGTTTTTTTGGGGTGGTGTTGCTCATACAAATGAGAGGAATGAACTGCACTCTCTCATTGGTGCAGTTCTTTTCTCTCAAGTGAAGGCCATCTCCTACTGTGAAATTCCAACAGCTGTCACACTATTCTTCACGTTCATTGGTGTGTCAGGGTCGCGCCAGAAGGGGAAGGAAACAGATTCATTTCTGTGCTTTACAGTAACTCTTCATTGTTCTTTTTGTTTTAAACTTCGATTGTGGGCTTTTAGTGACACTGTAATTTATTTGCAGTCTTTACTTAGAATTGTTTTTGGGCTGTTGAAAATGTAAAACCTGGTTTGGTGTGCATGTAGTGGTGGTGTATTCCTTTGATGTCTTTAATTGCTGCAAATTTAGTCTTGGCTTGTATTACTAGCCCTGTGGTTTGGGTAAGGGGTACTAATTGTCTGGCCCATGGCCTCAGCTACATGGTAACTGGAGGTGGGGCTTTGTCAGAGTTGAGGTAGCAAGTGATTTTTGTTTTCTCAGAAAAAGCCAGATGGGGAAGGAAACAGATTCATCACAGTGCTTTACAGTAACTGTTCATTGCTATTTTTTTAAACTTAGATTGTGGGCTTTTAGTGACACTGTAATTTTTTTGCTGTCTTTACTTAGAATTGTTTTTGGGCAGTTGAAAATGTAAAACCTAGTTTGGTGCGCTTGTAGTGGTGGCATATTTTTTGCAGTCTTTAATTACTGCAAATTTTTGCCCCCCCCGCCCCAAACTCCTAATTGTATGCCCTGTTAAATCTGACTAACAGGAGCTAATCACAGGGGATAGTTGGAGTTGTTGAGTAGGAGGGGCATAAGGGGGAAGAAGCCTGTCCTCAACATGACAAGTGGTTTGACTAATTTTTATTTCTTTTTTTTCTTTTTTAAAGAAAAGTATCTGAGGATCAGTGGCAGGATTTTTAAGACAGTAAATAAATAAAAAGAGAACTAGGAGAGCTTCAGTAACAGACAAGTACTAGAATAGCAATGTAAGGGCAGAACAATGTGGGGAGTGGTGCAATGCAGTGGCTGCAGGGTAGCCATATTCAGGTAGACCTTCTGGATGCTGAGGTACTGCCCTATCTGCATTCATCTGTCTGGACTGCAGGATGAAGTAGCCAGACTCAGAGTGGAAGTAAACTGGATCAGGAGTACCATCACCCATATCCAAAGACCACCCAGTCCAATGGCACTGCCTAAAGAATGCAGAGATCAAGGAGCACTTAGATGACAGTGACTCAGGGAGGGTCAGGGTGGTCAGACAAACGCACATCCCAGATTCTATTCCACTCAAGAACTCATATGCCACAGTGGCAAATGGGGACAACCAAATAGAGGTACCCAGAGAAGTGGAAAAAAAGGATGTGGAGGTTAGCCAAGAAGGTTACCTCAGTGGGCAGAGCAGTGGACCCCAGAGCAGGAGGAAGTGAATCCTGGTAGGGGACTCCATCATGAGGGATCCAGCTAGGAACACAGGAGGGGGAGGACAGGGAGGTGAGGTGACTACCAGGTACCACGGCATGGAGGGATGGTAGGAAGATCCTGGGGATCGCTGGGATGGCAAGAAAGGAGGGTGAGCTGGATGTCATTATCCACCTAGGTACTAATGACCTGGCAAATGGGAGTCAAAGGAAGTTCAGGAAGAGTTTAGGAAATTGGGAGGGTCTCAAGTAAGTAGCTACATCTGACACCTTCTCAGATGTACTACCTGCAGTGGCAAGCAAGAGCATAGTGGTGCATGCGCCATGAACTTTAACTCATGGTTGAAGAACTGGTGCTCTGAGGAATGGATTGGATTCACTGGTGACTGTAGACCCACCTGGAAGGATGGAGGCTTGTTCAAGCCTGATGGCCTGCATCCATCCTGGAGGGGAATCCAAGCACTCAATGATAGGTTTAAATGTTACATTGACATGCATTTAAACAAGCCAAGGGGGTGGCAAGCCAGCAGTGAGGGTACCTAATTTCCCATCCACTACAGCTAGCAGTGGAACCAGTGAACCAGAGGAGTGAATATATCATCTCTGTAAAGCAGTGTACAAAAGATGGAGATAAGCATCCAAGAGGTGGATAGGCAGAAAAGGGGCAAAATTCAACAGAAGGGCAGACAGCAAGGAGCACGAGGGATAAAGAACCACCAGGGAAGGGGCTGGAGTGGAACAGCTAAACAGTCTAGGGAGGTGAAATCATGGAAAGGCATGTGTGCCAATGCCAGGAGCCTTAGGAACAAGATGGAGGATTTGGAGGCTGTCATGGTGTAGTCAGACCTGGACATTATGGCCATCACAGAAACCTAGTGTAATGAAAACCATGACTGGGAGATGGCCATACCTGGCTACAACATATTCAAAAGAGATAGGGCAGCTAGAAAGGGAGGAGGAGTGGCACTGTATATGAAAAATGACACTAGGGAAACAAAGATCAAGGAGGAGCAAAATGGGGGAGAGATACTGTGGGTTAAACTGGAAAGGAAAATGGGGCCATCCATCTGCACAGGTGTGTTCTATAGACCACCAGCCCAGGAAGAAGAAACAGATAAGGAGCTGATGCTAGCCACCCAAAGGATGGCCGACAAGGGTGAGGTAGTACTGGTTGGAGACTTCAATATTCCTGATGTGGACTGGAGCATCCCTGCAGCAGCATCAACTAGGAGCAGATCTATCATGGACTCCCTTCAGGGCATCTTCCTCAAGCAACTAGTTATCAAACCAACTCTGCAGAAGGCAATATGGGACCTTGTGCTCACAGACAGGGACTGTGTGATAGGGTAACAGTAGAGGAGCATCTGGGGAACAGTGACCACCAGTCATTGTGGTTTAAATCACAGAAAGAGCAGAACCAAATCCCACAAAAACATGTATCCTGGATTTTAGGGGGCAGACTTTGGGAAGATGGGGAGATACTTGAAAGAGGCATTAAGGGAATGGGGCAGGAATCAGGGGTTGAGGAAAAGTAGGCAGTATTTAAAATGGGGATTACAAGAGCAACAGAATTATGCATAAAGCAGGTTAGCAAGAGGAAAAGGAAGAGGATACCATTATGGTTTTCCAAAGAGGTAGTGAAGAAAGTAAAAGCCAAAAAGATTGCATTCAGGCAATTCAAAAAGACACAGGCAGAAGGAGATAGGAAGAAGTACCAGGAGAAGACAAGGAAGGCAGGGAGATCAGTAAGGGAAGCCAAAGCTCAGGCAGAAGAACACATTGCAAAATCAGTGGGTAGAGGGACAAAACCTTTTACAGGTACATAAGTGAAAAAAGAAAGGCAAAGGGAGGGATAGTGAGACTGAAGGGGGAGGATGGTGGCCGCGTGGAGGATGACGACAGTAAAGCTGACATATTGAACAGGTATTTCTGCTCAGTCTTTACTGAGGAAGAGGAGGGTAATGGGTCTGAAGGGAGTACAAGGGGTGAGAATGGTGCAGAAATGGACACAAGTCCCTTTACTCGAGAAAGGGTCCTGAAGGAACTGGAAGTAAAAGAGTTGATAAAGCAATGGGGCCAGATGGGGTGCACCCAGGGTCCTTAAAGAACTAAGAGAGGTGGTGGCTGAACCTCTGGCTATCCTGTTTAGCGATCAATGGAAACAGGGAGGTACCCAAAGACTGGAGGATAGCAGATGTAGTCCCTTATACAAAAGTGGGGACAAAGAGGAAGCGGAAACTACAGACCAGTCAGCCTCACCTCAGTAGTAGGGAAGATCATGGAAGCACTACTGAAGGAGAGACTGGTGGAACATCTGGTTGTCAATGGACTTACAGGACCAAGGAAGCATGGTTTCACCAGGGGGCGGTCATGTCAGACCAACCTCATTGAATTTTGACTGGGTGACTAAGGAGGTAGATCAGGGGAGGGCAGTGGATATGGCCAATCTGGACTTCAGCAAGGCCTTTGACACTGTGCCACATAGAAGACTATTACACAAACTGGGGAATATGGGTGTGGGCAGGACAGTAGTGTGGTGGGTAGGCAACTGGCTGGGTGGCAGGACACAGAAGGTGGTGGTAAATGGCTGTCACTCCACAGAGGGAAGAGTGACCAGTGGGGTACCACAGGGATCAGTGCTGGGACCGGTCCTATTCAATATCTTCATCAGTGACTATGCGCAGGACCTAGAAGGCAGAATTTCACTGTTCGCTGATGACACAAACTCTTTAACAGAGTAGACACACCAGAGAGTGTAGACAGAATGAGAAGGGACCTGCAGAAACTTGACGAATGGTCAAGGGTTTGCAGTTGAAATTCAATGCAAAGAAGTGCAAGATAATGCATATGGGGCACCAAAACCCTGGCACAATATATCAGTTGAGTGAAGATAGCATGCACCAAGCAGGAAAGGGATCTTGGGGTTATCATCTCTGATGACCTCAAGGTAGGGAAACAGTATGACAAGGCTGCAAGTAAAGCAAATAGTTGCTGGGATGCATAGGCAGGGGCATCACCAGCAGGAAAAGGGAGGTCATAATTCCTCTATACAAGACACCAGTGAGGCCCCACCTGGAGAACAGTGTACAGTTCTGGAGACCTTACCTACGCAAGGACATAGACAGGGTAGAGGAGGTTCAGAGGAGGGCAACAAAGATGGTACATGGATTGCATCACAAGTCCTATGAGGACAGGTTGAAGGAACTGAATATGTACTACCTGGAGGAGAGGAAGGAGGGAGAGAGGGGATATGATAGAGACCTACAAGTATCTTTCAGGGAGGAACAGGGTGCAGGAATACACTATTTTTAAGAAAAAATTTTTTCCAGGACTAGTGGGCATGGGATGAAGTTGGAGGGAGGACGATTCAGAGGAAATGTGAGGAAGAATTTATTCACAGAACGGGTGGTGGACAAGTGGAACACCGTGCCAGAGGAAGTGATGGGGCTGAAACAATCACAGGATTTAAGAATGCATGAAATAGACATGAAGGAGTTCTGGAGGTCAGGGGTAAGGGGCAACAGACTTCTTGGAAAACATAGACTGAACTTACAAGCTCAAATGGGCAGACTGAGTTGGCCACAGGCCCTTATCTGCTGACTCTATGTATCTATGTATCAATGTAAAGTTGTCAGGGGAAATATACATGTCATTTATCATCCCAAACCTTTACCGCTTGTTAAATCTGTTTCAACACTAGTATTTTTAAGCATCTGCTGGGTAACCAGGTGGTTCTACAATATATAAGCAGTAAGCCCATTCCACCGGATTCTACTTAACTATAAAAAAATCCACATATTTTGCTTTGCATGTTTGGGAATATACATGTAATACTAAGATTCTAACTTTAAGAAAGGTAAGTTTTGCAAAGCTTTCGAGCAACAAGACAGAATCCAATGCACCAAAGCTTTGCAATACGTAACTGTATTTATACCATTCTTGGTACTACATGTACTTTCCCAAACAAAAAACAGTACTTCTGTGGATTTCTTAATTAAATAGAACCATGTAAACTTAAGGTTTTTTTTGCGTTATATATTATAGAACTTTGTTATACCATGTAGAACCTGGTTTTACTTAATAGAACTCATTTTTTTACATAGTGGAACTAGTTTTATTTGGTTGAACTTGATTATAAATGTCAGAACCCAGTTCTTCCTGGTAGAACTCAATTCTACTGGGTTCCACCAGGTAGAATCAGGTAGAACTTTTTTGGGTTCTACTCAGAAAATTTGCAAGGTAGAACTTTTACGGGTTCGCACAGCCCTACTTGAATTGTAAGTTGAACTCTGGTGAGGTAGCTGTGTTGCAACTGGAGGTGAGCTGGAGATCTAGAAAGGGCAGGGCTGCACATTATTGAGCATTGCAAGGGGAAGGGGATGAGATCGAGGGAGACTTAGAAACACAGAATTTGACGGCAGATTAGGACCGCTTGGCCCACCTAGCCTGCCCATTTTCCTATCTAACGGATAAGCTGCAGATTCTGGTTAACAAACAGCCTACTTCCTCCTTCCCCTCACTAGAATTGCCTTATGTCTGTCCTATGCATTCTTGAATTCCGCCACTGTTTTTGACTCTACGACCTCCTCAGGAAGGCTGTTCCATGTATCCACAACCCTCTCTGTGAAGAAATACTTCCTCACATTACCTCTGAGCCATCCCTATCTATCTTCAAATTGTGCCCTCTTGTTTTTGCACATCTCTTTTTCTGAAAGATGCTACCCTCTTGGACTTTGTTGATTCCCTTGAGGTATTTGAAAGTTTCTATCATGTCCCCCTCTCCCTCCTTTCCTTGAGGCTATACATCTTTAGTTCCTTTAGTCTTTCTTCATTTGTCTTCTGATGCAGACCCTGCATCATTTTGGTTGCCCTCCTCTGGACAGCCTCCACCCTGTCTATGTATTTGCAGAGATGGAGTCTCCAGAACTGTACACAGTACTCCAGATGTGGTCTTACCAAGTGTCTATACAGAGTGATAACAACTTCCTGTTTTCTACTGGTGATGCCTCTCCCTATGCATCCCAGTACCCCCCCAGCCCTCCTTACTGCCTTCTCACATTGTTGGCCCACCTTTAGATCGTCTGATATGACTACCTCAGGTCCGTTCCATTTTTGTTGTTGTCAGTATCTTACCCCTCATTGTGTTCTCTTCCCCTTGTTTTTGTTTCCTAGGTGCATTACTTTGCACTTCTTTGCATTGAATCTAAGCTGCCATATATTTGACCAATACTGGCAGAAGTATTCATTCAGTATCCCTAACGCTTTCCTGTACTCTCTGACATCCACCTTCTCTTTGTTCAGCCTCACCATATCTACATTAGTCTTTCTTTGCTCCTAATAATACCTATAAAAGGTTTTATCCCCCTTCTTAACTGAGTTGGCTATCCATTCCTCAGTTTTGGCCTTACTATTCTGACTGCCTTACCACTTCCTTCACCTTTACTGGTACAGTTCTCCTGTCCTGCTCCTTCTGTTTCCTTATACTTCCTGAATGCTATCTTTTCTCCCTTACATTCCCCGCCACTTCTTTTGAGAATCATAATGTTTTTTTCTTTTGTTTTGATTTCTTTTTTTGCTTCACACAAAGGCTTGTTGCCTCTGTGATGGCGGTTTTGATGTTTCCACATTGTTGCTGCACCCCATCTTCTTGCCTGTTTGCTAGTGCTTTTCTGAGGCACTCTTCAATTTTGACAAAACCTACCCTCCTGAAGTCCAGTGCTTTCACTTTTGTGTGGTTTGATTTTACAGCTAAGTTTATTGTGAACCATGCTGCTTGGTGGTCACTTGTTCCCAGATGGCTACCCACTTCAAGATCACAGATCCTCTCTCCATTCCCATTTGAGAGTACCAGGTCTAAGATTGCTCTCTCCTGAGTGGGTTTCAAAACTAGCTGTCTGAGGCATGCTCTCTGTAGGGCATCGAGAATGGACCTGCTCTTGGATGTGGCTGCAGCAAAGGTGCTCCAGTCAACATCTGGCATGCTCAGGTCCTCCATCAGCAATATCTCCCCTTTCTCTGCCATCCCAAGGATGCCTATCATTTCCTTGTCCATTTCCTCTCCCTGAGACTGGGATCTTAATACAACCCCTGCATAGTTTGTGAAGCCATTTCCAGTCTCCAGGGTGACCCACAGTGCCTCCTCTCCTCCCTGTTTAGCATTTAGTTCTGCTGCTTTGTTCCCTTCCCTTACATAGAGAGCTACTCCTCCTCCTCTTATACCTCCCCTGTCCCTCCTGTAGATTGTGTACCCTGGTATGCTGACATCCCAGTCATGGATCTCTGTGTACCATGTTTCTGTGACTGACACAATATTCAGGCATCCCTCTTCCATCAAGGTAATCATTTCAGGGAACTTTTAACCTGGACTATGGGCATTGGTACTCAGGACAATCAAGCAACTGAAGCAACAAGCTGCTCACCTGAGTAGCTGAGGAAGCCAAATCTCCAGCCTGATAACTTTCGAGGCAGCTCCCCAAAGCTGGGCACTCGGGACAATCAAGCAACTAGGCAACAAGCTGTTCACCCTGAGTAGCTGGGAAGCCAAATCTCAGCCTGATAACTTTTGAGGTAAAGAGGGCCTCTTCTCTTCATCTGGACACCTGCAGAGGTGCTACCTGATGAACACTACATTTTATGAACTTTGTTCCTGTTTCACCACTGAGTGGGCTTGTTATTTGATTCTCTTTGTGCTACCTAATGCTGAAGTGTAAAACTAGAGACTCTATCTGGCTTTTTCTAGAAGTTACCTTGGATTTCATCTTAAAACCAGATACTGCAAGCAGCTAATATAGATCAGACTTGTTTAATATAGTTGTATTTGGAGCTAATTGCTGATTTCATCTTAAAGCCAGATATACCAAGCAGCTAATATAGATCAGACTTGTTTGATATGGTGGTATTGAGCTAATTGTGCTTGTTACTGAAGGCATTAGGTTAGCTGGGTCCTAGTGTGACCTCATTTTGGAATAACCCTGTTTGCTTAGAGTGGAGCTCCTTTGAGAAGTCACAACATGTTCTCCTGCTGTAGTAATGAGGAAACTTTGTTTTCTCACAACATAAGCGCTCCCCCCAAGCTAGGCATGTCGGACAATCAAGCAACTGAAGCAACAAGCTGCTCACCTGAGTAGCTGAGGAAATAAATCTCCAGCCTGATAACTTTCGAGGGGTAAAGAGAGGCCTCTTCTCTTAGGTCTGGATGCCTGCAGAGGGGTGCACGGCAGCGGCACTTCGCCATCTGCTAACCACCCCTCCACCAGAGGCTGTCAATTGAGGATCCACCCCATGACATCACATCGGTGACATCACGTCCTATTGTCCAGAACCTATCTCCCCCCACTTTCCCATTTGCAGGTTATACCTGCTGGCCTGAAGGGACCTAAAGCTCCCTCACTGCTACCTATTCCTACCTGTACAGCACTACTTCCCTGGGATCTTGCTCACCACAATGTATTGGCCCTGCCTCATGCTCTGCCTGTGCCTATCCCCACTAGCAGTGCCTTACCCATCTGCTAGTCACTGTACCGGGCACCCCTCCCCTCTCCTTGCTCCTGAACCTGCTCTCACTGCCCTTGGGACCTCTGTGTGTCCCATCCTCCCTACCCTCCCCTAGCTTTCTCTTCACCTCAGGCACATCTGGGTGTCTTCTTATTCTTGCTTTCCCTTCCTGTACTTCCTACCCACCCTCTGCTCCCTTAACTCCTCTCCCCCCATGTCAATCGTAGGAAAACCTCTTACCATCTCCCAGCAAAGTGTTAGTCATGCTACTCGCCTGTGGGGAACATTCATCAAACCCTGTGTGGTTCCCAGGAGCTCCCCAACTCGCACCACAGGCCCTATGCATGGTCTCCATGAATATCTGCCAGCCTCCAAAAGTTTGACTCACTACAATGCCTGGTCCGATAATTGCCCTGATGTCATCACCCTGGTTGAGACTTGGCTGTGAGAATCCCCCTGACTCCTAGTCTCCCTTCCTGGTTTTCACCTTTTCCGGTCCGACCGTGTTTAGAGCCAGGTGACTGAGCTGCGCTATTTATGTCAGGAATCTCTCCCGTACTAGCCTGCCCTTCCATCCTTGACTCCAGGGCCCAGGCGCTTATGCTGAAAGCAACTGACCCTTTAAAGGACCCCTTTATCGGCTTCTGCATCGTGCCCCCAGGGACAAAGCATGAGCCATTGCCTCTCTTACAGAATACCTTACCTCTCTACCTCCTTCCGCTGATCAGAATTCTGGTGGGTGACTTAAATGTCAACTGGCTCAGCCCTCCTCCTCCTCTACCCGAGACTCCTTTTCTGCAATAGACCCTAACACAGCTAGTTACCCACCCTACCAGGACTAACCCAAGTGAGGCTCCAGTACCCTGCTTGATGTGGTAGTCACCAACGCCCTAATCGGATCCCCAATGTACCAAGTCCTCCCAGACTCTCTCAGTGATCACTTCCCATTCTATCCACTGGTCATTCTCAGTCCCCCAAACCCATAGCACAGTCCACATGCGGCGTCTAATACCTGGTGGACTGATAAAACTTCAGAACTTCTGTCCCAAATTGACTGGTCTCCTATACAGGCAACTCCTGACATCGACACAGCTCTCCCTTCTTTACCCAAACTTTTAATAATGCCTGTGATATCTTTGCCCCAATGTTGACCCTCCGTTCTAAGGCAGAATGCCCCTAGGTAACCCCAGCTTTGATCCACCAGCTCAAACACAGGGACAACCTGGCACCGTGCCATTGGACTGGCCGGCCCAATGACAGGCGGTTATATGCCACCCCGAAACAAATGCACTCAGGCTATCAGAA
The DNA here is from genome assembly GCA_016271365.2 of Neoceratodus forsteri. Taxonomy (NCBI): domain Eukaryota; kingdom Metazoa; phylum Chordata; order Ceratodontiformes; family Ceratodontidae; genus Neoceratodus; species Neoceratodus forsteri. The sequence continues at coordinate 246,133,992 of JADMNL010000026.1, read as the reverse complement.
AGGCCTAGTCTGAGAACTATAAGGTCCTCACTCCACGGCCTCATGGGGGAACCCAGAACCTTCTGGGATAACATTAAACAGTTAAATGGGACTGCACTCCCCACCCTCCCAGATCAACGTAATGGTGTGATCTCCCTCAGACCCAACCCTCATAGCCAACCACCTCAACACCTCATTCACTGACCTTAGCCCTATCCTCCCTACAAATTTTTGACCCTCCTCCCCAGCACCTACCGTAAATCTTTCTAGACCTTATTTTCTCCTCCTGCGTGTTTCTGCCCAAGAACTTAGGCTGCACCTTGTCACTGCCCTCAAGAGTAATAGTACAGGCAGTGACACCCTGGATCCATGTATCCTGGCTGGTCTGAGACACAGTCCTTACCCGATCACATGCCTCATCAACCCTCTCTTTTGCCTGGGGAAGGTTCCAACTGCCTGGAAAGTCGCCACGTCACCCCCTATCTTTAAAAAGGTGGTGATAGGACTGTAGCTGAAACTATCGACCGATCTCCATTCTCTCTCTCTCTCCTCTCTCAAGGCCTTGGAAAAAGGTGGTGGCCTCTCAAATCTCCTACCTCTCCACCTACAATGTCCTTTGTCTGAGCAGCATGGCTTCCGGCAGACCACAGCACCAACACAGCCCTCTAGAGTTCTCAACTTTCTCACTCCTCCTTAGACACTGGTTCTCTGGCTGGTGCTGTCTTCATTGACCTCTGAAAGCTTTCCGACACTGTCTCCCACCACCACCTTCTTGATGCCTTAGTCACTCTGGTTTTGCTGCTGGGCCTATCTCCTGGTGCACCAGTTATTTATCTGACCTCTCACAGCGTGTAAAAAGTAATGGGACCTACTCAGACATCCCCATCTTTTCTGGGGTTCCCAGGGCTCCATTCTGGGCCCTTACTATTCTCCTTCGTAACACCCTTCCACATCTTGCTCGGGGAACATTCTATTGTACGCTGATGATGCAGTCATCTTTGCCTCAAGTCGTAACCCTATTGCCCTCCAGGACTCGCTGCAGAAGTCCTTCACTGGCTGGTTCAAGGAACATAGATTGGTGATAAATCTTAAAAAAACAAAAACCATGTTCTTCACTCATCCCCAAAACAAGTCCGGCAACTTCAAACTCCTCATTCACTCTGGGTCCTCTTTCCGACTCGAACAAGTTTGCTCCTATAAATACCTAGGGATCCATTTTGACCCCTCCCTCTCCTTCCATGGACACAACATGCCCTAACACTGCCACTAATATCTGATTGGGCATCTTACACGGTATAAACACTGCCTCCCGGAGGCTCTTAGCTCTGATCACCTCCTCTATCCTGTCCTAGTGGACTATGGACTGCCGGTGTGTGTGCTGCTGATCCAGACCGCACTCCCATAAAATTGCATTCTCTGAATAAGGCCTGCAGGTTAATTGCACTGGAGCACCTAGGCTGGCCACACACCTGTCTACTATAAGCTAAGCGCTGGTACTTGATCTTGCTGAGCACCTCAAATATCTGACCTGTGCCCACTTACAAAAAAGAGTCCCTCCTTGGGCTATCCCACCAGGATTGACCACCACCATACGCCACTCTGTCCCACTAGTTCATACTGGGAACTCTGGGAAAACCTCTCTTATTATCCTAGAGCTAGGACCTCTCACGGCCAAGAGCCTTCCAGCTTTAAGTTCCACAGTTCCATCTACCCCCTCCATCTCCGAAGCTCCAACTATCTCGTGCTTCAAAACTTCATTCACGTAACCACCTTATTAACACCCGATGCTGTAATTGCCACTAGTCAAAAGCCGTACTCAATACTTAATAAAGCTTATTACTAAGCTGCTAAGGACAACATAACTCTGGTATTGTTTGCATCAATCCTACCTGTACCAGCTTGTTTGTATCTATGTCTTAAGTTACTGTTATACTTATGTGTTGTACTGTTATACTGTGTATTTTTGTTTGTCTTACTGTGACAAGGTACCTTTGTAAATGAGCCTATGGCTCAAAGGTTTCCCAAACTGCTGTTTAAATAAAATGAAAAAAAAAAAAATGAAATGGTACTCATTACCCTTCATTTTTATGACTATATTTCTTTTTGCCCCATCCCTATCCCTGCTACCTTTGCCTTTTTTCCCCCACCTACCCCTGCCCTTCTCCCTATTGGCTGCTCTGTCTTGGTGTTTACTTCACTAATTACAGAATACACATAAGGAGCCAGAAGAACTGTGGGTCACCCTGGAAACAGAAAATGGGGCAGCCATAAGAACTAGGATTGTCTACAGGGCCCCCAGACCAGGGGGAAGACATAGAACACATTACTGTTAGAAAGGTATACAAACATGACAGCTACTTGAGGAGGTTCTGATAATAGGAGACTTCAACATGCCAAGTTCCAGATTGTGGTCAATACCAGCAAGAACGCATCTGCCAGAACTAAGCACATAGTACTGGATTCTCTGCGGGAGGGCCTCAAACAACTGGTACAGCAACCCCACAAGAGACAGGGCCACCCTAGATCTAGTGCCCAGCTAACATGGAAGGGATCACAGATCTCCAGGTAGAAGGTCACCTGGGGGCCAGTGACCATCACATGGTATGGTTCAATTTGGCTACTACATCTAAATCCATCCCATTCCAAGGCAAAAAATATGGGACTTCAGGAGCTGCTTTGATAAGATGGCCAACAGAGTTAAACCTAGCCCTGGCAAATAGAAACACAGGTGGGGGTACAGACAAAGTGGGCAAGCATTAAGGATGCAATGTGAAGCAACATCCCATTGTGTTGAGACAAAAAGGAAGTGCAAAGAAGAGGAAACCACTTTGGTTCTCAAATATGGTAGCAGAAAAGGACTGAGCCAAAGGCTGGCCTTCAAGAAATATAAGTGAACACAGCAGGATGAAGATAGGGAGAGCACCTGCCAAACTGCCCTAAAGGGAAGCAGGGAGGCAGTGGGTGGGCAAAGTCCCAAACAGGAAACACTATACGAACAGTAAAGGGTATACTTTCTATGAGATACATTAGTGAATGGAGAAAGTCAGAGAAGTATTACTAAGCTTAATGGAGAAAAGGGAGCATGTGAGGAGGAGGATCCTGTAAAGGCATCTATCTAAAAAGATATTTTGCTCAGTATTTACTGAAGAGAAGGTAGGGCAGACCCCACAGCTCAACAACATGGACACAGGGGAAGGAGGTGAACTTCTCCCTTCACAAAGAAAGGGTCCTACAAGAGCTTGCTAAGCTCCAGGGTGGATAAGGCAATGGGACCTGATGGCATACATCCCAGGAGGTACTTCAGAGGCTAAAGGTGGAACTAGAAGAGCCATTAGCAGAACTGTTTAGTGAGTCTCTGAGCACAGGAGAGGTCCCAGAAGACTGGAAAAGGGCTCATGTAATCCCACTCCACAAGAGTGGTAGCAAGGAGGAGGCGGGGAACTGCAGACCAGTCAGTCTTACCTCAGTAGTGGGCAAGATTATGGAGGCACTCCTTAAGGAAAGGATAGTACAACACCTGGGATCCATAGGGGCACAGGATCCAAGACAGCATGGATTTACAAAAGGAAGGTCCTGTCAAAGTAATCTCATAGATTTCTTTGACTGGGTAACCAGAGTGGTGGACCAAGGGGGTGCAGTTGATGTCACCTACCTTGACTTCAGCAAAGCTTTTAACACTGTTCCACATGAGCGATTGATAAATAAGCTAGGTAGGCTCAGAATGGGTCAGAATTGGTCAACTGGTTTGGAAACTGGTTGATGGGCAGAAAGCAGAGAGTGGTGGTAAATGATGATACAGTCAGAGATACAAGTCACAAGTGGGGTACCTCAGGGATCAGTTCTGGGGCCAGCCCTCTTCAACATCTTCATTAGTGACCTTGTAGAGGGACTAGAGGGTAAGGCTTGTCTGTTTGCAGATGACACCAAGATCTGCAACAGAGTAGATGATCCAGATGGGGTGGACAGAGTGAGAAGAGATCTGGATAAACTAGCAAAATGGTCGGAAGAGTGGCAACTGGGATTTAATGCAAAGAAGTGTAAAATCATGCACATAGGGAAGAGAAACCCTGAACCACCTATAGGCTGGGAGGGGAGTTGCTAGCAGTCACAAAGGAAGAAAGAGACTTGGGCATCATCATCACTGATGACCTGAAATCAACAAATAGACCTCTAAAGCAGTAGGTGAGCTAGAGGGGTGTTAGGGTGTATTAGTAGGGGTATCACAAGTTGTAAGAGGAGGTAACAATCCCTCTTACAAGACACTGGTTAGGCCCCATCTGGAGTACTGCATGACAGTATTGGAGCCACACCTTCACAAGAGACATTAACCAAATTGAGGCAGTCAGAAGGGCAGCCAAATGGTGCAGGACTGCATCAGAAGACATATGAGGACAGATTAACAGAGCTCAATATGTATACTCTTGACCAAAGGAGGGAGACAGGTGATATGATCGAGGCATTCAAAAACCTTAAGGGTAGTAACAAGGTGAAATAGTCTAACATGTTTAAATATAAGAAAAATAGCAGGACAAGAGGACACAGCATGAGATTAGGAGGGGTGATTAAGGGGGAATGTGAGGAAATTCTTTTTCACAGAAAGGGTGGTGGATGCATGGAATGGCTTATCACAAGAAGGGGTGGCTATGAATACAGTGCAGGGCTTCAAACAGGCATGGGATAGGAATAAGGGAGTAATACAAATGACTATGAATATACAGGCCACTGACAGAGCAAAGGCCGATGACACATTTATAAGGTAGAAAAAGAAATGGGCAGACTGGATGGCCCTTGTGATCCTTATCTGCCATCAACTTCTATGTTTCTATGTCTCATACCCTTATTTTTTGGGGGGGCTAGGATTTCCCTTCTCCTCTTCAGTGCCTCCCTCCTTGGCTAGTTTAAATGTTTGCCATTGAAGCGTTAAACCTATCACCCTAGGATCCTGGTTCCCTCTCAGGATAGATGCAGACTATCATGCCTGTGTGGGCTGCATCCCTCCAGGTGGCATCTCAGTTCCCCATGAAGCCAAATCCCTGAGCTCTGCACTATATTTTAAACCAGTCATTGAATCCCATGGCACGGAGTACCCTAGCCTCATCCATGCCATAGACAGGTAGCACTTCTGAGAAAGTTACCATGTGTGCTACTTGTCTAAGGCCCCTCCCCAACTCCACATATTCCTGTTGCACTGCTCTGATCCCATTCTCAGCCAGGGTATTTATTCCTAGGTGGATAAGGACATCCAGCTCCCACCCCTTGCCGCTGTTCCCATGATCCCGAGGATTTTTTTCTGTCCCTCTAAGCCTTGGTGCTGGGCAGACACCTTGCCTCCCTTTCCCTTCCCTTCCCCAGTTCTACCCCCTAACAACTGAGTCCCCCACCAAGAGTTGTTTTCTTCCCCATGGGGTCCTGGGCCACCCTCCTGTGGGTCTTCATTGTGAAGGTTCCAGCATCCTCCTTGGTCCCCACTGCAGGTGCCTCCATAGAGGAACCATGCTTCACCAGAGTGGTGAATGAAGTGTGGAGATGCACAACTGGAGGGATGCACCTCCGTTCCACCACCCTCACCCTCCCTGAGCTCACCATGGTCCAACCACTTCTCTTTCTTGGCACCCTCTAAGGTAGTGGTGGTGGCCTGGGTGGTAACTGGGTGGAGGAGCAGGTTTCCCGAATCCTTGCCAGGTCAGCATTGAAACGAGCAACCTCCTACCTTAGACAAGAGAGGTGCCTACAAATGGGGCAGCAATAGAGTCAAGAATATCTCGGAAGACTGCTGCTCTACAGCCAGTGCGTTCACCACTCCCACATGTCTGTGTCCCTTCCAGTTGCAGTTGTTTTTTGCTTTTTGTTCTTGTTTTAGTGTGTGCAAGCTTGTGAGTGTCTCTACCCCCTATTCAGTGTCCTCTGCCTTTAAGAATATGAACAGGTGTATGTTGTTAGCAGTTTTGGAGAAGTGATGTCAGAGCCCCTGCTATAAAGGAAGTTATATGCTTAGGGTGGATGGGAGTAAACCTATACCATCCAGAAACAATCACCTAAAACTCTTGCCCTCCACCCCAGGGAGTGCCTTCCTTCCTTTCAGATACCTATTTCACAAAGGCTAAGAAACAGGTCTAGTCACAACTGACTGCAAATGTCTCCCAGCTACAGTTCCTTCCTGCCAAATTAAAGTTCAAACTAAGAAAAGTCCACCCCAAAAATAGAATCAATACTACTTACATAGGTCCAAAAAGTAATGAAGATGTACCTTGCAAAAGACAATTTGAATCAGAAGATTACAGCAGTAATCTGCTAGCAAACACCTGTAGGCACAAATTGTAATAATACAGAAGAAGATATACCAGCAACAACAGTTTGAATCATAGAAAAATAAAGCAATAAAATGTTAGCAACAAACAGTGGCAATCCCTGTGAGTACAAAATAAAAATAACAACACACACAGTAAATCTGCTTAGCCAAAGGAAGTCTTAATCAATTCCCTTGCTCTGGTAAGGTTCTCTGCTCTGTCCTTTCAAGCACTCTAGAGAGGAAAACACTCAGGTGAAGCTAGGTGCCTTGACCAGCAATCCAAGTCCCAAGAAGGGAGGCTGAGCTATGAAACAAACAACACTGCCACTAAACAGAGTAAGAACTAAGGCCATTTAGACATGTCAACAGCCTCATCATATACTGGGCAATCAGGAAGTATTGAGAAACAAAGGACAGTGCGCGTTTTCAGCATTCGGCAGACGCAGCATTAAAATCAAATGTGGAATGCAGGGCAGTGGTAGAGGCTGACTGGGACTGCAAAAATTCAGGACATCAGGGAAAATGTGGGGTGACTAAGATGTATGGAGGGCTGGTTCTTTCCTTGAGGTGACAGATGGTAGTCACTTTGTTTTTTTGGGGTGGTGTTGCTCATACAAATGAGAGGCATGAACTGCACCCTCCCATGGGTGCGGTTCTTTTCTCTCAAGTGAAGGCCAGCTCCCGCTGTGAAATTCCAACAGCTGTCACACTGGTCTTCACATTCATTGATGTATCAGGGTAGTGCCAGAAGGGGAAGGAAACAGATTCATTTCTGTGCTTTACAGTAACTGTTCATTGTTATTTTTGTTTTAAACTTCAATTGTGGGCTTTTAGTGACACTGTAATTTATTTACTGTCTTTGCTTAGAATTGTTTTTGGGCTGTTGAAAATGGAAAACCTGGTTTGGTGTGCATGTAGTGGTGGTATATTCCTTTGATGTCTTTAATTGCTGCAAATTTAGTCTTGGCTTGTCTTACTAGCCCTGCAGTTTGGGTGAGGGGTACTAATTGTCTGGCCCATGACCTCAGCTACATGGTAACTGGAGGTGGGGCTTAGTCAGAGTTGAGATAGCAAGTGATTTTTGTTTTCTCAGAAGAAGCCAGAAGGAGAAGGAAACAGATTTATCTCAATGCTTTACAGTAACTGTTCATTGCTATTTTTTCTAAACTTAGATTGTGGGGTTTAGTGACACTGTAATTTCTTTGCTGTCTTTACTTAAAATTGTTTTTGGGCAGTTGAAAATTTAAAACCTAGTTTGGTGTGCTTGTAGTGGTGGCATATTTTTTGCTGTTTTTAATTGCTGCAAATTTTTGGTCTCCCCCACCCCAAATTCTTAATTATATGCCATGATTAATATGAGCTAAGCACGGGGGATAGTAGGGGTTGTTGAGTAGGAGGGGCACAAGGGGGAAGAAGCCTGCCCTCAACACAACAAGTGTTTTGACTAATTTTTATTTATTTTTTTCCTTTTTAAAGAAAAGTATCTGAGGATCAGTGGCAGGATTTTTAAGACAGTAAATTAATAAAAAGGGAACTAGGAGAGCTTCAGTAACAGACAAGTACTAGAATAGCAGTGTAAGTGCAGAATAATATGGGGAGTGGTGCAGTGCAGTGGCTGCAGGGTAGCCATATTCAGGCAGACCTTCTGGATGCTGAGGTGCTTCCCTATCTGCATTCATGTCTCTGGACTGCAGGATGAAGCAGCCAGACTCGGATTGGAAGTAAACTGGTTCAGGAGTACCATCACCCCTATCCACACACCACCCAGCCCAATGCCACTGCCTAAAGGATGCAGAGAGCAAGGAGCACTTAGATGACAGTGGGCTCAGGGAGGGATAAGGTGGTCAGACAGATGCACACCACCAGATCCTATTCCACTCAGAACTCATATGCCACACTGACAAATGGGGACAACCAAATAGAGGTACCAAGAGAAGTGGAAAAAAGGATGTGGAGGTTAGCCAAGAAGGTGACCTCAGTGGGCAGAGCAGTGGACCCCAGAGCAGGAGGAAGTGAATCCTGGTAGGGGACTCCATCATGAGGGATCCAGCTAGGAACACAGAAGGGGGAGGACAGGGAGGAATGGTGACTACCAGGTACCACGGCATGGAGGGATGGAAGGAAGATCCTGGGGATCGCTGGGAAGGCAAGACAGGAGGGTGAGCTGGATGTCATTATCCACCTAGGTACTAATGACCTGGCAAATGGAGTCAAAGGAAGTTCAGGAAGAGTTTAGGAAATTGGGGAGGGGTCTCAAGCAAGTAGCTACTTCTGTCACCTTCTCAGATGTACTACCTGTGAGAGGCAAGTAAGAGCAAAAGAGTGCATGCACCATGAACTTTAACTCATGGTTGAAGAACTGGTGCTGTGAGGAAGGGATTGGATTCACTGGTGACTGGGGACCCACCTGGAGAGATGGAGGCTTGTTCAAGACTGATGGCCTGCATCCATCCTGGAGAGGAATCCAAGCACTCAATGATAGGTTTAAATGCTACATTGACATGCATTAAAACAAGCCAAGGGGGTGGCAAGCCAGCAATGAGGGTACCTAATTGCCCACCGCACAGCTAGCAGTGGAACCAGTGAACCGAGGAGTGGATATGATATCTCTGTAAAGCAGTGTACAAAAGATGGAGATAAGCATCCAAGAGGTGGATAGGCAGAAAAGGGGCAAAATTCAACAGAAGGGCTGACAGCAAGGAGCAACAGGGATAAAGGACCACCAGGGAAGGGGCTGGAATAGAACAGCTAAACAGTCTAGAGAGGTCAAATCATGGAAAGCCATGTGTGCCAATGCCAGGAGCCTTAGGAACAAGATGGAGGATTTGGAGGCTGTCATGGTGCAGTCAGACCTGGACATTGTGGCCATCACAGAAACCTGGTGTAATGATAATCATGACTGGGAGATGGCCATACCTGGCTACAACATATTCAGAAGAGATAGGGCAGGTAGAAAGGGAGGAGGAGTGGCACTGTATGTGAAAAATGACATAAGGGCCACAAAGATCCAGGAGAAGCAAAATGGGGGAGAGATACTGTGGGTTAAGCTGGAAAGGAAAATGGGGCCAGCCATCTGCACAGGTGTGGTCTATAGACCACCAGCCCAGGAAGAAGAAACAGATAGGAGCTGATGCTAGCCATCCAAAGGATGGCAGACAAGGGTGAGGTAGTACTGGTTGGAGACTTCAATATTCCAGATGTGGACTGGAGCATCCCAGCAGCAGCATCAACTAGGAGCAGATGTATCCTGGACTCCCTTCTAGGTGTCTTCCTCAAGCAACTGGTTATGGAACCAACTCGGCAGAAGGCAATACTGGACCTTGTGCTCACAAACAGGGACAGTGTGATGGGGATAACAGTGGGGGAGCATCTGAGGAACAGTGACCACCAGTCATTGTGGTTTGAAATCACAGAAAGAGCAGAACCAAACCACACAAAAACATGTATCCTGGATTTTAGGGGGGCAGACTTTGGGAAGATGGGGAGATACTTGAAAGAGGCATTAAGGGAATGGGGCAGGAATCAGGGGTTGAGGAAAAGTAGGCAGTATTTAAAATGGGGATTACAAGAGCAACAGAATTATGCATAAAGCAGGTTAGCAAGAGGAAAAGGAAGAGGATACCATTATGGTTTTCCAAAGAGGTAGTGAAGAAAGTAAAAGCCAAAAAGATTGCATTCAGGCAATACAAAAAGACACGGGCAGAAGGGGATAGGGAGAAGTATCAGTAGAAGAAAAGGGAGGCAGGGAGGTCAGTATGGAAAGCCAAAGCTCAGGCAGGAGAGCACATTGCAAAATCAGTGGGTGGAGGGGACAAAACCTTTTACAGGTACATAAGGGAAAAAAGAAAGGCAAAGGGAGGGATAGTGAGACTGAAGGGGAGGATGGGGGCCACGTGGAGGATGACGACAGTAAAGCTGACATTATGAACAGGTATTTCTGCTCAGTCTTTACTGAGGAAGAGGAGGGTAATTGGTCTGAAGGAGTACAAGGGTGAGAATGGTGTAGAAATGGACACAAGTCCCTTTACTCGAGAAAGGGTCCTGAAGGAACTGGAAGTAATAAGAGTTGATAAAGCAATGGGGCCAGATGGGGTGCACCCCAGGGTCCTTAAAGAACTAAGAGAGGTGGTGGCTGAACCTCTGGCTATCCTGTTTAGCTGATCAATGGAAACAGGAGGTACCCAAAGACTGGAGGATAGCAGATGTAGTCCCCTTATACAAAAGTGGGAACAAAGGAGGAGGGGAAACTACAGACCAGTCAGCCTCACCTCAGTAGTGGGGAAGATCATGGAAGCACTACTGAAGGAGAGACTGGTGGAACATCTGGTTGTCAATGGACTACAGGACCCAAGGAAGCATGGTTTCACCAGGGGCGGTCATGTCAGACCAACCTCATTGAATTTTTTGACTGGGTGACTAAGGAGGTAGATCAGGGGAGGGCAGTGGATATGGCCAATCTGGACTTCAGCAAGGCCTTTGACACTGTGCCACATAGAAGACTATTACACAAACTGGGGAATATGGGTGTGGGCAGGACAGTAGTGTGGTGGGTAGGCAACTGGCTGGGAGCAGGACACAGAGGGTGGTGGTAAATGGCTGTCACTCCACAGAGGGAAGAGTGACCAGTGGGGTACGACAGGGATCAGTGCAGGGACCGGTCCCATTCAATATCTTCATCAGTGACTATGCACAGGACCTAGAAGGCAGAATTTCACTGTTCGCTAATGACACAAAGCTCTTTAACAGAGTAGACACACCAGAGAGTGTAGACAGAATGAGAAGGGACCTGCAGAAACTTGAAGAATGGTCAGGGGTTTGGCAGTTGAAATTCAATGCAAAAAGTGCAAGATAATGCATATGGGGCACCAAAACCCTGGCACAATATATCAGTTTGCGGTGAGATATAGCATGCACCAAGCAGGAAAGGGATCTTGGGGTTATCATCTCTGATGACCTCAAGGTGAGGAAACAGTGTGACAAGGCAGCAGGTAAAGCAAATAGGTTGCTGGGATGCATAGGCAGGGCATCACCAGCAGGAAAGGGAGGTCATAATTCCTCTATACAAGACACTAGTGAGGCCCCACCTGGAGTACAGTGTACAGTTCTGGAGACCTTACCTACGTAAGGAGATAGACAGGGTAGAGGAGGTTCAGAGGAGGGCAACAAAGATGGTACATGGATTGCATCACAAGTCCTATGAGGACAGGTTGAAGGAACTGAATATGTACTACCTGGAGGAGAGGAGGGAGAGAGGGTATGATAGAGACCTACAAGTATCTTACAGGGAGGAACAGGGTGCAGGAATACACTATTTTTAAGCGAAAAAATGTTCCAGGACTAGAGGTCATGGGATGAAGTTGGAGGGAGGACGATTCAGAGGAAATGTGAGGAAGAATTTCTTCACAGAACGGGTGGTGGACAAGTGGAACACCCTGCCAGAGGAAGTGATGGGGGCTGAAACAATCACGGGATTTAAGAAAGCATGGGATGGACATGAAGGAATTCTGGAGGTCAGGGGTAAGGGGCAACAGACTTCTAGGAAAACATAGACTGAACTTACAAGCTCAAATGGGCAGACTGGGTGGGCCACAGGCCCTTATCTGCCGACGCTATGTATCAATGTAAAGTTGTCAGGGATAATATATGAGTCATTCATCATCCCTAATCTTTACCGCTTGTTAAATCTGTTTCAACACTAGTATTTTTAAGCATCTGCTGGGTACCCAGGTGGTTCTACAATATATAAGCAGTAAGTCCATTCCACCTGTTTCTACTTAACTATAAAAAAATCCACATATTTTATTTTGCATGTTTGGGAATATACATGTAATACTAAGATTCTAACTTTAGGAAAGGTAAGTTTTGCAAAGCTTTTGAGCAACGAGACAGAATCCTATGCACCAAAGCTTTGCAATATGTAACTGAATTTATACCATTCTTAGTACTACATGTACTTTCCCAAACAAAAACAATACTTCTGTGGATTTCTTAATTAAGTAGTACCATGTAAACTTAAGGTTTTTTGCTTATATATTATAGAACTTTGTTATACCATAGAACCTGGTTTTACTTAGTAGAACTTTTTTTTACATAGTAGAACTAGTTTTATTGGTAGAACCTGGTTTTACTTGGTAGAACTTGATTATAAATGTTAGAACCCAGTTCTACCTGATAGAACCAATTCTACTGGTTCCACTAGGTAGAACCAGGTAGAACGTTTTTAGGTTCTACTCGGAAAATTTGCAAGGTAGAACTTTTAGGGTTCGTGCAGCCCTACTTGAATTGTAAGTTGAACTCTGGTGAGGTAGCTGTGTTGCAACTGGAGGTGAGCTGGAGCTTTAGGAAGGGCAGGGCTGCACATTATTGAGCATTGCAGGGAGGGGATGAGATCGAGGGAGGCTTAGAAACACAGAATTTGACGGCAGATAAGGACCGCTTTACCCACCTAGCCTGCCCATTTTCCTATCTAATGGATAAGTGGCAGATCCTAGTTAACCAACAGCCTACTTCCTCCTACCCCGCACTAGAATTGCCTTATGTCTGTCCCATGCATTCTTGAATTCCCCCACTGTTTTGGACTCTAGACCTCCTCAGGAAGGCTGTTCCATGTATCCACAACCCTCTCTGTGAAGAAATACTTCCTCACATTACCTCTGAGCCATCCCCTATCTATCTTCAAATTGTGCTCCCTTGTTTTTGCACATCTCTTTTTCTGAAAGATGCTACCCTCTTGGACTTTCTTGATTCCCTTGAGGTATTTGAAAGTTTCTATCATGTCCCCCCTCCCTCCTTTCCTCAAGGCTATACATCTTTAGTTCCTTTAGTCTTTCTTCATTTGTATTCTGATGCAGACCCTGCATCATTTTGGTTGCCCTCCTCTGGACAGCCTCAACCCTGTCTATGTTTTTGCAGAGATGGAGTCTCCAGAACTGAACACAGTACTCCTGGTGTGGTCTTACCAACTGTCTGTACAGAGGGATAACAACTTCCTGTTTTCTACCGGTGATGCCTCTCCCTATGCATCCCAGTATCCCCAGCCCTCCTTACTGCCTTGTCACATTGCTGGCCCACTTTAGGTCGTCTGATATGACTACCCAGGTCCGTTCCATTTTTGTTGTTGTCAGTATCTCACCCCATTGTACTCTTCCCTTGTTTTTGTTTCCCAGGTGCATTACTTTGCACTTCTTTGCATTGAATCTAAGCTGCCATACATTTGACCATTCCGCCAACCTTGCCAAGTCCCTTTTCAGCCTTTCTACCCCACCCTGTGTATCAACCCTGTTGCAGATCTTTGTGTCATCTGCAAAGAGACATACTTTCCCTTCCAGTCCCACTGCAATGTCACTTATAAAGACATTAAAAAGGACCGACCCCAGTACTGAACCCTGTGATACCCCACTAGTAACCTTCCTTTCTTCACTGTGGACTCCATTTACTTTTACACACTGTGTTCTGCTGTCCAACCAGTGTTTTATCCAGGTTACCATCCTGGGATCCACGCCAGGCTTTTTAATTTGTTTATTAATCTTTTGCACGGGACTGTGTTAAATGCCTTGCTAAAGTCTAGGTAGGCCATGTCCACAGCCCCTCCCTGGTATACTGCTTTGGTCACCCAGTCAAAGAAATCAATTTGATTTGTCTGACATGATCTTCCCACTGTGAATCTATGCTGCCTTGGGTCCTGTGCCCCTCTAGCCTCTAGGTACTCAACAATTCTTTCCTTCAGAAGTGATTCCATCATTTTCCCTACCACTGAAGTCAAACTCACAGGTCTATAGTTTCCTACCTCTGTCTTGCTCCCACTTTTGTGAAGGGGAATCACATCCACCCTCCTCCAGTCCTTAGGTACCACACCATCCTCCCATGATTTATTAAAAAAGGGAGTCAGTGGTGTTACTAGTTCTTCCCTTAGTTCTTTTAGAATTCTGGGGTGAATCCCATCAGGCCCCATTGCTTTATCCACCTTCAGTTTTAAGATTTCTTTTAGAACCCTTTCTTCTGTGAATGGACTTATATCAACTCCCCTTTCCAGATTGCTTCTGTTGACAGGATTAGGTAATTTCCCCTTGCTTTTCCATTATGAATACTGAGCAGAAGTATTCATTCAGTATCCCTGCGCTTTCACTGTCGCTGTCTGCCCAACCACCTTCCTCTTTGTTCAGCCTCAGTATCCCTACCTTAGTCTTTCTTTGCTCCCTAATGTACCTATAAAAGGTTTTATCCCCTTCTTAACTGAGTTGGCTATCCATTCCTCAGTTTGGGCCCTTGCTATTCTGACTGCCTTCACCACTTCCTTCTGCTTTAACTGGTACAGTTCTCTGTCCTGCTCCTTCTGTGTTTCCTTATACTTCCTGAATGCTATCTTTTTCTCCCTTACCTTCCCCGCCACTTCTTTTGAGAACCATAGTGTTTTTTTTTGTTGTTGATTTGTTTTGCTTCACACAAAGGCTTGTTGCCTCTGTGATGGCGGTTTTGATGTTTCCCCATTGTTGCTGCACCCCATCTTCTTGCTTGTTTGCAAGTGCTTTTCTGAGGCACTCTCACATTTTGACAAAATCTACCCTTCTGAAGTCCAGTACCTTCACTTTTGTGTGGTTTGACTCTACAGCTCAGTTTATTGTGAACTACGCTGTTTGGTGGTCACTTGTTCCCAGATGGCTACCCACTTTAAGATGAGAGATCCACTCTCCATTCCTATTTGAGAGTACCAGGTCTAAGAATGCTCTCTCCTGAGTGGGTTCCAAAACTAGCTGTCTGAGGCATGCCCCCTGTAGGGCATCGAGAATAGCCCTGCTCTTGGATGTGGCTGCAGCAAAGGTGCTCAGTCTACATCTGGCATACTTATGTCCTCCATCAGCAATATCTCCCCTTTCTCTGCCATCCCAAGGATGCCTTCTATCATTTCCTTGTCCATTTCCACCCCCTGAGACAGGGATCTGTATACAACCCCTGTGTGGATTGTGGAGCCATTTCCAGTCTCCAGGGTGACCCACAGTGCCTCCTCTCCTCCCTGTTTAGCCTTTAGTTCTGTTGATTTTATCACCTTCCCTTAACATGAGAGCTACTCCTCCTCCTCTTCTTCCGTCCCTGTCCCTCCTGTAGACTGTGTACCCTGGTATGCTGACATCCCAGTCATGGATCCCTGTGTACCATGTTTCTGTGACTACCACAATATCCAGGCATCCCTCTTCCATCAAGATCACCATTTCAGGGATCTTTTTACCTAGACTACTGGCATTGGTACTCATTACCCTACATTTTTTTATGACTGTATTTCTTTTTACCCCATCCCTGTCCCTGCTACCGTTGTATTTTTTTCTCCATTTACCCATGCCCTTCTCCCTATTGACTGCTTTATCTTGGTGTTTACATCACTAATTACCCTGATTTTTTGGGGGGGACTAGGATTTTCCTTCTCCTCTTCAGTTCCTCCCTCCTTGGCTAGTTTAAATGTTTGCCATTGAAGCATTTAATTCGATCACCTAGGATCCTGGTTCCCCTCCAGGATTGATGCAGACTAACATGCCTGTATATGGCTGCATCCCTCCAGGTGGCACTTCAGTCCCCAGTAAAGCCAAATCCCTGAGCTCTGCACCAGATTTTCAACCAGTCATTGAATCCCATGGTGCTGAGTGCCTAGCTCATCCATGCCATAGACAGGCAGCACTTCTGAGAAAGTTTCGTGTGTGTGCCACTTGTCTAAGGCCCTCCCAACTCCACATATTCCTTTGCACTGCTCTGATCCCATTCTCAACCAGGTCATTCGTCCCTAGGTGGATAAGGACATCCAGTCTCCCTACTCCAGCCACTGCTCCCATGATCCTGAGGATTCAATTCCTGTTCCTCAAGCGTGATGCCGGGCAGGCACCTTAACTCCCCTTCCCTTCCCTCCCCCAGTTCTACCCCCCTAACAAGTGAGTACCCCACCAGGAATTGTTTTCTCCCCCAGGTGGGGTCCTGGGCCACCCTCCTGTGGGTCTCCATTGTGGAGGTTCCCAGCATCCTCCCCGGTCCTCACTGCAGGTGCCTCCATAGAGGAACCATGCATCACCAGAGAGGTGAATTATTTGTGGAGAGGTACAACTGGAGGGATGTACCTCTGTTCCACCACCCTCACCCTCCCTGAGCTCACCGCAGTCCAACTACTTCTCTTTCTTGGCAACCTCTAAGGTAGTGGTGGTGGCCTGGGTGGTAAAGCAGGTTTTCTAAATCCTTGCCAGGTCAGCATAGAGATGAACAACCGCTTCCCTCAGACAAGAGAGGTGCCTGGAAATAAGGCAGCAACACAGTCTCCAGAATGTCTCCGGAAAGACCGCTGCTCCACAGCCAGTGCATTGCACCACTGCCCACATGTCTGTGTCCCTTCCAGTTACAGATGCATTTTTGCTTTTTGTTCTTGTTTTAGTGTGTGCAAGCTTGTGAGTGTCTCTACTCCTTATTCAGTGTGCTTTGCCTTTAAGGATATGAACAGATGTATGTTGTTAGACCCTGCTATAAAGGAAGTTATGTGCTTAGGGTGGGTGGGAGTAAACCTATGTCATCCAGAACCAATCACCTACAAGTCTTACCCTCCACCCCAGGGAGTGCCTTTCTACTTTCAGATACCTATTTCACAAAGGCTAAGAAACAGGTCTAGTCACAACTGACTGCAAATATCTCCCAGCTACAGTTCCTTCCTGGCAAATTAAAGTTCAAATTAAGAAAGTCCACCCCAAAAATAGAATCAATACTACTTACAAAGGTCAAAAAAGTAATGAAGATTTACCTTGCAAAAGACAATTTAAATCAGGAGATTACAGAAGTAATCTGTTAGCACACACCTGTAGGCACACCTTGTAATAATACAGAAGAAGGTATACCAGGAACAACAGTTTGAATCATAGAAAAATAAAGCAATAAAATGTTAGCAACAAACAGTAGCAATCCCTGTGAGAGCAAAGTAATAATAACAACACACATAGTAAATCTGATTGGCCAAAAGGAGTCTTAATTTATTCCCTTGCTCTGGTAAGGTTCTCTGCTCTGTCCTTTCAAGCACTCTAGAAGGAAACCACTCAGGTGAAGCTAGGTGCCTTGACCACCAGCAAACCAAGTCCCAAGAAGGGAGGCTGAGCTATGAAACAAACAACACTGCCACTAAACAGAGTAAGAAGTAAGGCCATTTAGACATGTCACCAGCCTCATCACGTACTGGGCAACCAGTAAGTATTGGAAACAAAGGACAGTGTGCATTTTCAGAGTTCAGGCAGCTGCAGCATTAAAATCAAATGTGGAATGCGGGGCAGTGGTAGAGGCTGACTGGGACTGCGAAAATTCAGGACATCAGGGAAAATGTGGAGTGAGTAAGAGGTATGGCAGGCCGGTGCTTTCCTTGAGGAGGCAGATGGCAGTCACTTTGTTTTTTTGGGGTGGTGTTGCTCATACAAATGAGAGGGATGAGCTGCACTCTGTCATTGGTGGGGTTCTTTTCTCTCAAGTTAAGGCCAGCTCCCGCAGTGAAATTCCAACAGCTGTCACACTGGCCTTCACGTTCATTGATGTATCAGGGTAGCACCAGAAGGGGAAGGAAACAGATTAATTTCAGTGCTTTACAGTAACTGTTCTTTGTTATTTTTGTTTTAAACTTTGATTGTGGGCTTTTAGTGACATTGTAATTTATTTGCTGTCTTTACTTAGAATTGTTTTTTGCTGTTGAAAATGTAAAACTCGGTTTGGTGTGCGTGTAGTGGTGGTGTATTCCTTTGCTGTCTTTAATTGCTGCAAATTTAGTCTTGACTTGTCTGACTAGCCCTGTAGTTTGGGTGAGGGGTACTAATTGTCAGGTCCAAGATCTTAGCTACGTGATAACTGGAGGTGGGGCTTAGTCAGAGTTGAGTTAGCAAGTCATTATTGTTTTCTCAGAAGAAGCCAGAAGGGGAAGGAAACAGATTCATTTCAATGCTTTGCAGTAACTGTTCATTGCTATTTTTTTTAAACTTAGATTGTGGGCTTTTAGTGACACTGTAATTTCTTTGCTGTCTTTACTTAGAATTGTATTTGGGCAGTTGAAAATTTAAAACCTAGTTTGGTGTGCTAGTAGTGGTGGCGTACTTTTGCTGTCTTTAATTGCTTGAAAATTTGTGCCCACCACCCCAAACTCTTAATTATAGGCCCTGTTAAATCTGACTAACAGGAGCTATGCACAGGGATAGTAGGGGTTGTTGAGTAGGAGGGCATAAGGCTGAAGAAGCCTGCCCTCAACACAACAAGTGTTATGACTAATTTTATTTATTTATTTATTTTAAGAAAAGTATCTGAGGATCAGTGGCAGGATTTTAGGACAGTAAATTAATAAAAAGGGAAGTAGGAGAGCTTCAGTAACAGACAAATACTAGAATAGCAGTGTAAGTGCAGAATAATGTGGAGAGTGGTGCAATGCACTGGCTGCAGGGTAGCCATATTCAGGCAGACCTTCTGGATGCTGAGGTGCTGCCCTATCTGCATTCCTCTCTCTGGACTGCAGGATGAAGTAGCCAGACTCAGAGTGGAAGTAAACTGAATCAGGAGTACCATCACCCCTATCCAAAGACCACCCAGTCCAGTGCCACTGCCTAAAGGATGCAGAGATCAAGGAGCACTTAGATGACAGTGGGCTCAGGGAGGGTCAGGGTGGTCAGACAGAGGCACATCCCAGATTATATTCCACTCAAGAGCTCATATGCCACACTGACAAATGGGGACAACCAAATAGAGGTACACCGAAAAGTGGAAAAAAGGATGTGGAGGTTAGCCAAGAAGATGACCTCAGTGGGCAGAGCAGTGGACCCCAGAGCAGGAGGAAGTGAATCCTGGTTGGGGACTCCTTCATGAGGGATGCAGCCAGGAACACAGGAGGGGAGAACAGGGAGGCAGGGCCGCAGTAATGGGGGGGTAAGTGGGAAGTGGTCCGGGCCCTGAGCTCAGGAGGGCCCTCCTGAGGAGCTGGCATTACTCTGTCATTAGCTGGTTTAGAAATGGGGCCCATTCCAAGTGACTTGTCTGGGGCCCCATGATTCATAGCTGCAGCCCTGCAGGGAGGTGAGGTGACTACCAGGTACCATGGCATGGAGGGATGGAAGGAAGATCCTGGGGATCCCTGGGAAGGCAAGCTTCCATCCATGCCATAGACAGGCAGCACTTGAGAAAGTTACCGTGTGTACCACTTCTCTAAGGCCCCTCCCCAACTCCACATATTCTTGTTGCACTGCTCTGATCCCATTCTCAGCCAGGTCATTCATCTCTAGGTGGATAAGGACATCCAGCTCCCTCCCCTTGCCGCTGCTCCCATGACAATGAGGATTCATTTCCTGTCCCTCTAAGCCGTGATGACGGGCAGGCACCTTTCCTCCCTTTCCCTTCCCTCCCCTAGTTCTACCCCCCTAACAAGTGAGTCCCCCACCAGGAGTTGTTTTATCCCCCAGTAGGGTCCTGGGCCACCCTTCTGTGGGTCTCCATTGTGGAGGTTCCCAGCATCCTACTTAGTCCTTACTGCAGGTGCCTCCATAGAGGAACCATGCTTCACCAGAGTGGCGAATGAATTGTGGAGAGGCACAAATGGAGGGATGTGCCTCTGTTCCACCACCATCACCCTTACTCAAGCAACTGGTTATTTAACCAACTCAGTAGAAGGCAATACTGACCTTGTGCTCACAAAAGGGACAGTGGATGGGATAACAGTGGGGGAGCATCTGGGGAACAGTGACCACCAGTTATTTTGGTTTGAAATCACCGAAAGAGCAGAACCAAACCACACAAAAACATGTATCCTGGATTTTAGGGGGGGCAGACTTTGGGAAGATGGGGAGATACCTGAAAGAGGCATTAAGGGGAATGGGGCAGGAATCAGGGGTTGAGGAAAAGAAGGCAGTATTTAAAATGGGGATTACAAGAGCAACAGAATCATGCATAAAGCAGGTTAGCAAGAGGAAAAGGAAGAGGATACCATTATGGTTTTCCAAAGAGGTAGTGAAGAAAGTAAAAGCCAAAAAGATTGCACTCAGGCAATACAAAAAGACACGGGCAGAAGGGGATAGGGAGAAGTATTAGTAGAAGAAAAGGGTGGCAGGGAGGTCAGTATGGAAAGCCAAAGCTCAGGCAGGAGAGCACATTGCAAAATCAGTGGGTGGAGGGGACAAAATGTTTT
Organism: Neoceratodus forsteri; assembly: GCA_016271365.2. Lineage (NCBI taxonomy): Eukaryota > Metazoa > Chordata > Ceratodontiformes > Ceratodontidae > Neoceratodus > Neoceratodus forsteri. The sequence goes on along the minus strand of JADMNL010000026.1, from coordinate 246,113,563 downwards.
ACAAGTACATAAGGGAAAAAAGAAAGGCAAAGGGAGGGATAGTGAGACTGAAGGGGGAGGATGGGGACGTGGAGGATGACGACAGTAAAGCTGACATTATGAACAGGTATTTCTGTTCAGTCATTACTCAGGAAGAGGAGGGTAATTGGTCTGAAGGGAGTACAAGGGGTGAGAATGGTGCAGAAATGGACACAAGTCCCTTTACTCGAGAAAGGTCCTGAAGGAACTGGAAGTAATAAGAGTTGATAAAGCAATGGGGCCAGATGGGGTACACCCCAGGGTCCTTAAAAAACTAAGAGAGGTGGTGGCTGAACCTCTGGCTATCCTGTTTAGCTGATCAATGGAAACAGGGGAGGTACCCAAAGACTGGAGGATAGCAGATGTAGTCCCCTTATACAAAAGTGGGGACAAGGAGGAAGCGGGAAACTACAGGCCAGTCATCCTCACCTCAGTAGTGGGGAAGATCATGGAAGCACTACTGAAGGAGAGACTGGTGGAACATCTGGTTGTCAATGGACTACAGGACCCAAGGGAGCATGGTTTCACCAAGGGGCGGTCATGTCAGGCCAACCTCATTGAATTTTTTGACTGGGTGACTAAGAAGGTAGATCAGGGGAGGGCAGTGGACATGACCAATCTGGACTTCAGCAAGGCCTTTGACACTGTGCCACATAGAAGACTATTACACAAACTGGGGAATATGGGTGTGGGCAGGACAGTAGAGTGGTGGGTAGGCAACTGGCTGAGAAGCAGGACACAGAAGGTGGTGGTAAATGGCTGTCACTCCACAGAGGGAAGAGTGACCAGTGGGGTACGACAGGGATCAGTGCTGGGACTGGTCCTATTCATTATCTTCATCAGTGACTATGCGCAGGACCTAGAAGGCAGAATTTCACTGTTCGCTGATGACACAAAGCTCTTTAACAGAGTAGACACACCAGAGAGTGTAGACAGAATGAGAAGGGACCTGCAGAAACTTGAAGAATGGTCAGGGGTTTGGCAGTTGAAATTCAATGCAAAGAAGTGCAAGATACTGAATATGGGGCACCAAAACCCTAGCACAATATATCAGTTTCCTGAGGATATAGCATGCACCAAGCAGGAAAGGGATCTTGGGGTTATCATCTCTGATGACCTCAAGGTAGGGAAACAGTGTGACAAGGCAGCAGGTAAAGCAAATAAGTTGCTGGGATGCATAGGCAGGGGCATCACCAGCAGGAAAAGGGAGGTCATAATTCCTCTTTACAAGACACTAGTGAGGCCCCACCTGGAGTACAGTGTACAGTTCTGGAGACCTTACCAACGTAAGGAGATAGACAGGGTAGAGGAGGCTCATAGGAGGGCAACAAAGATGGTACATGGATTGCATCACAAGTCCTATGAGGCCAGGTTGAAGGAACTGAATATGTACTACCTGGAGGAGAGGAGGGAGAGAGGGGATATGATAGAGACCTACAAGTATCTTACAGGGAGGAACAGGGTGCAGGAATACACTATTTTAAAAAAAAATGATCCAGGACTAGAGGTCATGGGATAAAGTTGGAGGGAGGACGATTCAGAGGAAATGTGAGGAAGAATTTCTTCACAGAACGGGTGGTGGACAAGTGGAACACCCTGCCAGAGGAAGTGATGGGGGCTGAAACAATGATGGGATTTATGAAAGCATGGGATGGACATGAAGGAATTCTGGAGGTCATGTAGGGCAACAGACTCTTGGAAAACATAGACTGAACTTACAAGCTCAAATGGGCAGACTGGGTTGGCCACAGGCCCTTATCTGCCGACGCTATGTATCTATGTATCAATGTAAAGTTGTCAGGGATAATATACAAGTCTTTGATCATCCCTAATCTTTACCGCTTGTTAAATCTGTTTCAACACTAGTATTTTTAAGCATCTGCTGGGTACCCAGGTGGTTCTACAATATATGTAAGCAGTAAGCACATTCCATCTGTTTCTACTTAACTATAAAAAAATCCACATATTTTATTTTGCATGTTTGGGAATATTCATGTAATACTAAGATTCTAACTTTAAGAAAGGTAAGTTTTGCAAAGCTTTCGAGCAACGAGACAGAATCTATGCACCAAAGCTTTGCAATACGTAACTGTATTTATACCATTCTTAGTACTACATGTACTTTCCCAAACAAAAAACAGTACTTCTCTGGATTTCTTAATTAAGTAGTACCATGTAAACTTAAGGGTTTTTTTTTGCTTTATATATTATAGAACTTTGTTATACCATGTCGAACCTGGTTTTACTTAGTAGAACTTTTTTTTACATGGTAGAACTAGTTTTATTTGGTAGAACCTGGTTTTACTTGGTAGAACTTAATTATAAATGTTGGAACCCAGTTCTACCTGATAGAACCCAATTCTACTGTGTTCCACTAGGTAGAACCAGGTAGAACGTTTTTAGGTTCTACTCGGAAAATTTGCAAGGTAGAACTTTTAGGGTTCTGCAGCCCTACTTGAATTGTAAGTTGAACTCTGGTGAGGTAGCTGTGTTGCAACTGGAGGTGAGCTGGAGCTCTAGGAAGGGCAGGGCTGCACATTATTGAGCATCGCAAGGGGAAGGGGATGAGATCGAGGGAGGCTTAGAAACACAGAATTTGATGGCAGATAAGGATCGCTTGACCCACCTAGCCTGCCCATTTTCCTATCTAATGGATAAGTGGCAGATCCTAGTTAACCAACAGCCTACTTCCTCCTACCCCGCACTAGAATTACCTTATGTCTGTCCCTTGCATTCTTAAATTCCCCCACTGTCTATGACTCTACAACCTCCTCAGAAAGGCTGTTCCATGTATCCACAACCCTCTATGTGAAGAAATACTTCCTCACATTACCTCTGAGCCGTCCCCTATCTATCTTCAAATAGTGCCCCCTTGTTTTTGCACATCTCTTTTTCTGAAAGATGCTACCCTCTTGGACTTTTTTGATTCCCTTGAGGTATTTGAAAGTTACTATCATGTCCCCCTCCCTCCTTTCCTCAGGCTATACATCTTTAGTTCCTTTAGTCTTTCTTCATTTATATTCTGATGCTAGACCCTGCATCATTTTGGTTGCCCTCTTCTGGACAGCCTCCACCTGTCTATGTTTTTGCAGAGATGGAGTCTCCAAAACTGAACACAGTACTCCTGGTTGGTCTTACCAACTGTCTGTACAGAGGGATAACAACTTCCTGTTTTCTACGGTGATGCCTCTCCCTATGCATCCCAGTATCCCCCAGCCCTCCTACTCTTTCGTCACATTGCTGGCCCACCTTTAGGTCATCTGATATGACTACCCCAGGTCCGTTCCATTTTTGTTGTCAGTATCTCACCCCATTGTGTACTCTTCCTTGTTTCCAGGTGCATTACTTTGCACTTCTTGCATTGAATCTAAGCTGCCATTCATTTCACCATTCGCAACCTTGAAAATTCCTTTCCAGCCTTTCTACCCCACCCTGTGTATCAACCCTGTTGCAGATCTTTGTGTCACCTGCAAAGAGACATACTTGCCCTTCTAGTCCACTGCAATGTCACTTATAAAGACATTAAAAGGACTACCCCAGTACTGAACCCTGTGATACCCCACTAGTAACCTTCCTTTCTTCACTGTGGACTCCATTTACTATTACACACTGTGTTCTGCTGTCCAACCAGTGTTTTATCCAGGCTACTGTCCTGGGACCCATGTCCAGGCTGGCTACTTTGTTTATTAATCTTTTGCACGGGACTGTGTTAAATGACTTGCTAAAGTCTAGGTAGGCCATGTCCACAGCCCCTCCCTGGTATACTGCTTTGGTAACCCAGTCAAAGAAATCAATTTGATTTGTCTGACATGATCTTCCCACTGTGAATCTATGCTGCCTTGGGTCCTGTGCCCCTCTAGCCACTAGGTACTCAACAATTCTTTCCTTCAGAAGTGATTCCATCATTTTCTCTACCACTGAAGTCAAACTCACAGGTCTATAGTTTCCTACCTCTGTCTTGCTCCCACTTTTGTGAAGGGAATCACATCCACCCTCCTCCAGTCCTTAGGTACCACACCATCCTCCGATGATTTATTAAAAAGGGTAGTCAGTGGTGTTACTAGTTCTTCCCTTAGTCCTTTTAGAATTCTGGGGTGAATCCCATCAGGCCCCATTGCTTTATCCACCATCAGTTTTAAGATTTCTTTTAGAACCCTTTCTTCTGTGAAAGAACTAATATCAACTCCCCTTTCCAGATTGCTTCTGTTGACAGGATTAGGTAATTTCCCCTTGCTTTTCCATTGTGAATACTGAGCAGAAGTATTCATTCAGTATCCCTGCGCTTTCACTGTTGCTCTCTGCCCAACCACCTTCCTCTTTGTTCAGCCTCAGTATCCCTACCTTAGTCTTTCTTTGCTCCCTAATGTACCTATAAAAGGTTTTATCCCCCTTCTTAACTGAGTTGGCTATCCATTCCTCAGTTTTCGCCCTTGCTATTCTGACTGCCTTACCCACTTCCTTCTGCCTTTACTGGTACAGTTCTCTGTCCTGCTCCTTCTGTGTTTCCTTATACTTCCTGAATGCTATCTAATTCTCCCTTACCTTCCCCGCCACTTCTTTTGAGAATCATAGTGTTTTTTTATTTTGTTTTGATTTGTTTTTTTGCTTCACACAAAGGCTTGTTGCCTCTGTGATGGCGTGTATTGATGTTTCCCATTGTTGCTGCACCCCATCTTTTGCTTGTTTGCAAGTGCTTTTCTGAGGCACTCTCACATTTTGACAAAATCTACCCTTCTGAAGTCTAGTACCTTCACTTTTGTGTGGTTTGACTCTACAGCTCAGTTTATCGTGAACCATACTGTTTGGTGGTCACTTGTTCCCAGATGGCTACCCACTTCAAGATGAGAGATCCACTCTCCATTCCTATTTTAGACTGCCAGGTCTAAGAATGCTCTCTCCTGAGTGGGTTCCAAAACTAGCCGTCTGAGGCATGCCCCCTGTAGGGCATCGAGAATAGCCCTGCTCTTGGATGTGGCTGTGGCAAAGGTGCTCAGTCAACATCTGGCATACTATGTCCTCCATCAGCAATATCTCCCCTTTCTCTGCCATCCCAAGGATGCCTTCTATCATTTCCTTGTCCATTTCCACCCCCTGAGATAGGGATCTGTATACAACCCTTGTGTGGATTGTGGAGCCATTTCCAGTCTCCAGGGTGACCCACAGTGCCTCCTCTCCTCCTTCTTTAGCCTTGAGTTCTTCTTGCTTTAATACCTTCCCTTACATAGAGAGCTACTCCTCCTTCTCTTCTTCCATCCCTGTCCCTTCTGTAGACTGTGTACCCTGGTATGCTGACATCCCAGTCATGGATTCCTGTGTACCATGTTTCTGTGACTACCACAATATCCAGGCATCCCTCTTCCATCAAGATCACCATTTCAGGGATCCTTTTACCTAGACTACTGGCATTGGTACTCATTACCCTACATTTTTTTATGACTATATTTCTTTTTACCCCATCCCTGTCCCTGCTACCGTTGTATTTTTTTCTCCATTTACCCATGCCCTTCTCCCTATTGACTGCTTTATCTTGGTGTTTACATCACTAATTACCCTGATTATTTGGGGGGGACTAGGATTTTCCTTCTCCTCTTCAGTTCCTCCCTCCTTGGCTAGTTTAAATGTTTGCCATTGAAGCATTTAATCCGATCACCTAGGATCCTGGTTCCCCTCCAGGATTGATGCAGACTATCATGCCTGTATAGGGCTGCATCCCTCCAGGTGGCACTTCAGTCCCCAGTAAAGCCAAATCCCTGAGCTCTGCACCAGATTTTCAACCAGTCATTGAATCCCATGGTGCGGAGTGCCCTAGCCTCATCCATGCCATAGACAGGCAGCACTTCTGAGAAAGTTTCTGTGTGTGTGCCACTTGTCTAAGGCCCCTTCCCAACTCCACATATTCCTTTTGCACTGCTCTGATCCCATTCTCAACCAGGTCATTCGTCCCTAGGTGGATAAGGACATCCAGCTCCTACTCCAGCCACTGCTCCCATGATCCTGAGATTCAATTCCTGTTCCTCAAGCCGTGATGCCGGGCAGGCACCTTAACTCCCTTCCTTCCCTCCCCAGTTCTACCCCCTAACAAGTGAGTACCCCACCAGAATTGTTTTCTCCCCAGTGGGGTCCTGGCCACCCTCCTGTGGGTCTCCATTGTGGAGGTTCCCAGCATCCTCCCTGTCCTCACTGCAGGTGCCTCCATAGAGGAACCATGCATCACCAGAGAGGTGAATTAATTGTGGAGAGGTACAACTGGAGGGATGTACCTCTGTTCCACCACCTCACCTCCTGAGCTCACCGTAGTCCAACTACTTCTCTTCTTGGCAACCTCTAAGGTAGTGGTGGTGGCCTGGGTGGTAAGCAGGTTTTCTAAATCCTTGCCAGGTCAGCATAGAGATGAACAACCGCTCCCTCAGACAAGAGAGGTGCCTGGAAATAAGGCAGCAACACAGTCTCAGAATGTCTCCCGAAAGACTGCTGCTCCACAGCCAGTGCATTGCACCACTGCCCACATGTCTGTGTCCCTTCCAGTTACAGATGCATTTTTGCTTTTTGTTCTTGTTTTAGTGTGTGCAAGCTTGTGAGTGTCTCTACTCCCTATTCAGTGTGCTTTGCCTTTAAGGATATGAACAGATGTATGTTGTTAGACCCTGCTATAAAGGAAGTTATGTGCTTAGGGTGGGTGGGAGTAAACCTATGTCATCCAGAACCAATCACCTACAAGTCTTACCCTCCACCCCAGGGAGTGCCTTTCTTACTTTCAGATACCTATTTCACAAAGGCTAAGAAACAGGTCTAGTCACAACTGACTGCAAATATCTCCCAGCTACAGTTCCTGCCTGGCAAATTAAAGTTCAAATTAAGAAAAGTCCACCCCCAAAAATAGAATCAATACTACTTACAAAGGTCAAAAAAGTAATGAAGATATACCTTGCAAAAGACAATTTAAATCAGGAGATTACAGAAGTAATCTGTTAGCACACACCTGTAGGCACACCTTGTAATAATACAGAAGAAGGTATACCAGCAACAACAATTTGAATCATAGAAAAATAAAGCAATGAAATGTTAGCAACAAACAGTAGCAATCCCTGTGAGAACAAAGTAAAAATAACAACACACATAGTAAATCTGCTTGGCCAAAAGGAGTCTTAATTTATTCCCTTGCTCTGGTAAGGTTCTCTGCTCTGTCCTTTCAAGCACTCTAGAAGGAAACCACTCAGGTGAAGCTAGGTGCCTTGACCACCAGCAAACCAAGTCCCAAGAAGGGAGGCTGAGCTATGAAACAAACAACACTGCCACTAAACAGAGTAAGAAGTAAGGCTATTTAGACATGTCACCAGCCTCATCACGTACTGGGCAACCAGTAAGTATTGGGAAACAAAGGACAGTGCATGTTTTCAGAGTTCAGGCAGCTGCAGCATTAAAATCAAATGTGGAATGTGGGGCAGTGGTAGAGGCTGACTGGGACTGCGAAAATTCAGGACATCAGGGAAAATGTGGAGTGACTAAGAGGTATGGCAGGCCGGTGCCTTCCTTGAGGTGGCAGATGGCAGTCACTTTGTTTTTGGGTGGTGTTGCTCATACAAATGAGAGGGATGAACTGCACTCTCTCATTGGTGGGGTTCTTTTCTCTCAAGTGAAGGCCAGCTCCCGCAGTGAAATTCCAACAGCTGTCACACTGGCCTTCACGTTCATTGGTGTGTCAGGGTAGCACCAGAAGGGGAAGGAAACAGATTCATTTCAGTGCTTTACAGTAACTGTTCTTTGTTATTTTTGTTTTAAACTTTGATTGTGGGCTTTTAGTGACATTGTAATTTATTTGCTGTCTTTACTTAGAATTGTTTTTTGCTGTTGAAAATGTAAAACTTGGTTTGGTGTGCGTGTAGTGGTGGTGTATTACTTTGCTGTCTTTAATTGCTGCAAATTTAGTCTTGACTTGTCTGACTAGCCCTGTAGTTTGGGTGAGGGGTACTAATTGTCAGGTCCAAGATCTTAGCTACGTGATAACTGGAGGTGGGGCTTAGTCAGAGTTGAGTTAGCAAGTCATTTTTGTTTTCTCAGAAGAAGCCAGAAGGGGAAGGAAACAGATTCATTTCAATGCTTTGCAGTAACTGTTCATTGCTATTTTTTTTAAACTTAGATTGTGGGCTTTTAGTGATACTGTAATTTCTTTGCTGTCTTTACTTAGAATTGTATTTGGGCAGTTGAAAATTTAAAACCTAGTTTGGTGTGCTAGTAGTGGTGGCGTACTTTTTGCTGTCTTTAATTGCTGAAAATTTGTGCCCCACCACCCCAAACTCTTAATTATAGGCCCTGTTAAATCTGAGTAACAGGAGCTATGCACAGGGGATAGTAGGGGTTGTTGAGTAGGAGGTGCATAAGGCTGAAGAAGCCTGCCCTCAACACAACAAGTGTTATGACTAATTTTTATTTATTTATTTATTTTTAAGAAAAGTATCTGAGGATCAGTGGCAGGATTTTTAGGACAGTAAATTAATAAAAAAGGGAAGTAGGCGAGCTTCAGTAACAGACAAATACTAGAATAGCAGTGTAAGTGCAGAATAATGTGGAGAGTGGTGCAATGCACTGGCTGCAGGGTAGCCATATTCAGGCAGACCTTCTGGATGCTGAGGTGCTGCCCTATCTGCATTCATCTCTCTGGACTGCAGGATGAAGTAGCCAGACTCAGAGTGGAAGTAAACTGAATCAGGAGTACCATCACCCCTATCCAAAGACCACCCAGTCCAGTGCCACTGCCTAAAGGATGCAGAGATCAAGGAGCACTTAGATGACAGTGGGCTCAGGGAGGGTCAGGGTGGTCAGACAGAGGCACATCCCAGATTATATTCCACTCAAGAGCTCATATGCCACACTGACAAATGGGGACAACCAAATAGAGGTACACCGAAAAGTGGAAAAAAGGATGTGGAGGTTAGCCAAGAAGATGACCTCAGTGGCAGAGCAGTGGACCCCAGAGCAGGAGGAAGTGAATCCTGGTTGGGGACTCCTTCATGAGGGATGCAGCCAGGAACACAGGAGGGGGCGGACAGGGAGGCAGGGCCGCAGTAATGGGGGGGTAAGTGGGGAAGTGGTCCGGGGCTCCGAGCTCAGGAGGGGCCCTCCTGAGGAGCTGGCATTACTTCTGTCATTAGCTGGTTTGGGAAATGGGGGCCCATTCCAAGTGACTTGTCTGGGGCCCCATGATTCATAGTTGCAGCCCTGCAGGGAGGTGAGGTGACTACCAGGTACCATGGCATGGAGGGATGGAAGGAAGATCCTGGGGATCCCTGGGAAGGCAAGCTCCATCCATGCCATAGACAGGCAGCACTCTGAGAAAGTTACCGTGTGTACCACTCTCTCAAGGCCCTCCCCAACTCCACATATTCTTGTTGACTGCTCTGATCCCATCTCAGCCAGGTCATTCATCTCTAGGTGGATAAGGACATCCAGCTCCCTCCCCTTGCCGCTGCTCCCATGACAATGAGGATTCATTTCCTGTCCCTCTAAGCCGTGATGACGGGCAGGCACCTTTCCTCCCTTTCCCTTCCCTCCCCTAGTTCTACCCCCCTAACAAGTGAGTCCCCCACCAGGAGTTGTTTTATCCCCCAGTAGGGTCCTGGGCCACCCTTCTGTGGGTCTCCATTGTGGAGGTTCCCAGCATCCTACTTAGTCCTTACTGCAGGTGCCTCCATAGAGGAACCATGCTTCACCAGAGTGGCGAATGAATTGTGGAGAGGCACAAATGGAGGGATGTGCCTCTGTTCCACCACCATCACCCTTACTCAAGCAACTGGTTATTTAACCAACTCAGTAGAAGGCAATACTGGACCTGTGCTCACAAAAGGGACAGTGTGATGGGATAACAGTGGGGAGCATCTGGGGAACAGTGACCACCAGTTATTTTGGTTTGAAATCACCGAAAGAGCAGAACCAAACCACACAAAAACATGTATCCTGGATTTTAGGGGGGGCAGACTTTGGGAAGATGGGGAGATACCTGAAAGAGGCATTAAGGGGAATGGGGCAGGAATCAGGGGTTGAGGAAAAGAAGGCAGTATTTAAAATGGGGATTACAAGAGCAACAGAATCATGCATAAAGCAGGTTAGCAAGAGGAAAAGGAAGAGGATACCATTATGGTTTTCCAAAGAGGTAGTGAAGATAGTAAAAGCCAAAAAGATTGCACTCAGGCAATACAAAAAGACACGGGCAGAAGGGGATAGGGAGAAGTATTAGTAGAAGAAAAGGGTGGCAGGGAGGTCAGTATGGAAAGCCAAAGCTCAGGCAGGAGAGCACATTGCAAAATCAGTGGGTGGAGGGACAAAATGTTTTACAAGTACATAAGGGAAAGAAAGGCAAAGGAGGGATAGTGAGACTGAAGGGGAGGATGGGGACCACGTGGAGGATGACGACAGTAAAGCTGACATTATGAACAGGTATTTCTGTTCAGTCATTACTCAGGAAGAGGAGGGTAATTGGTCTGAAGGGAGTACAAGGGGTGAGAATGGTGCAGAAATGGACACAAGTCCCTTTACTCGAGAAAGGGTCCTGAAGGAACTGGAAGTAATAGGAGTTGATAAAGCAACGGGGCCAGATGGGGTTCACCTCAGGGTCCTTAAAAAACTAAGAGAGGTGGTGGCTGAACCTCTGGCTATCCTGTTTAGCTGATCAATGGAAACAGGGGAGGTACCCAAAGACTGGAGGATAGCAGATGTAGTCCCCTTATACAAAAGTGGGGACAAGGAGGAAGCGGGAAACTACAGGCCAGTCATCCTCACCTCAGTAGTGGGGAAGATCATGGAAGCACTACTGAAGGAGAGACTGGTGGAACATCTGGTTGTCAATGGATTACAGGACCCAAGGGAGCATGGTTTCACCAAGGGGCGGTCATGTCAGGCCAACCTCATTGAATTTTTTGACTGGGTGACTAAGAAGGTAGATCAGGGGAGGGCAGTGGACATGACCAATCTGGACTTCAGCAAGGCCTTTGACACTGTGCCACATAGAAGACTATTACACAAACTGGGGAATATGGGTGTGGGCAGGACAGTAGAGTGGTGGGTAGGCAACTGGCTGAGAAGCAGGACACAGAAGGTGGTGGTAAATGGCTGTCACTCCACAGAGGGAAGAGTGACCAGTGGGGTACCACAGGGATCAGTGCTGGGACTGGTCCTATTCATTATCTTCATCAGTGACATTGAGCAGGACCTAGAAGGCAGAATTTCACTGTTCGCTGATGACACAAACTCTTTAACAGAGTAGACACACCAGAGAGTGTAGACAGAATGAGAAGGGACCTGCAGAAACTTGAAGAATGGTCAGGGGTTTGGCAGTTGAAATTCAATGCAAAGAAGTGCAAGATACTGAATATGGGCACCAAAACCCTAGCACAATATATCAGTTTCCTGAGGATATAGCATGCACCAAGCAGGAAAGGGATCTTGGGGTTATCATCTCTGATGACCTCAAGGTAGGGAAACAGTGTGAAAGGCAGCAGGTAAAGCAAATAAGTTGCTGGGATGCATAGGCAGGGGCATCGCCAGCAGGAAAAGGGAGGTCATAATTCCTCTTTACAAGACACTAGTGAGGCCCCACCTGGAGTACAGTGTACAGTTCTGAGACCTTACCAACGTAAGGAGATAGACAGGGTAGAGGAGGCTCATAGGAGGGCAACAAAGATGGTACATGGATTGCATCACAAGTCCTATGAGGCCAGGTTGAAGGAACTGAATATGTACTACCTGGAGGAGAGGAGGGAGAGAGGGGATATGATAGAGACCTACAAGTATCTTACAGGGAGGAACAGGGTGCAGGAATACACTATTTTTAAGCAAAAAAAATGATCCAGGACTAGAGGTCATGGGATAAAGTTGGAGGGAGGACGATTCAGAGGAAATGTGAGGAAGAATTTCTTCACAGAACGGGTGGTGGACAAGTGGAACACCCTGCCAGAGGAAGTAATGGGGGCTGAAACAATGATGGATTTATGAAAGCATGGGATGGACATGAAGGAATTCTGGAGGTCATGTGTAAGGGGCAACAGACTTCTTGGAAAACATAGACTGAACTTACAAGCTCAAATGGGCAGACTGGGTTGGCCACAGGCCCTTATCTGCCGACGCTATGTATCTATGTATCAATGTAAAGTTGTCAGGGATAATATACAAGTCTTTGATCATCCCTAATCTTTACCGCTTGTTAAATCTGTTTCAACACTAGTATTTTTAAGCATCTGCTGGGTACCCAGGTGGTTCTACAATATGTAAGCAGTAAGCACATTCCATCTGTTTCTACTTAACTATAAAAAAATCCACATATTTTATTTTGCATGTTTGGGAATATTCATGTAATACTAAGATTCTAACTTTAAGAAAGGTAAGTTTTGCAAAGCTTTGAGCAACGAGACAGAATCCTATGCACCAATGCTTTGCAATACGTAACTGTATTTATGCCATTCTTAGTACTACATGTACTTTCCCAAACAAAAAACAGTACTTCTCTGGATTTCTTAATTAAGTAGTACCATGTAAACTTAAGGGTTTTTTTTTGCTTCATATATTATAGAACTTTGTTATACCATGTCGAACCTGGTTTTACTTAGTAGAACTTTTTTTTACATGGTAGAACTAGTTTTATTTGGTAGAACCTGGTTTTACTTGGTAGAACTTAATTATAAATGTTGGAACCCAGTTCTACCTGATAGAACCCAATTCTACTGTGTTCCACTAGGTAGAACCAGGTAGAACGTTTTTAGGTTCTACTAGGAAAATTTGCAAGGTAGAACTTTTAGGGGTTCGTGCAGCCCTACTTGAATTGTAAGTTGAACTCTGGTGAGGCAGCTGTGTTGCAACTGGAGGTAAGCTGGAGCTCTAGGAAGGGCAGGGCTGCACATTATTGAGCATCGCAAGGGGAAGGGGATGAGATCGATGGAGGCTTAGAAACACAGAATTTGATGGCAGATAAGGATCGCTTGACCCACCTAGCCTGCCCATTTTCCTATCTAATGGATAAGTGGCAGATCCTAGTTAACCAACAGCCTACTTCCTCCTACCCCGCACTAGAATTACCTTATGTCTGTCCCTTGCATTCTTAAATTCCCCCACTGTCTATGACTCTACAACCTCCTCAGAAAGGCTGTTCCATGTATCCACAACCCTCTATGTGAAGAAATACTTCCTCACATTACCTCTGAGCCGTCCCCTATCTATCTTCAAATAGTGCCCCCTTGTTTTTGCACATCTCTTTTTCTGAAAGATGCTACCCTCTTGGACTTTTTGATTCCTTGAGGTATTTGAAAGTTACTATCATGTCCCCTCCTCCCTCCTTTCCTCAAGGCTATACATCTTTAGTTCCTTTAGTCTTTCTTCATTTATATTCTGATGCTGACCCTGCATCATTTTGGTTGCCCTCTTGGACAGCCTCCACCCTGTCTATGTTTTTGCAGAGATGGAGTCTCCAAACTGAACACAGTACTCTGGTGTGGTCTTACCAACTGTCTGTACAGAGGGATAACAACTTCCTGTTTTCTACCGGTGATGCCTCTCCCTATGCATCCCAGTATCCCCCCCAGCCCTCCTTACTTCCTTGTCACATTGCTGGCCCACCTTTAGGTCATCTGATATGACTACCCCAGGTCCGTTCATTTTTTGTTGTCAGTATCTCACCCCCATTGTGTACTCTTCCCCTTGTTTCCCAGGTGCATTACTTTGCACTTCTTTGCATTGAATCTAAGCTGCCATTCATTTCACCATTCCGCCAACCTTGAAAATTCCCTTTCCAGCCTTTCTACCCCACCCTGTGTATCAACCCTGTTGCAGATCTTTGTGTCGCCTGCAAAGAGACATACTTGCCCTTCTAGTCCCACTGCAATGTCACTTATAAAGACATTAAAAAGGACCAACCCCAGTAGTGAACCCTGTGATACCCCACTAGTAACCTTCCTTTCTTCACTGTGGACTTCATTTACTATTACACATTGTGTTCTGCTGTCCAACCAGTGTTTTATCCAGGCTACTGTCCTGGGACCCATGTCCAGGCTGGCTACTTTGTTTATTAATCTTTGCACGGACTGTGTTAAATGACTTACAAAGTCTAGGTAGGCCATGTCCACAGCCCTCCCTGGTATACTGCTTTGGTCACCCAGTCAAAGAAATCAATTTGATTTGTCTGACATGATCTTCCCACTGTGAATCTATGCTGCCTTGGGTCCCAGTCCCTCTAGCCACTAGGTACTCAACAATTCTTTCCTTCAGAAGTGATTCCATCATTTTCTACCACTGAAGTCAAACTCACAGGTCTATAGTTTCCTACCTCTGTCTTGCTCCCTTTTGTGAAGGGAATCACATCCACCCTCCTCCAGTCCTTAGGTACCACACCATCCTCCGATGATTTATTAAAAAGGGTAGTCAGTGGTGTTACTAGTTCTTCCTTTAGTCCTTTTAGAATTCTGGGTGAATCCCATCAGGCCCATTGCTTTATCCACCATCAGTTTTAAGATTTCTTTAGAACCCTTTCTTCTGTGAAAGAACTAATATCAACTCCCTTTCCAGATTGCTTCTGTTGACAGGATTAGGTAATTTCCTTGCTTTTCCATTGTGAATACTGAGCAGAAGTATTCATTCAGTATCCCTGCTTTCACTGTTGCTTCTGCCCAACCACCTTCCTCTTGTTCAGCCTCAGTATCCCTACCTTAGTCTTTCTTGCTCCCTAATGTACCTATAAAAGGTTTTATCCCTTCTAACTGAGTTGGCTATCCATTCCTCAGTTTTCGCCCTTGCTATTCTGACTGCCTTACCCACTTCCTTCTGCCTTTACTGGTACAGTTCTCTGTCCTGCTCCTTCTGTGTTTCCTTATACTTCCTGAATGCTATCTATTCTCCCTTACCTTCCCCGCCACTTCTTTTGAGAATCATAGTGTTTTTTTATTTTGTTTTGATTTGTTTTTTTGCTTCACACAAAGGCTTGTTGCCTCTGTGATGGCGGTTTTGATGTTTCCCCATTGTTGCTGCACCCCATCTTCTTGCCTGTTTGCTAGTGCTTTTCTGAGGCACTCTCACATTTTACAAAATCTACCCTTCTGAAGTCTAGTACCTTCACTTTTGTGTGGTTTGACTCTACAGCTCAGTTTATCGTGAACCATACTGTTTGGTGGTCACTTGTTCCCAGATGGCTACCCACTTCAAGATGAGAGATCCACTCTCATTCCTATTTTAGACTGCCAGGTCTAGAATGCTCTCTCCTGAGTGGGTTCCAAAACTAGCTATCTGAGGCATGCCCCTGTAGGGCATCGAGAATAGCCCTGCTCTTGGATGTGGCTGCAGTAAAGGTGCTTCAGTCTACATCTGGCATACTTATGTCCTCCATCAGCAATATCTCCCCTTTCTCTGCCATCCCAAGGATGCATTCTATCATTTCCTTGTCCATTTCCACCCCCTGAGATAGGGATCTGTATACAACCCTTGTGTGGATTGTGGAGCCATTTCCAGTCTCCAGGGTGACCCACAGTGCCTCCTCTCCTCCCTGTTTAGCCTTTAGTTCTGTTGATTTTATACCTTCCTTACATAGAGAGCTACCTCCTTCTCTTCTTCCATCCCTGTCCCTTCTGTAGACTGTGTACCCTGGTATGCTGACATCCCAGTCATGGATTCCTGTGTACCATGTTTCTGTGACTACCACAATATCCAGGCATCCTCTTCCATCAAGATCACCATTTCAGGATCCTTTACCTAGACTACTGGCATTGGTACTCATTACCCTACATTTTTTATGACTATATTTCTTTTTACCCCATCCCTGTCCCTGCTACTGTTGTATTTTTTCTCCATTTTCCCATGCCCTTCTCCTATTGACTGCTTTATCTTGGTGTTTACATCACTAATTACCCTGATTTTTTGGGGGGGACTAGGATTTTCCTTCTCCTCTTCAGTTCCTCCCTCCTTGGCTAGTTAAAATGTTTGCCATTGAAGCATTTAATCCGATCACCTAGGATCCTGGTTCCCCTCCAGGATTGATGCAGACTATCATGCCTGTATAGGGCTGCATCCCTCCAGGTGGCACTTCAGTCCCCAGTAAAGCCAAATCCCTGAGCTCTGCACCAGATTTTCAACCAGTCATTGAATCCCATGGTGCGGAGTGCCCTAGCCTCATCCATGCCATAGACAGGCAGCACTTCTGAGAAAGTTTCTGTGTGTGTGCCACTTGTCTAAGGCCCCTCCCCAACTCCACATATTCCTTTTGCACTGCTCTGATCCCATTCTCAACCAGGTCATTCGTCCCTAGGTGGATAAGGACATCCAGTTCCCTACTCCAGCCACTGCTCCCATGATCCTGAGGATTCAATTCCTGTTCCTACAAGCCGTGATGCCGGGCAGGCACCTTAACTCCCCTTCCCTTCCCTCCCCCAGTTCTACCCCCCTAACAAGTGAGTACCCCACCAGGAATTGTTTTCTCCCCCAGGTGGGGTCCTGGGCCACCCTCCTGTGGGTCTCCATTGTGGAGGTTCCCAGCATCCTCCCCGGTCCTCACTGCAGGTGCCTCCATAGAGGAACCATGCATCACCAGAGAGGTGAATTATTTGTGGAGAGGTACAACTGGAGGGATGTACCTTGTTCCACCACCCTCACCCTCCCTGAGCTCACCGAGTCCAACTACTTTCTTGGCAACCCTAAGGTAGTGGTGGTGGCCTGGGTGGTAAAGCAGGTTTTCTAAATCCTTGCCAGGTCAGCATAGAGATGAACAACCTTCCCTCAGACAAGAGAGGTGCCTGGAAATAAGGCAGCAACACAGTCTCAGAATGTCTCCGAAAGACTGCTGCTCCACAGCCAGTGCATTGCACCACTGCCCACATGTCTGTGTCCCTTCCAGTTACAGATGCATTTTTGCTTTTGTTCTTGTTTAGTAGTGTGCAAGCTTGTGAGTGTCTCTACTCCTTATTCAGTGTGCTTTGCCTTTAAGGATATGAACAGATGTATGTTGTTAGACCCTGCTATAAAGGAAGTTATGTGCTTAGGGGTGGTGGGAGTAAACCTATGTCATCCAGAACCAATCACCTACAAGTCTTACCCTCCACCCAGGGAGTGCCTTTTCACTTTCAGATACCTATTTCACAAAGGCTAAGAAACAGGTCTAGTCACAACTGACTGCAAATATCTCCCAGCTACAGTTCCTGCCTGGCAAATTAAAGTTCAAATTAAGAAAAGTCCACCCCAAAATAGAATCAATACTACTTACAAAGGTCAAAAAAGTAATGAAGATTTACCTTGCAAAAGACAATTTAAATCAGGAGATTACAGAAGTAATCTGTTAGCACACACCTGTAGGCACACCTTGTAATAATACAGAAGAAGGTATACCAGGAACAACAGTTTGAATCATAGAAAAATAAAGCAATAAAATGTTAGCAACAAACAGTAGCAATCCCTGTGAGAGCAAAGTAAAAATAACAACACACATAGTAAATCTGATTGGCCAAAAGGAGTCTTAATTTATTCCCTTGCTCTGGTAAGGTTCTCTGCTCTGTCCTTTCAAGCACTCTAGAAGGAAACCACTCAGGTGAAGCTAGGTGCCTTGACCACCAGCAAACCAAGTCCCAAGAAGGGAGGCTGAGCTATGAAACAAACAACACTGCCACTAAACAGAGTAAGAAGTAAGGCTATTTAGACATGTCACCAGCCTCATCACGTACTGGGCAACCAGTAAGTATTGGGAAACAAAGGACAGTGTGCATTTTTCAGAGTTCAGGCAGCTGCAGCATTAAAATCAAATGTGGAATGCGGGGCAGTGGTAGAGGCTGACTGGGACTGGAAAAATTCAGGACATCAGGGAAAATGTGGAGTGAGTAAGAGGTATGGCAGGCCGGTGCTTTCCTTGAGGAGGCAGATGGCAGTCACTTTGTTTTTTTGGGGTGGTGTTGCTCATACAAATGAGAGGGATGAGCTGCACTCTGTCATTGGTGGGGTTCTTTTCTCTCAAGTTAAGGCCAGCTCCCGCAGTGAAATTCCAACAGCTGTCACACTGGCCTTCACGTTCATTGATGTATCAGGGTAGCACCAGAAGGGGAAGGAAACAGATTAATTTCAGTGCTTTACAGTAACTGTTCTTTGTTATTTTTGTTTTAAACTTTGATTGTGGGCTTTTAGTGATATTGTAATTTATTTGCTGTCTTTACTTAGAATTGTTTTTTGCTGTTGAAAATGTAAAACTTGGTTTGGTGTGCGTGTAGTGGTGGTGTATTACTTTGCTGTCTTTAATTGCTGCAAATTTAGTCTTGACTTGTCTGACTAGCCCTGTAGTTTGGGTGAGGGGTACTAATTGTCAGGTCCAAGATCTTAGCTACGTGATAACTGGAGGTGGGGCTTAGTCAGAGTTGAGTTAGCAAGTCATTTTTGTTTTCTCAGAAGAAGCCAGAAGGGGAAGGAAACAGATTCATTTCAATGCTTTGCAGTAACTGTTCATTGCTATTTTTTTTAAACTTAGATTGTGGGCTTTTAGTGACACTGTAATTTCTTTGCTGTCTTTACTTAGAATTGTATTTGGGCAGTTGAAAATTTAAAACCTAGTTTGGTGTGCTAGTAGTGGTGGCGTACTTTTTGCTGTCTTTAATTGCTGAAAATTTGTGCCCCACCTCCCCAAACTCTTAATTATATGCCCTGTTAAATCTGACTAACAGGAGCTATGCACAGGGGATAGTAGGGGTTGTTGAGTAGGAGGTGCATAAGGCTGAAGAAGCCTGCCCTCAACACAACAAGTGTTATGACTAATTTTTATTTATTTATTTTTTTTAAAGAAAAGTATCTGAGGATCAGTGGCAGGATTTTAGGACAGTAAATTAATAAAAAGGGAAGTAGGAGAGCTTCAGTAACAGACAAATACTAGAATAGCAGTGTAAGTGCAGAATAATGTGGAGAGTGGTGCAATGCACTGGCTGCAGGGTAGCCATATTCAGGAGACCTTCTGGATGCTGAGGTGCTGCCCTATCTGCATTCATCTCTGGACTGCAGGATGAAGTAGCCAGACTCAGAGTGGAAGTAAACTGAATCAGGAGTACCATCACCCTATCCAAAGACCACCCAGTCCAGTGCCACTGCCTAAAGGATGCAGAGATCAAGGAGCACTTAGATGACAGTGGGCTCAGGGAGGGTCAGGGTGGTCAGACAGAGGCACATCCCAGATTATATTCCACTCAAGAGCCTCATATGCCACACTGACAAATGGGGACAACCAAATAGAGGTACACGAAAAGTGGAAAAAGGATGTGGAGGTTAGCCAAGAAGATGACCTCAGTGGCAGAGCAGTGGACCCCAGAGCAGGAGGAAGTGAATCCTGGTTGGGGACTCCTTCATGAGGGATGCAGCCAGGAACACAGGAGGGGGCGGACAGGGAGGCAGGGCCGCAGTAATGGGGGGGTAAGTGGGGAAGTGGTCCGGGGCTCCGAGCTCAGGAGGGGCCCTCCTGAGGAGCTGGCATTACTTCTGTCATTAGCTGGTTTGGGAAATGGGGGCCCATTCCAAGTGACTTGTCTGGGGCCCCATGATTCATAGCTGCAGCCCTGCAGGGAGGTGAGGTGACTACCAGGTACCATGGCATGGAGGGATGGAAGGAAGATCCTGGGGATCCCTGGGAAGGCAAGCTTCATCCATGCCATAGACAGGCAGCACTTCTGAGAAAGTTACCGTGTGTACCACTTCTCTAAGGCCCCTCCCCAACTCCACATATTCTTGTTGCACTGCTCTGATCCCATTCTCAGCCAGGTCATTCATCTCTAGGTGGATAAGGACATCCAGCTCCCTCCCCTTGCCGCTGCTCCCATGACAATGAGGATTCATTTCCTGTCCCTCTAAGCCGTGATGACGGGCAGGCACCTTTCCTCCCTTTCCCTTCCCTCCCCTAGTTCTACCCCCCTAACAAGTGAGTCCCCCACCAGGAGTTGTTTTATCCCCCAGTAGGGTCCTGGGCCACCCTTCTGTGGGTCTCCATTGTGGAGGTTCCCAGCATCCTACTTAGTCCTTACTGCAGGTGCCTCCATAGAGGAACCATGCTTCACCAGAGTGGCGAATGAATTGTGGAGAGGCACAAATGGAGGGATGTGCCTCTGTTCCACCACCATCACCCTTACTCAAGCAACTGGTTATTTAACCAACTCAGTAGAAGGCAATACTGGACCTTGTGCTCACAAAAAGGGACAGTGTGATGGGGATAACAGTGGGGGAGCATCTGGGGAACAGTGACCACCAGTTATTTTGGTTTGAAATCACCGAAAGAGCAGAACCAAACCACACAAAAACATGTATCCTGGATTTTAGAGGGGGCAGACTTTGGGAAGATGGGGAGATACCTGAAAGAGGCATTAAGGGGAATGGGGCAGGAATCAGGGGTTGAGGAAAGAAGGCAGTATTTAAATGGGGATTACAAGAGCAACAGAATCATGCATAAAGCAGGTTAGCAAGAGGAAAAGGAAGAGGATACCATTATGGTTTTCCAAAGAGGTAGTGAAGATAGTAAAGCCAAAAAGATTGCACTCAGGCAATACAAAAAGACACGGGCAGAAGGGGATAGGGAGAAGTATTAGTAGAAGAAAAGGGTGGCAGGGAGGTCAGTATGGAAAGCCAAAGCTCAGGCAGGAGAGCACATTGCAAAATCAGTGGGTGGAGGGGACAAAATGTTTTACAAGTACATAAGGGAAAAAAGAAAGGCAAAGGGAGGGATAGTGAGACTGAAGGGGGAGGATGGGGACCACGTGGAGGATGACGACAGTAAAGCTGACATTATGAACAGGTATTTCTGTTCAGTCATTACTCAGGAAGAGGAGGGTAATTGGTCTGAAGGGAGTACAAGGGGTGAGAATGGTGCAGAAATGGACACAAGTCCCTTTACTCGAGAAAGGGTCCTGAAGGAACTGGAAGTAATAGGAGTTGATAAAGCAATGGGGCCAGATGGGGTTCACCCCAGGGTCCTTAAAAAACTAAGAGAGGTGGTGGCTGAACCTCTGGCTATCCTGTTTAGCTGATCAATGGAAACAGGGGAGGTACCCAAAGACTGGAGGATAGCAGATGTAGTCCCCTTATACAAAAGTGGGGACAAGGAGGAAGCGGGAAACTACAGGCCAGTCATCCTCACCTCAGTAGTGGGGAAGATCATGGAAGCACTACTGAAGGAGAGACTGGTGGAACATCTGGTTGTCAATGGACTACAGGACCCAAGGGAGCATGGTTTCACCAAGGGGCGGTCATGTCAGGCCAACCTCATTGAATTTTTTGACTGGGTGACTAAGAAGGTAGATCAGGGGAGGGCAGTGGATATGACCAATCTGGACTTCAGCAAGGCCTTTGACACTGTGCCACATAGAAGACTATTACACAAACTGGGGAATATGGGTGTGGGCAGGACAGTAGAGTGGTGGGTAGGCAACTGGCTGAGAAGCAGGACACAGAAGGTGGTGGTAAATGGCTGTCACTCCACAGAGGGAAGAGTGACCAGTGTAATACAGGGATCAGTGCTGGGACTGGTCCTATTCATTATCTTCATCAGTGACATTGAGCAGGACCTAGAAGGCAGAATTTCACTGTTCGCTGATGACACAAACTCTTTAACAGAGTAGACACACCAGAGAGTGTAGACAGAATGAGAAGGGACCTGCAGAAACTTGAAGAATGGTCAGGGGTTTGGCAGTTGAAATTCAATGCAAAGAAGTGCAAGATACTGAATATGGGGCACCAAAACCCTAGCACAATATATCAGTTTCCTGAGGATATAGCATGCACCAAGCAGGAAAGGGATCTTGGGGTTATCATCTCTGATGACCTCAAGGTAGGGAAACAGTGTGACAAGGCAGCAGGTAAAGCAAATAAGTTGCTGGGATGCATAGGCAGGGGCATCACCAGCAGGAAAAGGGAGGTCATAATTCCTCTTTACAAGACACTAGTGAGGCCCCACCTGGAGTACAGTGTACTGTTCTGGAGACCTTACCAACGTAAGGAGATAGACAGGGTAGAGGAGGCTCATAGGAGGGCAACAAAGATGGTACATGGATTGCATCACAAGTCCTATGAGGCCAGGTTGAAGGAACTGAATATGTACTACCTGGAGGAGAGGAGGGAGAGAGGGGATATGATAGAGACCTACAAGTATCTTACAGGGAGGAACAGGGTGCAGGAATACACTATTTTTAAGCAAAAAAAATGATCCAGGACTAGAGGTCATGGGATAAAGTTGGAGGGAGGACGATCAGAGGAAATGTGAGGAAGAATTTCTTCACAGAACGGGTGGTGGACAAGTGGAACACCCTGCCAGAGGAAGTAATGGGGGCTGAAACAATGACTGGATTTATGAAAGCATGGATGGACATGAAGGAATTCTGGAGGTCATGTGAGGGCAACAGACTTCTTGGAAAACATAGACTGAACTTACAAGCTCAAATGGGCAGACTGGGTTGGCCACAGGCCCTTATCTGCCGACGCTTATGTATCTATGTATCAATGTAAAGTTGTCAGGATAATATACAAGTCTTTGATCATCCCTAATCTTTACCGCTTGTTAAATCTGTTTCAACACTAGTATTTTTAAGCATCTGCTGGGTACCCAGGTGGTTCTACAATATGTAAGCAGTAAGCACATTCCATCTGTTTCTACTTAACTATAAAAAAATCCACATATTTTATTTTGCATGTTTGGGAATATTCATGTAATACTAAGATTCTAACTTTAAGAAAGGTAAGTTTTGCAAAGCTTTCGAGCAACGAGACAGAATCTATGCACCAATGCTTTGCAATACGTAACTGTATTTATGCCATTCTTAGTACTACATGTACTTTCCCAAACAAAAACAGTACTTCTTGGATTTCTTAATTAAGTAGTACCATGTAAACTTAAGGTTTTTTTTTGCTTATATATTATAGAACTTTGTTATACCATGTCGAACCTGGTTTTACTTAGTAGAACTTTTTTTACATGGTAGAACTAGTTTTATTTGGTAGAACCTGGTTTTACTTGGTAGAACTTGATTATAAATGTTGGAACCAGTTCTACCTGATAGAACCCAATTCTACTGTGTTCCACTAGGTAGAACCAGGTAGAACGTTTTAGGTTCTACTAGGAAAATTTGCAAGGTAGAACTTTTAGGGGTTCGTGCAGCCCTACTTGAATTGTAAGTTGAACTCTGGTGAGGCAGCTGTGTTGCAACTGGAGGTAAGCTGGAGCTCTAGGAAGGGCAGGGCTGCACATTATTGAGCATCGCAAGGGGAAGGGGATGAGATCGATGGAGGCTTAGAAACACAGAATTTGATGGCAGATAAGGATCGCTTGACCCACCTAGCCTGCCCATTTTCCTATCTAATGGATAAGTGGCAGATCCTAGTTAACCAACAGCCTACTTCCTCCTACCCCGCACTAGAATTACCTTATGTCTGTCCCTTGCATTCTTAAATTCCCCCACTGTCTATGACTCTACAACCTCCTCAGAAAGGCTGTTCCATGTATCCACAACCCTCTATGTGAAGAAATACTTCCTCACATTACCTCTGAGCCGTCCCCTATCTATCTTCAAATAGTGCCCCCTTGTTTTTGCACATCTCTTTTTCTGAAAGATGCTACCCTCTTGGACTTTTTTGATTCCCTTGAGGTATTTGAAAGTTACTATCATGTCCTCCCTCCCTCCTTTCCTCAAGGCTATACATCTTTAGTTCCTTTAGTCTTTCTTCATTTATATTCTGATGCTGACCCTGCATCATTTTGGTTGCCCTCTTCTGGACAGCCTCCACCCTGTCTATGTTTTTGCAGAGATGGAGTCTCCAAAACTGAACACAGTACTCCTGGTGTGGTCTTACCAACTGTCTGTACAGAGGGATAACAACTTCCTGTTTTCTACCGGTGATGCCTCTCCCTATGCATCCCAGTATCCCCCCCCCAGCCCTCCTTACTTCCTTGTCACATTGCTGGCCCACCTTTAGGTCATCTGATATGACTACCCCAGGTCCGTTCATTTTTTGTTGTCAGTATCTCACCCCCATTGTGTACTCTTCCCCTTGTTTCCCAGGTGCATTACTTTGCACTTCTTTGCATTGAATCTAAGCTGCCATTCATTTCACCATTCCGCCAACCTTGAAAATTCCCTTTCCAGCCTTTCTACCCCACCCTGTGTATCAACCCTGTTGCAGATCTTTGTGTCACCTGCAAATAGACATACTTGCCCTTCTAGTCCCACTGCAATGTCACTTATAAAGACATTAAAAAAAGGACCAACCCCAGTACTGAACCCTGTGATACCCCACTAGTAACCTTCCTTTCTTCACTGTGGACTTCATTTACTATTACACACTGTGTTCTGCTGTCCAACCAGTGTTTTATCCAGGCTACTGTCCTGGGACCCATGTCCAGGCTGGCTACTTTGTTTAATAATCTTTTGCACGGGACTGTGTTAAATGACTTGCTAAAGTCTAGGTAGGCCATGTCCACAGCCCCTCCCTGGTATACTGCTTTGGTAACCCAGTCAAAGAAATCAATTTGATTTGTCTGACATGATCTTCCCACTGTGAATCTATGCTGCCTTGGGTCCTGTGCCCCTCTAGCCACTAGGTACTCAACAATTCTTTCCTTCAGAAGTGATTCCATCATTTTCTCTACCACTGAAGTCAAACTCACAGGTCTATAGTTTCCTACCTCTGTCTTGCTCCCTCTTTTGTGAAGGGGGAATCACATCCACCCTCCTCCAGTCCTTAGGTACCAC
This sequence comes from Neoceratodus forsteri, assembly GCA_016271365.2. NCBI lineage: Eukaryota > Metazoa > Chordata > Ceratodontiformes > Ceratodontidae > Neoceratodus > Neoceratodus forsteri. Next base: position 246,088,832 of record JADMNL010000026.1, on the reverse strand, counting down.
ACCATCCTCCGATGATTTATTAACAAGGGTAGTCAGTGGTGTTACTAGTTCTTCCCTTAGTCCTTTTAGAATTCTGGGGTGAATCCCATCAGGCCCATTGCTTTATCCACCATCAGTTTTAAGATTTCTTTTAGAACCCTTTCTTCTGTGAAAGAACTAATATCAACTCCCCTTTCCAGATTGCTTCTGTTGACAGGATTAGGTAATTTCCCCTTGCTTTTCCATTGTGAATACTGAGCAGAAGTATTCATTCAGTATCCCTGCGCTTTCACTGTTGCTCTCTGCCCAACCACCTTCCTCTTTGTTCAGCCTCGGTATCCCTACCTTAGTCTTTCTTTGCTCCCTAATGTACCTATAAAAGGTTTTATCCCCCCTTCTTAACTGAGTTGGCTATCCATTCCTCAGTTTTCGCCCTTGCTATTCTGACTGCCTTACCCACTTCCTTCTGCCTTTACTGGTACAGTTCTCTGTCCTGCTCCTTCTGTGTTTCCTTATACTTCCTGAATGCTATCTTTTTCTCCCTTACCTTCCCCGCCACTTCTTTCGAGAACCGTAGTGTTTTTTTATTTTGTTTTGATTTGTTTTTTTGCTTCACACAAAGGCTTGTTGCCTCTGTGATGGCGGTATTGATGTTTCCCCATTGTTGCTGCACCCCCATCTTTTTGCTTGTTTGCTAGTGCTTTTCTGAGGCACTCTCACATTTTGACAAAATCTACCCTTCTGAAGTCTAGTACCTTCACTTTTGTGTGGTTTGACTCTACAGCTCAGTTTATCGTGAACCATACTGTTTGGTGGTCACTTGTTCCCAGATGGCTACCCACTTCAAGATGAGAGATCCACTCTCCATTCCTATTTTAGACTGCCAGGTCTAAGAATGCTCTCTCCTGAGTGGGTTCCAAAACTAGCCGTCTGAGGCATGCCCCCTGTAGGGCATCGAGAATAGCCCTGCTCTTGGATGTGGCTGTGGCAAAGGTGCTTCAGTCTACATCTGGCATACTTATGTCCTCCATCAGCAATATCTCCCCTTTCTCTGCCATCCCAAGGATGCCTTCTATCATTTCCTTGTCCATTTCCACCCCCTGAGATAGGGATCTGTATACAACCCTTGTGTGGATTGTGGAGCCATTTCCAGTCTCCAGGGTGACCCACAGTGCCTCCTCTCCTCCTTCTTTAGCCTTGAGTTCTTCTTGCTTTAATACCTTCCCTTACATAGAGAGCTACTCCTCCTTCTCTTCTTCCATCCCTGTCCCTTCTGTAGACTGTGTACCCTGGTATGCTGACATCCCAGTCATGGATTCCTGTGTACCATGTTTCTGTGACTACCACAATATCCAGGCATCCCTCTTCCATCAAGATCACCATTTCAGGGATCCTTTTACCTAGACTACTGGCATTGGTACTCATTACCCTACATTTTTTTATGACTATATTTCTTTTTACCCCATCCCTGTCCCTGCTACCGTTGTATTTTTTTCTCCATTTACCCATGCCCTTCTCCCTATTGACTGCTTTATCTTGGTGTTTACATCACTAATTACCCTGATTTTTTGGGGGGGACTAGGATTTTCCTTCTCCTCTTCAGTTCCTCCCTCCTTGGCTAGTTTAAATGTTTGCCATTGAAGCATTTAATCCTATCACCTAGGATCCTGGTTCCCCTCCAGGATTGATGCAGACTATCATGCCTGTATAGGGCTGCATCCCTCCAGATTGCACTTCAGTCCCCAGTGAAGCCAAATCCCTGAGCTCTGCACCAGATTTTCAACCAGTCATTGATTCCCATGGTGTGGAGTGCCCAAGCTTCATCCATGCCATAGACAGGCAGCACTTCCGAGAAAGTTACCGTGTGTGCCACTTGTCTAAGGCCCCTCGCCAACTCCACATATTCCTGTTGCACTGCTCTGATCCCATTCTCAGCCAGGTCATTCATCCCTAGGTGGATAAGGACATCCATCTCTCTCCCCTTGCCGCTGCTCCCATGATCCTGAGGATTCATTTCCTGTCTCTCCAATCCGTGATGCCGGGCAGGCACCTTTCCTCCCTTTCCCTTCCCTTCCCTAGTTCTACCCCCCTAACAAGTGAGTCCCCCACCAGGAGTTGTTTTCTCCCCCAGTGGGGTCCTGGGCCACCCTCCTGTGGGTCTCCATTGTGGAGGTTCCCAGCATCCTCCTTGGTCCTCACTGCAGGTGCCTCCATAGAGGAACCATGCTTTACCAGAGTGGTGAATGAATTGTGGAGAGGCACAACTGGAGGGATGTGCCTCTGTTCCACCACCCTCACTCTCCCTGAGCTCACCGTGGTCCAACCACTTCTCTTTCTTGGCAACCTCTAATGTAGTGGTGGTGGCCTGGGTGGTAGAGCAGGTTTCCTAAATCCTTGCCAGGTCAGCATGGAGATGAACAACCTCCTCCCTCAGACAAGAGAGGTGCCTGCAAATAAGGCAGCAACACAGTCCCCAGAATGTCTCCGGAAAGACTGCTGCTCCACAGCCAGTGCATTGCACCACTGCCCACATGTCTGTGTCCCTTCCAGTTACAGAAGCAGTTTTGCATTTTGTTCTTGTTTTAGTGTGTGCAAGCTTGTGAGTGTCTCTACTCCCTATTCAGTGTGCTCTGCTTTAAGGATATGAACAGATGTATGTTGTTACACCCTGCTATAAAGGAAGTTATGTGCTTAGGGTGGTGGGAGTAAACCTATGTCATCCAGAACCAATCACCTACAAGTCTTATCCTCCACCCCAGGGAGTGCCTTTCTTCCTTTCAGATACCTATTTCACAAAGGCTAAGAAACAGGTCTAGTCACAACTGACTGCAAATATCTCCCAGCTACAGTTCCTGCCTGGCAAATTAAAGTTCAAATTAAGAAAAGTCCACCCCAAAAATAGAATCAATACTACTTACAAAGGTCAAAAAAGTAATGAAGATTTACCTTGCAAAAGACAATTTAAATCAGGAGATTACAGAAGTAATCTGTTAGCACACACCTGTAGGCACACCTTGTAATAATACAGAAGAAGGTATACCAGGAACAACAATTTGAATCATAGAAAAATAAAGCAATAAAATGTTAGCAACAAACAGTAGCAATCCCTGTGAGAACAAAAGTAAAAATAACAACACACATAGTAAATCTGCTTGGCCAAAGGAGTCTTAATTTATTCCCTTGCTCTGGTAAGGTTCTCTGCTCTGTCCTTTCAAGCACTCTAGAAGGAAACCACCAGGTGAAGCTAGGTGCCTTGACCACCAGCAAACCAAGTCCCAAGAAGGGAGGCTGAGCTATGAAACAAACAACACTGCCACTAAACAGAGTAAGAAGTGCGCATTTAGACATGTCACCAGCCTCATCACGTACTGGGCAACCAGTAAGTATTGGGAAACAAAGGACAGTGTGCGTTTTCAGCGTTCAGGCAACTGCAGCATTAAAATCAAATGTGAAATGCAGGGCAGTGGTAGAGGCTGACTGGGACTGCAAAAATTCAGGACATCAGGGAAAATGTGGAGTGAAGAAGAGGTATGGCAGGCTGTGCTTTCCTTGAGGATGCAGATGGCAGTCACTTTGTTTTTTTGGGGTGGTGTTGCTCATACAAATGAGAGGGATGAACTGCACTCTCTCATTGGTGGGGTTCTTTTATCTCAAGTGAAGGCCAGCTCCGAGTGAAATTCCAACAGCTGTCACACTGGCCTTCACGTTCATTGTGTCAGGGTAGCACCAGAAGGGAAGGAAACAGATCTAATTTCAGTGCTTTACAGTAACTGTTCTTTGTTATTTTGTTTTAAACTTTGATTGCGGGCTTTTAGTGACACTGTAATTTATTTGCTGTCTTTACTTAGAATTGTTTTTTGCTGTTGAAAATGTAAAACTCGGTTTGGTGTGCGTGTAGTGGTGGTGTATTCCTTTGCTGTCTTTAATTGCTGCAAATTTAGTCTTGGCTTGTCTGACTAGCCCTGTAGTTTGGGTGAGGGGTACTAATTGTCAGGTCCATGATCTCAGCTATGTGATAACTGGAGGTGGGGCTTAGTCAGAGTTGAGGTAGCAAGTGATTATTGTTTTCTCAGAAGAAGCCAGAAGGGGAAGGAAACAGATTCATTTTAATGCTTTGCAATAACTGTTCATTGCTATTTTTTTAAACTTAGATTGTGGGCTTTTAGTGACACTGTAATTTCTTTGCTGTCTTTACTTAAAATTGTTTTTGGGCAGTTGAAAATTTAAAACCTAGTTTGGTGTGCTAGTAGTGGTGGTATTTTTTGCTGTCTTAAATTGCTGGAAAATTTTGCAACACCACCCCAAACTCTTAATTATATGCCCTGTTAAATCTGACTAACAGGAGCTATGCACAGGGGATAGTAGGGGTTGTTGAGTAGGAGGTGCATAAGGCTGAAGAAGCCTGCCCTCAACACAACAAGTGTTATGACTAATTTTTATTTATTTATTTTTTTTAAGAAAAGTATCTGAGGATCAGTGGCAGGATTTTTAGGACAGTAAATTAATAAAAAAGGGAAGTAGGAGAGCTTCAGTAACAGACAAATACTAGAATAGCAGTGTAAGTGCAGAATAATGTGGAGAGTGGTGCAATGCACTGGCTGCAGGGTAGCCATATTCAGGCAGACCTTCTGGATGCTGAGGTGCTGCCCTATCTGCATTCATCTCTCTGGACTGCAGGATGAAGTAGCCAGACTCAGAGTGAGTAAACTGGATCAGGAGTACCATCACCCTATCCAAAGACCACCCAGTCCAGTGCCACTGCCTAAAGGATGCAGAGATCAAGGAGCACTTAGATGACAGTGGGCTCAGGGAGGTCAGGTGGTCAGACAGAGGCACATCCCAGATTATATTCCACTCAAGAGCTCATATGCCACAATGACAAATGGGAACAACCAAATAGAGGTACCCAGAGAAGTGGAAAAAAAGGATGTGGAGGTTAGCCAAGAAGGTGACCTCAGTGGGCAGAGCAGTGGACCCCAGAGCAGGAGGAAGTGAATCCTGGTAGTGGACTCCAGAATGAGGGATGCAGCTAGGAACACAGGAGGGGGTGGACAGGGAGGCAGGGCCGCAGTAATGGGGGGGTAAGTCGGGAAGTTGTCCGGTGCCCCGAGCTCAGGAGGGGCCCTCCTGAGGAGCTGGCATTACTTCTATCATTAGCTGGTTTAGAAAATGGGTGCCCATTCCAAGTGACTTGTCTGGGGCCCCATGATTCATAGCTGCAGCCCTGTAGGAAGGTGAGGTGACTACCAGGTACCACTGCATGGAGGGATGGAAGGAAGATCTGGGGATCCCTGGGAATACAAGACAGGAGGGTGAGCTGGATGTCGTTATCCACCCAGGTACTAATGACTTGGCAAATTGGAGTGAAAGGAGTTCAGGAAGAGTTTGAAATTGGGAGGGTCTCAAGCAAGTAGCTACTTCTGTCACCTTCTCAGATGTTCTACCTGTGAGAGGCAAGTAAGAGCAAAAGGGTGCATGCACCATGAACTTTAACTCATGGTTGAAGAACTGGTGCTGTGAGGAAGGGATTGGATTCACTGGTGACTGGGGACCCACCTGGAGAGATGGAGGCTTGTTCAAGACTGATGGCCTGCATCCATCCTGGAGTGGAATCCAAGCACTCAATGATAGGTTTAAATGCTACATTGACATGCATTTAAACAAGCCAAGGGGGTGGCAAGCCAGCAATGAGGGTACCTAATTGCCCACCCCGTACAGCTAGCAGTGGAACCAGTGAACCGGAGGAGTGGATATGATATCTCGTAAAGCAGTGTACAAAACATGGAGAGAAGCATCCAAGAGGTGGATAGGCAGAAAAGGGGCAAAATTTAACAGAAGGGCTGACAGCAAGGAGCAACAGGGATAAAGGACCACCAGGGAAGGGGCTGGAATAGAACAGCTAAACAGTCTAGAGAGGTCAAATCATGGAAAGCCATGTGTGCCAATGCCAGGAGCCTTAGGAACAAGATGGAGGATTTGGAGGCTGTCATGGTGCAGTCAGACCTGGACATTGTGGCCATCACAGAAACCTGGTGTAATGATAATCATGACTGGGAGATGGCCATATTGAATATTGGCTACAACATATTCAGAAGAGATGGGGCAGGTAGAAAGGGAGGAGGAGTGGCACTGTATGTGAAAAATGACATAAGGGCCACAAAGATCCAGGAGAAGCAAAATGGGGGAGAGATACTGTGGGTTAAGCTGGAAAGGAAAATGGGGCCAGCCATCCGCACAGGTGTGGTGTATAGACCACCAGCCCAGGAAGAAGAAACAGTTAGGGAACTAATGCTAGCCATCCAAAGGATGGCAGACAAAGAGTGAGGTAGTACTGGTTGGAGACTTCAATATTCCAGATGTGGACTGGAGCATCCCAGCAGCAGCATCAACTAGGAGCAGATGTATCCTGGACTCCCTTCTGGGCATCTTCCTCAAGCAACTGGTTATGGAACCAACTCGGCAGAAGGCAATACTGGACCTTGTGCTCACAAACAGGGACAGTGTGATGGGGATAACAGTGGGGGAGCATCTGGGGAACAGTAACCACCAGTCATTTTGGTTTGAAATCACCGAAAGAGCAGAACCAAACCACACAAAAACATGTATCCTGGATTTTAGGGGGGCAGACTTTGGGAAGATGGGGAGATACTTGAAAGAGGCATTAAGGGGAATGGGGCAGGAATCAGGGGTTGAGGAAAAGTAGGCAGTATTTAAAATGGGGATTACAAGAGCAACAGAATTATGCATAAAGCAGGTTAGCAAGAGGAAAAGGAAGAGGATACCATTATGGTTTTCCAAAGAGGTAGTGAAGAAAGTAAAAGCCAAAAAGATTGCATTCAGGCAATACAAAAAGACACGGGCAGAAGGGGATAGGGAGAAGTATCAGTAGAAGAAAAGGGAGGCAGGGAGGTCAGTATGGAAAGCCAAAGCTCAGGCAGGAGAGCACATTGCAAAATCAGTGGGTGGAGGGGACAAAATGTTTTACAAGTACATAAGGGAAAAAGAAAGGCAAAGGGAGGGATAGTGAGACTGAAGGGGAGGATGGGGACGTGGAGGATGACGACAGTAAAGCTGACATTATGAACAGGTATTTCTGTTCAGTCTTTACTGAGGAAGAGGAGGGTAATTGGTCTGAAGGGAGTACAAGGGTGAGAATGGTGCAGAAATGGACACAAGTCCCTTTACTCTGAAAGGGTCCTGAAGGAACTGGAAGTAATAAGAGTTGATAAAGCAATGGGCCAGATGGGGTCACCCAGGTCCTTAAAGAACTAAGAGAGGTGGTGGCTGAACCTCTGGCTATCCTGTTTAGCGATCAATGGAAACAGGGAGGTACCCAAAGACTGGAGGATAGCAGATGTAGTCCCCTATACAAAAGTGGGGACAAGAGGAAGCGGAAACTACAGGCTGTCAGTCCTCACCTCAGTAGTGGGGAAGATCATGGAAGCACTACTGAAGGAGAGACTGGTGGAACATCTGGTTGTCAATGGATACAGGACCCAAGGAAGCATGGTTTCACCAAGGGGCGGTCATGTCAGGCCAACCTCATTGAATTTTTTGACTGGGTGACTAAGAAGGTAGATCAGGGGAGGGCAGTGGATATGAGCAATCTGGACTTCAGCAAGGCCTTTGACACTGTGCCACATAGAAGACTATTACACAAACTGGGGAATATGGGTGTGGGCAGGACAGTAGAGTGGTGGGTAGGCAACTGGCTGAGAGGCAGGACACAGAAGGTGGTGGTAAATGGCTGTCACTCCACAGAGGGAAGAGTGACCAGTGGGTACCACAGGGATCAGTGCTGGGACGGTCCTATTCAATATCTTCATCAGTGACTATGCGCAGGACCTAGAAGGCAGAATTTCACTGTTCGCTGATGACACAAAGCTCTTTAACAGAGTAGACACACCAGAGAGTGTAGACAGAATGAGAAGGGACCTGCAGAAACTTGAAGAATGGTCAGGGGTTTGGCAGTTGAAATTCAATGCAAAGAAGTGCAAGATACTGAATATGGGGCACCAAAACCCTGGCACAATATATCAGTTTGCTGAGGATATAGCATGCACCAAGCAGGAAAGGGATCTTGGGGTTATCATCTCTGATGACCTCAAGGTAGGGAAACAGTGTGACAAGGCAGCAGGTAAAGCAAATAGGTTGCTGGGATGCATAGGCAGGGGCATCACCAGCAGGAAAAGGGAGGTCATAATTCCTCTTTACAAGACACTAGTGAGGCCCCACCTGGAGTACAGTGTACAGTTCTGGAGACCTTACCAACGTAAGGAGATAGACAGGGTAGAGGAGGTTCATAGGAGGGCAACAAAGATGGTACATGGATTGCATCACAAGTCCTATGAGGCCAGGTTGAAGGAACTGAATATGTACTACCTGGAGGAGAGGAGGGAGAGAGGGGATATGATAGAGACCTACAAGTATCTTACAGGGAGGAACAGGGTGCAGGAATACACTATTTTTAAGCAAAAAAAATGTTCCAGGACTAGAGGTCATGGGATAAAGTTGGAGGGAGGACGATTCAGAGGAAATGTGAGGAAGAATTTCTTCACAGAACGGGTGGTGGACAAGTGGAACACCTGCCAGAGGAAGTAATGGGGCTGAAACAATCACGGGATTTATGAAAGCATGGGATGGACATGAAGGAATTCTGGAGGTCATGTGGGGCAACAGACTTCTTGGAAAACATAGACTGAACTTACAAGCTCAAATGGGCAGACTGGGTTGGCCACAGGCCCTTATCTGTCGACGCTATGTATCAATGTAAAGTTGTCAGGGATAATATACAAGTCTTTGATCATCCCTAATCTTTACCGCTTGTTAAATCTGTTTCAACACTAGTATTTTTAAGCATCTGCTGGGTACCCAGGTGGTTCTACAATATATAAGCAGTAAGCCCATTCCACCTGTTTCTACTTAACTATAAAAAAATCCACATATTTTATTTTGCATGTTTGGGAATATACATGTAATACTAAGATTCTAACTTTAAGAAAGGTAAGTTTTGCAAAGCTTTCGAGCAACGAGACAGAATCTATGCACCAAAGCTTTGCAATACGTAACTGTATTTATACCATTCTTAGTACTACATGTACTTTCCCAAACAAAAAACAGTACTTCTGTGGATTTCTTAATTAAGTAGTACCATGTAAACTTAGGTTTTTTTTTGCTTTATATATTATAGAACTTTGTTATACCATGTCGAACCTGGTTTTACTTGGTAGAACTTTTTTTACATGGTAGAACTAGTTTTATTTGGTAGAACCTGGTTTTACTTGGTAGAACTTGATTATTAATGTTGGAACCCAGTTCTACCTGATAGAACCCAATTCTACTGTGTTTCACTAGGTCGAACCAGGTAGAACGTTTTTAGGTTCTACTCGGAAAATTTGCAAGGTAGAACTTTTAGGGGTTCATGCAGCCCTACTTGAATTGTAAGTTGAACTCTGGTGAGGTAGCTGTGTTGCAACTGGAGGTGAGCTGGAGCTCTAGGAAGGGCAGGGCTGCACATTATTGAGCATCGCAAGGGGAAGGGGATGAGATCGAGGGAGGCTTAGAAACACAGAATTTGATGGCAGATAAGGATCGCTTGACCCACCTAGCCTGCCCATTTTCCTATCTAATGGATAAGTGGCAGATCCTAGTTAACCAACAGCCTACTTCCTCCTACCCACACTAGAATTACCTTATGTCTGTCCTTGCATTCTTAAATTCCCACTGTCTATGACTCTACAACCTCCTCAGAAAGGCTGTTCCATGTATCCACAACCCTCTATGTGAAGAAATACTTCCTCACATTACCTCTGAGCCGTCCCCTATCTATCTTCAAATAGTGCCCCCTTGTTTTTGCACATCTCTTTTCTGAAAGATGCTACCCTCTTGGACTTTTTTGATTCCCTTGAGGTATTTGAAAGTTACTATCATGTCCCCCTCCCTCCTTCTTTCCTCAAGGCTATACATCTTTAGTTCCTTTAGTCTTTCTTCATTTATATTCTGATGCAGACCCTGCATCATTTTTGTTGCCCTCTTCTGGACAGCCTCCACCCTGTCTATGTTTTTGCAGAGATGGAGTCTCCAGAACTGAACACAGTACTCCTGGTGTGGTCTTACCAACTGTCTGTACAGAGGGATAACAACTTCCTGTTTTCTACCGGTGATGCCTCTCCCTATGCATCCCAGTATCCCCACCAGCCCTCCTTACTTCCTTGTCACATTGCTGGCCCACCTTTAGGTCATCTGATATGACTACCCCAGGTCCGTTCCATTTTTGTTGTTGTCAGTATCTCACCCTCATTGTGTACTCTTCCCCTTGTTTCCCAGGTGCATTACTTTGCACTTCTTTGCATTGAATCTAAGCTGCCATTCATTTGACCATTCCGCCAACCTTGAAAATTCCCTTTCCAGCCTTTCTACCCCACCCTGTGTATCAACCCTGTTGCAGATCTTTGTGTCGTCTGCAAAGAGACATACTTGCCCTTCAGTCCCACTGCAATGTCACTTATAAAGACATTAAAAAGGACTAACCCAGTACTGAACCCTGTGATACCCCACTAGTAACCTTCCTTTCTTCACTGTGGACTCATTTACTATTACACATTGTGTTCTGCTGTCCAACCAGTGTTTTATCCAGGCTACTGTCCTGGGACTCCATGTCCAGGCTGGCTACTTTGTTTATTAATCTTGCACGGGACTGTGTTAAATGACTTGCAAAGTCTAGGTAGGCCATGTCCAGCAGCCCTCCCTGGTATACTGCTTTGGTAACCCAGTCAAAGAAATCAATTTGATTTGTCTGACATGATCTTCCCACTGTGAATCTATGCTGCCTTGGGTCCTGTGCCCCTCTAGCCACTAGGTACTCAACAATTCTTTCCTTCAGAAGTGATTCCATCATTTTCTACCACTGAAGTCAAACTCACAGGTCTATAGTTTCCTACCTCTGTCTTGCTCCTCTTTTGTGAAGGGAATCACATCCACCCTCCTCCAGTCCTTAGGTACCACACCATCCTCCCATGATTTATTAAAAGGGTAGTCAGTGGTGTTACTAGTTCTTCCTTAGTCCTTTTAGAATTCTGGGTGAATCCCATCAGGCCCCATTGCTTTATCCACCATCAGTTTTAAGATTTCTTTAGAACCCTTTCTTCTGTGAAAGAACTAATATCAACTCCCTTCCAGATTGCTTCTGTTGACAGGATTAGTAATTTCCTTGCTTTTCCATTGTGAATACTGAGCAGAAGTATTCATTCAGTATCCCTGCGCTTTCACTGTTGCTCTCTGCCCAACCACCTTCCTCTTTGTTCAGCCTCAGTATCCCTACCTTAGTCTTTCTTTGCTCCCTAATGTACCTATAAAAGGTTTTATCCCCCTTCTTAACTGAGTTGGCTATCCATTCCTCAGTTTTGGCCCTTGCTATTCTGACTGCCTTACCCACTTCCTTCTGCCTTTACTGGTACAGTTCTCTGTCCTGCTCCTTCTGTGTTTCCTTATACTTCCTGAATGCTATCTAATTCTCCCTTACCTTCCCCGCCACTTCTTTTGAGAATCATAGTGTTTTTTTATTTTGTTTTGATTTGTTTTTTTGCTTCACACAAAGGCTTGTTGCCTCTGTGATGGCGGTATTGATGTTTCCCCATTGTTGCTGCACCCCCATCTTTTTGCTTGTTTGCTAGTGCTTTTCTGAGGCACTCTCACATTTTGACAAAATCTACCCTTCTGAAGTCTAGTACCTTCACTTTTGTGTGGTTTGACTCTACAGCTCAGTTTATCGTGAACCATACTGTTTGGTGGTCACTTGTTCCCAGATGGCTACCCACTTCAAGATGAGAGATCCACTCTCCATTCCTATTTTAGACTGCCAGGTCTAGAATGCTCTCTCCTGAGTGGGTTCCAAAACTAGCTGTCTGAGGCATGCCCCTGTAGGGCATCGAGAATAGCCCTGCTCTTGGATGTGGCTGCGGCAAAGGTGCTTCAGTCTACATCTGGCATACTTATGTCCTCCATCAGCAATATCATCCCTTTCTCTGCCATCCCAAGGATGCCTTCTATCATTTCCTTGTCCATTTCCACCCCCTGAGACAGGGATCTGTATACAACCCTTGTACGGATTGTGGAGCCATTTCCAGTCTCAGGGTGACCCACAGTGCCTCCTCTCCTCCTTTTTAGCCTTGAGTTCTTCTTGCTTTAATACCTTCCTTACATAGAGAGCTACTCTCCTTCTCTTCTTCCATCCCTGTCCTTCTGTAGACTGTGTACCCTGTATGCTGACATCCCAGTCATGGATCTCCTGTGTACCATGTTTCTGTGACTACCACAATATCCAGGCATCCTCTTCCATCAAGATCACCATTTCAGGGATCTTTTACCTAGACTACTGGCATTGGTACTCATTACCCTACATTTTTTATGACTATATTTCTTTTACCCCATCCCTGTCCCTGCTACTGTTGTATTTTTTTCCATTTACCCATGCCCTTCTCCCTATTGACTGCTTTATCTTGGTGTTTACATCACTAATTACCCTGATTTTTGGGGGCTAGGATTTTCCTTCTCCTCTTCAGTTCCTCCCTCCTTGGCTAGTTTAAATGTTTGCCATTGAAGCATTTAAACCTATCACCTAGGATCCTGGTTCCCCTCCAGGATTGATGCAGACTATCATGCCTGTATAGGCTGCATCCTCCAGGTGGCACTCAGTCCCCAGTGAAGCCAAATCCCTGAGCTCTGCACCAGATTTTCAACCAGTCATTGATTCCCATGGTGTGGAGTGCCTAGCCTCATCCATGCCATAGACAGGTAGCACTTCTGAGAAAGTTACCGTGTGTGCCACTTGTCTAAGGCCCTCGCCAACTCCACATATTCCTGTTGCACTGCTCTGATCCCATTCTCAGCCAGGTCATTCATCCCTAGGTGGATAAGGACATCCATCTCCCTCCCCTTGCCGCTGCTCCCATGATCCTGAGGATTCATTTCCTGTCTCTCCAATCCGTGATGCCGGGCAGGCACCTTTCCTCCCTTTCCCTTCCCTCCCCTAGTTCTACCCCCCTAACAAGTGAGTCCCCCACCAGGAGTTGTTTTCTCCCCCAATGGGGTCCTGGGCCACCCTCCTGTGGGTCTCCATTGTGGAGGTTCCCAGCATCCTCCTTGGTCCTCACTGCAGGTGCCTCCATAGAGGAACCATGCTTTACCAGAGTGGTGAATGAATTGTGGAGAGGCACAACTGGAGGGATGTGCCTCTGTTCCACCACTCTCACCTCCCTGAGCTCACCGTGGTCCAACCACTTCTCTTTCTTGGCAACCTCTAAGGTAGTGGTGGTGGCCTGGGTGGTAGAGCAGGTTTCCTAAATCCTTGCCAGGTCAGCATGGAGATGAACAACCTCCTCCCTCAGACAAGAGAGGTGCCTGCAAATAAGGCAGCAACACAGTCCCCAGAATGTCTCCAGAAAGACTGCTGCTCCACAGCCAGTGCATTGTACCACTGTCCACGTCTGTGTCCCTTCCAGTTACAGAAGCATTTTTGCATTTTGTTCTTGTTTTAGTGTGTGCAAGCTTGTGAGTGTCTCTACTCCCTATTCAGTGTGCTCTGCCTTTAAGGATATGAACAGATGTATGTTGTTAGACCCTGCTATAAAAGGAAGTTATGTGCTTAGGGTAGGTGGGAGTAAACCTATGTCATCCAGAACCAATCACCTACAAGTCTTACCCTCCACCCCGGGGAGTGCCTTCCTTCCTTTCAGATACCTATTTCACAAAGGCTAAGAAACAGGTCTAGTCACAACTGACTGCAAATATCTCCCAGCTACAGTTCCTTCCTGGCAAATTAAAGTTCAAACTAAGAAAAGTCCACCCCAAAAATAGAATCAATACTACTTACAAAGGTCAAAAAGTAATGAAGATATACCTAGCAAAAGACAATCTAAATCAGAAGATTACAGAAGTAATCTGTTAGCACACACCTGTAGGCACACCTTGTAATAATACAGAAGAAGGTATACTAGTAACAACAATTTGAATCATAAAAAAATAAAGCAATGAAATGTTAGCAACAAACAGTAGCAATCCCTGTGAGAACAAAGTAAAAATAACAACACACATAGTAAATCTGCTTGGCCAAAAGGAGTCTTAATCTATTCCCTTGCTCTGGTAAGGTTCTCTGCCCTGTCCTTTCAAGCACTCTAGAAGGAAAGCACTCAGGTGAAGCTAGGTGCCTTGACCACCAGCAAACCAAGTCCCAAGAAGGGAGGCTGAGCTATAGAAACAAACAACACTGCCACTAACAGAGTAAGAAGTAGGGCCATTTAGACATGTCACCAGCCTCATCACGTACTGGGCAACCAGTAAGTATTGGAAACAAAGGACAGTGTGCTTTTCAGGCTCAGGCAGCTGCAGCATTAAAATCAAATGTGGAATCTGCAGGGCAGTGGTAGAGGCTGACTGGGACTGCAAAAATTCAGGACATCAGGGAAAATGTGGAGTGAAGAAGAGGTATGGCAGGCTGGTGCTTTCCTTGAGGATGCAGATGGCAGTCACTTTGTTTTTTTGGGGTGGTGTTGCTCATACAAATGAGAGGGATGAACTGCACTCTCTCATTGGTGGGGTTCTTTTATCTCAAGTGAAGGCCAGCTCCCGCAGTGAAATTCCAACAGCTGTCACACTGGCCTTCACGTTCATTGGTGTGTCAGGGTAGCACCAGAAGGGGAAGGAAACAGATTCATTTCAGTGCTTTACAGTAACTGTTCTTTGTTATTTTGTTTTAAACTTTGATTGTGGGCTTTAGTGACACTGTAATTTATTTGCTGTCTTTACTTAGAATTGTTTTTTGCTGTTGAAAATGTAAAACTCGGTTTGGTGTGCGTGTAGTGGTGGTGTATTCCTTTGCTGTCTTTAATTGCTGTAAATTTAGTCTTGGCTTGTCTGACTAGCCCTGTAGTTTGGGTGAGGGGTACTAATTGTCAGGTCCATGATCTCAGCTACGTGATAACTGGAGGTGGGGCTTAGTCAGAGTTGAGGTAGCAAGTGATTATTGTTTTCTCAGAAGAAGCCAGAAGGGGAAGGAAACAGATTCATTTTAATGCTTTGCAATAACTGTTCATTGCTATTTTTTTAAACTTAGATTGTGGGCTTTTAGTGACACTGTAATTTCTTTGCTGTCTTTACTTAAAATTGTTTTTGGGCAGTTGAAAATTTAAAACCTAGTTTGGTGTGCTAGTAGTGGTGGCGTATTTTTTGCTGTCTTAAATTGCTGGAAAATTTTGCAACACCACCCCAAACTCTTAATTATATGCCCTGTTAAATCTGACTAACAGGAGCTATGCACAGGGGATAGTAGGGGTTGTTGAGTAGGAGGTGCATAAGGCTGAAGAAGCCTGCCCTCAACACAACAAGTGTTATGACTAATTTTTATTTATTTATTTATTTTAAAGAAAAGTATCTGAGGATCAGTGGCAGGATTTTTAGGACAGTAAATTAATAAAAAAGGGAAGTAGGAGAGCTTCAGTAACAGACAAATACTAGAATAGCAGTGTAAGTGCAGAATAATGTGGAGAGTGATGCAATGCACTGGCTGCAGTGTAGCCATATTCAGGCAGACCTTCTGGATGCTGAGGTGCTGCCCTATCTGCATTCATCTCTCTGGACTGCAGGATGAAGTAGCCAGACTCAGAGTGGAAGTAAACTGAATCAGGAGTACCATCACCCCTATCCAAAGACCACCCAGTCCAATGCCACTGCCTAAAGGATGCAGAGATCAAGGAGCACTTAGATGACAGTGGGCTCAGGGAGGGTCAGGGTGGTCAGACAGAGGCACATCCCAGATTATATTCCACTCAAGAGCTCATATGCCACAATGACAAATGGGAACAACCAAATAGAGGTACCCAGAGAAGTGGAAAAAAAGGATGTGGAGGTTAGCCAAGAAGGTGACCTCAGTGGGCAGAGCAGTGGACCCCAGAGCAGGAGGAAGTGAATCCTGGTAGTGGACTCCAGAATGAGGGATGCAGCTAGGAACACAGGAGGGGGAGGACAGGGAGGCAGGGCCGCAGTAATGGGGGGGTAAGTCGGGAAGTTGTCCGGGGCCCCGAGCTCAGGAGGGGCCCTCCTGAGGAGCTGGCATTACTTCTATCATTAGCTGGTTTGGGAAATGGGTGCCCATTCCAAGTGACTTGTCTGGGGCCCCATGATTCATAGCTGCAGCCCTGTAGGAAGGTGAGGTGACTACCAGGTACCACTGCATGGAGGGATGGAAGGAAGATCCTGGGGATCCCTGGGAATACAAGACAGGAGGGTGAGCTGGATGTCGTTATCCACCTAGGTACTAATGACTTGGCAAATTGGAGTGAAAGGAAGTTCAGGAAGAGTTTAGGAAATTGGGGAGGTCTCAAGCAAGTAGCTACTTCTGTCACCTTCTCAGATGTTCTACCTGTGAGAGGCAAGTAAGAGCAAAAGGGTGCATGCACCATGAACTTTAACTCATGGTTGAAGAACTGGTGCTGTGACAGAAACAGCAGTAGTGTTAAAAAAAAACAGTATTATGAAGGAAATTCAGGCCAGGACACTGGGAAAACTTCCCTACTCTCCTATAGTGGGAACACCTGGCCATTTTGGCAGTCACACCAAAAGGCCAACCTAGAAGGTGGTGGAGAAGGATTTGCAGGTATGGGGAAGCAGTCCACCTTCCATATCTCTAGAGCCCTGTGAAATTATTTTTAATTTTTTTATAACTTTTTATTTTTCTGGAATTTCTTGTTATTTCTTTTTATTCTTTGAAAATGCAGTTTTATTTCTTGTTATCACATTTACATTCCTAAATACCTCAAAATGACCTTATACACACTAGAAATCACCTTCCCAGCATACCACATTGTATTAAGCAGCATTATGCTACGGTCTTGGAGGTTTTGTGAATCAAACAATTCCACTGCCACTTCCTTGAGGACCATCCCTGTGGTAACAATGGAGCCTAAACAACAACTGCTGCAAGCATTTATTTAGTTGCCTCAAAGGATGCCGAGAAAGAGGAGCACTTGGATGACAGTGGGCTCAGGGAGGGTTAGAGCAGTCAGGCAGAGGCACATCCCAGATCCTATTCCTCTCAAGAACTCATATGCCACACTGGCAAATGAGGACAACCAAATAGAGGTACCCAGAGAAGTGGAAGGAAAGGATGTGGAGGTTAGCCAAGGAGGTGACCTCAGTGGGAAAGCAGTGGACCCCGAGAGGAGGAGGAAGTGAATCCTGGTTGGGGACTCCATCGTAAGAGGGATCCAACTAGGAACACAGGAGGGAGAGGACAGGGAGGTGAGGTGCCTGCCAGGTGCCACAGCATGGAGGGATGGAAGGAAGATATTGGGGATCACTGGGAAGGCAAGACGGGAGGGTGAGCTGGATGTCATTATCCACCTAGGTACTAATGACTTGGCAAATGAGGAGCCAAAGAAAGTTCAGGAAGAGTTTAGGAAACTGGGGAGGGGTCTCAAGAAAGTAGCTACTTCTGTCACTTTCTCAGAAGTACTACCTGTGAGAGGCAAGGGAGAGCATAGGAGTGCATGCACCAGGAACTTTAACTCATGGTTGAAGAACTGGTGCTGTGAGGAAGGGTTGGATTCATTGGTGACTGGGGATCCACCTGGAGGGATGGAGGTTTGTTCAAGCCTGGCGGCCTGCATCCATCCATCCTGGAGGAATCAAGTATTAATGATAAGTTTGAATGCTACATTGACAAGCATTTAAACTAGCAAAGGGGGTGGCAGGCCAGCAAGGAGGGTACCTACTTGCTCACCCCCCACAGCTAGCAGTGGAACCAGTGAACCAGAGGAGTGGCTATCTCTGCAAAGCGGTGTGCAAAAGATGGAGATTAGTGTCCAAAAGGTGGATAAGCAGAAAAGGGGCAAAATTCAGCAGAATGGCAGACAGCAAGGAGAACCAAGGATAAATGACAACCAAGGAAGGGGCTGGAGTAGAACAGTGAAGCAGACTATTAAGGTCAAATCATGGAAAGCCATGTGTGCAAATGCCAGGAGCCTTAGCAACAAGATGGAAGATCTGGAGGCTGTCATGGTACAGTCAGACCTAGACATTGTGGCCATCACTGAAACCTGGTGTAATGATAACCATGACTGGGAGATGGCCATACCTGGCAAACAACATATTCAGAAGAGACAGAGCAGGCAGGAAGGGAGGAGGAGGGCACTGTATGTGAAAAATGACATAAGGGCCACAGAGATCCAGGAGGAACAAAATGGGGGAGAGATACTGTGGGTTAAGCTTGTAGAGGAAAATGGGGCCAGCCATCCGCATCCAGGTGTGGTCTATAGACCACCAGCCCAGGAGGAAGAAACAGATAGGAGTTGATGCAGCCATCCAAAGGATGGCAGACAAGGGTGAGGTAGTACTGGTTGGAGACTTCAATATTCCAGACGTGGACTGGAGCATCCCAGCAGCAGCATCAACTAGGAGCAGATTTATCCTGGACTCCCTTCAGGGTGCCCTTCCTCAAGCAACTGGTCATGAACCAACTCGGCAGAAGGCAATTGGACCTTCTGCTCACAAACAGGGACAGTGTGATGGGGGTAACAGTGGGGAGCACCTGGGTAACAGTGACCACCAGTCATTATGGTTCAAATCACAGAAAGAGCAGAACCAAACCACACAAAAACACGTATCCTGGATTTTAGGGGGCAGACTTTGGGAAAATGGGAAATACTTGAAAGAGGCATTAAGGGGAATGGGACAGGAATCAGGGGTTGAGGAACAGTAGGCAGTATTTAAAATGGGGATTATAAGAACAACAGAATTATGCATTGCATAAGTTAGCAAGAGAAAAGGAAGAGGAGACCATTATGGTTTCCAAAGAGGTAGCAAAGAAAGTGAAAGCCAAAAAGATAGCATTCAGGCAATACAAAAACACACAGGCAGAAGGGGATAGGAGAAGTACCAGGAGAAACAAAGGAGGCAGGGAAGTCAGTAAGGGAAGCCAAAGCTCAGAGAGAAGAACACATTGCAAAATCAGTGGTTAAAGGGACAAAACCTTTACAGGTACATAAGTGAAAAAAGAAAGACAAGGGAGGGATAGTGACTGAAGGGGGGAGGATGGGAGTCGTGGGAGGATGACAAAAGTAAAGCTGACATATTGAACAGGTATTTCTGCTCAGTCTTTACTGAGGAAGAGGGGGTAATGGGTCTGAAGGGAGTACGGGTGAGAATGGTGCAGAAATGGACACAAGTCCCTTTACACGAGAAAGGGTCCTGAAGGAACTGGAAGTAATAAGAGTTGACAAAGCAATGGGGCCAGATGGGTGCACCCAGGGTCCTAAAGAACTAAGAGAGGTGGTGGCTGAACCTCTGGCTCATCCTGTTTAGCCAATCACTGGAAACAGGGAGGTACCCAAAGACTGGAGGACAGCAGATGTAGTCCCCTTATACAAAAGCGAAGACAAAGAGGAAGCAGGGAACTACAGACCAGTCAGCCTCACCTCAGTAGTGGGAAAGATCATGGAGCACTTCTGAAGGAGAGATTGGTGGAACATCTGGTTGTCAATGGACTACAGGACCCAAGCAGCATGGTTTCACCAGGGGAGGTCATGTCAGACCAATCTCATTGAATTTTGACTGGGTGACTTAGGAGGTGGATCAGGGAGGCAGGTGGACATGGCCTATCTGGACTTCAGCAAGGCCTTTGACACTGTGCCACATAGAAGACTATTACACAAACTGGGGAATATGGGTGTGGGCAGTACAGTAGTGTGGTGGGTGGGTAACTGGCTGGGTGGCAGGACACAGAGGGTGGTGGGTTAATGGCTGTCACCCACAGAGGGAAGAGTGACCAGTGGGGTACCACAGGGATCAGTGCTGGGACCGGGTCCTATTCAACATCTTCATCAGTGAAATTCGCAGGATCTAGAAGGCAGAATTTCACTGTTCTGATGACGACAAAGCTCTGTAACAGAGTAGACACACCAGAGGTGTAGACAGAATGAGAAGGGACCTGCAGAAACTTGAAGAATGGTCAAGGGTTAGCAGTTGAAATTCAATGCCAAAAGTGCAAGATAATGCATATGGGGACACAAACCCTGGCACAATATATCAGTTGGGGGGTGAGGGATATAGCATGCACCAAGCAGGAAAGGATCTTGGGTTGTCATCACTGATGACCTCAAGGTAGGGAAACAGTGTGACAAGGCATCAGGTAAAGCAAATAGGATGCTGGGATGTATAGGCAGGGGCATCACCAGCAGGAACAGGGAGGTCATAATTCCGGCTTATACAAGACACTAGTGAGGCCCCACCTGGAGTACAGTGTACAGTTCTGGAGACCATACCTACGTAAGGACATAGACAGGGCAGAGAAGGTCTGGAGGAGGGCAACAAAGATGGTGCATGGATTGCATCACAAGTCCTATGAAGACAGGTTGAAGGAACTGAACATGTACTCCTGGAAGAGAGGAGGGAGAGGGGATATGATAGAGACATACAAGTATCTTACAGGGAGAAACAGAGTGCAGGAAAACACTATTTTTAAGTGAAAAAGATGTTCCAGGACTAGAGGGCATGGGATGAAGTTGGAGGGAGGACGATCAGAGGAAACATGAGAAAGAATTTCTTCACAGAACGTGGTGGTGGACAAGGGAACACCCTGCCAGAGGAAGTGGTGGGAGCTGAAACAATCACGAGATTTAAGAATGCATGGGATAGACATAAAGGAATTCTAGAGGTTAGGGGTAAGGGGAAACAGACTTCT
This sequence comes from Neoceratodus forsteri, assembly GCA_016271365.2. Lineage (NCBI taxonomy): Eukaryota > Metazoa > Chordata > Ceratodontiformes > Ceratodontidae > Neoceratodus > Neoceratodus forsteri. The sequence goes on along the minus strand of JADMNL010000026.1, from coordinate 246,068,122 downwards.
AGGAAAACAAACTGAACTTACAAGCTCAAATGGGCAGACTGGGTGGGCCATAGGCCCTTATCTGCCGACACTGTCTATGTATCTATGTATCTAGTTTTTGCAAAAAAACAAGCACTAATCTTTTTCAGGTGTTTTTCATATTATTTCTTTTTATACCTTGAATTACTTGTTATTTCCTATGTAAGAAAACCATGGGTCTCTACCTATCACCTATTCTACAGAGGTCTTGCTGACCAATGATGTTGGTTTGAAAAGGGGAACATCGGATATGGATATTAGTGTTGGCAGTATAGCTTAGCAGTAGGAGTGATGAGCTTCGAATGAGCTTGATACATCCAGCAGACAAACCTGGGTTTGATTTCCACAACCTCCACTTGCATACTGTGTGACTCTAAGCAAGTCACTTAAAACCATCCCAGTGCTGCAAGGTTGCCCCTGAATACCAGCACATGTACCTAGTGGGCCTTCCCTGGTTGCCAAAGAATAAAATTAAAAAAATATTGAACACTCTGCTTTAATGGCAGAGAGAGAAAAATTGCATAAGCAATGTTTGTGAAAGGAGAAGGAAAAGTTGAAACAAGCCATGGAGGAGCGAAAACAACATTTACTTTCCTTAGTAACCAACGATCAGGCACTATTCTTGGCAGAGAAGGAGAGACTTATCTTTGCCATGCTGAGCCTGAGGAAGGAAGTGCCTGAAACCAAGAAGCAGCCTGTCAATTCAAATTAGCTGGCATCTGCCTCCACAGCCAATGCCGAAACTTCAAAGCAACCAATTGTCAGTTTGGTCATTGGGTCAGAACAGCCTGATAATCCTAGACAGAGAAATGAGGTGCCTGCTAGTGCTGTCCCATGTGTGAGTGGTAGAGGGGACAGTGAACTAAGATGCTTTCCTGCTCAGGACAATGGGTCTATATACAGACGCACCTCTCAGAATTTTCTGCTGATCCTAAACAGAACTGAGGCAATGAAGCTGACCTACGGAGTGTAGCACAGAATGACAGCGTATCATGGGTTTCTCCAAAAGTTGCAGTGCAGCCACCAAGCTCTGGTTTCCGATGGAGAAAAGCCTTCTACATCAGAAAGTAGAGCATCCAGTGTGTCAGGGAAAGTCAAAACAAGGAGGTGGATTGGACTACGGTACAGACACTCTGTATGGAAATCTACTCAGCTGCAGCAGAAAGAGTCGACCTAGGAGTGGTCAGTGGAACCAGAGTTAGAGGCTACTGGTTGTATTCAGGTACCAGATGGAGTCTCCTGGCTGCCAGGAGATAACATGACATTTTTTTTAGGAGGAGAAATTGATTTAAGATGAAACTGGTCAGCCTGCAGCTGTGAGTATACCCGGGGAACTGGTTAAGAAGGGGTGGGGGGTGCTGCTGGAAAACTGTCCTGTGAAACACCTCACTGGGATGAAACTGGGTCTGGTTCCAGGGGAGCGACCTGTGTTCCTCCTAAATTAATTGCTGACTTTGTTCAAGGCAACATAGGGAGTAATAGTGTGTTTGTAGAGGGCAGACAGGAGGAATGGGAGTTAGAAGTGTATCTATCTCCTTCAAAATGGGGACACCCCCCTCAGTCAACCGTAGCCCCTGAATCCTCAGAGGATGGGGTGCAAGAGATCCTGGAGGACTCAGAAGATGGAAATCTAGATTTTTCAAATAAGTAGCAGGGCACTCAGTCAGAGGAGCCCCAACCCCAAGCTCAGTGGCAATTTAGAATGTTTAATTTGTTTGCTGTGTAGGGGAGCCATGACATCATTGTAAACCTCAAGAGTGCAACTTGAGAGCTTTTCAGATGTAATGGCAACCTCAAGAAGTGTTTTCAGCGTAGTTGTTAACCAAAGACCATACATTAAATTTTATAATGTATGGGTTACCAAGATTGTGTAATCGCAGATTGAGTCACTTTACTGAATTACTTTAGGGAACATTAACTGTTGTGAGATTCCCTTTTGTTATACCATTGATATGACATACTCAAGAAGGGTTAACAACAGAGTGATGTCATAACAGTGGCATAACATACAGGATAATGGTGGGGATCGGGTGATAACCACACTGTAATCACCTTGAGTAGATGCTGCAACCCTCCTGAACTGGACCTCCTCCTGCCCATAGTCTTCATTCTTCCTTGCCTGCATCTTCCTCAAAGTTTCATTGCACTACGTGCTCTGGTCGAGAGCCTGAGCTTGCATCTCTGTTTCCACTTCTGCATTCTCTGTCTCATATATAAAACTGCTTCCTTCAGACACCCTAGCTGCCTTGAGCCGCAGCTCTGACCTGTTGACATTGACTGTCGTCTTCTCATCAATATCAAGGAGTGGTAGCCAATTTTGGGATCCTCTAGGTCATTGTATCCTCCGTCTGTTGCTTGGTTTCCACTTCCCATCTGACATGACCTCAGTGACTTGTTCGCCATGATCCTCCTATCTCCGTAGAGTGGTATCAAAGACTAGTTCTCTCTCTCTCTCTTAGTTTACCAAGCCTGGAAGCTCATTTCTATAATCAACTGATTCAATTTTACTTGCTCTCCACCAGACCATCACTTGCTGCTCCATCCTGGACTTCAGCATGTTCCAAATGAGCCTTCACCCTCAACCATCATCAGGAGCATCATGCCCATTAGCTGAACTCACCTACTTTGGTTAGGAATCTGAGTCTGCACCTGCTGGTCCCTCCTTATGCAATTTCCATGTCCTTCCTGATTCCCACTTCCCTCCAGGCTTAGGACCCCTTTACTCCGACTAACTTCCACCCTACTTCACCACTTACTATCCCGATCATCCATGGACCATCACACTGGTCCATTGGCCTCCTGTCTCTCATGTTTTGGATCTTGCCAGTTGGTCTGGTATCTATTTCACTCCAGTTTGACTGCTTCTTTGTCTTCCCTGCTGCAAGTAACCCCTTCCAGCTGCTGGCATGGGTTCATTTTTCTTTCAGATGTGGAACCTCCATCCTTCTTCAGTCCAGCACCTTCCAGCCTTCCATTCATCCAGGCAGCCTTCGTCAGATGTAGGACTAAAGTACCTCATCCACTTGCTCTTGGTGCATAGCTTCGCACATTGGCCTTCCATGGATCATCTTCTAGTGATTCGCTACTGCCTACCACATTCCTCTGTCTTTCGCTGGGAGATGACCCGGTCCTGTTCCTTCCTGCACAGTATGTCATCCTGCTTCATTCCACTTGACACCTTCCTGGATCAGTCCTTTAATCCATCAGGGTTCACTCCAGACATTATGTCCATCTTTGGATTGCTAGCTTTTCATCTCCAGCTTGTGGGCTTGGGGCTTCGTCCTGTCTGCTGTGGCTCTATTGGGCATCCTACCATATCACTGGCCAGTATTCCTATTCAGGCAGCTTCTACCCACATTTATCCTTTGCATATTCCTACGCTGGCCATCCTTACAGCTCCCATCTACTACTTGATGGATCACTGTTCATTTCACTTGAGGAAACTTCTTTTTTTTTTCAAATCAAAGTTTATTGTTTTTTAGAACAAAAAGAACAGATCCAAGCACTAGAAGCTGAATTGTGAATGAAACCAGAGACAGCACTTCACTGCATACACTGGAGCTGTTCCCCGCCAAGCCTAATCCCCACCCCCATACTAAAAGTCCCCCTCCCCATTCAGCACAGCTCAAACTTATTAGGTGTATTATCAAACTACATTTGACAGTTGCATGCAATATATTAAATGGTAGGCAGCACGTAAAAAGGTTCCCAAATTTTCTTATATCTATTCATTCTGTTAACTAAGACTTGTCACCATTTTTTCCGTCCTGAGGTTAGCTAAAGATTCTTTAAGCCATTCCGAATACGAAATATCTCCATCATCTTTCCAATGACGGAGAATAACCTTTTTTACTGATAGGGAGATCAATGCTATATAATTTTGCCTAGCAATTACTGGAATCAGGGTATAGTCACCTAAAAGGCATACCTCAGGAGTGAAAATATCCGAAAGACCCAACAAGGAATCCGTCTTCCGCTGGATGTCCTTCCAGAGAATGGAGGCCTTAGGACATGCCCAAAGTATGTGAAACAGTGAACCCTCTGCCTGCTGACAATGGGAGCAAGTGAGTGTTTCAATAAGCCCATACTTACATAATTTTTTTGGGGTATAATATATATTATGTAAAATATGAAACTGTCTAAGCTGTGATCTATCCTGAGTAATGTATTTATGGCAATTCGACCACAGGGTTGTCCAATTTATCTCCAGATCAGGAAAACATGAAGCCCATTACCTCTCAGGTGCAAAACTAGTCGGATGTTTATAATTTTATAAAATTTTATACATATTCAACACAGAATGGGCCATACAAGACGTAGCTGAGAGTTCGTCCAGGAAAGTTTTCATACCTTTTTGGGGCGGGTTCTGCCCAAACACTTTCATTATTGGATATTTAAAGTGGAAAACTTTAAACACAAGTTTACTAGGGATGTTAAAATTATTTAGGATTTCAAAAATTGAAAGCCATGAATTGCCCAAGGTAACAAGCTGAGAGAGTTTAGCACCTTCCAATTGAGGAAGCCACCGAGGTATGATTGGCTTAATATCTATTCTTAAATTTGGGTTACCCCTGATAGGTTGAGCTAAGTCTAAGGTGTGATTATATTTCAAAAAGAGGCATATCTGGGAGTGCACTCTGACCGATGTCGCAGTGGGGGTTGATTTCAAAATTAAGGGAAGGGCACCCGGCCTGATATGAAGCAGTGACACCGGCTAGAAACCACTCTCTTTAATCAGCGACAACTCAATTTTGAGCCAAATAGGAATAAAGACAGAGGGATTAACTTCTCTCGTCTGTTCCACCCATCTCATGTATTTAACCATGTGACTCGCCCAATAATAAAAAGTCAAATGCAGGAGACGGAGACCCCCTTTGTCCTTAGGTGACGCTAACTTGTAGAATGCAATCCTAGGTTGTCTATTGCCCAAATAAATTTTGTAATCAGGCCGTTGATTTTACAGAACCAGGTTAAAGGCATCCAGTTATTAAGCAAATACAAAGGGTAAAAAATCCTAGGAAAACATTCATTTTTATTTATTTTTTGGGTGTTATTTTCTCCTCGGAGCTCCGCTACAACCCCCGCACTCCATCGCTCCCTGGTGCCATCCCCGGACATGAGACCCCCTTCCTTCCACACCCCGTGACTTACCCTTCATGGCAGGGTGGTGAGGAGTGACTCGACCCACCACAACGGATCCATGCCAGGGAGGTGACCTCCAGGAATGGCACCAGGGAATGACATCGTACTGCCGGGCACCCATTTTTCTTAGTTTTTCCTCCCGACGGGCATGGCGTGCAATGACGCCAGTGACTGAGTGCGCGCATGCTCCCGTGCGCGCACTAGTCAAGCGTATGCCACGTCCCACCCTCCCCTTATCTTGCGGCTATGTGCTGTCGATCCCCAGCCTCCACTAGGGGTCAGACAAGCACTGGCCGACCAGATCCCCACCAGAGATGGAGAGCAGTCCTCCGGATGCTCGATCCATCTCTGCCCAGCCGACTCTCCGGCAACCCGTGTCTGCTCCTCAAAAACGGTCGCCGAGTGACGAGGTGGCGCCCAGTGCCTCAACCTTCAGCACCACCGGGCTGGCCCAAAACATTCATTTTAATTAAGTTCAGTTGGCCCCACAGTAAGATAGATAGTTTGGCCCACCTGTCTAGGTCTGCGCCTATAATATTTACTAGGGCATCCAAATTCAACTTTGAAGTGAGGCTGGGTTCCTGGTAATTTGAATGCCCAAGTATCTTAAAGATTTTGGTGCCCAGGACATATCTGTCTCTATAACACTTGATTTAAGCACTTTATAGTTAAGGGAAGACAAGTGATTTTTCAATCTTTAATTTGTAATTTGAAAACGGCAAATTCTTCTATGATGGATAACATAGCAGGATCTGACTTATCAGGGTACTATAATTGTAATAATTGGTTGTGGGGATATACTTTAACCTCGTATCCCTGAATAGTAATTCCTTGAATCATCGGGAAGATTTAAGTCAGTGAATAAGGGTCTCTAAATATAAATTAAAAAGTAAAGAGATAGTGAGCAGCCTTGTCTTGTTCCTGAGTTTAACATAAATCTTTCGGATATGACCCCATTAGCCACTACTCAAGCCAAGGGAGTGTTGTAAAGAGCTTTAACCCAATTTTGAAATAGTAAAGGAACTTATAAGCATTAAGGGCCCTAAATAAGAAATCCCAGTCTACCCTACGATTCTCAGCATCCAGAGAAACCAAGACAGCTGGAAATGAGGCATCCTTGTATACTGAAAGGACTTGCGACAGAGTTCGGAGGTGGTCCATCGAAGAGCCTTTTCATGAATCCCACCTGTTTGGGTCCAATAAGATCAGGCAGCACTAATGCAACACGATCCGCCAACATCTTAGCTAATATCTTGATTTCCTGATTCATCAGGAATATTGGCGATAACTCATGGGTAATTCTGGGTTCTTTCCTGCCACAATATGAGGACTATCAAAGCCTCCCATAAAGGAGGGTCCACAGGCGCACCCGATAAAATATACTGAAATAAAGGTACTAATAAAGGTAATAACAGTTATTGAAATACTTGATAAAAATTAGCCAAGAAACCATCTGGACCAGGTGATTTGTCTGAAGGTAAATTTTTAATAACAGTGAGAATTTCTTCAGATGATATTGGGGATACTAGTAATTTCTGTTGAGGCTCAGAAAGCAAAGATAAACCAGACACCCCTAAGTAAGTGTCTAGGCTCCATTCTGACAAAGAATTTATCCTAGAATTGTATACATTTGTATAATACCACTGGAATTCCAGGACTATATCCTCCTGAGATGTTTTTAGGATACCATCTAATTGGGAGTGGATTGAAGGAATATATCTATTCGTTTCCAGTTGTTTAATCTGGAGTGCCAACAATCTTCCTGCTTTCTCTCTCTGATCTCAGTAATTTGCTTTAGCTTTCAGAATAGCGAATTCGGCTTTATCCCTTAATATTTCCAAATGAGCCTCATTTAATTTTACCAGCTCTTGCTGAAGGATTCTGAAAATTATGGGAAAGTAGTGATTCTTTTGAATGAATTTGTTCAAGAAGAGAAGTTAGTTCCCTTTCTTTTTCCTTTGTGTAGCCATACTGATTAATACACCCCTAATGAAAGCTTTGAAAGCGCCCCATGTTAATTCTGGTCTGGAGATAGATTGAAGGTTGATATCTATAAAATGGTCTATATGTTTATAAATAGTTTTAACTATGTGGGGATCCTTTAACATTTGGTATTTGCTCTTCCACTGAGAGGATTTCTTGGGAAGAAATGAAAGGGCAAGCTGACATGTTACCAGTGAATGGTCGGAGGGTGGACCCGACTGTATAAAGGCTTCTGTTACTCCTGAAGAAGGGCTTGAGAGAGAAAAATATAGTCAATATGTGTAGCAGTATTATGTACTGGTGATAGAAAAGTGAATTCCTTCTCTGAGGGGAGTTATACCCTCCAAACATCACACAGCACATAAAGTTCTATGAGTTCCTGGAGGGCCCTTTGAGCCAGAGAGCAGCCTCTCCTCAGAGGAGAAGAACGATCCATTAATGGATCCATAACAGTGTTTATATCACCCCCTGTTATAAGCAGTAGGGACAGAAATGGGTATAGGAGTTCAACTAACTGCGTGAAAAAATTGGGAGAATCTACATTAGGCCCATAAAGACTTCCCTGGAGAATCTCGGTAGCATATAAAATACAATGAATGAACAGAAACTGACCTTTGGGGTCCTAAGCACCTACTTAAGAACAAAAGGAATTTTTCTATTAATTAAAATCAATACCCCGGCCCTGTTGGAGGCAACCCCTGTGGAAAATACATAAGTAATTTGCTGTCTTCTCATGCAATTTGCCTCCGAGTCCAATAAATGTGATTCTTGTATTAATGCAATTTCTATAGACAGCAAGGCAAGGTGCTTAAGAACCTTATATTGTTTCACACGTTGTCTCAATCCTTAACATTCCACGTGCAATCTTGATAACATTAGCCGTTATTACTGCTTCTTGCAATATAACTTGAACAGGTAATGTACTCCCAGATTACTCAGTCCTAAGAAACTTAAGAGAGCTGTACTGAATCCCTCCCCCTCCCAATTAACCCCTCCCACCCTCCCCCAACAACAATCAAAATACAACACTAATCTACCAACCCACCCCTCCAACCTATCACAGGTTTCGCTCTACAGCATACCAATACCATTGCTTTCTCCCCCCAGCGACCCTTGGGTAACCCTCAATGCAAATTTAGCAGTATAGGGCAAGGTAGATACAATCTAAACATAATTTGGAATAACCTCTAAAACTAACACACACCAAAGAAAACATGTATAGGCTTGTTTTAATAAGATCCTAAAAGGCTGTGTCTCTCTAAAGGTTATATTTTTATGCTGTGGTTCTTTTGGTAGTTTAAAGAACCCTGACAAAATAATAAAAACTGGTCTAATCTACCTACAGCCCCTAAAAGATTAAGTTACAAACTAAATCCTGTTTTATGCCACATATAAGTCGTGTCAGCCTGCTACATAAAAGTATAATATGGTCTGCTGACTCCCTCAAGCGATCACAGCGAGTAATACAAACAATGTTCCCCTCCTACCTCGGGAGCTACAAAGAAATATGATCTTTTGCTTTGAAGTTTTACATAATTTTTAATTCAATCTGACCCCTTTTAATCTCAAATACTAATGTCCTGCCTCTCTTGTTTTTGTTCTGCCAGAAAACCAGGAAGCCAACAGGAGGAACCCTCTGGCATTTTCTCAGCAATCATTTCTCTTTCTGGAGACAAAGGAGCAGATGTCTGAAGCTGCTTTCCCGACCAAAGTATTGTAAAGTAGCCTTTAGTTTCAAACTTAGGAGAAAAGGCTACTCACACGTAGAGCGGGTATAATATAGCTGCAGCCCCTTAAAGATTAAATTCTGGACAAAACCCTGTTTGGTGCCCCATATAAATAGTATCAATAGGTTACACAAAACTATAGTTTGGCCTACTGGTCCCCTCTCAGAATCACAATAAGCAGTGCAAGCTATATCCCCTTCTTACATCGGGAGCTAAAACACACATTAGATCTTTTGTTATGAAGATCTACACAGTTTATTACTTAAGTCCAATCCTTTAATCTCAGATCCTGATGCTATGCCTCTCTTGTTTTGTTTTACAGAAGCAGGAAGCAAATGGGGATACCAGCTGGCTTACTTCTGCAAACATTTCTTTCTGGATAAAAAGGGTAGATTTCTAAAACTGTTTTCCCAGCCAAAACACCATGAAGTACTTTTTAACTTCAGAACTGGTGCTAAAGGAAACTCAAACTTCATGGAACAACTCAGGAAGCAATTCTTTTAAGCCAATGCGAGCTGCCTCTGGATCGCTGAAGTTATGCCAGACACCCAAGATTAGAACCTGTAAACAAGCCAGATACAGCATCTTGAATCGAATTCCCAGCTGCTATTAATTTCAGACATAAGGATGAAAAGTGGTGTGTCGCTGCCTGACAGTGGCTGGGAGATCATGGCCAACTCTTACTTTCCTGCCCTCCCAGGTGATATCTTGTGTCTCCCTTACTTTCTTCAAGAAGTGCTGGCGCTCGAGAAAATTGAGAAACCTGAAGATCAGGGGTCTCTGTGGCGATCCAGATGGGTGAGGTGGTCTAAGAGCCCTATGTACCCTCTCTATAAAATACTTAGCCCCAAAAGGTGAGGGACCAGCAACATGCTCTACAAATTTCTGGATAAAAACAATCACATCGTGCCCCTCTTCGACTTCAGGCAATCCTATCAGGACTGCATTGTTTCTTCTACTTTCGACCCTCGAGGTCCTCCAGTTTAGCTTCGATCCTGGTGATCTTCTGTCTCATGGCTACCAGATCCAGCTCAATTTTATCAACTCTTTTTTCCAGAGAATAATCTTTGGCTTCAGAGTCCGAGGTTCGTTGTGATACTTCCTCCAAAGTACTAACATACTAAAATGCCAGCAGAATAGGCCTAACGGTCTTTTGAGTCTGCTCAATTGGTCAGCCCATACCCTGGGTGCTGACCTTGCTGCCCCCCTCTCCTTCTCTGGATTCTCCCTTCACAGTTCCAGATATTCTTGCTACATTGGATTTTGCTTCCAGAACCCTTCCCGTACCTGTCCCAGCCCCTCTTGAACCCCTCCACTGTCTCTGCCTCCACCAGCCCCCTAGGCAGTGCATTCCATGGCTCCACCACCCTCTAGTAAGTAAGCGATAATGCTTTAATTTCAGTGGTCAAAGATGTGAGGTCCTCTTTGAAAGGCATGAATTTGGCTCGAAACCTAGCCAAGGTTAACGGTTCTTGCTCAGCTGGATTAGCATATACTTCACCTGGGTAAGCTGTACTTGAGGGTCTAGGCTTCTTGGGGCCTTTCTCGGGGGTGGAGGGCGGCGTTCTTTTTGGTAAATTCTTCTTCATTTCCACCTCCATTTGGGACAGCATGTAATCTTGAAGTGAAACGACCCTTTTAGACGTCCTTCCCCACCTTTTCCAATTACTTGCTTTACTTTCAGCTCAAATATAAATGTAAATAACAATCTGGAGGCTGGAGCAACCAAGAGAAGCCTGCAGTCAGTACCTACATCACGTGACCTCCAAGGAAACTACTTCTAAGACACATTCATTGGCAAACATGCCTCAGAAACTCTTACGTTAATTTAACATTTTCCATATTACCCAATCAGCTCCCCTCGATCATTCCAGACTCTCATTTGACTGGACACTAGAAACATTCTCATCTCTCTTCATTGGATACTCCCTCTGAATCCTGCCCATTCAGTCTCTGTTGGTTTTCCTGTCTACCATGCCTCTCAGGCTATTCTTTTGCACAGGAAGGATGTAACTTCTTCTGTTATGCTCTGAATTACTCTCCATCATCACCACTTTTCTGGATCTCAGGTCTCGCAAGATACCTCTTGGCACCTCCGACATTACCTAGTTTCATTCCGCAGCTTTATCTCATCACCTAAATTGTTGCCCATGTTATTGGACTCCTACTTCCTCAACAGACATTGCTTGTTTTAAGACCTTCTCAGCTGCCATTCAAAATATTCTTCATTGGATATCCACTGCCTAGCTGTTTACTAGTGCCACGCTATCCAAACCATTATTTTTGGCTCCTGGATATCACTATTCTTCATACAATCATCTGCACATCTTCATCTAGTATTTTCAGTCGAGTTAACTGCCCTTCCAGCAGACCCTCCAGCCTTTCCTTCATGAACTGTTGACATTAAGCTCTCCAGTAAAGACTATCACTGAGAACAGGCTCTTCCCAATTCCGTCCAGAAATTTGCACCATTAAGGTAAATTCACTAACCCAGTCTTGCTCCCAACCAGTCTTAATCAGCCATAGCACTACGATTCCCTTGCTTTTCACACTACTTGCCGCACTTCCAAATCAGCCTACACACTGTTCCATATATCCACCTCCAAGCATCTCTCAAGTATTTCGGCATCAGATTACATGTGAACTTAACCAACAATACACCACCTCAGCGTATCTCACAGACAATCAAGTCACCGAAATACTGCAAGCATTTCTGCCAGAGTACCCACAGAGCATTTCCAAGTATAGTTATGATATCATGCCCAAAGAAGCCTTCAAATCCCTGCTACATAACTTCCAATCATTTGCCACATATATTTGGTTACCATCTTGACCTCATCTGCAAATATTCTTCTCTTTGTCTACTAATCACTTTCGGTATTACTTCCATCAGGCACTCATAAATTCTCCTCTACTCATTGCTACTTCATGGATGCTTGCTTAGAGATTCATCGCTCACTACTGAATTCCCTACCTCCAGACTACCTTGAACATCAAACCTTACACAGACTGGATCATTCACCTATGACTTTACAAATCATCACATTTCCTATTGTTCACTGTCTGGTAGCACGTCGGTCAAATTACGCTCTCCCAGCTCATTATGCCCCTGCAATCCCTTTGGACACCCATCCTTCATCACCTTGGAAATCTGGACTCCATTCGCCCTTCTTCAACTGGATCTGCTTCACACTTAGGATTCTACTGCTCCTTCAGAAAAGACCTACACTTCATCCTCAGGATCATCATTCAATTTGCATCATCCATGGATCAAGGAAGGACTATCATTTCCAAGGCACCCATAGACTCTCCTCTACTCAGTTTCTACTATGGATACTTACATAGCCACTCATTGCTCACTACTAAATTCTTTGTTTCCAGACTTACCTCGACAGTCAAACCTTAAACAAGTCGAACCTTTCACTTATGGCTTCACAAATTGTCACATTCCCACCATTCACAGTCTCATACCATGTTGATCAAATCATACTCTCCTTGCTCTTATTTATTTAGCTTTTGTTTACCGAGTAGGTACACTAGACAAGTTTTATGCCTATTTTCAGGAACAACCCGGGAGAGTACAACAGGTATAACAGGTACATCAATACAGCAAAGTGGGTGAGCAAATACTTGTACATCTCGTGGTTAGGTACAAGGAGTCAACAAGATGGGGCAAGATACATTTTGTGGATTAGGTACATAGTCAACAGAGCAACAGAAGATAAGGTGCATAGGGTCAGCATGACATCAGACATTATGTAGTGCATTAGTTCAGGCTGTGGTTCGGGGAGTAGTGTGCCACCTGGCTTGTGACATCCAGGACTATGTGCAAAGGTGGCTTTAGGCATTCACAGCATAAAGCCAGCTTGAGATGCTCCCACTGGGAGGTCCGAAGGGGTTTTATGGGAAGAGGCAGTGTGAACCTTTTCAGGGAAGGAATTCCAGATCCTAGGTGTATGAGTTTAAGCCCTGTCACCCATAAGGGTGCAGGTGGTGGGTACATTTAGTAGTCCTGGGCCCTGAGATCTCAAGGGGTAGGGTGAGAGATCAGCTGGGGAGAGGAGCTGGGCCAGTTCCAAGGGGGTGCCGGTGCTGATCACTTTGCTCATAAAGCACCCAGTACCAAAGTTGAGGTGATTGGTCGGGGACAGCCAACCTAGCGTATTGTAGAGTTTGCAGTGATGGGTGAGAAGTGGGGAGGCCAGTGCAAACCGGCAGAAGTTGTTGAATGTCATGCTCCACTTCTTAAGGAAAGCCTTAGAGGTATGAGCAAACAGGTGGAGACCATAGCTGAGGGAAGGAGTAATACTCCCTTGGCAGCAGCCAGACAAGCCTCTAGGGTAAGGTTGTACCTAGCCCTGTAGGCCAGCCCCAGCTTACAGTTTACACCTCTGCAAACATTGTGGATGTGGATCCCCAGGTCCAGTTGGGGGTCGAGTGTCACACCGAGATATTTGAGGGAAGTCACCGTAGGATGGGAGGTACCATCATCACAGTCGATTTGCAGAGGGACTGGAGAGGCCCAAATTTTGGCTGAGAGCCAAATAACATAGCCTGGGTTTTTTTTCTGTTTGAGGACCAGCTTCTGTTTGGTGAGCCATGCCTGAATGTTCTTGAAGTCCTCTGATAGATGGCGATTTAGGGAGACTGTATCGCAGGAGTGAGCCAGGAGGACCAGATCATCCACGTACATGGTAACCCAGCACCTGGTAACCACAGCAGGGGGATTGTTAATAAACAGATAGAAGAGTAAGGGTCGCAGCACTGAGCCCTGAGGGACTCAGATGTGATGGGCAGGGGGGCGGAGAGGACTTTATTGAATTTAGTTAATTGTTCTGTGCCATGCAGGTAGTCAGTGACTCATTCCAGTGCAGGAGGGGACAAGCCAAGGGACCTCATCTGCTTGCAGAGCAGATCATGGTCCACAAGGTCAAAGGCCTTGGATAAGCCAATGAATACCACTCCAGAGAGTTGTCCCTGGTCCATGGCTGCTCTGATGCTGGAAGAGACAGAGATCAGTGCCATGGTAGTGCTGTGCCCTTTGCAAAAGCCATGTTGGGTGGGAGACAGCAGTTCGTGGCTATGGATATGCTCTGTGAGTTGTTTGGCTACAACCTTTTCCAGAAGCTTACTGACAGCTGAAAGGATGGCTATAGGTCAGTAGTTCTCTGGGACTTTAGAATTGCCTTGCTTTAGAAGGTATGACCTTGGCAACCTTCCAGATATCTGGGATCTGTTCCAAGGTAAGGGACAGTTTAAAGATGTGGGCCACCGGGGAGGCAATGTAGGGGCTCTGTTTGAGAAGCTTGGGCTCCAGGTTATCTAGGTCAGGGCTTAAGTGCTGGGCGAGGCCTTTGAGAAGGGACCATACCTTGTTTATTGACACCGCCCTTAGGTGGAAGGGAGTACAGGGTGGGCCAGGCTCCTGCTGGTCCATGGAAGTGGGGCAGTTGTCACTCCTGGCTCTTGGTGCATGTGGGAAGATTGCAGGGAGGTCGGTGAAATGGAAGTTGAGAGCGTTAGTAAGCTCCTCCAATGATCATGTCAGTAACTCCAGAGTTGGAATGACCACTAACCAGGGTTTTTATGGTTCTTCAAAACTGTCTGGGGTCAATAGCAGAGCTGAGAAGGGCAGTCTTACAGAACTCTCTTTTAGCCCCCCGATGGCTTTTTTGCACTCATTTCTGAGTTTTCTGTATTGTTGAAGCAGGGTCAGGTCATGCGAGCAATTGAAGTGGGCCCAGCACTTGTCCCTCGCTCACATGAGGGCGAGGAGGACCCCATGCAGCCACTGTGTGGCCCCTTTGTCTAGTGATAGGGACGTGCCCATCTTGCAGATCCACAAAGGAGTTGAGAAATGCTGCAACAGCAGTGGAAGGATCATGGGCACTGTAGACTCCTGACCAGTCGATGAGCCTAAATTCCTCCATGAATAGATCCGGATCAAACCTAGTGAAGTTTCAGATGTGGATGATTTTATGAGGGACCTTTGGGGAGGGGATTTTTCATACACAGAAGATCAGAGAGTGGTCTGAGATGGAGTTGGATAGTGGCTCCACAGAGGAGATCCTCTCAGGATGGTTTGACATGATCCAGTCCAGAAGGGTGCTGGTGGTTCCATTAGCCATCCATCGGGTGGGCTCCTGTACAAGTTGTGTCAGGGTTATGGTGGCAAGCAGGGCCTCGGACTGCCTGACATTATCCCCTGCCCAATTTAGGTTCACATCTCCCAGGATTAGGATTTCATTTTCTCCGGTACAGGGCCTGAAAGTGTCCAGGATATGGGTGAGGCCCTGGAGCCCTCCTTTAGGGGAGTTGTAGGTACACATCATGTGCAGTTTTTTAGCATTGCCGAGTAGGAGCACGGTGTGAAGCAGCTCACAGGGAGACAGCTGCAAGGGACGATGGTTTACTAGATATACATTGAGGCAGCTCCTATAGTAAATCAGGATGCCTCCTCCCCTTTTGCTTCCGGTCCTATCCAACCATTTGAACTCATAGCCAGGAAGCCCACAGGCTGAATCAGGAACCTGGGGTTTCAGCCAGGTCTCCGTTATCCCCATGATGTCAGGCTTATAGAGAGTGACCCATGCAGTGAGCTCATCCTGGCTGGGAAGTAGGTTACGAATGTTAAGGTGAGCCACTTTCAGTCCCTTGCCCAGCTGCCATTCCTGAGGAGTTTCAGAGGCTGGGGTGAAGGGGCCAGGGTTTGGTTTGATGTCTCCAGGTAGGGTAAGGGTCGGTAGGAATAGCCACAGGAGGTGTCCTCTGAGGGGGCCTCCTGGTCATTGACTTTCAAACCTGATGTCTCACGATTCTGGTATGAGACAGGATGAATCTTGGTATCAGTCCACTAGTAGGATAATAGGGACTTGCAGCGTTGGCTAGGAGGTTAGAGAAGGTAAAATCAGTTGTGGCACAAGGGGGTCCATTCTCAGTCACTGCCCAAGTCAGGGGCAGTGGCAATATGGAGGGACACAAGTTCCAGGAAGAGTACAGCTAGAATTGCATTGCAGGGAGGGGGTGGAAAGCGGACTACCCTGGGAGGTTCCATTTTAGAGGCAGAGCACAATTGTTCTCAGGGTACCTACATCAGAAGGATGTGAGTGAGTGAGTAAGAACACCTGAGGGGAAAATGAGGGAACAGGAACCTGCGTGGAGGCTGGGTGGAGTATGAGAGGTAACCACCCAGAGTTCAATGCAGTGATGGAGAGGTCCCTTGGGCAGGGGATACAAGAACCCTGTGGGACTGTGGGGCAGAGTATTGGCTGAGGTCAGAGTAGGGCAGGGTACTGATGTGCCCAGTGGTGGACTTACAATTACAATAATCGCCTGTGTAATAAACTGTAACATTATTATTCAAATTAGCTGGGCTTGCAAATACAATAAACACATTTGTAATAAACCTGTAACGCTATTAGTCACATTAGCCTGACAGTGGTAATTGTCACGGAGGGAGCAGGTCCTGTCTGGCTTGGTCAACTGGCAAGTACTACGAGAGACCAGAGAGGGCAAATAACAATTACTGTTTACACAGAGTGCCAGAACAGGTTCGTTAGCATAGAGGAATGGTGCAAGCAGATCGAGATTACAGTTCATAGGCAGTGAAAGAGATCAGGAAGCACAAGGAGAGGAGCTCCATAAATCATAGTACAGTTCGCTTGACCGAGTATAAGGCAGTATCAGTACAGCGCTGCCCCCTGCAAGCCAGTAGGCTACAGCAAGGCCTGTGGGTGGGGCAAGTGAGGATTTAATGGGAGGAGGGAACAGGGCAGGTGGGGATGCTGAAAATAATGCTTCATATAAGTCCCGAAGTGTTTTACCTGAGGAGGCCCACCGGAACTTGCGACTCAAGCTGGCACCTCCATTCGGATATCAGTCCTTGGCACAAGGTGCGTGTCCTTGGTAGAAAGCACGAGAGGGGGTCCTCCAGTTCAGGTCTCCCTCACTTCCTCCATCAGCAAGTGGCAAGATCTTTGGTTCATGCTCTTAGTCAGGAGGACTTGTGAGGTGGGCAACAGCAGTGGCTAATCGGAGTGATCGCAGATCGCTGAGACAAAGGACGGGCAAGATGGCTGACAAATTCAAAAAGTCCCCTACACATTTAGTATCACAGCAGGGCTTGCCGCTGGGATGGAGGAATGCCAGGAATTAGGTAGATTTGTGAGGTCTCCTGCATCAACAGGGGTGTTTTGTTTGTCCAGAAAAAATAATGCTTCATGTAAGTCCCGAAGCGTTTTACCTGAGGAGGCCCACCGGAACTTGCGACTCAAGCTGGCACCTCCACTCGGGTATCAGTCCTTGGCAGAAAGCACATTTCCTTGGTAGAAAGTGCGAGGGGGGGACCCTCCAGTTCAGGTCTCCCTCACTTCCCCTCCATCAGCAAGTGGCAAGATTCTTTGGGGTCGTGCTCTCCTTAGTCAGGAAGGCTTGTGAGGTGGGCAACAACAGTGGGCAATCAGAGTGATTGCAGATTGCTGAGACAAAAGACAGGGCAAGACAGTGCCAAATTCAAAAAGTCCCCCGACGCCTTTAGTATCACAGCAGGGCTTGCCGTTGGGATCATGCAATCCCTTTGGACAAGCATACTTCACCTCAGAATTTTGACTTCATTCTCCTTCTTCAACTGGATCCGCTTCACACATAGCATTCTATGGCGCTCTTCAGAAATTACCTGCTCTTCAACCTCAGGAGCATCATTCCACTTATATCAACCCTGGATCAAGGATGGACCATCTCTTCAAGCAACTCATCTTCCTCAAATTAACCATGGTTACTAGAACCTAGATCCTTCTTTAGTAAGTCAAGAGGATGGGCAGACCATCGGCCATGGGTCCTCAGAGGATTCCACCACCTGGGTTTTTTTCCCTCTCCTGAGTGCCAGGAGTCATACTCTCCATGAGTTGGATAAGGTATCTTTTTGGGACCTTCTGTTCCCTAAAAATTCCTACCTACATTCCTGCTACTCAAGGGTGGGAACAGAGTTAATCCACAAAAAGTATTACAAGTTACACAACCACTATATACCCCTTTGCTATTCCACAAACATTGAAGTACCTTTATTTATATTTATTTCTGTAATTTGTTAATCTTTTTATTATTCTCATTTTCAGGGTCAGAGAGGTTAATTTTGTTTAACTTTTTTATTCTATGTATTTCTTTTGACTTTCTTTTTCTTAGGTTTTACTGGGGTGGATCTGGAATGATGACTGTTGAAAATATATATTTAAATACTTCCTGAACCTTGTTGCTCACTGAACTGTTCTTGTAATTCATTCAGTTTAGCAAAGCCTTCAGTTTGAACTGTTCTAGTTTAGATCTAATTTCATTCAGAGCTTGCAACAAGGTATGGACATATGGGCATGAACTAGTGCTTTTAGAGTGTAGTTACACAATAGTGGGTAACTGATTAATTACATTTGAATCTAGAACAACACGTTCTGCCTGTTAATTTAGCTGGTCAAAAATCGTATATGGGCAAGTGTGTGTCTCATGTTATTGTAATGCTCTTTAGGTACAAGATCTGGAGATTTAAAGAGCCACCTACACCTCAACAAGAACTTTCAAAAACATAATATCTGAACACAAAGCAGATTACAGATCTCCCCAGCTCATTATTCCTTATCCCCTTTACTTATTACTAAGATCATTTGCTCCAAAAACATGATTGTTGTTATTTCTTGAGGGTTCATCACCTCCTATTGCTTCTTCCCAACCTGATGCCATAACACTGCACTTGTGACACCACAGTTATTCCCACAGCAACAGACTGTGATGTTACAACAGGGCATTATAATTTCAAGTAGGGAACAAGCTATAGAAACAGATGAACTTTAAGGGATAAAGATCTTGTTTTTGTGGGAATTTTGTCAGAAATAAATAATGGGGAGCAGAAATCTGTACAAGGTATACGAAATATAAGCTGACTTGTGTCTAAATATTATAGTTTCCAAAGTTTTACCAAATATGTTGGCTGCTCTTTAATGAGTCATAAGATGTGTTACAGATATTCAAAGGGCTAAACATCTACACTTGTTTTTGTTTTTTTTGCATTTCTCAGTGAGCTGACAGAATTGCATTACTGACTTGAGAAGGAGAGTTAAATGCCTCTTTACTACTGTTACTGTTCAGATTAGCGGCCCCTTCATTCATTATATTTGGGCAGTCCTTACCATCTTTAGTTGTTAAAAAGAAATTAGTTATCACTTCCTTTTTATTATTTTTTGATATAAAAAGGTCTATCAAATTTCTTTTTTTCCTCTTTTTATGTTGTCTTGCACAAGCAACATTTTGTGGCAGTTTGCTGGAGTAGCAGGTTGTGGAGGTGTGGCAGTGTTGTGGCTAATGCCACCACTGCTTTTTGGGGCTTGTCTCTGTGGCACCAATGAATGAGCATGCTGTCTGTGACAGCAGTTGAGAAGCGTGCCACCAACTTCAAAAAGAAATTCACCACCACAATGATGGAGCACCCCGTCATTGCAAGGCATGCCTTGCCTGCTGAAACATTTCAATAAACATGGCAGCAGCTGTCACCATCCTCCTCTCACAATCCTTAGAAATTGACTACAGGGGGTGCCCAATCCCCCAGTTGACATATTTATAACCCCCCTCAAGATTGTGTGGTACAATGGGAGCTCATCCCAGTGTGTTCTGTGTGTTCTGGAAGCCAACTGCGTCAGCATTATCCTGCCCTGCCCCCACCCCATTGGGTGCCACGCTGGGAGCCCACCCAGTGTGGCCAGCATAACCTCCACAAAGTCATGGGGCACACTGGAGCCCACCCCAGTGTGCCAAGCATAACCCCCATTAAAGTCATGGAGCACTCTGGGAGCCTCACCCCAGTGTGCCAAGCAGTAGTTTTATTTCACCTGTAAATAAAGAAAACCTTCCTGCAATGTCTGTTCCTGAAAAAAAAAAAGGTTCATCATTGAGTTCGGAGCACCCCCTTCCTCCAACCTGCACCCACCCTCTGCACACCCCATCTCCCCACACCCCTGTCATTCATACATACCTCTGGAGGTCTGGCACCATGATCTTCCCTGGAGTGGGAACACATCTGCAGTCTTCAAAGCTGACCAAGAACTGCAGAAATGCTGGTGAGCTGTATAATGGCATCAATGGGCAGGTCAACTTAGGTGAATATCTCAGCCATATTTTTGACTTTTGGCTCCAAATTTTCAACATGAGGTTCACGGGAACCCTCCTCATGAAATCAGTCACTGTAATTTTGTTATTCAGTCCCTAAAAGTGATTTCACGGTCACTACACGGAATCACCTTTGGGACCAGTTAATAAAATGACAGTGCCACTGTTCATGGGAGGCGGCCCAAAAGCCTATGTTGCAAATTTGGTGAAACAATTCCAAAACATGACTGTGTTACAAGCGTGCATTGCACAGTTCCTACGCATGCTCATAACTTCTAACATTTTTAATAGTTTCATTCCAGAATTTCAACATTGCCATTTTTTCACACCTCCTTATGGAACAGCACAGCTGTCATTTTTCACATCCTGCCCAAACTGTGTTTTCACACATCTGGTGCAAAATGGCGCGGTCGCTGTGAGAAATCAACGTTTGGGACAGATTAATAAAATCATATTGCCACTGTTCATGAGCAGAGATCCAAAATGCTTTCATGAGGTGGGGTCACAGAAAGCCCAGGCTGAAAATCTGGAATGCAAATACCATCAAACGCCCAGGGCATTAGGGTTTCTAACCATAACGTCCCACTCTGGAGAGACTGACATGCATCAGGGGAGCGAATTTGGATTATTTGCTGTAATACTCATGCTATTCCACCCACACCCCCACCCTTTAGCCAGTGACAGGCATGAAGGTGTGCTTTTGACTCTTGAGCCCTAAGGTTCACCCCATTTTCTTATACCGCACCCATCTCATTGTATTTCCTTATGAAATGGGGTAAGCGTAAAGCCCGATGATCCCAAGGCACAAAGTGGCACTTGTTGGAGTCTACAGGTTAGGGTGAGCTGAAACGGCATGAGCGTTATGGCCGACGACCCAAAGGCACACCTCGTAGCCTGTCAGTCTCTGCAGGGTGGGGTGGGGTTGTGGTCAGCTCCATACCTCACTGACATTTCTATTATGCATCTCTCTAACTCCTGCACAATCAATGCCAATGTCAGCAAGACAACATCTGACATAAACAAATGCTTGTTTTAATTGTATTTCTTTTACCTTTGGGCACAAACATTGCTATCACTTTCTACCCTCTTTGGAAATAAACATTCATTGATTGAGTCTGAAATAGATACTCTCTTTTTGTTGATTAGTCACCTCCTGAAAGATGGGGGACTGCATTTCCTTCTCTGCACACTATTTGAAGAGTTTATTTTTTTTTGCAGTTCTGTGTTTGGTCCTTGGGACTGCTGGGGATGTACCATACCTGAGTCTGTGCTGGATCCCATTTGGTTTCAACCCCCCCCCTGCTGACTCCTCTTGAACCATACCTGAGACCATGGCTTGCCTCACATGTGCTGCACTCCCCCCATAGCCCAAACAGGTAGGATTGATCGAGATGCTAATCTGGAGAGAGCTGAGGTGGTTCACAAGGCAGCGGAGGTGGTGCTGGCAAGGATTCTGGATTTCATGCTGCTTATCCAAAGGGATTTTCTTGCTTGTGTTGTTTCCTTAGTGGAGGTGGATGTGCAATGATTTCAGCACATGGGTGACTGCACTCCCACCCCCAGCATGCAGACATCTGCCACCTCCACAAATCCCTGTATCAGCACTAGTCCCTGGCTCAGCAACTCCTATCCATAAATAGGAGTGGGTATGTTGCTGAGTGACAGATCCCTCCCTTCTCAGAGAAGGTGAGCTGACCATCGGATGCTCAGGCTTTCTCCCCTGGCTTGCTCTCCATCAGCCCTGGGTTTGCTCCCAAACCGAGCCGTTATTGCATGTGGTAGCACTACCGCTGTGCCGGTGAACTGCTGAGTTTGCTTTGTTTAACCTCCATTTTCTTTTCAATCTGAGTAGAAGCTATAAGATTAATATCCCCTAAGAAAACACAATTATATTTAATGCTTCATTTTTTTTGTATTATTGTCCATTTCATTGATTTGTGATTGTATAACTAATTCCTCATATTTAATATTCATTCTGCTAGTGACCCCTCATAATAGTTACTATGAATATTTAATTAGAAAGGTAGGTCTTGAATCAGTGTTACTCTGTTAAATAGGGGTTTCTAACTTGAAAGTACATTATTCCATTAAAATGTTAATAGAATATCATCTAAAAAGATACTAATGTACAAAATGCATGGAAATATGTACAAAAATAGGATAGAGACATTAAAAGACCAAATTGTCCCTGTGCACAGGTGTGCAAAAGTTTTAAAGAGTCACTGGAATGTTAATTACTGAACCTGCAGTGAGAGGTTTTGACCCGGAACCCCTTTTATTGCACGATTACTGCTTAGTTATAACAAGGGTAAGAACACTGTAGCCACCCCATTGGCTAAAAGACAAGAAGAAGAGAGTGATTATCTGGTCATAATTATAGTCCTGCACTAGTTTAGCCTTTGCTCCAGGTTTGGCTACAATATCAACATGTCTCAACAGGAACTATGTTTTTGTGTGATGCTTATATTTTATTCATTAAACAATACTTTCTTATCAAAAATCCTAAAAAAGAAAACTTTTCCTTTTTTACGTTCGCTTGCGCGCATGCGAAAAGAACGTTTTGGGAGAGTAGCACACTTTGGAGGTGTGCCTCTCCCTTCAATCCACTGCTCCATTGAGCAGGCATGGTGGTCCTGCACCAGTGCATGTGGGGAGCTGTGTATAACAGCGGTGGTCTTCGCTTCAAAGAAAACCACCACTGTCATACACAGCACTGGTAGGCCTCACGCCCCCCCCAAAGCTTTGGTGCCACGCTGGGAGCCCACCCCAGCATGGCAAACATCCTGGGTCCTCTGCCGACGGGGATGCCCAATCCTGCATTGGCTCCACATCCCCCCAAATGCCCCCAAAGCTTTGGTGCCATGCTGGGAGCCCACCCCAGTGTGGCAAACGTCCTGCATTGTCTTTTATTTTTTCACCCTGAAAATCAAAACGGTCCCACGTAGTCTCAGCCCCTCCCAACCTGCACTCACCCACTGTACACTTACCTCACACCCCCTCACCCCATACTTACCTCCAGAGCTTCTCACTGATGATCGCCGCTGGACCGGGAACACGTCTGCACTCTTCAAAGCTGACCGGAACTGAGGAAATGCCGGTAAGCTGTATAATGGGCTAGACAGGGGTTTTCAACTTTATTGCATATCTCAGGCATTTTTGGGAATTTTAGCACCAAGATTTCAACATGGGGTTTTAAACTCCTTCTCATGAATGAAGTCATTGTCATGGGCTGTCGGGCCCAAAGGGTGATTTCATAGTCACTGAGCAGTCACTGCGTGAAATCACCCTTCGGGCCTGAATAACACCATGACAGTGACATAATTCATGAGAAGGGGTCTCAAAAACCCCAAGTTGAAAATTTGGTGCAAAAATTCCTAAAAATGACTGTTTTATGAGCGTGTGTTGCGCACTTCCTATGCAGGCTCATAAGTTCGTGAATTTTCAATATTTTCACTCCAGATTTTCAACATTGCTATTTTACAACACCTCCTTATGAGCAGTACAGCTGTCACTTTTCACATCCTGCCCAAAACGTGTTTCCCATGTAGTGCACAATGGCGCTGTCGGTGTGCAAAATCAATCTATGAGACACATTAAGAAAATCACCATGACACTGTTCATTAGCAGAGGTCTTAAAATAGCTATGTTGAAAATTTGGTGAAAAAATCCCTAAAAATGACTGTTTTACTAGTGTGCGTTGCGCAGTTCCTACGCACACTCACAGGTTTGCGAATTTTCAATATTTCCACTCCAGATTTTCAACATTGCCATTTTACCACACCTTCTTATGAGCAGTACAGCTTTCATTTTTCACATCCTGCCCAAAACGTGTTTCCGCCCATGTAGCGACAATGACGCAGTTGTGTGCAAACTCAATGTATGGGACACATTAAGAAAATCACAGTGACACTGATCGTGAGTAGAGGTCTTAAAATGGCGTAGCTGAAAATTTGGTGAAACAATTCCTAAAAATGACTGTTCTATGAGTCTGCGTTGCACAGTTCCTACTCACTCTCATAAGTTTGTGAATTTTCAATATTTTCACTCCAGATTTTCAACATTGCCATTTTACCACACCTCCTCATGAGCAGTACAGCTTTCATTTTTCACATCCTGCCCAAAACATGTTTCCGCCCATGTAGCGCACAATGACGCAGTTGGTGTGCAAACTCAATGTATGGGACACATTATGAAAATCACAGTGTCACTGTTGATGAGCAGAGATCTTAAAATGGCTATATTGAAAATTTGGTGGACAAATTCCTAAAAATGACTGTTTTATGAGCGTGCATTGTGCAGTTCCTACGCTCGCTCATAAGTTTGCGAACTTTTGATATTTTCACTCCAGATTTTCAACATTGCCATTTTACCACACCTCCTTATGAGCAGTACAGCTGTCATTTTTCACGTCCTGCCCAAAACTTGTTTCCGTCCATCTAGTGTACAACGGCGCAGTCAGTGTGCAAAATCAATGTATGGGACACAGTAAGAAAATCACAGTGACACTTCATTAGCAGAGGTTTTAAAATGCCAATGTTGAAAATTTGGTGAAAAAATTCCTAACAATGACTGTTTTATGAGTGTGCGTTGCACAGTTCCCACGCACACTCGTAGGTTTGCGAATTTTCAATATTTCCATTCCAGATTTTCAACATTGCCATTTTACCCACCTCCTTATGAGCAGTACAGCTGTCATTTTTCACGTCCTGCCCAAAACTTGTTTCTGTCCATTTAGTGTACAACGGCGCAGTCAGTGTGCGAAATCAATGTATGGGACACAGTAAGAAAATCACAGTGACACTGTTTATTAGCAGAGGTTTTAAAATGCCAATGTTGAAAATTTGGTGAAAAAATTCCTAACAATGACTGTTTTATGAGTGTGCGTTGCACAGTTCCCACGCACGCTCATAGGTTTGCGAATTTTCAATATTTCCACTCCAGATTTTCAACATTGCCATTTTACCCACCTCCTTATGAGCAGTACAGCTGTCATTTTTCACATCCTGCCCAAAACATGTTTCCGCCTATGTAGCGCACAATGGGGGTAACAAAAAGGTCATACTGAAAATGTATTGTGCAAATACCAACAATCGCACAGGGCATTAGGGTATTAGGGTAAAGCACCATACGTGCCAAACACCACTGCAAATACCTGCAAGTGAATGTTCGGCATTGACAAATGCTTGTTTATGACTGGAATAAGACAATTCAGGGACATGTAATTATGGACAATAAATGCACTTTTCTCGTGTGTGTTTAAAGGCACCCAG
This sequence comes from Neoceratodus forsteri, assembly GCA_016271365.2. Classification (NCBI taxonomy): domain Eukaryota; kingdom Metazoa; phylum Chordata; order Ceratodontiformes; family Ceratodontidae; genus Neoceratodus; species Neoceratodus forsteri. Next base: position 246,042,837 of record JADMNL010000026.1, on the reverse strand, counting down.
TGAAAGCTCCTCATTTCCTAACCGCAAACTCAAGGCATGCGATTACTGACCCATAATCACGTACCCTGGCATGTGTCTTATTGCATACATAATAAATGCAGCTTTCAGGTTTCTGTTTCTTTTCTTATTTTATTTAAAAGTTAGGCCAGGAAGACACACACGAGCCAGTGCTTACATTCAAGTGGAACCTTGGGGAGCAGCTGGTGACTGAATAAAAGGTAAAACAAGATCAGAACAATAAAAGAAAAAAATTACAACGGACTGCACTGCTGGAAGTTAAATAAAATGACCTATACATGGATCACTGGTACCAGGTTTTGTAAAAAACATGAATGCTTTTTGTCCTTTTAATTTTCAGTTAGCTTATGCAAATTAAAACTAACATCTAGTATACAGCATGTTCCTCTAGTAAAATGAGGACCAACCTAATGAAAGCATATTGTATTTGTTTCAATAGATCCAACTGTCTAAAGGGACAGAAAAAAAAAGTGTCATATTGCAGACATGGGTGTCATCAAAATAGTACTAAAGGTCTCTTGAGAATACCGGATTACAGAAAACAACTTACAGCATCATTTCCCAGCAGAATGTATACAATAGTTTAATGATGCAGTGCATTCCATCACAGATTTACAGTAAAGTACAATAATGTGTGGGCTTTTTAGATACATGCTTTGGTTTCTTATTGCAAACAGTGATTTCCTGGAAAACAAGCAGTGTGCTTGTGCAAGCATTTTCACCACTCTACTCTCTCACCGCACCTCGCATCGGGTTTCAGGCCATACAATGGCTTAACTTTTCCATCTATGTTTCTCTGTTCCAGATGATACATACATAGAAACATATAAATTGATGACAGATAAGGACATCTTGACCCACCCAGTCTACCCTATTTATCTGTATCCAGTATGAGGTCTGGTGCACAAACTGGACTCTAGACCCTTACCTCCTCATGATGGGAGGACGGGTGGTATCACCCAGAGAAAATCTGTGGAACTAGAACCAAAGGAGTTAATGGAAGTGGGTAAAACCTTTCAACTATTCCACATTTGGAAGGTCATCCTCATTTTAGAAGAAGAAATTTTATAGCATTTTCATACACACTGTATCCTAAAGCGCTATGCAAGCAATGAGACTGGTAGTGAAGTGCCAGAAAAAGTGTAGTGGCAGCCATTCCACACATCAGCTCCTACACACAACCTTGGACAACTGCATGAAACAGCTTTATGTGGGGCGATTCGGTGGCACTGAGGGTTGAGGAGATGGACGCCACACCTCGCTCTACGCAGGCAACCTGGGTTCGGAACGGACTCAGGTCACCTGGAGGGTCAGTGGGGGAGGCAAAGATTGAGCATCATAGCTCTCCTTCCTCGGGGTGTGGGGGGTCTGTGCTGCAAATGACACAGCTAGGGGAGCTTGCCTGTGCCCAAGGTGCTTGCTTGCCACTGCGGAGGCAGAGACAGCTGCTGCACCCATTGCATGGTGCACGGATGCAAAAGGGGTGAAAATGGAGAAAAATCCCCAGTGGCAGGATAACGCCTGACTCCCCGCAGGTACCACATCTGGGCCAGGCATAATGTAAGCCCCAGTAATCCGGGGATGGACCTGGGGGGGGGGTCGGGCAGTAGGGGGCTGTCAGGGGCCGGGGCACAGAAACAGCAGAAGTGTTAAAAAAAAAAAACAGTTTTATGTGAAGGGAAATTCTGGCCAGGACACTGGGAAAACTCCCCTACCTTCCTGAAGTGGAAACACCTGGCCATTTTGGCAGTCAGACCAAAAGGCCAACCTAGAAGGTGGTGGAGAAGGATTTGCAGGTGTGGGGAAGCAGTCCACCTTCCTTATCTCTAGAGCCCTGTGAAATTATTTGTATTTTTTTTTATAAATTTTTATTTTTATCGAATTTCTTGTTATTTCTTTTCATGCATTGAAAATGCAATTTTATTTCTTGTTATCACATTTACATTCCTAAATACCTCAAAATGACTTTATACACACTAGAAATCACCTTCCTAGTATACCACGTTGTATTAAGCAGCATTATGCTACGGTCTTGGAGGTTTTGTGAATCAGACAATTCCACTGCCACTTCTTTGAGGACCGTCTCTGTGGTAACAATGGAGCCTAAACAACAACTGATGCAAGCATTTATTTAGTTTTTGCAAAAAAAAACAAGCACTAATCTTTTTTCAGGTGTTTTTCAAGTTATTTCTTTTTATACCTTGAATTTCTTGTTATTTCCTATGTAAGAAAACCGTGGGTCTCTACCTATCACCTATTCTACAGAGGTCTTGCTGACCAATGATGTTGGTTTGAAAAGGGACATCGGATATGGATATTAGTGTTGGCAGTATAGCTTATGGTAGGAGTGATGAGCTATGAATGAGCTTGATACATCCAGCAGACAAACCTGGGTTTGATTTCCACAACCTCCACTTGCATACTGCGTGACTCTAAGCAAGTCACTTAAAACCTTCCCAGTGCTGCAGGGTTGCCCTGAATACCAGTAGATGTACCTAATGGGCTTTCCTTGTTACCAAATAATAACTAAAAAAATATTGAACACTCTGCTTTAGGTGGCAGAGAGAAAAACTGTAATCAATGTTTGTGAAAGGAGAAGGAAAAGTTGAAACAAGCCATGGAGGAGAAAACAACATTTACTTTCCTTAGTAACCAAAGATCAGGCACTATTCTTGGCAGAGAAGAAGAGACTCATCTTTTCCATGCTGAGCCTGAGAAAGGAAGTGCCTAAAACCAAGAAGCAGCCTGTCAATTCAAATTAGCTGGCATCTGCCTCCACAGCCAATGCCGAAAATTCAAAGCAACCAATTGTCAGTTTGGTCATTGGGTCAGAACAGCTTGATAATCCTAGGCAGAGAAATGAGGTGCCTGCTAGTGCTGACCCATATGTGAGTGGCAGAGGGGACAGTAAACCAAGATGCTTGCCTGCTCAGGACAATGGGTCTAATACAGATGCACCCTCAGAATTTTCTGCTCATCCTAAAAAGAACTGAAGCAATGGAGCCAACCTGTGGAGTGCAACACAAAATGACAGAGTATCATGGGTTGCTCCAAAAGTTGCAGTGCAGCCACCAAGCTCTGGTTTCCGATGGAGAAAAGCCTTCTACATCAGAAAGCAGAGCATCCAGTGTGTCAGGGAAAGTCAAAACAAGGAGGTGGATTGGACTACGGTACAGACACTCGGTATGAAAATCTACTCAGCTGCAGCAGAAAGAGTCAACCTTGGAGTGGTCAGTGGAACCAGAGTTAGAGGCTACTGGTTGTATTCAGGTACCAGATGGGTCTCCTGGCTGCCAGGAGATAACATGACATTTTTAGGAGGAGAAATGATTTAAGATGAAACTGGTCAGCCTCAGCTGTGAGTATACCAGGGGAACTGGTTGAGAAGGGTGGGGGTGCTGCTGGAAAACTGTCCTGTGAAACATCTCACTGGGATGACACTGGGTCTGGTCTCAAGGAGCGACCTGTGTTCCTCCTAAATTAATAGCTGACTCTGTTCAAGGCAACATGAGGAGTATTAGTGTTTGTAGAGGACAGACAGGAGGAACAGGAGTTAGAAGTGTCTCTATCCCGCCAGAGTGAGGACACACCCTCAGTCATCCATCAGCCCTGAATCCTCAGAGGATGGGATGCAAGACCGTGGAGGACTCAGAAGATGGAAATCCAGATTTTCAGATAAGTAGCAGGCACTCAGTCTGAGGAGCCCCAACCCCAAGCTCAGAAGTAATTTAGAATGTTTAATTTGTTTGCTGTGAAGGGGAGCCATGACATCATTGTAAACCTCAAGAGTGCAACTTGAGAGCTTTTCAGATGTAATGGCAACCTCAAGAAGTGTTTTCAGCGCAGTTGTTAACCAAAGACCATACATTATATTTTATAATGTATGGGTTACCAAGATTGTGTAATCACAGATTGAATTACTTTACTGAATTATTTTACGGAACATTCATTGTTGTGAGCATTCCGTTGTTATACCACTGATATGACATACTCAAGAAGGGTTAACAACAGAGTGATGTCTTAACAGTGGCATAACATACAGGATAATGGTTAGGGATCGGGTGATAACCACACTGTAATCACCTTGAGTAGATGCTGCAACCCTCCTGGAACTGGACCTCCTCCTGCCTGTAGCCTTCATTCTTCCTTGCTTGAAATCTTCCTCAAAGTTTCATTGCACTACCTGCCCTGGTCAGAGCCTGAGCTCCATCTCTGTTTCCTCTTTGCATTCTCTGTCTCATGTACAACACTGTTTCCCTTCAGGCACCCCAGCTGCCTTGAGCCGCAGCTCTGACCTGTTGACATTGATTGTACGTCATCTCACCAATATCAAGGAGTGGTAGCCAATTTTGGGATCCACTTGGTCATTGTATCCTCTGTCTGTTGCTTGGTAGCCACTTCTCATCTGACAGGACCTCAGTGACTTATTTGCCTCCGTCCTCTTACCTCCGTACAGTGGTATCAAAGACTAGTTCTCCCTCTCTCTCTCTTAGTTTACCAAGCCTGGAAGCTCGTTTCTATAATCAACTGATTCAATTTTACTTGCTCACCACCAGAGCGTCGCTTGCTGCTCCATCCTGGACTTCAGCATGTTCCAAATAAGCCTTCACCCTCAACCATCATTGGAAGCGCCATGCCCATTATCTGAACTCACCTACTTTGGTTAGGAATCTGAGTCTGCTTCTGCTGGTCCCTCCTTATGCAATTTCCATGTCCTTCCGATTCCACTTCCCTCCAGGCTTAGGACCCATTATTCCAACTGACTTCCATCCTTCTTCACCACTTACTATCCTGCTCATCCATGGACCATCACACTGGACCCTTGGCTTCCTGTCTCTCATGTTTTGGATCTTGCCAGCTGGTCTGGTATCTATTTCACTCCTGTTTGACTGCTTCTTTGACTTCCCTGCTGCAAGTAACCCCTTCCAGCTGCTGCATAGGTTGATTTTTTTCAGATGTGGAACCTTCATCCTTCTTCAGTTCAGCACCTTCCAGCCTTCCATTCATCCAGGCAGCCTCCGTCAGATGTAGGACTAAAGTACCTCATCCACTTGCTCTTGGTGCATAGCTTTGCCAATTGGCCTTCCTTGGATCATCTTCTTGTAATTCGCTACTGCCTACCACATTCCTCTGCCTTTCACTGGGAGCTGACCTGGTCCTGTTCCTTCCTGCACAGTATGTCATCCTGCTTCATTCCACTTAACACCTTCCTGGATCAGTCCTTTAATCCACCAGGGTTCACTCCAGTCATTTTGTCCATCTTTGGATTGCTAGCTTTTCATCTCCAGCTTGTGGGCTTAGGGCTTCATCCTGTCTGCTGTGGCTCTATTGGGCATCCTACCATATCACTGGCCAGTATTCCTATTCAGACAGCTTCTACCTGCATTTATCCATTGCATACTCTTACGCTGGCCATCCTTACAACTCCCATCTACTACTTGATGGATCACTATTCATTTCACTTGAGGAAACTACTTTTTTTTCAAATCAAAGTTTATTGTTTTTTAGAACAAGAAGAACAGATCTAAACATAATAAGCTAAATTGTGAATGAAACCAGAGACAGTACTTTACTGCATACACTGGAGCAGTTCTCTCCCAAGCTTAATCCCCACCCCCATACAAAATGTCCCCCTCCCCATTCAGCACAGCTCAAACTTATTAGGTGAATTATCAAACTCTAAATTCGACAGTTGCATGCAATATACTAAATGGTAAGCAGCGCGTGAAAAGCTTCCCAAATTTTCTTATATCTATTCATTCTGTTACTAAGACTTGCCACCATTTTTTCCGTCCTGAGATTAGCTAACAATTCTTTAAGCCATTCCGAACACGAAATATCTCCATCATCTTTCTAATGACAGAGAACCTTTTTTTTACTGATAGGAGATCAATGCTATATAATATCACCTAGCACTTACTGGAATCAGGGTATAGTCACCTAAAGGCATACCTCAGGGTGAAAATATCGAAAGGCCCAACAAGAAATCCATCTTCCACTGGATGTCCTTCCAGAGAGTGGAGGCCTTAGGACATGCCCAAAATATGTGAAGCAGTGAACCCTCTGCCTGCTGACAATGGGAGCAAATGGATGTTGCAATAAGCCCATACTTATATAATTATGTTTGCTTCGCATGTGCAAGAAACATAATGCCATCATCAGAGATTTGGAGGTGTGTCACCTCCTCCTCCAATTCAGTCAGTGTGCTGGCAGTGCGGCCCTGTAAGCCAATGTATTTTGGAGCTGTCTATGACATGCTAAGATATCGCCTGCTCATGTGCAGCTCCCCCACACACACACACACACACACACACACGCGCGCGCCCATGCAGGCGGCGCCCCGCATGCACTGTATAGCGAGGCGCCCAATCCCGTTGGCTGTGCTGCGTTCCCCACCTCCCTCAAGGCTTCAAAATGCCACGCTGGGTGCCCACCTCAGCATGGCAACTAATCACATAGCTGACGGAGGTGCCGAATCCCCTGTCGGCTGCACTGTCCCCCCGAGTAGTGAGTGCCACGCTGGGAGCCCACCCTAGCATGGCAATGTATTCCTGAGGCCGACGGGTTCCCAATCCCCCGTCAGCTGAACAGCCCCCCTCAACGTCCTTGTGCCACGCTAGGAGCCCACCCCAGTGTGGCAAACATCCCACGTCGTCCGTTTTTGGTTTTTCTATCTGTAAAGAAAAAACGGTCCCACGGCGAGTCTCCCGCCCCTCCCACAACCCGCACCCACCCACTGCGCACCCAGCCTCCCCACACCCCATACTTACCTCCAGACCTCGGCGTAACGATCTTCTGTTGACCGGGAACACGTCTGCACACTTCAAAGGTGACCGCGAACTGAGGAAATGCCGGTAAGCTGTATAATGGGCTAGATGGTGGGGGTCAACTTTGTTGCATATCTCAGGCATTTTTTTGAATTTTTGCACCAAATTTTCAACATGGGGTTTTTGGGACCCCTTCTCATGATTGATGTCACTGTCATGGTGTTATTCAGGTCGAGAGGGTGATTTCACGCAGTGACTGTGAAATCACACTTCGCGCTCCAAATAACGCAATGACAGTAACATCAATCATGAGAAGGGGTCTCAAAAACCCATATTGGAAAATTTGGTGCAAAAATTCTAAACTGTTTATATGAGCTGCATTGCGAAGCTCCCACGCAGGCTCATAAGTTGTGCATTTTCAATATTTTCACTCCAGAGTTTCAACACTGCCATTTTACCACACCTTCTTATGAGCAGTACAGCTGTCATTTTTCACATCTCACCCAAAATGTGTTTCCGCCCATGTAGCGCACAATGGCGCAGTCGGTGTGCAAAATCAATGTACGGGACAAATTAAGAAAATCACAGTGACACTGTTCATGAGCAGAGTCTTAAAATGGCTATGTTGAAAATTTGGTGAAAAGTCCTAAAAATGACTGTTTTACGAGCGTGCATTGCACAGTTCCTACGCACGCTCTTAAGGTCGTGAATTTTTAATATTTTCACTCCATATTTTCAACATTGCCAATTTTACCACACCTTCTTATGAATAGTACAGCTGCCATTTTTCACATCTCACCCAAAATGTGTTTCCGCCCATGTAGCGCACAATGGCGCAGTTGGTGTGTGAGATCAATGTACAGGACAAATTAAGAAAATCACAGTGACACTGTTCATGAGGTGAGGTGTTAAAATGGCCATGTTGAAAATTTGGTGAAAAAATTCCAAAAAATGACTGTTTTACGAGCGTGCGTTGCACAGTTCTCACCTTGCGCTCATTAGTTATAAATTTTCAATATTTTCACTCCAGATTTTCAACATTGCCATTTTATTAAACTTCCTTATGAACAGTACAGCTGCAATTTTTCATATATGCGTCCAAAATGTGTTTCGCAGTATAGCGCACAATGGTGCTGTTGGTGTCCGAAAGCAATGTTTAGGACAGATTAAGAAAATCATAGTTACACTGTTCATGAGCAGAGGTCTTAAAATGGCTATGTTGAAAATTTGGTGACAAAAGTCCATAAAATGACTGTGTTAGGAGTGAGCATTGCACAGTTTCCACGCACCCTCGTTAGTTCATGACTTTGTAATATTTTCAGTCCAGATTTTCACCAGTGGCATTTTTCCACACTTCCTTATGAACAGTACAGCTGCCATTCTTCACAACATGGCGAAGTGTGTTTTCACACTTTCAGTGCAGAGATCGTGGTCGCTGTGGGAAATCATTGTTCGGCACAGATAAAGAAAATCACAGTGACCTATTCATGATCGGAGGCAAAAATGCCTGAGTTGACAATCTGCTGTAAGAAATCCCCAACCTAATTATATTACGGTGTGTTGTTGCACAGTTTCTATGTACCTCATGACTTCACCATTTTTTAAATATTTTATAACATTTGCAACATAGCCATTTTTACACCTTCCATGAAAGAGTACAGCTGTCATTTTTTACATCCTGTTCGGAATATTTTTGCACCTGTGGTGCTAAATGCCGTAGCCACTGTGCATAAGCAGCTTTCAGCTAACAAACTGATATTCCCCCTGTTCATGAGGTGGGGTCACAAAACAAACATGTTGAAAATTTGGAGTGAAAATACCAACGAATGCCTGAGGTATTAGGCTTTTCAACTATAACACCCAACCCTATAGAGAATGACAGGAATCAGGGGTGTGACTTGGGATTCTTGCCTGTGATGCTCATACCATTCCACACCCTGCAGTCACTGAGAGGCATCGAGGTATGCCTTGGACTCTTCGGCCCCAAAGTTCACCCCATATTCCTATATCGCACCCATCTCACCATATTTCCAAATGAAATGGGGTGTGCATAAGGGCCAAAGACCACAGGAACACCATGACACTTGTCAGTGTCTGCAGGTGGGTGTGGTGAAATGGCATGGCCGTTATGCCTGACGACCCAAACGCACACCCCAATGCCTGTCACTCTCTGCCGGGTGGTGGTGGGGTTGGCTTCAGTTCAATACTTCACTGCCATTCCTATTACACAGCTCTGTAACTTCTACACTACCACTGCCAATGCCAGTAAGCAAACATTCGGCATTGACAAATGCTTGTTTTTTGGGGGTATAATACATATTATGTAAAATGTGAAACTGTGTAAGCCATAATCTATCCTGAATAATGTATTTATGGCAATTCAACCATAAGGTTGTCTAGTTATCTCAGATCAGGAAAACATAAAGCCCAATACCTCTCAGGTGCAAAACTAGTCGGATATTTATAATTTTAAAAATTGTATACATATTCAACACTGAATGGGCCATACCAGACGTAGGTGAGAGTTCGTCTACGAAGGTTTTTGTACTTTTTTGGGGTGGGTTTTGCCCAAACACCTTTATTATTAGATGTTTTAACTGGAAAACTTTAAACACAAGTTTACTAGGGATGTTGAAATTATTTAATATTTGAATAATTGAAAGCCATGAATTGCACAAGATAACAGCTGAGAGAGCTTAGCACCTTCTAATTGAGGAAGCCACCTAGGTGATTGGCTTATTATCTATTTTTAAATTTGGGTTATCCCGATAGGTTGAGCTAAGTCTAAGGTGTGCTTATATTTCATAAAGAGGCATATCTGGGAGTGCACTCTGACCGATGTCGCAATGGGGTTGATTTCAAAATTAAGGGAAGGGCACTGCCTGATAGCAAACAGCGGCGCCAGCGAGCGACCACTCTCTTTAATCAGAGACAACTCAATTTTGAGCCAAATAGCAATTAAGGCAGAGGGATTAACTTCTCTCGTCTGTTCCACCCATCTCATGTATTTAACCATGTGATTCACCAATAATAAAGTGAAATGCGGAGACAGAGACTCCCTTTGTCCTTAAGCGCCGCTAACTTGTAGAATACAATCCTAGGTTGTCTATTAGCCCAAATAAATTTTTCAATCAGGCTGTTGATTTCTGGAACCAGGTTAAAGGCATCCAGTCTCGCTTGGTAGACCCACTATGTATTTCACCCTATTTACAATGCTAATAGCCAGCAGGCTCACTCTCCTTGCTCATCAACCCCCCAGTGGCTCCTCCACCCCATGTCTCCACCACGAACCCTGTTCCCTTATCTTTCTCTGACAATTGCCGGCCCAACCATCCCAACGCTGCAAGCCAATGCCCTCTAGTACTAACTCACCTTTCTTTGCCTATACCCTGCTCACACCCTCACTTCAACTGGGCAAACACTGTACCACACAGTTTTTCCCCAACTTCTAACCCAGCCCCTCCCAGCTACAATGACTTATTGCTACTTCTCCCATCGCCCCTCCCTTCTTCCCGGCGACATCTCTAGCTTACCAGTGCCCACCCACAACAAAAACAAAACATTCTCCATTGCGCCACAGTATGAGTCTCTAAACTCTCCAGGCTCTCCCTGCTGCACACGCATTCCTTCTACTCCTCCTCTGGAAACATTCACCCCAACCCTGGTCCCCCTCAACAAAACCTCCCCAAACAAACCACAGGAAGACTACTGCTGGCATCACTTAATATCTATAGCCTTCCCAAGAAACACACCCTACTGCAGGGTTGGATTGCCCAACATGCCCCAGACATCCTAACCCTCTCAGAAACCTGGCTATCAAATAAAATCCCCAATGATGCTGTTTCCTAAGCAACTATAACCTCCTTAGGCGGATAGATCCGTAAGCGAGGTGGAGGCTGCGTAATATACATTAAATCAACACTCTGCGCCACCATCGCTGGGATACCCTCCCCCAAACATGAGGCCCAGACTCGCAGTCAAAATTAGATTGGGCTCTAAAACAATCATCATCATCTCAGCCTATATCCCCGAGAAACCAGAAACCCACATTTGAATCCATCCTCCACACTGTCTCACACCTCCCAAATACTAATGAAACCATATTAATGGGTGACTTCAACATCGACTGGGCATCCCCATCCTCCTCCGTCTTCAGAGATGCTGCCCAGGCTATCGGTCTCTCCCAAATTATCACATCCCCAACGAGGCGCGACACAAGAACCGGGACATCCTCACTACTAGATCTCATCTTTACCAACAGGCCAAAAAATATTACCCAGGCTTCAGTGCTCCCTGACTCTATCAGTGACCACTCCCCGGTTATCTGCTGGTGGTCGGGCAAACTGCCCACTGCACCACCCAAAACCACATGGCACCGAAAAATCAAAAAAGGAGGCATAAATAACCTCAAAGAATACCTAGCCAATAGTTACTGGCTTCCCTTATATTATGCACAATCAGTTGATGCCACTCTCGCCCACTTTATAGCTACCTTTAACAAAGCCTGCGATATATATGCTCCCCTCACTAGGCAGGTCGTGAAAACCAGGTCTACACCATGGATAACACAGTCCCTCCTAAAACTCATGCAACACAGGGACAACCTCTGGCACAGGGCCACAGACTCCCAATGCTCCCAGGACAGACAACTCTACAGGGAGGCTCGAAATAAATGCACCTGGGCCACACGGCAGGCCAAGGCTGATTACTATCAGCACACCCTCTCCTCCTCCTGGGGAGATGGGAGAAAGTTCTGGAGTAACATACAAGAAATTAGCGGCAAATCACGTTCCCCCACCCCTACCCAACTAAGTCTGAACGGGGACGTTACCCAAGATCCTGCTAAAATCACTGAAGCCCTCAATGAAACTTTCTCAGACCTCTCACATATCCTCCCGCCTAACTTCTTCCACCCCCCCAAACCCCCCTCTACTCCACTTATGGCGAGAACAGCCCTCCCTCCCCCTTTCCGGTTCCGTACCATCCCCTGCTCCTTAGCCAAGCGTTACATCTCCAAAGCAATCGCTAACACTCGCTTCAGCAACGACTCCCTGGACCTAAAACTCATAAGGCACCCTTGATATCACCATAACCCATCTCACACATATCCTAAGCCTCTCGCTGTGCCTCGGCCAATTCCCACTGCCTGGAAAAAGCCGTGATCACCCTATCTTAAGGCGGGGATCCCACCTCCCGGGAATTATAGACCAATCTCTATACTCCCTCCTCTCTCCAAAGCCCTGGAAAAATAGTCTCTGACCAACTTACTGAGCAACTAACAAACACAACCTGCTCAGCAAGGAACAGCATGGGTTCAGAGCTGGCCACAGCACCATCACGGCTCTCGCTGAGCTCACAACATTCATCCATGAGGCGCTCGACCAAGGGTCACTAGCAGGGGCTATCTTTATAGACTTAACTAAGGCCTTCGACACGGTCAGCCACGAATTACTCCTTCAAGTCCTGCCGCAACTAAATGTAGTCTCCGAGGCCGCTGCCTGGCTAAAGGACTACCTCACAGAACGCTCGCAGCAAGTAAGAATAAACTCCACCATCTCCACTCCCAAGCCCGTTCACTCCGGTGTTCCGCAGGGGTCAATCTTAGGCCCACTGCTTTTCACTCTCTTCCTTAATTCTCTCCCCAAAGCCTGCAGTGGTCATCTCTTACTCTATGCCGATGACGCGGTTCTCTACTGGAAACACCCCCAACCGTACGTACTCCAGCACACCCTCCAGGAATACTTCCGGGAGCTGGAAAATTGGTTCGCTGACCACCGACTGATCATTAATTATTCCAAAACCAAGGCCATGACCTTTGCTCACCGCCAAAGCCCGCACAGCCAGATGGCTCTTCACATTTCCAACGCGGATGGTTCCCTGCTGGAGCGCGTCAATCACTTCAAATACCTGGGGGTCACCCTGGATACCTCCCTCTCCTACCACAGACATGTACGCCTCCTCTCAGCAGCAATCAACTCGAGAATGGGTACCCTCTACAGAATCAAAAACAGTCTGCCTGCACATGCCATGCAGATAGCTGTCACATCCTCCATCCTCTCCCTAATCGATTCACGGGATTGTAATCTCACAGCTGCTGATAACTCCACCTAAGCTGCATAACACTCGCGCTAAACAAAGCATGTCGCCTTGTCTCGGGTTGTGACAGACTCACCCACACCTGCGACCTATACCAACTGACTGGCTGGCTTAATTTCCACCAAAGGCTCAAGTACCACACCTGCATTCTAGCAAAAAAGATCAACCTCCAGCTAGCGCCAACCGCCCTTCACCACATCATCAAACCGGCTCCTCTCAGGCGTATTACCAGACTCTCGGCTTCCACATCCTTCGTGGTTCCCCCATGTCGAACGTCCCTTGCGCATAGATCCCTCCGCTACCGTGCCCCCAATTGGCTAAACACTCTTCCGCCCTCCCTCTCCCAATCCCGCAGCATCCATCTCTTCAAAGCAGGCCTAAAAACCTTCCTACTGGGTAGCTCAAAATGTGAATGCTACGTTGGCCTACCTGTCTCCTCTCCCCTTCCCCACACACCCACACAGGGGCCCTTCTGACCTTTCTAACCCCCCCATGCTCAACCCAGGGGTCGCAGGTATGTCTCCTACCTGCCCAAACAAGAGGAAAAAAAGTCCCTCTGCCATGATACCAACAATTAACTCAGTAATACCACTTGTTTATTATGCATTGAAAGTTGCCTTCCATTGCCTTTCTGTCATATGTCTCTCCACCCTCTGTAACCACCGAAGAGCTAATGTTACTAAAATGTGATTGTACATAAAACTGTAAATAATTTGTGCTTGTATATAACTTGCCTGGCCTGTTCCGTCTGTCTTCCCCCAACTCGTGTTCCCCCCTCCACCCTTTGTAACCGACGTGTAGCCTTTGCAAAAGAGTCTTTGACTCAAAGGTTTGTAATTCCGAATTTCAGTAAATAAGTAAATAAGTAAAAATAAGTTATTAAGCAAATACAAAGGGTAAAAATCCTAGGAAAAACATTCATTTTAATTAAGTTCACTCAGCCCCAGAGTGAGATAGATAGTTTGGTCCACCTGCTCTAGGTCTGCAACTATAATATTTATTAGGGCATCCAAATTCAACTTTTGAAGTAAGGCTGGGTTCCTGGTAATTTGAATGCCCAAGTATCTTAAAGATTTTGGTGCCCAGGACATACCTGTCACTATAACACTTGATTTAAGCACTTTATAGTTAAGACAAAGGATTTTTCAATGTTTAATTTGTAATTTGAAAAACTGGCAAATTCTTCTATGATGGATAAGATGGCAGGTATTGACTTATCAGGGTATGATAATTGTAATAATAGGTCATTGGGATAGGCCGATACTTTAACCTCACATCCCCGAATAGTAATTCCTTGAATCATCGGGGAAGATTTCAGTCGGCGAATAAGGGTCTCTAAATATAAATTAAAAAGTAAAGGGACTGGTGGGCAGCCTTGTCTGGTTCCTGAGTGTAACATAAATCTTTTGGATATGACCCCATTAGCCACCACTCGAGCCGAGGGAGTGTTATAAAGTGCTTTAACCTCATTTTGAAAAGCAAAGGAAACTTATAAGCATTAAGGGCCCTAAATAAGAAATCCCAGTCTACCCTGCTGAATGCCTTCTAGCATCCAGAGAAACCAAGACAGTTGAAATGAGGCATCCCTGGATGCCGAAGGACGGTAAACAGAGTTCAGAGGTGGTCCATCGAAGTGCGCCTTTTCATGAATCCCACCTGTTTGGGTCCAATAAGATCAGGCAGCACTAATGTAACACTCCCCTAACATTTTAGGTAATATCTTGATATCCTGATTCATCAGGGATATTGGGTGATAACTCATGAGTAATTTTGAGTTCTTTCTCGGCTTCAATATGAGGATTATCAAAGCCTCTGATAAAGTAGGGTCTACAGGCACCTGATAAAATATACTGAAATAAAGGGACTAATAAAGGTAATAACTGTTCTTGAAATACTTCATAAAATTAGTCGAGAAACCTTCTGGACCGGTGATTTGTTAGAAGGTAAATTTTAATAACCGTGAGAATTTCTTCAGATGATATTGGGGATACTAGCAATTCCTGTTGAGGCTCAGAAAGTGAAGATAAACCGGACACCCCTAAGTAAGTGTCTAGGCTCTGTTCTGACAATTAATTTAGCCTAGAATTGTATACATTTGTATAATACCGCTGGAATTCCAGGACTATATTCTCCGGAGATATTGTTAGGATACCATCTAATTGGGAGCGGATTGACGGAATATATCTATTCGCTTCCAGTTTTTTAATCCGGAGTGCCAACAACCTTCTTGCTTTCTCTCCCCAATCTGAGTAATTTGCTTTAGCTTTCAGAATAGCGAATTTGGCCTTATCTCTTAATATTTCCAAATAAGCCTCATTTAATTTTACCAGCTCTTGCTGAAGGGATTCTGAAAAATTATGGGAAAGCAGTGATTCTTTTGAACAAATTTGTTCAAGAAGAGAAGCTAGTTCTCTTTCTTTTTCCTTTTTCCTTTGTGTAGCCATGCTGACTAATATTCCCCTAAGGAAAGCTTTAAAAGTGCCTCATATTAAATCTGGTCTGGAGATAGATTGAAAGTTGGTATCTATAAAATGGTCTGTATGTTTATTAATTGTTTTAACTATGTGGATCCTTTAACATTTGGCTATTGATCTTCCACCGGAAGGATTTCTTGGGAAGAAGTGAAGGGGCAAGCTGACATGATACCAGTGAATGATCGGAGGGTGGACCAGACCGTATAGAGGCTTTTGTTACTCCTGGAAGTAGAGCTTGAGAGAGAAAAATATAGTCAATACATGTAGCACTTTTATGTACTGGTGATAGAAAAGTGAATTCCTTCTCTGAGGGGTGTAATACCCTTCAGACATCACAAAGAGCATAATGTTCTATGAGTTCCTGGAAGGCCCTTTGAGCCAGATAGCAGCCTCTCCAATCAATCAATCAATCAATCAATCAATCAAATCTTTATTTAATCAGGCGTTCATCGTTGAGCAGAAGCTCATTTGCAAGATGGACCTGGGTGGAGCATGAACAATTGTATATACAGGTCAACACAGGTATTTACAAGGTATTACAGATAATACTCTTTACAGTGAGGAAGAAAAGAAGCTCATATGTACATAGAATTACACAGATATTGTACAGATTACTCAGTATTTCCATACATAGAAGTGTCTATAGGAAGATAAAGCAGGTTATCTATGGT
This sequence comes from Neoceratodus forsteri, assembly GCA_016271365.2. Taxonomy (NCBI): domain Eukaryota; kingdom Metazoa; phylum Chordata; order Ceratodontiformes; family Ceratodontidae; genus Neoceratodus; species Neoceratodus forsteri. The sequence goes on along the minus strand of JADMNL010000026.1, from coordinate 246,026,811 downwards.
TCTCCTTAGAGGAAAAGAATGATCCATTAATGGATCCATAACGGTGTTTATATCACCCCTATGATAAGTGGTAGGACTGAAATGGGTATAGGAGTTCGACTAACTGCGTGAACAAATTGGGAGAATCTACATTAGGCCCATAAAGACTTCTCTGGAGAATCTCGGTGGCATATAAAATACAATGAATGAATAGAAACCGACCTTGCAGGTCCTTAGCACCTGCTAAAGAATGAAAGGAATTTTTCTATTAATTAAAATCAATACCATGGCACAGTTGGAGGCAACCCCTGTGGAAAATGCATAACTAATTTGCTGTCTTCTCATGCAATTTGCCTCCGAGTCCAATAAATGTGATTCTTGTATTAATGCGATGTCTACCGACAAACAAGGCAAGGTGCTTGAGAACCTTATATTGTTTCATGTGCTGTCTCAATCCTTTAACATTCCACCTTGCAATCTTGATATCATTAGTCATTATTACTCGTTTCTTGTAATATAACTTGAACAGGTAATGTACTCCCCAGATTACTCAGTCCTAAGAAACTTAAGAGAGCTGTGCTGAATCTCTTCCCCAAACCCCAGTTAACCCCTCCCACCTCCCCCAACAACAATTGAAATGCAACACTAATCTATCAACCCACCCCCTCCAACCTATCACAGATTTCGCTCTGCAGCATACCAATACCATTGCTCTCTCCCCCCAGCCACCCTTGGGTAACTCTCAATGCAAATTTAGCAGTAATGGGTGAGGTAGATACAATCTAAACATCATTCAGAATAACTTCTAAAACTAATACAAGCCAAAGAAAACATGTGTAGGCTTGTTCTAATAAGATCCTTAATGGCTGTGTCCCTCTAAAGGTTATATGTTTATGCTGCGGTTCTTTTAGTAGTTTAAAGAACCCTGACAAAATAATAAAAACTGGTCTAATCTACCTACAGCCCCTAAAAGATTAAATTCCAAACTAAATCCTGTTTTATGCCCCATGTAAGTAGTGTCAGTCTGCTACATAAAAGTATAATATGGTCTGCTGACTCTCTCAAGTGATCACAGTGAGTAATTCAAACAATGTTCCTCCTACCTCAGGAGCTATAAAGAAATATGATCTTTGCTTTAAAGTTTTCATAATTTTTAATTCAGTCCGACCCTTTTAATCTCAAATACTAATGTCCTGCCTCTCTTGTTTTTTCTGCCAGAAAACCAGGAAGCCAACGAGAGGAACCCGCTGGCATTTCCTCACCAATAGTTTCCTTTCTGGAGACAAAGGAGCAGATTTCTGAAGCTGCTTTCTCGACCAAAGTATTGTGAAGTAGCCTTTAGTTTCAAATTTAGAGCAAAGGCTACTCATATTTAAAGCGGTATAGTATAGCTGCAGCCCTTAAAGATTAAATTCCAGAAAAACCCTGTTTGGTGCCCCATGTAAATAGTTTCAACAGGTTACACAAAACTATAGTTTGGTATACTGGTCCCCTCTCAGAATCACAATAAGCAATGCAAGCTATATCTCCTTCTTACATCGAGCTAAAACACACATTAGATCTTTTGTTTTGAAGATCTACACAGTTTATTACTTCAGTCCAATCCCTTTAATCTCAGATCCTGATGTTATGCCTCTTGCTTTCATTTTGCAGAAGAAGCAGGAAGCAAATGGGGTACCAGCTGGCATTACTTCAGCAAACATTTCTCTTTCTGCATAAAAGAGGTAGATTTCTAAAACTGTTTTCCCAGCCAAACACCATGAAGTACTTTTTAACTTCAGAACTGGTGCTAGAGGAAACTCAAACTTCATGGAGCAACTCAGGCTGCAATTCTTTTAAGCCAGCACAAGCTGCCTCTGCATCATTGAAGTTATGCCAGACACCTGAGATTAGAACCTGCAAAAGAGCCAGATACAACATCTTGAATCGAATTCCAGCTGTTATTATTTTCGAGACATAAGGATGAAAAGCGGTACGTCGCTGCCTGACTGTGGCTCGGAGATCATGGGCAACTCTTACTTTCTTTCCCTTCCAGGTGATATCTTGTGTCTCCCTGACTTTCTTCAAGAAGTGCTGGGGCTCGAGGAAATTGAGAAACCTGAAGATCATGGGTCTCTGTGGCGATCCAGATGGGGGAGGTGTTCTAAGGGCCCTATGTGCCCTCTCCATAAAATACTTAGCCCCAAAAGGTGAGTGATTAGCAACATGCTCCACAAATTTCTGGATTAAAAACAATCACATCGTGCCCTTTTTAGGCTTCAGGCAATCCTATCAGGACTGCATTGTTTCTTCTACTTTGACCCTTGAGGTCCTCCAGTTTAGCTTCGATTCTGGTGATCTTCTCTCTCATGGCTACCAGATTGAGCACAATTTTATCAACTCTTTTTTCCAGAGAATAAACTTTGGCTTCAGAGTCCGAGGTTCGTCGTGATACTTCCTCCAAAGTCAGCGATAATGCTTTAATTTCAGTGGTCAAAGATGTGAGCGCCTCTTTGAAGGGCCTGAATACAGCTAGAAACCTAGCTAAAGTTAACGGTTCTTGCTCAGCTGGATTAGCAGATACTTCCCTGGGTAAGCTGTACTTGCAGGTCTAGGCTTCTTGGGGCCTTTCTTGGGGGTGGAGGGCAGCTTCTTTTGGTAAATTCTTCTTCATTTCCACCTCCATTCAGGACAGTATGTAATCTTAAAGTGAGACAACCCTTTAAGACATCCTTCCCCCATTTCCAATTACTTGCTTTACTTTCAACTCAAATATAAATGTAAATAGTGATCGGGTGGATGGAGCAACTGAGAGAAGCCTGCAGTCAGTACCTACATCACGTGACCTCTGAGGAAACTACTTCTAAGACACATTCCTTGGCGAACATGCCTCAGAAACTCTTACATTAATTTAACATTTTCCATACTACCAAATCAGCTCCCCTAGATAATTCTAGACTCTCATTTAACTGGACACTAGAAACATTCTCATCTCTCTTCATTGGATACTCCCTCTGAATCCTGCCCATTCAGTCTCTGTGGACTTTCCTGTCTACCATGCCTCTCAGGCTATTCTCTTGCACAGAAAGGATGTAACTTCTTCTGTTATGCTCTGAATTACTCTCCATCATCACTCTTCCAGATCTCAGGTCTCGCAAGATACCTCTTGGCACCTCGGACATTACCTAGTTTCATTCCGCAGCTTTATCTCATCACCTAAATTGTTGCCTATGTTATTGGACTCCTACTTCCTCAACAGACATTGCTTGTTTTAAGACATTCTCAGCTGCCATCCAGAATATTCTTCATTGGAACTTCACTGCCTAGCTGCTTACTAGTGCCACGCAATCCAAACCATCATTTTTGGCTCCTGGATATCACTACTCCTCATACAATCATCTGCACATCTTCATCTAGTACTTTCAGTCGAGTTAACTGCCCTTCCAGCAGACCCTCCAGCCTTTCCATAATGAACTATCTACATTAAGCTCTCCAATAAAGACTGTCACCGAGAACAAGCTCTTCCCAATTCCGTCCAGAAATTTGCACCATTAAGGTAAATTCACTAACCCAGTCTTGCTCCCAACATACATAGATACATAGATACATAGACAGTGTCGGCAGATAAGGGCCTATGGCCCACCCAGTCTGCCCATTTGAGCTTGTAAGTTCAGTTTATTTTCCTAGAAGTCTGTTGCACTCACCCTGACCTCCAGAATTCCTTTTATGTCTATCCCATGCATTCTTAAATCCCATGATTGTTTCAGCCCCACCACTTTCTCTGGCAGGGTGTTCCACTTGTCCACCACCCATTCTGTGAAGAAATTCTTTCTCATTTTCCTCTGAATTATCCTCCTCCAACTTCATCCCATGCCCTCTAGTCCTGGAACATCTTTTTGCTTAAAATAGTGTTTTCCTGCACCCTGTTCCTCCCTGTAAGATACTTGTATGTCTCTATCATATCCCCTCTCTCCCTCCTCCTCCTCCGGGAGTACATGTTCAGCTCCTTCAACCTGTCTTCATAGGACTTGTGATGCAATCCATGCACCATCTTTGTTGCCCTCCTCTGAACCTTCTCTACCCTGTCTATGTCCTTACATAGGTATGGACTCCAGAACTGTACACTGTACTCCAGGTGGGGCCTCACCAGTGTCTTGTATAGCGGAATTATGACCTCTTTTCCTGCTGGTGATGTCCCTGCCTATACATCCCAGCATCCTATTTGCTTTACCTGCTGCCTTGTCACACTGTGCTTCTACCTTGAGGTCATCAGAGATGATAACCCCAAGATCCCTTTCCTGCTTGGTGCATGCTATATCCTCACCCCCCAACTGATATATTGTGCCAGGGTTTTTGTGCCCCATATGCATTATCTTGCACTTCTTTTCATTGAATTTCAACTGCCAAACCCCTGACCATTGTTCAAGTTTCTGCAGGTCACTTCTCATTCTGTCTACACCCTCTGGTGTGTCTACTCTGTTACAAAGCTTTGTGTAATCAGTGAACAGTGAAATTCTGCCTTCTAGGTCCTGCGCCATGTCACTGATGAAGATGTTGAATAGGACCGGTCCCAGCACTGATCCCTGTGGACTACACTGGTCACTCTTCCCTCTGTGGAGTGACAGCCATTTACCACCACCTCCTGTGTCCTGCCACCCAGCCAGTTACCTACCCACCACACTACTGTCCTGCCCAAACCCATATTCCCCAGTTTGTGTAATAGTCTTCTATGTGGCACAGTGTCAAAGGCCTTGCTGAAGTCCAGATAGGCCATGTCCACTGCCCTCCCTGATCCACCTCCCTAGTCAACCAGTCAAAAAATTCAACAAGGTTGGTCTGACATGACCTCCCCCTGGTGAAACCATGCTGCCTTGGGTCCTGTAGTCCATTGACAACCAGATGTTCCACCAATCTCTCCTTCAGTAGTGCTTCCATGATCTTCCCCACTACCGAGGTGAGGCTGACTGGTCTGCAGTTCCCTGCTTCCTCTTTGTTCCCACTTTTGTATGAGGGACTACATCTGCTGTCCTCCAGTCTTTGGGTACCTCCCTGTTTCCAGTGATCGGCTAAACAGGATAGCCAGAGGTTCAGCCACCACCTTTCTTAGTTCTTTAAGGACCCTGGGTGCACCCCATCTGGCCCCATTGCTTTATCAACTCTTATTACTTCCAGTTCCTTCAGGACCCTTTCTTGTGTAAAGAGACTTGTGTCCATTTCTGCACCATTCTCACCCCTTGTACTCCCTTCAGACCCATTACCCTCCTCTTCCTCAGTAAAGACTGAGCAGAAATACCTATTCAATACATCAGCTTTACAGTTGTCATCCTCCACGCGGCCCCCATCCTCCCCCTTCAGTCTCACTATCCCTCCCTTTGCCTTTCTTTTTTCACTTATGTACCTGTAAAAGATTTTGTCCCCTCTACCCACTGATTTTGCAATGTGTTCTTCTGTCTGAGCTTTGGCTTCCCTTACTGACCTCCCTGCCTCCCTTTGCTTCTCCTGGTACTTCTCCCTATCCCCTTCTGCCTGTGTCATTTTGTATTGCCCGAATGCAATCTTTTTGTCTTTCACTTTCTTTGCTACCTCTTTGGAAAACCATAATGGTCTCCTCTTCCTTTTCCTCTTGCTAACCTGCTTAATACATAATTCTGTTGTTCTTGTAATCCTCATTTTAAATACTGCCCACTGTTCCTCAACCCCTGATTCAGGTCCCATTCCCCTTAATGCCTCTTTCAAGTATCTCCCCATTTTCCCAAAGTCTGCCCCCCTAAAATCCAGGATAGTTTCACATGTGTATGGAGGAGAGCATGCTGTACAGTGACGGACCCTTCCTCCCACACAGCCTAATGCCTGGCTCCCTTATCGGCTTGGTGCTGCCACCTAGCTTGTACTGGGTAGCAACCAAGAGCCGGGAAGGCCACGCCCCTCCCTGGGAGGGGAGAGTTGCCTCATGCCATGACAACCCAGCTTCTTGCCCCCAGCCAACCCCTGGGACTCAGGCTTGTTCCCGAACCTGGGTCACTGGCATGGGAGGAGGCAAAGGCCCAGTGCTTCAGCCCTCCATGCCACTTGGCTGGCTATAAAGGAGGCTCTTAACTTTTTCCTTTTTCTCTGTTAAATGTCTCAATTGTAAAAGGCCAAATAAATCCCTAGGCTATATTTGAAACTCTTGTCTAAATTGATTCCTTTGAGGTACTTAAAAGTTTCTGTCATGTCCCCCCTCTCCCTCCTTTCTCCGAGGGTATCATATTAAGCTCCTTTAATCACTCTTTGTATGTCTTCTGGTGCAGATGCTGCACCATTTTAGTTCCCCTCCTCTGGACAGCCTCCATCCTGTCTATGTCCTTGTGGAGGCGGGTCTCCAGAACTATGCACAGTACTCCAGATGGAGTCTCACCAACTGTCTGTACAGAGGGATAACAATTCCTGTTTTCTACCAGTGATGCCTCTCCCTATGCCTCCCAGTATCACACCAGCCCTCCTTACTGCCTTCTCACATTGTTTTCCACCTTTAGGTAATCTGATTTGACTACCCCCAGGTTCCTTTCCATTTTGTTGTTGTTGGTATCTCATCCCCATTGTGTACTCTTCCTTGTGGTATTTGTTTCCCAGGTGCATTACTTTGCACTTCTTTGTATTGAATCTAAGCTGCCATACATTGGACCATTCCTCCAGCCTTCAAGTCCCTTCTCATCTTTTCCACCCCACCATCTGTATCGACCCTGTTGCAGATCTTTGTGTCATCTGCAAAGAGACATACTTTTCTTCCAATCCTCCACAATGCCACTTATAAAGACATTAAAAAGGGCCGTTCCCAGTACTGAATCCTACAGTACTCCACTAGTAACCCCCTTTCTTCTGAGTGGACTCCATTTACTATTGCCCTCTGTGTCCTGTTGTCCAGCCAATTTTTTACCCAGGCTACCATCTTGGGACCCACTCCAGGGCTGTCTAACTTGTATATTAATATTTTGTTTGGAACTGTGTCAAATGCCTTGCTAAGTCTAGGTAGCTAATGTCCACAGCCCCTCCTGGTTTACTACTTTGGTCACCCAGTCAAAGAAAACTTTAGTCTGACATGACCTTCCTGCTGTGAATCCATGCTGCTTTGGGTCCTGTGCCCTGCTGGCCTCTAGGTACTCAACAATTCTTTCCTTCAGAAGTGAGTCCATCATTTTCTACCACTGAGATCAAACTAACAGGTCTGTGGTTTCCTGCCTCTGGCTTGCTCCCACTTTTGTGAAGTGGAATCACATCCACCCTCCTCCAGTCCTCAGGTACCACCCCATCCTCACATGATTTGTTAAAAAGGGTAGTCAGTGGTGTCATTAATTCTACCCTTAGTTCTTTTAGAATTCTTTGGTGAATCCCGTCAGGCTCCATTGCTTTGTCCACCTTCAGTTTTAAGAGTTCTTTCAGAACCCTTTTTCTGTGAATGGACTGGTATCAACCCCCCCAACCAGAGTGTTTCTATTGTTTGGTTTAGGTTCCGCCCACTCCTCTTCTTTTGTGAATACTAAGCAGAAGTAGTTATTCAGTATCCCTGTTTTTTCACTGTTACCCTCTGCCCACATTCCCTCCTCTTTATTAAGCCTCAGTATCCCTCCTTTGGTCATTCTTTCTTTCTTCGGTGGTTGATTAACAAAGTATCTTATGGAGTTGGCTAAGGTCTTTATAAAAGGGTAGGAGCTGATAGCAGCTGGGTATACCCCAAGGACTATATGAAACAGTAAATAGGCATAAATACTAGCTTGTTCATATTGAATTTGGGAGGCAGTATAGTACAGTGGTTTAAGACTCTGAGGTGCAAATCTGGAGATCTGGGTTTGAATCCCACAGCCGCCACTTGCATATACTGTGTGACCCTGAGCAAGTCACTTAACTTTCCTGTGCTCCCAGGTCACACCTGTAAACAAGCTTTCAGCTTAGTGTGCCACTCCTGGTTAAACAATTGGGGGAAAAAAAGAACCCACTTAGGGCTATTATTCCTCGGTATGAACCATTGGCAAGTTTGCCTAAATAGGAAGGCTTGATTGTATTGTTTAAAGTCTGGTAAACTCATACCACCTAGTTGCCAATGCTTCTTTAATTTTGCCAGACAAATTCTTGCTTGTCCCCCTTCCCATAGAAAGATCCTTAAAAGGAAGTCTTATTTTCTTAAGCCACATAAGCCGAATGTGCATGGGTATAACATTAAGAAAATATAGGAATGTGGGCGCTAGCAACATTTTCAAAGCGTTAACTTTGCCCCACAGTGACAGGTTAAGCTTAGCCCATTTTTCTAAACTCAGTTTCATTTCTTGTAATGTGGGTTTCATACTAATGTCCACCAGAGTTTCTAGCCTACCCAGTATTGTGACTCCTAAATATGTAACAGACTCCCCCTGCCACTTTAAGTTTTTCTCATGGCATAATTTCTAAAGATTGTGTTTATTGCCCTTGAAAGGGAGTAACTCAGATTTTGACCAATTGATGGGCCAGATATTTGTCTGAATTCTTCAAGTAATTCCATAGAGGGTTTATGGCATTTATAAGGATTAGATAAGGACAGGAATAAATCATCAGCGTAGGCCACAACTTTGTGCTCCATCTTACCGACTGTGACCCCCACCGATGTTATCATTTTGTCTAATCAAACATAAGAGAGGTTCTATAGCTAAGATAAATAATAAGGGGAATGTGCACAACCTTGCCATGTTCCTCTTTCTAGTGAGTTTCCAGCTAGAATCTTGTTGGTAAATATTCTGCAGTGGGGTAACTATACATTATGGCCACTCTTGAGATAAAACGTCTCATCCAGGCCAAAGTCCCTTAGTACTATATATAAGTAATTCCATTCAATTGAATCAAAGACTTTATGGGCATCCAATGACAGGAGAATGGACTCGTCCTGGTTTTTGATGCCATCCATATGGTTGAGAGGACTCTTCTGATATTTTCAAAACCCGCCCTCCCCTTAATGACTCCCACCTGATCTCTGTGTATAAGAATCCCTAGAACAATCTGCAACCTATTTGCAAGGATCCATGCCCAAACCTTATAATCAATATTTAAAAGAGAAATCGGGCAGTGGCTAGCTAGGTCAAGGTTTTTTTTCCCCTTTCTTCAACAGAACTGTTATGATTGATTCAGACATCATTGAGGGAAGACCTATATTGTTCTCTGCTTCTTTATAAACCTCATGAAGAACTGGGCTAACCTCATCATTCAGTGGTCCATTTAATTTGGCTGGAAAACCATTTGAGCCTGGGCCTTACTTTTAGACATATCATTAATTGCCCTTTAATCTCAGTAATAGAGAATTCCTTATCTAGGCTTCATTGTTCTGGTTCTGAAGGTTTAGGAAGCCTGGCCTTAGATAAAAATTGCTCAATTAGGTCTGAATCCTTATAACATCTGCTCTTATATAAATTTTTATAAAAGTTTAAGAAAACATTGCTAATGTCCCTAGATTTAGTAAACGTTTTCTTAATCTCATCCATAATACCCTGTATGTTGTTCCTGTTTTGGACCTGCTTCAGCCTATAGGCCAACAGTCTGCCAGTCTTCTCCCCAGACTCCCAATAATTCTGTTGCATTCTAAATAGTGCATATTTAACTTTCCCTGTATATATCGGGCCCGATTCCAGAAGCCTTTCCGTCAGGCGCAAGGTGCATGCACTGAACGGCAAAGATGCAAGCTGCACCTTGTGTCCTCCTTTGTAGCATTCCCTATTCCAGAACATGGGCTGCGCTGGACATGGAAGCCACTGTGCCAAATGGGCACTGTGTCACCCTTGTGAACTGCATCTGGGTATGCCAGGTCGCAAGAAGGCTTGCGCCATGGCGGGGCTTACATTTCCAATTCCAAAAGTCCCACCATGGCTGTTGCAGGGGCTCCTTTTAGACCTGCCAGGAGGTGGTCTAAGCCCCTTGCATCCAACCAAGACACTGTGTTGAGTGGGCTATAGGTGAGGTCCATGGGCAGGAGAGGCACAGAGGGGCATAGGGAGGGCTGGTGTGGCAGCCAGGATGTGTGGGAGTGCTTTGGCACCCAGTGGGTGCGTATGCCTCCATATAGCTATTACATGGGCATATGCACCCTGCTGGGTGCTGAGCCACTATTCGACCGTCCTGCTGACGCACCAACCCACCCTATTTCCCCACCTACCCCCTCACCTCCGCTGGGCATATGTGTATCTCCTCACCAGCACCACCAGTGCTGCCTTTCCTGTGTTGCACCAGTGAAAGAGGTGCCAAGTCCTTGCAGCATATGCCACAGCTGTGCCATTGGTCGGGTGGAATCCCACACTTACGACATTCCAGGGGAGTTTGGTGCAGGAACCCTGCTTTTTCTTGGAATACAGCGCAGGGTTCCTGGTGCACCCAGCATTGCCGTAGCCTTGGAGCAGTGCAACTTGCTTCGCTCCAAGGGCTTCTTTCGGAATCAGGCCCATCTTATTGATTATATACAGTAAAAGGTTTATTTTTCTCAACTGGCTCTTATTATCCCCCTTGCATGTTTTGTGTACTCTCTATAAATCTTCAAGTTCTTTCTCTTTCCAGGCAAGTGATTCCTCTCTTTCCTTCCTTTTAAGGATGAGTAACTCACAATTTTGTCATGGATATAAGCTTTGTAAGCAAAGCTTTCCATATCATGGCGTATGATGTCTCTCTGTTGTCATTGTGTTCATAAAACTGTTTTGCTTCTTTAATGAGACAAGGTTTAAAATTAACATGGTTAAGCAACTGAATTTCCAGTGAAAGGGTTTTATAACATTGGGATCCAAATGTAAAATAACTGATTCCGGCGCATGATCCGAAACTGAGATTGAACCAATATCTGCTTTTAACATGCCATTTAATAAGTTATTAGATGCCAGCATCAAATCAGTTCTACTGTAAATATCGTGTCTGTTGGAGTAGAAAGTACAGTTTCTTCTGTCGGGGAACATTATGCGCCAAGCATCAGACAGACCAAACTCCTTCATCCCATCAATTATAATCTTCCTAGTCCTTGAATTAGTAACAGTGGCAGTTGGATTACTTCTGTCTTTCAAGTGTTCTAGAACAACATTAAACCCCCTCCCACATAATGTTTCTACCTGATATCTTACTGACCTCATCAAAAAAGTCTTTAAAGAATCTACTGGATTACCCATTAGGAGCATAGATGCTGCATATAGCAACATCTGTGCCATCTATTGACACTTTGAGGATTTGCCATCTCCCGTTAGGATCCATTCGATGGTATGAGATGGCAGAGTTAAGTGTTTTCCTAATAAGAATAGCCAGACCCTTCTGCTTCCTACTGACTGAATTATGAAAGACTTTCCCCAAGCATGACCTTTTTAATTTTTCAGCCTCAGCATTAAGTAAGTGAGTCTCCTGTACTAGGGCTATGTCCATCTTTAATTTATAAAAATATGAGAGTATTTTTATTCCTTTTAATAGGTGACTCTAGTCCTTTCACATTCCATGAGATGCACTTCATAGTGACTTTGTTATTCCCATAGTTACTGGTTAATTGGACCATAGCAGTCGGTGAAATATGTCCCCCAGACCTAATATAAATCCCAACCCCTTTTTTATCTATGAATCCTAGCACCCTCTACCATGCCAATTAAGTTACCTAAAAGTGTAGAATTTCCAGTCTTAACCACCTGAGCAACAGTTGCCTGTGTCCTAACAAGACGGGTATATGCATCCCTTGAGAGTAGGAATATGAGCCATAACTCCCTAACATGTAACATTTGTAAACCCCGAACCATACCTCTTTTGAGTATAAAAGTGTAAAAAGGAACATAACTTCATAACTTATTACTGTAACTGTTGCCAATCAACAGCAATATAAAGAGGTGCAACATAGCATTCCTAATTGGTTTGAATTCCATACTAACACTATTAATAAATATCACTTCAGGGACTGCTCTCCCCTCCCTTGGGAGGGATCCAGGGAATCATCGCTATGTAGCAGCCCCTGGTGATGGTCAGGGGCACTACTGGAGTAGGGTTAATCATGAAGGGCGGAGTGCAGTAGATGTCAGCATTGTGCTTGACGTCATTGCATGCTCGCACTCTGGGGATCCAGAAAAATCAGGGTGGAAAATGGCAGCACAGGTCCGCAGCAGCATGATGGCCGCAGCTTCACTGGCCGACGAATGCCTGAATCATAGAGGCGTGTGCCGGTATTTGTTCCTTGCCAGGCCCGGGAACATAGGGGGAGTTTCTCTCGATGGTATAGCTGCATATGCCAGCTGGGCACGTCTAACTTCAGGGTCGGAGGTGAAGGAGGAGGAGCAGTGGCTGGAGGTAAGCAGGGGCTGTGGCTGTAAGGAGGATAAACTATGATATGATAAAAAAATAAAAATAAATGTCACTTCAGTATTAATCAAAAAAGAGAAAGAAACAAACAAAAAAAAAACCAGAGATAACTGCAAATCAGTCAGCATGAATCTGTAATCCGCCAAGCCTGGGAGACCCAATGACACCAGTTCTCAAATTCCTGTTGCGCCAATAGAAAAGGGGACAGTGACAAAGAAAGTGACCTCTTCTAAAGAAGCAAACACTGCAGTTTTAAGTAGTATTGCTCTTAATATCATTGTAACGTTCCTTAAAAAACACTCATAATAGGGACTATATGAATGACATACTAGACAGGGAGGGGAGTAAGGGTTTAAGGATGTACAGAGGTACTTTGGAAAAAGAGAAAGATGCTGTCAGAAGGAAGCAGAGCAAGTGACATACTGAAATAGAGCGACAAATAGTATGGTGTCTTCCAGCATAGTGCATGGTTCCTGTACTTGCTGGTAGGTCTAAAGGTTAACTCCTGAGAAGGCAAGGCAGTGCTATTAGCATAATAGCATGTTACAGTATGTGTAGCTTTAGGCCATCATTTGTGAAGAACTGGCTACACAAAGCAGTGTCCCCTTTAGCTTGAGTTATTCAGAAATGTGCATGCCCAGAGTAAATTAGTACTCCCTATTGTCTCGTAGCTAAGCTTAATTGACCACATTTTTAATATGTATACCCTTGAGGAAAGGAGGGAGAGGGGAGACATGATAGAAACTTTTAAGTACCTCAGTGGAATCAACAAAGTCCAAGAGGGTAGCATCTTTCAGAAAAAGAGATGTGCAAGAACAAGGGGGCACAATTTGAAGATGGGGGGATGGCTCAGGGGCAATGTGAGGAAGTATTTTTTCACAGAGAGGGTGGTGGATACATGGAACAGCCTTCCTAAGGAGGTTGTGGGTCTACAACTGTGGGAGAATTCAAGAATGCATGGGACAGACATAAGGCAATTTTTGTGGGGGGTAGGAAGAAATAGGTTGTTGGTTAACTAGGATCTGCAGCTGATCCTGTAGATAGGGAAATGAGCAGACTAGGTGGGCCAAGCGGTCCTTATCTGCCGTCAAAGTCTATGTTTCTATGTTTCTAATAAGCCACCTCAGCGTGTCTCATGGACAATCACTTCACCGAAATACTGCAAGCATTTCTGCCAGAGTACCCACAGAGCATTTCCAAGTATAGTTATGATATCATGCCCAAAGAAGCCTTCCAATCCCTGGTACAGAACTTCCAATCATTCTCCATATATATTAGGTAACCATCTAGACCTCATCTGCAAATCTTCTCTTTGTTAAAGTCTCCTCTATTCATTTCTTCATCATGGATGCTTACTTGGTGACTCATCGCTCACTACTGAATTCCTTACCTCCAGACTACCTTGAACATCAAACCTTACACAGACTGGATCATTCACCTATGACTTTACAAATCATCGATTTCCTATCGCTCACTGTCTGGTAGCACGTCGGTCAAATTACACTCTCCCAGCTCATAACGCCTCTGTAATCCCTTTGGACACCCATCCTTCATCACCTTGGAAATCTGGACTCCATTCTGCCTTCTTCAACTGGATCTGCTTCACATTTAGGATTCTACTGCTACTTCAGACAAGACCTACTCTTCATCCTCAGGATCATCATTCAATTTGCATCATCCATGGATCGAGGAAGGACCATCATTTCCAAGGCACCCATAGACTCTCCTCTACTCAGTTTCTACTATGGATACTTACGTAGCCACTCATTGCTCACTACTAAATTCTTTGTCTCCAGACTTACCTCGACAGTCAAACCTTAAACAACTCGAACCTTTCACCTATGGCTTCACAAATTGTCACATTCCCACCATTCACAGTCTCATACCATATTGATCAAATCATGCTCTCCTTGCTCTTATTTATTTAGCTTTTGTTTACCGACTAGGTACACTAGACAAGTTATATGCCTATATTCAGGAACGACCAGGAGAGTACAACAGGTATAACAGGTACATCAATACAGCAAAGAAGGTGAGCAAATACTTGTGCATTTTGTGGTTAGGTACAAGGAGTCAACAAGATGGGGCAAGATACATTTTGTGAATTAGGTACATAGTCAACAGAGCAACAGAAGATAAGGTATAGGGTCAGCATGACATCAGAAAATATGTAGTGCATTAGTTCAGGTTGTGGTTTGGGAGTAGTGTGCCACCTGGATTGTGACATCCAGGACTATGTGCAAAGGTGGCTTTAGGCATTCACAGCGTAAAGCCAGCTTGAGATGTTCACACGGGAGGTCTGAAGCCGTTTATGGGAAGGGGCAGTGGACCTGTTCAGGAAGGAGTTCCTGAGCCTTAGGTGCATGAGCTGCAAGCCCTGTCACCCATAAGGGGTGGTGGAGGTACATTTAGTAGTCCTGGGCCCTGGGCCTCAGGGAGTAGGGTGAGAGGTCAGCTGGGAGAGGACTGGGACAGTTCTAAGGGGGGTGCGGTGCTGATCATTTTGCTCATAAGCACCCAGTACCAAAGTTGAGGTGATTGGTTGGGGATAGCCAACCTAGCTTATTGTACAGTTTGCAGTGATGGGTGAGATGTGGGAGCCAGTGCAAACCGCAGATGTTGTTGTACGTCATGCTCCACTTCTTAAGGAGGACCTTAGAGGTACGAGCAAATAGGTGGAGAATATAGCTGAGCGAAGGGAGCAATACTCCCCTGGCAAGAGCCAGACGAGCCACTAGGGTAAGGTTGTACCTAGCCCTGTAGGCCAGCCTCAGCTTACAGTTTATGCCTCTGCAAACATTGTGGATGTGGATCCCCAGGTCCAGTTGGGCATCGAGCATCACACCGAGATATTTGAGGGAGGTCACGGTAAGATGGGAGGTACCATCATCACAGCCGATTTGCAGAGGGACTGAGAGGTCTGAATTTTGGCTGATGAGCCAAATAACATAGCCTGGGTTTTTTCTGGTTGAGGACCAGCTTCTGTTTGGTGAGCCATGCCTGAATGTTCTTGAAGTCCTCTGATAGGTGGTGGTTTAGAGTAACTGTATCATGGGAGGGCCAGAATGACCAGATCGTCTGCATACATGGTAACCCGCACCTGGTAACCACAGCAGGGAGATTGTTAATAGACAGAAGAGAGGTCCAAGCACTGAGCCCTGAGGGACTCCAGATATGATGGGCAGGGGAGCAGAGAGGACTTTATTGAATTTAGTTAATTGTTCTGTGCCGTGGTAGTCAGTGACCCATTCCAGTGCAGGAGGGACAAGCCAAGGGACCTCATCTGTGTGGAGAGCAGGTCATGGTCCACAAGGTCAAAGCCTTGGATGAGTCAATGAACATGGCTCCAGAGAGTTGTCCCTGGTCAATGGCTGCTCTGATGCTGGAAGAGACAGAGATCAGTACCATGGTAGTGCTGTGCCCTTTGCAAAAGCCATGTTGGGTGGGGGACAGCAGTTTGTGGGTATGGATATGCTTTGTGAGTTGTTTGGCTACAACCTTTTCCAGAAGCCTACTGACAGCCGAAAGGATGGCTATAGGTCGGTAGTTCTCCGGGACTTTAGAGTTGACCTGCTTTAGCACAGGGACGACCCTGGCAACCTTCCAGATATCTGGGATCTGTCCCGAGGTGAGAGACAGGTTAAAGATGTGGGCCACCAGGGAGGCAATGTAGGGGCTCTGTTTGAGAAGCCTGGGCTCTAGGTTATCTAGGCCAAGGCTTGAGTGCTGGGAGAGGCCTTTGAGAAGGGACTGTACCTTGTTTACCGACACCACCCTTAGGTGGAAGGGAGTACAGGGCGGGCCAGGCTTCTGCTGGTCCATGGAAGCGGGGCAGTTGTCACTCCTGGCAATTGGTGCATGTGGGAAGACAGCAGGGAGATTGGTGAAATGGGAGTTGAGAGCGTTAGCAATCCTGTGTGGATTGTTGCAGAAAGCTCCTCCAATGATCATGTCAGTAACTCCAGAGTTGGAGTGACCACTAACCAGGGTTTTTATGGTTCTCCAAAACTGTCTGGGGTCATTAACAGAGATGAGAAGGGCAGTCTTACAGAAGTCTCTTTTAGCCCCCTGATGGCTTTTTTGCACTCATTTCAGAGTTTTCTGATTTTTTGAAGCAGGGTCAGGTCATGCGAGCATTTAAAGCGGGCCCAGCATTTGTCCCTTACTCACATGAGGGTGAGGAGACCCCCATGCAGCCACTGTGTGGCCATTCCCCCGGACCTTTTGTCTAGTGATAGGGGCGTGCCTGTCTTGCAGTTCCACAAAGGAGTTGAGGAATGCTGCAATGGCAGTGGAGGGATCATGGGCATTGTAGACTCCTGACCAGTAGGTGAGCCTTAGTTCTTCCTTGAATAGATCCAGATCAAACCTAGCAAAGTTTTGGATGTGGATGATTTTGTGAGGGACCTTTGGGGAGGGGATTTTCAATACACAGAAGACCAGAGAGTGGTCTGAGATGGAGTTGAATAGTGTCCCGACATAGGAGATCCCCTTAGAATGGTTTGACATGATCCAGTCCAGAAGGGTGCTGGTGATTCCATTAGCCATCCATCGGATGGGCTCCTGTACAAGTTGCATCAGGGTTAGGATGGCAAGCAGGGTCTCGAACTGCAAGACATTATCCCCTGCCCAATTTAGGTTCACATCTCCAAGGATTAGGATTTCATTGTCTCCGGTACAGGGCCTGACAGTGTCCAGGATATGGATGAGGCCCTGGAACCCTCCCTTAGGGGAGTTGTAGATACACACCACATGCAGTTTTTTAGCACTGCTGAGTAGGAGCACGGTGTGAAGCAGCTCACAGGGAGACAGCAGCGAGGGACGGTGGTTTACTAGAGATACATTGAGTGGCTCTATAGTAAATCAGGATGCCTCCTCCACTTTTGATTCTGGTCCTATCCAGCCATTTGAACTCATAGCCAGGAAGCCCACAGGCTGAATCAGGAACCTGTGGTTTCAGCCAGGTCTCCGTTATCCCCACAATGTCAGGCTTATAGAGAGTGACCCATGCAGTGAGCTCATCCAGGTTGGGAAGTAGGTTATGAATATTAAGGTGAGCCACTTTCAGTCCCTTGCCCAGCCGCCATTTCTGAGGAGTTTCAGAGGCTGGGGTGGAGGGGCCAGGGTTTGGTTCGATGTCTCTGGCTTGGGCAAGGGTCAGTAGGAATAGCCACAGGAGGTGTCCTCTGAGGGGGCCTCCTGGACATTGATATTCAACATGATGTCACACGACTCTGGTAAGAGACAGGATGAATCATGGTATCAGTCTGCTAGTGGGATAGTAGGGACTTGCAGCATCGGCTAGGAGGTTAGAAGAAGGTAAAGTCGGTCACGCACAAGGGGTCTATTCTGGTCACTGCCCAAGCCAGGGCAGTGGCAATATGAAGGGACACAAGTCCCAGGAAGAGTACAGCTAGGAGTGCATTGCTGGGAGGGGTTGGAAAGCAGATTCCCCTGGGAGGTTCCATTTTAGAGGTGGAGCACAGTTGTTCACAGGGTACCCACATCAGAAGGATGTGAGTGAGTAAGAACACCTGAGGGGAAAATGAGGGAATAGGAACCTGTGTAGAGACTGTGTGGAGTATGAGGGGTAACCACCCAGAGTTCACTGTAGTGATGGAGAGGTCCCTTGGGCAGGGGCTACTGAGACCCTGTGGGACTGTGGGGCAGAGTACTGGCTGAAGTCAGAGTAGGGCAGGGTACTGATGTGCCCAGTGGTGGGCTTGCAATTACAATAATCACCTGCATAATAAACTGTAACACTATTATTCACATTAGCTGGGCTTGCAAATACAACAAACACATCTGTAATAAACTGTAACGCTACTAGTCACATTAGCCTGACAGTGGTAATTGTCATGGAGGGGGCAGGTCCTGTCTGGCTTGGTTGGCTGGCAAGTACTACAAGAGACCAGAGAGGGCAAATAACACTTACTGTTTACACAGAGTGCTAGGACAGGTTCATGAGAATAGAGGAATGGTGCAAGCAGATCGAGATTACAGTTCATAGGCAGTGAAAGAGTTTAGGAAGCACTAGGAGAGGAGCTCCATAGATCGTAGTACAGTTCTCTTGACTGAGTATAAGGCAGTGTCAGTACAGCGCTGCCCATTGCAAGCCAGTAGGCTACAGCAAGGCCTGTGGGTGGGGCAAGTGAAGATTTAATGGGAGGAGGGAATGGGGCAGGTGGGGGGCCAAAAATAATGCTTCATGTAAGTCCCAAAGTGTTTTACCCAAGGAGGCCCGACGGAGCTTGTGACTCAAGCCGGCACCTCCACTCGGTTATCAGTCCTTGGCAGAAAGCGCGTGTCCTTGGTAGAAAGCGTGAGGGGGGGTGACCCTCCAGTTCAGGTCTCCCTTGCTTCCCCTCCATCAGCAAGTGGCAAGATTCTTTAGGGTTGTGCTCTCCTTAGTCAGGAGGGCTTGTGAGGTGGGTGACAACAGTGGCCAATCAGAGTGATCACAGATCACTGAAACAAAGGACGGGGCAAGACAGCGTCAAATTTGAAAAGTCCCCCGATGCCTTTAGTATCACAGCAGGGCTCACCGTTGGGATCATGCAATCCCTTTGACAAGCATACTTCATCATCTCAGAATTCTAGACTTCATTTGCCCTTTTCAACTGGATCCACTTCACACATAGGATTCTACTGCATCTTCACAAAAGACCTGCTCTTCAACCTCAGGATCATCATTCCACTTATATCATCCCTGGATCAAAGATTGACCATCATCTCTCAAGCAACTCACTTTTCTCAAATTAATCATGGTTACTAGAACCTAGATCCTTCTTTAGTATGTCAAGAGGATGGGCAACCAACGGCCATGGGCCCTCAGAGGTTTCCACCACCTGTTTTTTTCCCTCTCCTGAGTGCCAGGAGTCATACTTGGAGGAAGTATCTTTTGGGACTTTCATACCTGCTACTCAAGGGTGGGAACAGAGTTAAGCCACAAAAAGTACTACAAGTTACACAACCACTATATACCCCTTTGCTATTCCACAAACATTGAAGTACTAACATACTATTTGCCAGCAGATTAGGCCTTACGGTCTATCGAGTCTGCTCGAACCTCATATCCCTAGTTGGGTGCCGAGGTCCTCCCTTCCCTTGTGTTCCAGAAATCCCTATCATCCATCCCCACCCCCCTGGGACAGGCTATCATCTGATACATCCACTTTATGTGTCTGTCCCACCCTCTCTTGAAGCCCTCCACTGTGGATCTCTGAACCAGCTCGCTAGGCAGTGCATTCTAAGGGTCCACTACCCTTTCAGTGAAAAACCTCCTCCTCTATTCCCCCCTCACCCTTCCTCCTTCCAACTTCAAACCATGCCCTCTGGCAATACCTCCCTGCTTTAGTCTAAAGATCCAGTCCATGTTTATCCTATTTATTCCCTTGAGGTACTTGAAGGCCTCAATCATGTCCCTCCTGTCTTTCCTCTCCTCCAATGAAAACAATCAGAGCTCCTCAAGTCTGTCCTCATACGTCAAATCCCCTAGCCATCGTATCATCTTAGTTGCCCTCCTCTGTACCCTCTCTTCAAGTGTGGTCTCCAGTGCTGCACACAGTACTCAAGGTGTGGTCTAACCAGTCCATTGTACAGCGGCAAAATCACTTCCTTGCTCCTAGAGGTGATCCTCCTTATGATGCATCCCAACATCCTGTTTGCCTTGCTAGCTGCTCCCTGCACTGCTCAGAGTTATTCATACATGCATCCACCATGACCCCTAGGTCTTATTCCCTACTGAGGCCTCCAGTGCCTCCTCCCAGGGTATACCTGTGTTTAGGGTTTCCCCCTCAAGATGCAACACCTTGCACTTGGTGATATTGAAATTTAATTCCATGTGTGAGCTCAGCTTTCCAGGGTGTCCAGGTCCCCTTGCAGGGCCAACCTCCCCTCTTCTCCCTCAACTACTGCTCCCATCTTGGAGTCATCAGTGAAGAGACTCATTTCGCACCATATATCCTCCCTGATGTCAGATATGTATGCATTAAACAGGATCGACCCAGGACCGAGCCCTGCGGTACCCCACTACCATCCTCTCTAGGGTTCGAGAGCTCCCCACAGAACACTACTCTCCGGGTGCATCCAGCTAGCCAGTTTTCATTCCATCTGACCATCAAAGGGCCTACTACTAACCCCATCAGTTTCTCAACCAGACCATTGTGGGGGACAGAGTCAAATGCCTTCCTGAAGTCCAAGAATAACACATCCACAGGCTTTCCCCTGTCCAGTTCTGATGTTATCCATTCGTAGAACTCCACAAGATTGGTTTGACATGATCTACCTGGCACAAACCCATGTTACCGACTATCCAGACCTCCCACCTCCTCCAAGTACTCCCCAATTGTTCCTTTAGTATACTCTCCATTAATTTTCCCAACACCAAGATCAAACTGATGGGTCTATAGTTACCTGGTACTTTCCTCTACCCCCTTTTATGGATTGGCACAACATGTGCCTCTCGACAATCCCTAGATACCATCCCTGTCTCAAGTGACCTGTTGAAGAGCTCCACCAGGGGTGCAGCCAGTATGTCTGCCAATTCCCATAGTTGTCTCAGTTGAATGCCATCCAGCCCAGGAGATTTGTCTTTCTTTAGGGCCTTGAGGGCTAACCACACCCTTTTGGCGGAGATAGCATCATCTGTCCCCTCCACTTTACTGGCCTTTTTATCCTTGTCCAGATGTGACACCCCTGGGGTACCTCTCCCTCCCTCTTGCTCCATTTCTGTTGCTCCCCAATCCCACTCACTGCCGCTTCTATTCCTATCATGCCTTGCTTTGTAGATATCCCATCCCCCTCCCTAGTGAACACAGAGGCAAAGTGCTCGTTAAATACCACTGCCTGGTCCTCGCCTCTTCCATCCACCCTTCTTCTGATCTCAATCTGCTGAGATGACCCTTAGATTTTCTCCTCTCCCCAATGTACTGGAAGAACCCCTTTTCCCCTCCATGTATCTCCTGTGCCAGCCACTGCTCTTTACTGGACTTTGCTCCCCTCACCATCCGGGTGACTTTTCTAGATACAAGATGGTACATTTCCTTATCCCTGTCCCCTCTTGTTGTTTATATTTTTTGTAGGCCGCCTTCTTTTCTCTGACCACTACCTGTACCTCACTGGACCACCAGCATGGTTTATGTGACCTTGCTCCCTTACGTTTCAACTTAGCGCAGATCCTGGCTGCCTCATGAAGTCCCCGTTTTATGACCTCCCATCTCCCTTCCACACTTGTCATTGATGTAATCCCCTTCAAGTGATCCTTAAGAATATTTCCCATGCCCACAAAGTCTGCTCCCCTGAAGTCCACTGCCAGTGTCCTAGATCTCACCCCCCAATGCTTATTTGAAACCAGAGAGTATTGTTGTCGCTCCCAGTCAGGGGGTCCTCTACAACCAGGTCCTTTACCAGATCCCCATCTGCCAGAACCACATCCAAGACATACCCCTTCCTTGTGGGCTCCATCACATGCTGTGTTAAGAACACATCCTGGAAGCCGTCCAGCAGCCTCTGCTCCTTGGCCACCGTAGAGGACATGGTTCCCCAGTTAGTACCTGGTATATTAAGGTCCCCCATCAACACCACTCCTTCCCGTTTTGGTCCACACTTGACAATGATGTTGTCCAGCAAACCATCCTCTAGAACATCACTCATATCGGGGGGCCTATATACTACACCCAGCTTGACCTTATCTCCTGCTGGGGATCGTAAGGTGACCCATAAGGCCTCCACATTTCCCTCTGCGTCTTCTACCCTAGCAATTTCTATGTAATCTCTAATGAAGATAGCCACTCCACACCTTCTGCCCTCCTTTCTATCCTTCCTAAGCACAGTGTACCCCTGCATGTTTAGGTCCCAGTCATAGTTTTAGTTGGCCCATGTCTCCTTGACCACACCACATCCACCCCCCGAACAGCATGGCCTGGAACTCAGGCAACTTGTTTCCCAAGCTCTTGGCATTTACTACCACCAACCCCCACCCCTTATCTCTGATCCCCTTTGTCGAACCCCACCCAGGTCCCTTATACTTCCATCCTCCTTCTGCTCCTCCTGAAACCTCCACCCTCAGTCTGTTTCCCCCCCTTGGGTTTGAAGGCTACTCCCCTCATCTGGAGGAGAGGGCTTCTGGTCAGCCCCTCCCTTATCCCTTCCCCTCACAAGTTTAAACCCCACCTTTCTTGAATGTAGTCAGCCATCCCCTGTTTAAGGACTTCCTTAACTAATGGGGCAAGATGAAGCCTGTCCTTGGCATACAGTCCCTTATCCTCCCAAACTCCTTTCCAGTTGCCTAACACCCCCAACCCACTCTCTTCACCTCACTTCCTAAGCTAGTCACTAACCTCTGTGATCTTAATTTTTTTTCCACTGAGGCCTTTGGTACTGACAATATCTCTGAAAAGGAAATGTTGCATCCATTATCCTGACAGACTCTGGCAAGTTCTTGGAACCTTGCTTGGATTTCCAAAATGCTATTTCCCTCTAGATCATTAGTTCCCAAATGCACCAGAAAATCCGGTTTCCCTCCACAATCCCTAACCAGTTCATACACCATGAACTTGCTCTGTGCACTGTCAGCCCAGAGATACTCACTACCTTCACCTGGCTATGGCATCCACCCCTGTCCTTCCCACTGGATACCTCCAATCATCGAGTCTCCCAATAACAGAACCTTAACACCACCATCATCCTTATGGTTACCTCCACTATGCCCTCTCAGCCCCCATCCCCCTTTATTCGTGATCTCAATTCCATGGGAGTCTTCCTGCCTTATTAGAGACCCCCTTGTCACCCTCCCTTTCTGCCTCCCTCGTTATTTTGCCCACTTAAATCAGACCCCCTCTGTATAGGTGTCCCCTTTAACCCTCTCTTATCTGAACCATTTATCCTGCCCTGATGGTTTTCCCTTCCCCACATCGCCATTCTCCCCTTGTAATAGTACCCTGCCTCCAGAGGCTCTCGTGGGTCCCCTTAGTTAGAGCCCCATCCTTGGTACTGACCCCCTGCTGAAGGGGGCTTCTCTCCACCTCCTTGTCTCCCAGTTTCTCTCCAGTCATGCTCTCCTCCCTCATGTCTGCAATATGTTGCATCTCCCCCATCTGCTTAACATTTATGTTTCCCCTTCTCCCTCTGGGACTTTTTCTATCCTTTCCATTGCTGGTCTATGATGCCCTATGGGTATCTGACTCCCTCCCCAAGCCTCTGTATCAGTTTTCTCTATCCACCAACCCCTTCCTCCCCCTCTAGGTTGCTTAGTAGCTCAAATTTATTGTGACACTCTATATCAGCCTCCATCAAGTAACCCGAGTTTCCCCTGACTGCACCTCTAAACTGCCCCTCTTCTTCCCCTCTTGCTCTGTTCTCCTTAGGAGCTCCGTTCCCACAGTCTGCTGTTTTAGGCTTCCCCACAACAGCCCATCCCTTCTCAATGTCTGCTCTACTAAGCTTCCCCACAACAGCCCCTCCTGACTCTTTCCCCTCCACTCTCTTTTTATTTGGAATGTTCACCTCGTACACTTTCCCCTTAGCATCAACATCCCTATCTAAGGATCCTCTGTCCCTACTACCCCTCTCCTGCTTGCTGTAACATAACGCCCTGTAATTTCAGAGTATTGCCCCAGCCTCCCCTCAGACCCACCCTTCTGCTGCCCATATCCACACCCCTTATCCTTGGACACCCCCAGCTCCCCCAGCTTACTCCTTAACCAATATACCTCACTCCTGATACAAGATAGCTGTCTACAGAGTGGGCAGCCTCCCTCTCTCCAGGCTCAATTGAGAATTATTGCCATCCCACAGCCTGTGCAGCCTACAACCCTTCCAGAGATGCCTGCCATAGTGGAAAATGGCCACCCTGTTTGTCCTCCTCTGTTTATAATGTCACACTCCCTTTTCTCAGTCCCTTCCCCCTTGAATACAGTTTCTCTCTATACTGACTGCAGTTATTTACAAACCCAATTTTAACCCCACCAATAAAGTTCCCAAGTCTCACAAACACATACAGTCTAGTGTGTGTCCAGTCCCACTAACAGTGTGTGTATGCAGACATCAGGCACCGTATGATGTCACAGGCCCACCAGTTCCTGTTGCTTCGAATTTCAGTCCCAAACAGAAATACACAGCCCTTCAATCCCAACCCCCAGTGACTTTTCAGTATTTAAGAAAGCCTACAAAACAGGGTGGCAGGGAGGGCTCTTACCAACACCAGGCAAACATCACATTTAAATTACACTCTAATTATCACTGCCAAACAAGTGTTCCAAAGCCTCAATAGTTACAATATCACAGCCCAAGTAACAGTTCTAACTCAGTGTTGTAATTGATAACACATAGAACTAATGCCATGCACAAAACTATTCAAATATTTCAATTCAAACAGAATATAACCCCAGACCTCTGTCCTTACCAGCCTCCTGCTTATGTTCCCAAGTGAACAATGAAAGACAAGGTGATTTCTGCTAATTTCCCCTTCCCCTAAAACCAGGCAAACATCACATTTAAATTACACTCTAATTATCACTGCCAAACAAGTGTTCCCAAGCCTCAAAAGTTAGAATATCACAGCCCAAGTAACAGTTCTAACTCAAAGCAGTAATTTTGAACACAACTAATTTCACGCACAAAACTATTCAAATATTTCAGTTAAAACAGAATATAACCCCAGACCTCGGTCCTTACCAGCTTCCTGCTTATGTTCTTAAGTGAACAATGACAGACAAGGTGATTTCAGCTAATTTCCCCACCCCCTAACACCAGGCAAACATCACATTTAAGAAACATAGAAACACAGAAACATAGAAACATAGAATTTGACGGCAGATAAGGACTGCTTGGCCCACCCAGTCTGCCCATTTCCCTACCTACTGGATAAGCTGCAGATTCTAGTTAACCAGCAGCCTACTTCTTCCTACCCCCACCCCCTAGAATGCTCTTATGACTGTCCCATGCATGCTTGAATTCCACCACTGTTTTTGACTCCACAACCTGCTCCGGAAGGCCGCTCCATGCATCCACAACCCTCTCTGTGAAAAAAATTCTTCCTTAAATTACCTCTGAGCCACCCCCCATCTTCAAATTGTGCCCTCTTGTTCTTGCACACCTCTTTTTTTGAAAGATGCTACCCTCTTGGACTTTGTTGATTCCCTTGAGTTACTTGAACATTTCTATCATGTCCCCCTCTCCCTCCTTTCCTGGAGGCTATACATATTAAGCTCCTTTCATCTCTCTTCATATGCCTTCCAGTGCAAACCCTGCACCATTTTAGTTGCCCTCCTCTGGACAGCTTCCATCCTGTCTATGTCTTTGCGGAGGTTGGGTCTCCAGAACTGCATGCAGTACTCCAGATGGGCTCTGACCAGCTGTCTGTACAGAGGGATAATAACTTCCTGTTTTCTACTGGTGATGCCTCTCCCTATACATCCCAGTATCCCCCCAGCCCTCCTTGCTGCCCTCTCACATTGCTTGCCCACCTTTAGGTCATCTGATATGACTACCCTCAGGTCCCTTTCCATTTTTGTTGTTGTTAGTATCTCACCCCCATTGTGTACTCTTCCCCTGGGTTTTTGTTTCCCAGGTTCATTACCTTGCACTTCTTAGCATTAAATCTCAGGTGCCATACATTTGACCATTCCTCTAACCTTACCAAGTCCCTTCTCATCCTTTCCACCTCACCTTGTGCATCAACTCTGTTGCAGATCTTTATGTCATCTGCAAAAAGACATACTTTTACTTCCAGTCCCTCAGCAGTGTCGCTTATAAAGACATTGAACAGGACCGGTCCTAATACTGAACCCTGCGGTACCCCACTAGTAACCCCCCTTTCTTCTGAGTGGACTCCATTTACTATTACCTCTGTGTCCTATTCTCCAGCCAATTCTTTATCCAGGCTGTCATCTTGGGACCCACTCCCAGGCTGGCTAACTTGCATATTAATCTTTTGTGGGACTGTGTCAAATGCCTTGCTAAAGTCTAGGTAGGCCATGTCCACAGCCCTCCCTGATCTACTACTTTGGTCACCCAGTCAAAGAAATCTATCAGATTCATCTGGCATGACCTTCCTTCTGTTAATCCATGCTACCTAGGGTCCTGTGCCCTCTGGCCTCTAGATACTCAACAATTCTTTCCTTCAGAAGTGAGTCCATCATTTTCTACCACTGAGGTTAAACTAACAGGTCTGTAGTTTCCTGCTTCTGCCTTGCTCCCACTTTTGTGAAGGGAATCACATCTGCCCTCCTCCAGTCCTCGGGTACCACCCCATCCTCCCATGATTTGTTAAAAAGGGTAGTCAGTGGTGTCACTAGTTCTACCCTTAGTTCTTTTTAGAATTCTAGGATGAATCCCATCGGCCCCATTGCTTTGTCCACCTTCAGTTTTAAGAGTTCTTTCAGAACCCTTTCTTCTGTAAATGGGCTGGTATCAACTTCTGTATGCAGAGTGTTTCTACTGTTTGTTTTAGGTACCTCCCCCTCTTCATTTGTAAATACTGAGCGAAAATATTTGTTTAGTATCTCTGCCTTTTCACAGTCACCCTCTGCCCACCCTCCTTCCCTTTATTAAGCCTCACTATCCCTCCTTTGGTCTTCCTTCGCTCCCTGATGTACCTATAACTGAGTTAGCTATCTTTTCCTCAGTTTGGACCTTTGCTGTTCTGACTGCCTTCCCAGCCTCCTTTTGCTTTAACTGATACAGTTCTCTGTCCTGCTTCTTCTGGGATTCCTTGTACTTCCTGAATGCTTTCTTTTTCTCTTGAACCTTCACTGCCACTTACTTTGAGAACCATAGTGGTTTCTTACATCATTTTGTTTTGTTAATTTGCTTCACACAAAGGCTCGTTACCTCTGTGATGGCAGTTTTTATTATTCCCCATTGTTCTTCCACCCCTCCTTCCTGCCCATTTGCTAGTGCATTCCTTAGGCAATAACCCATTTTGGCAAAGACAGCCCTACTAAAGTCCAGTACTTTTGCCTTTGTATGGCTTGACTCTATTGCTGTGTTTATTGTGAACCATACTGTCCGATGGTCACTAGTTCCCAGATGGCAACCCACTTCTACATTTGTAATCTTCTCTCCATCTCCATTTGAAAGAACCAGGCCTAAGATTGCTCCCTCTTGAGTGGGCTCCAATATTAGTTGTCTAAGGCATGCCCCCTGTAGGGCATCTAGAATAACCCCACTCTTCGAAGTGGCTGCTGCAACTGCACTCCAGTTAACATCTGGCATATTCAGATCACCCATCAGCAATATCTCCCCTTTTTCTGCCATTCTAAGTATACTTTCTATCATTTCCTTGTCCATTTCCTCCCCCTGAGAAGGGGGTCTGTATACAACCCCAAAGTGGATTGTGGTGCCATTGCCTGTCTGTCCAAATTTACCCACAGTGTTGCTTCCTCCCTGTTTACCCTTGTTCTGTTGCTTTTTATTCTTCCTTATGTAAAGAGCTCCTCCTCTTCCTCTTTACCTCTCTGTCTCTCCTGTAGATAGTGTATCCTTGGATGTTTATGTCCCAGTCATGGTTTTGTGTGTACCATGTTTCTGTGACTGCCACGATATCCAGGTGTTCCTCCTCCATCAAGACCACTAATTCAGGAAGCTTCTTAGCCAGACTATGGGCATTGGTACTCATTGTTCTCCATTTTTTGATGGCTTTACCTACTGTTGCAGCATCCTCCACTGACCTTTCTACTTCAGTCTTTTTTTC
Organism: Neoceratodus forsteri; assembly: GCA_016271365.2. Taxonomy (NCBI): domain Eukaryota; kingdom Metazoa; phylum Chordata; order Ceratodontiformes; family Ceratodontidae; genus Neoceratodus; species Neoceratodus forsteri. The sequence goes on along the minus strand of JADMNL010000026.1, from coordinate 245,998,856 downwards.
ATTTAGTACCCTGTTTTGTAGGGAGAGGCTGGGATTTTCCTGCTGCTTATCAGTGCCTCCCCCTTTGACTAGTTTAAAAGCTTGTCAATGAAGCATTTAAACCAATTGCTCAAAAGACTTGTTCCCTTCCTGGACAGATGCAGACCATCCTGCCAGTATAGGCTGGTGTCCTCCAGGTGGAACCCCAGTCCTCAATGAAGCCAACCCCTGTGCTCCATATCATTTTTCAACCATTCATTAAACTGCATGGTGCTAATTACCCTCGCCTCCCCATGCCATTGACAGGCAGCACCTCTGAGAAGGATACTGTGTGTGCTACTTGTCTTAGGCCCCTCCCCAACTCTACAATGTCCTCCTGCACTTCTCTGATCTCATGATGAGCCAAGTAATTTGTCCCTAGGTGGACAATGATGTCCAGCTCAGACTCCTTTGCAGCTGTTCTCGTGATCCTGAGGATGCGCTTCCTGTCCCTCCAAGCCATGGCACCAGGCAGGCACCTTACTTCAGTTTTCCCTGCTCTCCCAGTTCTATCCCCCTAATAACTGAGTCTCCCAACAGGAGCTGCTTCTTTCCTGTGGTGTCCTCTGCCTCCTTCCTATGAGCCTCCCTTGTGACAGTTGTCATCAGTCTTCTCTGTGGGTGCATCCATAGGGGAGCTATGCTCCCCCAGAATGGTGTATGGATTGTGGAGTGGAACAATTGACTGGGTGTGCCTCTGTTCCACCATCTTCACCCTCCCTGAGCCCACTGTGGTCCAACTGCTGTGCTTTCTTCACAACCTCTGAGGTAGTGGTGGTGGCTGTGGTGCTCCCTGGATGGGGGAGGTTCCCTTCCTACTGTCCAGTGTGGCCTGGGGGAAGGTTCTCTTACTACTGTCCAGTGCAGCCTGAAGACGGGCAACTTCCTCCCTCAGGGCAGAGAGTTGTCTGCAAATAGGGCAGCATCTCAGCCTCCAGAAAGACTCCTGGAAGACTGCTGCCCCAGAGCCATTACACTGCACTACTCCCCACATGTTTATCTACATTTTTCTTTGTTTGTTTATTTATGTGTGTGTGTGTATGCATGTGTGTGTGATTGGTTTGTTATATAGAAATATATATATTATACAATGTGTATGCTTATATTGTCAGTGTAGTGTGCTAGAGAGGATATGACAGTAATATGCACCTTGCACTCTTGAGGAAATGATGTCAGAACCTCAGGTATAATGAACTATTTCCAGGGTGGGTGAGTAAGGGTGGAAGGGTTAGGCCTAAACTGTGCCTCACAAAACAATCAGCTAAAAGCTTTCACCCACTGCATGATGAGTGCCTTCCTGTCAGCAAGATGCCCTACACAACAATTTGACACAGAAAATACCCTGCTAATCAAACAGTGAAAAATCCAGACATCCAAGCCAGACACAGGTAAACCTCCCCTGCCCCAAAACAGCCTGGTGGTTTGTTAGCCACAAAGGAAAATCAAATATGCAGTTATTTCAGCCCTTCTGAAGATGCTGACAAGATAAGCAGGTTTGAAAACCCCCTTTCTGAATTAAAACTAAAATAATTAAACACAAAGCAATATCAATGTAAAAGTAAATTACTTTCTAATTATCACTGCCAAACAAGTGTTCCCAAACCTCAAAAGTTACAATATCACAGCCCAAGCAACAGTTCTAACTCAAAGTAGTAATTTTTAACACATAGGACTAATTTCATGCACAAAACTATTCAAACAGAATATAACCCCAGACCTCTGTCCTTACCAGCCTCCTGCTTATGTACCTTTATTTATATGTATTCTTGTAATTCTGTTAATCTTTTTATTATTCTCATTTTCAGGGGTCAGAGAGGTTAATTTTGTTTAACTTCTTTTATTCTATGTATTTCTTTTCTGACTTTTTCTTTTTTCTGAGGTTTTACTTTGGGGGGGGGTCTGGAATGATATTGAAATACTTACTGGAACCTTGTTGCTCACTGAACTGTTCTTGTAATTCATTCAGTTTAGCAAAGCCTTCAGTTTGGAACTGTTCTAGTTTAGATCTAATTTCATTCAGAGCTTTCAGCAACAAGACATTGGACACAAGGGCATGAACTAGTGCTTTTAGAGTATAGTTACACATAATAGTGGGTAAATGATTAATGACATTTGAATCTAGAACAGCACGTTCTGCCTGTTGATTTAGCTGGTCAAAAATCGTATATGGGGAAGTGTGTGTCTTCATGTTATTATAATACTCTTTAGGTACAAGATCTGGAGATTTAAAGAGCCACCAACACCTCAAGAAGAACTTTCAAAAACATATCTGAACACAAAGCAGATTACATTTCTCCTGAGCTCATTATTTCTTAGCCCCATTACTTATTACTAAGATCATTTGCTCCAAAAACATGATTAGTGTTGTTATTTCTAGAGGGTTCATCACCTCCTATTGCTTCTTCCCAACCTGATGCCATAACACTGTACTTGTGACATCACAGTTATTCCCACAGCAACAGACTGTGATGTCACAACAGGGCATTATAATTTCTAGTAGGGAACAAGCTATAGAAACAGATGAACTTTAAGGATAAAGATCTTGTTTTTGTGGGAATTTTGTCAGAAATAAATAATGGGGAGAAGAAATCTGTACAAGGTATACGAAATATAAGCTGACTTGTGTCTAAATATTATAGTTTCCAAAGTTTTACCAAATATGTTGACTGCTCTTTAATGAGTCACAAGATGTGTTAGAGATATTCAAAGGGCTAAACATCTACTCTTGTTTTTTTTTTTTTTGTATTTCTCAGTGAGCTGACAGAATTGCATTATTGACTTACTAGAGGGAGCGTTAAATGCCCCTTTACTACAGTTACTGTTCAGATTAGCGGCCCCTTCATTCATTATATTTAGGCAGTCCTTACCATCTTTGGTTGTTAAAAAGAAATTAGTTATCACTTCCTTTTTATTAATTTTTGATATAAAAAGGTCTATCAAATTTCTTTTTTTCCTCTTTTATGTTGTCTTGCACAAACAACATTTTGTGGCAGTTTGCTGAGTAGCAGGTTGTGGAGGTGTGGCAGTGTTGTGGCTAATGCCACCACTGCTTTTTGGGGCGTGTCTCTGTGGCACCAATGAATGAGCATGCTGTCTATCACAGCAGTTGAGAAGCGTGCCACCAACTTCAAAAGAAATTCACCACCACAATGAGGGAGCACCCCGTCATTGCAGGGTGTGCCTTGCCTGCTGAAACATTTCAATAAACATGGCATCAGCTGTCACCATCCTCCTCTCACAATCCTTAGAAATTGACTACAGGGGGTGCCCAATCCCCAGTTGATATATTTATAACCCCCTCAAGACTGTGTGGTACAATGGGAGCCATCCCAGTGTGCTCTGTGTGTTCTGAAGCCAACTGCGTCAGCATTATCCTGCTCTGCCCCCACCCCATTGGGTGCCACGCTGGGAGCCACACCAGTGTGGCCAGCATAACCCTCAACAGTCATGGGGCACACTGGGAGCCCACTCCAGTGTGGCCAGCATAACCTATTAAGTCATGGGGCACACTGGGAGCCCACCAGTGTGGCCAGTATAAACCTCACACAAAGTCATGGGGCACACTGGGAGCCCACCAGTGTGTGGCCAGCATAACCCTCACAAAGTCATGGGGCACACACGGGAGCCCACCCCAGTGTGGCCAGCATAACCCCACAAAGTCATAGGGCACACTGGGGCACTCCAGTGTGGCCAGCAATCTCCCACAAAGTCATGGGGCACACTGGGAGCCCACCCCCTTGTGGCCAGCATAACCCCACAAAGTCATGGGGCACACTGGAGCCTACCCCAGTGTGCCAAGCAGTTGTTTTATTTCACCTGTAAATAAAGAAAACCTTCCTGCAATGTCTGTTCCTGAAAAAGAAAAAGGTTAATCGTTGAGTTTGGAGCACCCCCTCCCCCCAACCCGCACCCACCTCTGCACACCCCATCGCCCTACACCGCTTTCATCCATAGTTACTCCGGAGGTCTGGCACCATGATCTTCACTGAAGTGGGAGCACATCTGCAGTCTTCAAAGTCGATAATGAACTGCAGAAATGCTGGTAAGCTGTATAATGGCATCAATGGGGGGGGTCAACTTAGGTGAATATCTCGGCCATATTTTTGACTTTTGGCTCCAAATTTTCAACATGAGGTTCTTGGGAACTCTCTTCATGAAATCAGTCACATAATTTTGTTATTCAGTCCCGAAAAGTGAATTCACGGTCACTACACGAAATCATCTTTTGGGACCAGTTAATAAAATGACAGTGCCACTGTTCATGAGGCAGGCTCCCAAAAAGCCTATGTTGCAAATTTGGTGAAACAATTCCAAAACATGACTGTGTTACAAGTGTGCATTGCACAGTTCCTACGCACACTCATAACTTCGAGAATTTTTAATATTTTCACTCCAGATTTTCAACATTGCCATTGTTTCACACCTCCTTATGAACAGCACAGCTGTCATTTTTCACACCCTGGCCAAAATGTGTTTTCACACATCTGGTGCAAAATGGCGCAGTCACTGTGAGAAATCAACGTTTGGGACAGATTAATAAAATCATATTGCCACTGTTCATGAGCAGAGATACCAAATGCTTTCATGAGGTGGGGTCACAAAAAGCCCAGGTTGAAAATCTGGAATGCAAATACCAACAAACGCCCAGGGCGTTTGGGTTTCTAACCATAAAGTCCCACTCTGGAAAGATTGACAGGCATCACGGGTGTGAATTTGGATTATTTGCTGCAATATTCATGCCATTCTACCCACATCCCCACCCTGCAGCCAGTGACAGGCATCAAGGTGTACTTTTGACTCTTGGGCCCCAAGGCTCACCCCATTTTCCTATACCGCACCCATCTCATCATATTTCCTCATGAAATGGAGTAAGCGTAAAGACCAATGATCCCAAGGCACAAAGTGGCACTTGTTGGAGTCTACAGGTTCGGGTGAGCTGAAATGGCATGAGCATTATGGCCGACGACCCAAAGGCACACCTCATAGCCTGTCAGTCTCTGCAGGGTCGGGTGGGGTTGAGGTCAGCTCCATACCTCACTGACATTTCTATTATGCATCTCTCTAACTCCTGCACAACCAATGCCAATGCCAGCAAGACAACATTTGACATAGACAAATGCTTGTTTTAATTGTATTTCTTTTACCTTTGGGCACAAACATTGCTATCACTTTCTACCCTCTTTGGAAATAAACATTCATTGATTAAGTCTGAAATAGTTCATCTCTTTTTGTTGATTATTCACCTCCTGAAAGATGGGGAACTGCATCTCCTTCTCTGCACATTATTTGAAGAGTGTTTTTTTTTTTGCAGTTCTGTGTTTGGTCCTTGGGACTGCTGGGGATGTACCCTGAGTCTGTGCTGGATCCCATTTGGTTTCAACCCCCCCTCCTGCTGACTCCACTTGAACCATACCTGAGACCATGTCTTGCCTCACATAATGGTGCACTCCCCCATAGCCCAAATAGGTAGGATTGATTGCGATGCTAATCTGGAGAGAGTTGAGGTGGTTCACAAAGCAGTGGAGGTGGTGTTGGCAAGGATCCTGGATTTCATGCTGCTTATCCAAAGGGGTTTTCTTGCTTGTGTTGTTTCCTTACTGGAGGTGGATGTGCAATGATTTCAGCACATGGGTGACTGCACTCCCACCCCAGCATGCAGACATCTGCCACCTCCACAAATCCCTGTATCAGCACTAGTCCCTGGCTCAGCAACTCCTCCCCATTAATAGAGGTGGGTATGTTGCTGGGTGACAGATCCCTCCCTTCCAAGAAAAGGCGAGCCGACCATCGGATGCTTAGCCTTTTCTCCCCTGGCTTGCTCTCCAACAGCCCTGGGTTTGCTCCCAAACCGAGTCATTATCGCAAGTGGTAGCACTACCGCTGTGTCAGTGGACTGCTGAGTCTGCTTTTTTCAACCTCCAATTTCTTTTCAATCAGAGTAGAAGCTATAAGATTAATATCCCCTAAGAAAACACAATTATATTTAATGCTGCCCTTTTTTTGTATTATTGTCTATTTCATTTATTTGTGATTGTATAACTAATTACCCATATTTAATATTCATTCTGCTAGCAACCCTTCATAATAGTTACTATGAATATTTTATCAGAAAGGTACATCTTGAGTCAGTGTTACTCTGTTATATAGGGTTTTCTAACTTCAAAGTACATCATTCCTTTAAAATGTTAATAGAGTATTATCTAAAAAGATACTGATATACAAAATGCATGGAAACATGTACAACAAGCATTTGTCAATGCCAAATGTTTGCTTGCGGGCATTGGCATTGGTAGTGTAGGAGTTACAGAGCTGCATAATAGGAATGGCAGTGAAGTACTGAACTGAAGCCAACCCCACCACTACCCTGCAGAGAGTGACAGGCATTGGGGTGTGCCTTTGGGTCATCAGGCATAACGACCACACCATTTCACCACACCCTACCATGCAGACACTGACAAGTGTCACGGTGTGCCTTTGAGTCTTTGGCCCTTATGCTCACCCCATTCCATGAGGAAATACAGTGAGATGGGTATAGGAGAATGGGGCGAACTTTTGGGCCGAAGAGTCTAAGGCACACCTCGATGCCTCTCAGTGGCTGCAGGGTGTGGGTGGGGGTGGAATGGTATGATCATTGCAGGTAACAATCCCAAGTCACAGCCCTGATGCCTGTCATTCTCTACAGGGTGGGGTGTTATGGTCAGAAACCCTAATGCCTCAGGCATTCATTGGTATTTTCACTCCAAATTTTCAACATGGTTTTTTTGTGACCCCCACCTCATGAACAGTGGCAATATCAGTTTATTAGCCAAAAGCTGCTTTTGCACAGCAACTACAGCATTTGTCACCACAGGTGCAAAAACACATTCTGAACAGGATGTGGAAAATGACAGCTGTACTGTTCATGGGGAGGTGTAAAAAATGGCAATGTTGAAAATCTGCAGTGAAAATATTAAAAAAACTGGTGAAGTCACGAGCATGCATAGAAACTGTGCAATGTGCACCCGTAATGTAATTAGTTTGGGAATTGTTTACAGCAGGTTGTAAACACAGGCATTTTGGGACCATTTTTATGTTTGCTTGCACACATGTGCAAGAAACATAGTGCCATCATCTGAGATTTCAGAGGTGTGTCACCCCCTCCTCCAATTCAGTCAGTGTGTTGGTAGGCGCGGCCCCTGTAAGCCAATGCATGCTGGAGCTGTCTATGACAAGCTCCAAAATGCAGTGGCATATAGTTGAAAGGGGGAGCTACACTTGAGTGAGCAACGATAAGATATCGCTTGCTCATGAGGCAGCTCCCCGACACACAAGAAACCCCCCACATTACAGCTGATGGGGTGCCCAATCCCATCGGCTTGTGCTGCGCTCCCCGCCAAAGCCTCCCAAATGTCAGGCTAATAGCCAGCAGGGTGCCCAATGCCCCGTCGGCTTCACTGTCTCCCTCCCCATACTATCACCAATGGGGTGCCCAATCCCCATCGGCCTCTCCCCCCCAGTACAAGGTGCCACGCTGAGAGCTCACCCCAGCGTGGTAACCATCCCATGGCCGGCGGGGTGCCTAATCCTCGTCGGCTGAACGCCTCCAACGCCCCTGAGCCACGCCAAGACCCACCCCAGTGTGGCAAATGTCCCGCATCATCCAAAAACGGTTCCACGTAGTTTCCCAGCACACCCTCTCACAACCCACACCCACCCACTGCGCACCCTGCCTCCCCACACACCCCCAACCCCCTCTCACCCCATACTTACCTTCGGACCTTGGCGCGATGATCTTCGGTGGACCAGGAACACGTCTGCACTCTTCAAAGTCGACCGCGAACTGAGGAAATGCCGGTAAGCTGTATAATGGGCTAGATAGGGGGTTTCAACACTATTATATCTCAGGAATTATTTGGAATTTTTGCCCGAAATTTTCAACATGGGGTTTTGGGACCCTTCTCATGAATGATGTCACTGTCATGGCATTATTCGGGCCCGAAGGGTGATTTCGCCGCAGTCACTGCACAGTGACTGTGAAATAATGCATGACAGTGACATCATTCATGAGAAGGGTCCCAAAAACCCTATATTGAAAATTTGGTGCAAAAATTCCAAAAATGACTGTTTTACGCCGTGCATTACGCAGTTCCTACGCAGGCTCGTAAGTTCATGAATTTTCAATATTTTCACTCCTGATTTTCAACATTGCCATTTTACCACACCTTCTTATGAGCAGTACAGCTGTCATTTTTCACATCTCACCCAAAATGTGTTTCCGCCCATGTAGCGCACAATGGCGCAGTCGGTGTACGAAATCAATGTATGGGACAAATTAAGAAAATCACAGTGACACTGTTCATGAGCAGAGGTCTTAAAGTGGCTATGTTGAAAATTTGGTGAAAAAAATCCTAAAAATGACTGTTTTACGAGTGTGCGTTGTGCAGTTCCTACGCACGTTCGTAAGTTCATGAACTTTCAATATTTTCACTCCAGATTTTCAACATTGCCATTTTACCACACCTTCTTATGAGTAGTACAGCTGTCATTTTCCACATCTCACCCAAAATGTGTTTCCGCCCATGTAGCGCAAAATGGCGCAGTCGGTGTGCGAAATCAATGTACGGATAAACCAACAAAATCACAGTGACACTGTTCATGAGCAAAGGTCTTAAAATGGCTATGTTTAAAATTTGTGAAAAAATTCCAAAACATGACTGTTTTGCTGTTATGTCAGTATCTTGACGCATCATGAGTTCGTGAATTTTCAATATTTACACTCCAGATTTTCAACATTGCCATTTTACCACACCTTCTTATGAGTAGTACAGCTGTCATTTTTCACATCTCACTCAAAACTTGTTTCCACCCATGTAGCGCACAGTGGCGCAGTCGGTGTGCTAAATCAATGTATGGGACAAATTAAGAAAATCACAGTGACACTGTTCATTAGCAGAGGTCTAAAAATGGCTATGTTGAAAATTTGGTGAAAAAATTCCTGAAAATTACTGTGTTATGAGCGTGTGTTGCACAGTTCCTATGCATGTTCGTAAGTTTGCAAATTTAATATTTTCACTCCAGATTTTCAACATTGCCATTTTATTACACTGCCTTATGAACAGTACAGCTGCAATTTTTCATATGTTGCCCAAAATGTATTTTCGCACATATAGCGCAGCTAATGGTGCTGTTGGTGTGCGAAAGCAATGTTTAGGACAGATTAAGAAAATCACAGTTACACTGTTCATGGGCAGAGGTCTTAAAATGGCTATGTTGAAAATTTGGTGACAAAAGTCCATAAAATGACTGTGTTACAAGTGAGCATTGCCCAGTTTCCACGCACCCTTGCTAGTTCATGACTTTGTAATATTTTCAGTCCAGATTTTCACCAGTGCCATTTTTCCACACTTCCTTATGAACAGTACAGCTGTCATTTTTCACAACATGGCTGAAGTGTGTTTCCACACTTCCAGTGCAGAGATGCGTGGTCGCTGTGGGAAATCATTGTTCGGCACAGATAAAGAAAATCACAGTGACACTGTTCATGATCGGAGGCACCAAAATGCCTGAGTTGACAATCTGCTGTAAAAATCCCCAACCTAATTATATTACGGGTGTGCTGTACAGTTTCTATGTATGGACTTCACCATTTTTAAATATTTTTACTACAGATTTGCAACATTGCCATTTTTTACACCTCCCCATGAACAGTACAGCTGTCATTTTTACATCCTGTTCAGAATGTTTTTGCAACTGTGGTGCTAAATGCCGTAGTCACTGTGCATAAGCAGCTTTCGGCTAACAAACTGATATTCCCCCTGTTCATGAGGTGGGGTCACAAAAAAAAACATGTTGAAAATTTGGAGTGAAAAGACCAACGAATGCCTGAGGTATTAGGGTGCCCAACCATAACGCCCAACCCTGTAGAGAATGACAGGCATCAGGGGTGTGACTTGGGATTCTTGCCTGTGATGCTCATACCATTCCACACCCTGCAGTCAGTGAGAGGCATCAAGGTATGCCTTGGACTCTTCGGCCCCAAACTTCACCCCATTCTCCTATATCGCACCCATCTCACCATATTTCCTAATGAAATGGGGTGCGCATAAGGGCCAAAGACCCCAAGGAACACCAAGACACTTGTCAGTGTCTGCAGGGTGGGGTGTGGTGAAATGGCGTGGCCCTTATGCCTGACAACCCAAACGCACACCCCAATGCCTGTCACTCTCTGCAGGGTGGTGGTGGGGTTGGCTTCAGTTTAATACTTCACTGCCTTTCCTATTACGCAGCTCTGTAACTTCTACACTACCACTGCCAATGCCAGCAAGCAAACATTCGAAATTGACAAATGCTTGTTTTATTTAAAAGTTTGGACCCGGAAGACACACATGAGCCAGTGGTTACGTTTAGGTGGAACCTTTGGGAACAGTTGGTCACCGAATAAAAGGTAAAACACGATCAGAACAATAAAAGAAAAAAAATAACAACAGGTTGCACTGCTGGGAGTTAAATAAAATTATCTATACTAGGATCGCTGGTACCAGATTTTGTAAAACACATGAATGCTTTTTATTCTTTTGATTTCCAGTTAGCTTACACAAATTAAAACTGCCATCTAGTATACAACATGTTCCTTTTATAAAATGAGGTCCAACCTAATGAATGCATATTGTATTTGTTTCAGTAGATCCAAATGTCTAAAAGGACAGAAACAAAAAGTGTCATATTGCAGACATGGGTGTCTTCAAAATAGTACTAAAGGTTTCTTGAGAATATTGGATTACAGAAAATAACTTACAGCATCATTTCCAAGCAGAATGTATACAATAGTTTCATGATGCAGTGCATTTCATTACAGATTTACAGTAAAGTACAATATTGTATGGGGCTTTTTTTAGATCCATGCTTTGGTTTCTTATTGCAAGCAGTGATTTCCTTGAAAACAAGCAGTGTGCTTGTGCAAGCATTTTCACCACTCTACTCTCTCACCGCACCCTACATCGGGTTTCAGGCTATACAATTGCTTAACTTTTCCATCTTTGTTTCTCTGTTCCTGGATGATACATATATAGAAACATATAAATTGATGGCAGATAAGGACATCTTGACCCACCTGTATCTAGTATGAAGTCTGGTGCACAAATTGGACTCCAGACCCCTACCTGGCTAAATGAACTGACAGATAACATCTCTAGTATCATACGAGTAGGGCAATTTAAAACAGCACTCCGAGACTCACTTACAATGCAGGAACCTTGCAGCTGCCCTATATGATGTCTGACTGGACCACTAATGCCCTGCCTTTCCAGTCATTACCAGCTACCACTAATTCACCCATGCCCTTCACTGTCTTTGCTTCCCCAGGGAACAGACAATCTCAGTTGTCCATGCACATTGTCCTACATGTACCCTGTCACATACTCACTCACCCCCCATCACTCACCCTCTCTGTCTCTCCACTCAGGCCATTCTGCTATATCTTCTCTACCCACTCTGCCTAGATAAGTGTGTTTGATGACTAACTGTGTTTCTACTGACTTATTAATGTAATGTTAACAAAGCTTGTACTAGCTGTTTTTGTCTCCCTTCCCAATCCTGTCTGTAATTCCCCACACTATGTGATTTTGTTGATGTGGAACCTTTGTAAAGGAGCTCTTAGCTCAAAGGTGTATTGCGAATACTAAATAAATAAATCAATTTGTTAATAAATGTCAGTATAGTATAAAGACACATAGAAATAGAGTAACAACAGTTTCCTTATTACAGTATTTGCCAGGGAACAGAATTTCTTTACAGGATACCCCCCCCCAAAAAAAAACCTTATTGGAAGTGTCAGCAAAAGAAAAATAAACAAATAGTGGATGAAAGGGCCTTCCTTCTGGTCCCAGGCTATGGAAAGATGTAACAGGCATAGCCACTTTTAGGCATCAGTGAGCCCTGTGGTTGCAGGGGACCCTCTACTCATTGAGGACCCCCAACCAGAGCAGTTTACCTTGTTAGTTTTTAATTTTAACATTTTTTAGCTTCTTAAAACAGCAATAAAAGGCAGTACTGCTCCTTCTGATGTGGCATCATGATGTCACGAAATGTCTTATCAAGCTATGACCAGTCATGTTTTCTGCTCACTTGCTTCAGGGCCTGGAGTTATTTGTTGTGACAATTTGTCTGTTGTGGAAAGGAAAGTTCTTTATGCCTTTGCTCTGACCCTCTCATGCAAAGGGTTCTGCTCAAGCTGTGGGTGAAATATGCCACTCATACTGCTGGCTTCACTCTGGCCTCATGAGATGTGGTTTCCAGTTCTACAGCATCCGGCAGTGGAACGTCTGATGACATAGCCCTTGCACGTCTTGGAATTTCACCCCAAGTGGCTGATGTCTTGTTTGCAGCTTGAAAGCCTTCTTTTTTTTCTTTGAAATTCTCTGTTTATTCATTTTACATAATAACAAACATGATATACAGATACCAGTACAGAACAGGAAAAGGAACCCCATTAATGCACAGAAATGTTGCCATAACATAGATCCGGCTATATTACCCCCTCCCCCCACCCCCCCCCCGGAAGGCGTCACCACCAATGCGGATTAGACCTGAGATAACTTTAACCTGTACCATGGAGCATTATCTAACAGGTACCGGTAACCCTTATAGCCAATCTGAAGTAGAAAAGAAAAGGAACGTCAGAGGGTTTCGAATAGGAGGCTCAGTGAAGGTACATAGCGTATAGTTTGCCCCATTTTTTTTGGAAAGTAATCATAGCATGTCTGGAACTAGCAATTATTTTTTCCACTTTGAAACATCGGGAGATTTCCTCTACCCATTCCTGGTAAGAAATCCCTGTTTGATCTAACCAATGCCGGAGAACTAACCTTTTAACTGCCATTGAAATTAAGGCCATATGGTACTTCCTCTCGCTGACCTTGATACTCGAGTAATTGCCAAGTATACAGATTTCAACTGTGAATAGTTCCTCCAGACCCAAAATTGGATCTAAGCTGTCATGGATAACTTTCCATAGTGGGGCAACCTTAACGCATGACCAAAACATATGTAGTATGTTCTCCAGTCCCATGCCACATCTTATGCAGCTAGCAGATTTAGACTTATCGAATTTGGCCAGCTTCGTCGGCGTGTAATACATATTATTTAATATATAAAACTGTATGAGCCTATTTCTGTCTAAGGTAAGGTACTTGTACATGTCTCTCCATACCTGATTCCAAGACATGGAAGGCCCAGAAATTAGAGGTGCCCATACGTTGGAGCCGGTTAAGGCCTCCGAAATTTTGTGAGCATAAGTTGCATATATAGGTTAGCAATACTATGGGGATTTGTGACACACTTCCTGAGTTGTTCTAGAAAAGGCCTAATATAAGAGGCCTAACTCACCAACCTAATTTTTTACCTATGAGGTGTCTCTCAGTTGGTACACCTTAAAGATATTTTGGGGAATATTCAGTTTTGTCATTAATTCACTAGAGGAACTGAGGGAACCTTGAATATAAAATCCTCTACGAGCAACCTAATTTGCGGAATCCATGTCGAAGCGTAACCATTGGGCCCCAATTTTAATATTAGGTTAAATACTAATGGTTGACCTAAGTCCTTTGAGTACAGAATCTTAGCAGAAGTACAATACTGGTTTAAAATTTTTACAGATAGCCCCAGTACTGAGTCACGGATATATTCCGGTAAAGCAGAATAACTGTAGTATGAAACATGCTGAGGGTCAATACTGTAATCCTCCAGTAGTTTGAGCTCTAACTCTAACCATTTAGGCGTATAATAATCATTTGGAGGGCAAAGCCATCTGCCCAGTTTAGCTAAATGACTGGCCCAGTAATAGAATTCAAAATTGGGCAAACGGAGGCCTCCCTTTCCTTTAGGTAGACAAAGCTTAAGGAAGGATCTCTAAGTTGCTTACCTCCAAATAAACTTGATACTATTGAGTGGATCTTTGGAAAAGGATTTGGGAAGCCATATGTTGAGAAGGCTCAGGGGTAAAAATGCGTGGAAGTACATTCATTTTGATTATGCTGATCCTCCCTCCAATAGCTATGGGAAGGTTGTCCCATCTGTTAAGATCTTTTTGGATTTTGTCCACCAAATCCTCCAGATTAAGTTTCCTGATCGTATCCTCATCCCGGGCCAGATGGATACCCAGGTATTTAAGGTGATTCGGGGCCCATTTCATACCAAACTGAGCTACACTGGAGTGGAACAGGAGCAGCTTGAAAGCCTTCTGTGAAAGACACCTACTCTATGAAATAGAAGCGTTTCTCCATATGGTGTACTTCCTATTCTGTGGGCTCATTTACATGTCCTGTTAATACTTACTGGTGTAACCCTCCCCTACAAATGGGGATTCCTGAAAGTCTTCCTTGAGTGTGCCTAAATGCCCAGTGCCAGGCTGGTATCCGGTGCCTTAGTGCTTTAAAAGTGTTTGTGTGAGAGTGTCTTAATGCCTCTGTGCTCTGTCTCTTTAAGAGCTGCCAATAACGTGGTGCTTATTTAATCTGGGAGGGGGCTGAGTGTTTTATACTCGAGTCTCGCCTGGCGTCAGATAATTCCACTGTTCTACCATCGATACGTGCACAGAGGGAGCTCTGTTAGAAGCTGTACTTATGTGCTGATTATCTATTAGCATAGCAAAGGAAGGTCCTGTCAAACTAATCTCATAGATTTCTTTGACTGGGTAACCAGAGTGGTGGACCAAGGGGGAGCAGTTGATGTCACCTACCTTGACTTCAGCAAAGCTTTCAATACTGTTCCACATAGAAGATTGATTAATAAGCTGGGTAGGCTCCGGGTGGGTCAGACATTGGTCAACTGGGTGGCAAACTGGTTGACGGGCAGAAGACAGAGAGTGGTGGTAAATGGTATACAGTCAGAAGAGATGTAAGTCACAAGTGGGGTACCTCAGGGATCAGTCCTGGGGCCAGTCTTCTTCAATATCTTCATCAGTGACATTGCAGATGGACTAGAGAGTAAGGCTTGTCTGTTTGCAGATGACACCAAGATCTGCAACAGAGTAGATGATCGAGATGGGGTGGGCAGAATGAGAAGAGATCTGGATAAACTAGCAAAATGGTCAGAAGAGTGGCAACTGGGATTTAATGCAAAGAAGTGCAAGATCATGCTCATAGGGATAAGAAACCCTGAAGCCACCTATAGGCTGGGAGGGGAGTTGCTGGCAGTGACAAAAGAAGAAAGAGACTTGGGCATCATCATCATCACCACCGATGACCTGAAATCATCCAAGCAGTAGGTATGATTAAGCACCAGGTGGTGTGAAACGTGTTAGGACACTGTGTGTGGAGTAATGGAGGAGGTTGGCAACCTGTAAGCCTGCAATTTGTAAGGAGCTTGTGAAGGGTGAGAGCACTTGTACCTCATATGTTGTGTGAAAAAATAACGTTGGATTTGAAAGCACATGTGGCATGGTGTGGATTCCCTTCGTTGCATACTTTAGCACATAATCTCACTTGGCAGTAAGCATACAACCTTATTTGGCAGGCTTGGACAAAGCACTCTGTTAGTTTTACCTGGTGCTGGCGAACTAATTTTCATTTATTTACATCTGCTTAATGCTGAGCACAGGACCCTGGCGCAGACCTTAACTTCTGCTCTCAAGGTTAGGGGGATGTTAGGGTGCATTAGTAGGGGTATCACAAGTCGTAAGAGGGAGGTAATAATCCCTCTTTACAAGACACTGGTTAGGCCCCATCTGGAGTACTGTGTGCAGTACTGGAGGCCACACCTTCACAAGAACATTAACCAAATTGAGGCAGTCCAGAGAAGGGCAACCAAAATGGTGCAGGGACTGCTTCAGAAGACATATGAGGACAGATTAATGGAGCTCAATATGTATACCCTTGAGCAAAGGAGGAAGAGAGGTGATATGATCGAAACATTCAAACACCTTTAGGGCATTAACAATGTGAAAGAGTCTAACATGTTTAAATATAAGAAAAATAGCAGGACAAGAGGACACAGCATGAGAGTAGAGGGAGGCGATTAAGGGGGAATGTGAGAAATTCTTTTTCACAGAAAGGGTGATGGATGCATGGAACGGTCTACCTCAGGAAGTAGTGGCTATGAATACAGTGCAGGGCTTCAAACAGGCATGGGATAGGCATAAGGGAGCAATACAGATGAGTGTGAATAGATAGGCCACTGACAGAGCAAAGGCAGATGGCATATTTATAAGGTAGAAAAATAAATAGGCAGACTAGATGGGCCTTGCAGTCCTTGTCTGCCATCAGCTTCTATGTTTCTATGTTTCAGTAGTATTGTAGTTTGTCTAACCTGCCTTCTTTGCAGCATGTACTTTCTGTATTGCACCACCATTTTGGTTTTGGACTGCCAGTCAGCACCAGTCAGTATCTTTGGGGACTCTAAAATGGAGCCTGTCCCCAGGGGTCTTGTGGGAGCAAATTTATGTAGGACTTGTAGTTGTTACATTTTGGTGCCAAAACAGACCTGGAGGGGGAGCTCTTGCTTTGACAGACAGATGGATCAACCAACCAGAACCTTTTGGACCGAAGGGAAATCCACAAGCTGCCTGCTGCAGTTAGTCTGTCTGGAGTTAGAGTCTTCAGAGTAAACAGCTTGAGTGATTCAAGCAGCAGCTCCTGCGTAGTTCGCGCGGGAGATTGGTGGAAAGGCCGAGTCTGGTCTGTCTGCCTACAGTCCCTCAAGAGGGAATCCTTTGAAACACTTAATACTCCTGACTATACCCGAATTGAGTGAGAGAAAAGCCACTGAAGTGTGACCAGGCTTACACCTGAAGAAGACCAAAGATTTGCTGTATGCGATTGGCCTGTCAGGACATCCATTCACCATAGTACTCCTTGTTTTGCTCAGAGACAGTAATATTGCTGCCGGTCTGCTATCCGCTTTGTGGCATGATGATTGCTTTACTATTTATGTATTTATTTATTTAGTTTTTGTTAACTGGGTGAGTGCCATTAGCCAAGACATGACTATTTTCAGATGCAACCTGGGAGATTACAATACACAGGGAATACAATCTGATTGGGGAAGAGGCAAGATACATACAAAGCTATAACAAGGTTTCATAAATACATCAGTAGGTAACAAGAGATAGTATATATCTTATAATCAGAAACTAAAAAATTTGGTGAGAAACAATTACAAGGTACTGACAGCTGCTGGGTTAGGTTAGCTGAAACATAATAAGAGACAAAAGTGAGTAAATGATCTAGCTACAGTATATGGTCAAGATAAGTGTAGAGCAGTTTGCTGCAGTGAGGAAGTGGGTTTGAGTCAAAAGCAAAACTCAGGGGGGTTTGAAACAGGCATAGGAGTTCTGACTGAAGAGAAAGAATGACAGCTGTTTTTGAACTGGGCGTGACTGGGGGCTAAGCATACATCAAGGGGCAGGGAGTTCCAAAGCTTGGTTGTCAAGTAAGAAATAACAAGGGTCCCTTTGTTAGATTTACATCTGGGTATATGCAGCAGCGACTTATTACCTGATCATAGGTTGTGAGAGAAGGGCTGTGGAGTAATTAGTGAGGCCAGTGAGATAGGGATGCCTGCTCTAATAATAATATCAGTCAGGGAGCTGAGGGCAAGAGTTCGAGCCGATACAAGGGGTAGCCAATTTAGGTCTGCATATAGTTTGCAATGGTGTTTTGACCAGGGTGAGGCTGAGGCATACCTGCAGATGCTGTTATATGTAGTGCTCCACTACCTGAGGAGAGCTTTGGATGCATTGAGATAGGTAACTACCCCATAGGATAGTGATGGAAGCAGGATCCCATGGGCTACGGCTAGTCTTGTCAACTGTGTGTGGACATAGCTGAACTTATAGACTACTCCAATTTTGGCATTTACCCATTTACAGGTGGATGTTATATGCTGACCAAAGTTAAGATTCTCGTCAAGGAAAACTCCAAGATACTTGGAAGAGTGCACTGGTGTAAGGGGCTTCCCACCCTGACCAGAGACTTCAAATTTGTCCCGGTTCTTACTTAGTTTGACTGCAGATCCAAACAGCAGAGTATGCGTTTTATCTGCATTGAGGATTAGCTTATGGTGGAAGAACCAAGACTGGGTGGACTTGAAAGCAGTACTAAAGGTTTGGTTAATGTGGAGAATATTCTTATCGCTACAGTACAAGACCAGATCACCTGCGTAGAGGATAGCCGAGCAACCGGGGATATTCGGTGAGATACTGTTAATGAAAATTGAGAAGAGAAGGGGTCCTAATATTGATCCCTGGGGGACACCTAGATTAACAGCTCTGGGGCTGGATATAGCCGAGTTGAATCTTACAAGCTGAGTCCTACTTAAAGTAACCCCTCACTCCTGCCTTTTTGCCAAAACGACAGGTGGCATGCTGTTGATAGCTGACAGTAGTACCTGGTGGGGACCTGGGTTTGGGAAGGATGAGGTTACTCAGCACAGGGGGACCTAGGTTTGGCTACTCTGCACAGGGGCACCCAAGTAAATCTGAACACAAGAAGCAATAACTGTAATGTCCAGAACCAGGAATGGGATTCTTCAGTGAGGCTTTTATTCACATACTAGCTGAACAAAACAAAGCACAGACGGACCCACATGGGGCTACATTTCCTGGTAATGCAGATTAGAGACTACAATGTGGTCCACTGGAAGAATGAACCAATTATACTGTTTTCAGGCTCTGGACCCACCAGGCACACAGCCCGGACTTGCACACACTTTGGGTACACAGCCAGACTGGCCCAGCTCCCCCGCCAGCCACTTGAGTCACGGTCCATTGGAAGAATATAGAAACACAGAAACATAGAATTTGACAGCAGATAAGAACCGCTTGGCTCACCCAGTCTGCCCATTTTCCTACCTAACAGATAAGCTGCAGATCCTAATTAACCAACAGCTTACTTCCTCCTACCCCCCACTAGGACTGCCTTATGTCTGTCCCATGTATTCTTGAATTCCCCCACTGTTCTTGACTCCAGGACCTCCTCAGGGAAGCTGTTCCATGCATCCACAACCCTCTCTGTGAAAAAATACTTCCTCACATTTCCTCTGAGCCGTCCCCCTCTATCTTCAAATTGTGCTCGCTTGTTCTTGCACATCTCTTTTTCTGAAAGATGTCACCCTCTTGGACTTTGTTGATTCCCTTGAGGTACTTGAAAGTTTCTATCATGTCCCCTCTCTCCCTCCTTTCCTCAAGGGTATACATATTAAGCTCCTTTAGTCTTTCTTCATATGTCTTCTGGTGCAGACCCTGCACCATTTTGGTTGCCCTCCTCTGGACAGCCTCCACTCTGTCTATGTCTTCTGCGGAGATGGGGTCTCCAGAACTGCACACAGTACTCAGATGGGGTCTCACCAGCTGTCTGTACAGAGGGATAAAAACTTCCTGTTTTCTACTATTGGTGCCTCTCCCTATGCATCCCAGTATCCCCCAGCCTTCCTTACTGCCTTCTCACATTGCTTGCCCACCTTTAGGTCATCTTATATAATTACCCCCGTCCTTTTCCATTTTTACTGTTGCCCATATCTCACCCCACATTGTGTACTCTTGCCCTGGGTTTTGTTTCCCAGGTGCATTACCTTGCACTTCTTTGCATTGAATCTGAGCTGCCATACATTTGACCATTCCTCCAACCTTGCCAAGTCCCTTCTCATCCTTTCCACTTCATCTGGTGTATCAACCCTGTTACAGATCTTTGTGTCATCTGCAAAGAGACATACTTTTCCTTCCAGTTCCTCTGCAATGTCACTTTCAAGACATTAAAAAGGACCAGTCCCAGTACTGAACCCTGCGGTACCCTGCTAGTAACCCTCCTTTCTTCACTCTGGAATGAACCAATTATCCTGTCATGGCTCCCCACACCACTTAGAGTCTATGACTCCTAGAGAGATTTCTTCCTTACTTCTTATGACTCCCAATCTCACAAAGAGAATTCTTTTTTACACTTGTTGTGGCTCCCCACACCACTTAGAGTCTGGACTCCTAGAGAGATTTTCCCTTTTGCAACCCCACGTCTGGGTACTTCCCCAATCACTGGCCAAATGCATGAGGCAAAGTAGCAACAACAGCAGAAATCCATAGAGGGTGGACCTGGTTACTAAAGATGGGGGGTTGCCCACCTTCAGCTCCCACAGTCCATACCCAGCCATTTCTCTGGAAAACTGAAACTTCTGAATGTAGATTAAAGGGTAGATGATCTGGCGCATCTCCTCTACATATTACTTGAATCACATAGCACTCAAGCATTTGACACTACTCCACTTGTTTGGCCTAGTCCTATAGGCTTCCCAAAATGTAGCTCAATTCCTAGATTCCCACACATGTCCCAGGGTGAATAAAACATTTTTTGCCCTCTCATGTTACAGCAAACATTCACCCTTTAGTTGCAGGTGCCCCACAGGCGAATCACAAATCTTCCAACTTTCCAAAACAAAGGCTGAACTGAAATGGCGGCTTTTCTTCCTCTTGGCAGAATTAAGGGGATTGCCCTAGGAATCTGTATGGGGATCTTTACACCCCCCCTTGAATGAGGAGGCACTGAGACCCGAACAGTGGTCTCCACCACTTGAGCATACCTTACACTTGCTCAAGGCAAACTAGATACTGGCTCCTTCTTACTGAAGGAAAACTGGAACTAAACACTTCCCTTTGAAAACTCCCAACGTTCTATCTAACTCCCTCTGCTGCATATTCCAATGTGGCTTATGCAGCTCGAAAGTTCTATTGGTGGTGCCACATTGGAGAGGCTGGAAGGAAGTTAGTAGTCACGAAGTGCAAAGCTGGTGAGATGGGTAGGAAAACTGGCTGCAGGAAGGCAAGCGGAGGGTGGTGGGTGGGTGGGGAGCTATCACACCCAGGGGCAGTGACGAGCGGTGTTCCACAGGGCTCAGTGTTGGGACCAGTGTTGTTTGGGATATTCATTGCAGACATATCATGGGACATCAAGAGCAAGATCAGTCTGTTTGCTGATGATACCAAGGTAGGCGCGGTGGTGGATGACCTAGGGGGATGGCAGGGGTTGCAGGATGATCTGGCAAAGCTTGAAACCTGGTCAGACACCTGGCAACTGGGCTTTAATGCCAAAAAGTGCAAGGTGCTGCATTTTGGGATGAAGAACCCAAGGAGGAGTTACTAGTTAGGGGGAGTGCAGCTAGCCCAGACAGAGGAAGAGAAGGATCTGAGTGTGCTCATTACAGGGTCAATGAACAACTCTGCACAATGTAGGAAGGCAGCTGCAAATGCCAACAAAATGCTGGGTTATATTGCAAGGGGTATATCTTCGAGGAGGGAAGAGGTGATTCTGCCACTTTATAGGTCATTAGTTAGACCACACCTGGGGTACTAGGTGCAGTACTGGCGTCCGTATCTGAAGAGGGACATTAAGTTACTGGAGGGGGTGCAGCGGAGAGTGACAAAGATGATCAACGGACTGGGGGACTTATCATATGAGAGGAGGTTGAAGGAGTTGAACATGTACTCACTGGAGGAGAGGAGAGACAGGGGTGACATGATTGAAACCTTTAAATACATGAAAGGAATAAACAAGATGGGTACAGAGGGGCTGTTCAAAGTAAGGGAAGGGAGGGCCACCAGGGGCCATGATATGAGACTGGAGCAAGGAAGGTTCAGGAGGGAGATGAGGAGAGCCTTTTTTACAGAGAGGGTGGTGGCTGGGTGGAATGCGTTACCTGCTGAAGTGGTATGCAGTAGAACAGAGGACTGCTTCAAATGAGGATGGGACAGGACAAGGGGGAGGGTTAATGAAGGGGAAGGGTGGAAGGGAGGGGCACCTGCAGAATAAGGGGTGCTAGCTGCACATTCGAGCAGACTTGATAGACCTCTAGGCCTTTATCTGCTGGCAAATTTCATATGTTCGTATGTCATCCCTCAGTCTCAGCTGAGATTGAGAACAGAGTGAGACAGTGTGAAACCCATTTAATTGGAGTTTCACAAGCTGCCTTCCCTGCCTACCACTAGGTCTTACTGGGATTCTAGTAACCTCAGGTAACAAAGGGGTTACACACGCCCCTGACCAGGAAAATTACTGTCCGCAGTCATTATTTACCCAATCTAAGGCCATCCCACCCTATATGCTACCTGCGGAGGGGAGTGATCCGGCCCCCTCCTACCATGTGCAAGCACAGGCAGGTAACACTAAGGGCCTAGAGGCCTGTAGCTGACATGTCAGCCTCTATACTATCCACTTACTATGGACACCTAGTGGCTCTGGTAGAACTATCCAGAGCATAGTCTTAATAGATCAGCACTGTGGTCCCCATGGCCACTCAGGACCACAGCCTGTCTATCCCCCCTAACCCTTTAGGGAAAATCTATCTGCCTCTAACATAATATTCCAAAATGAAAACAAACCTAGGACCTCCTCAACCTTGGGCAACCTGCAGCCACACCATTAAAATACCACATTACTGCCTCCTCCCTACCCCCCACAACCACACCTGTGGAAGGAAAGGGTTAATACAGTAACCATAACAATAACACCAAAGTACTTTAAATTTCTACACACACTAAAGCACTGATGAGGAACTCCGATGAGCCCCTCCTCCTCTTCTTGTCTTCTCTTCTGTCTTCCCAGGAACACCTGTAAGAAAAAGAAAGACAAAACATACTCCTAATCTGCAAACACAGTCTACCTAAACCGCTACCATCAAAACACTGCAGAATCCTAAAAAGATTTTTTGTAGGAAAAAAAGGTTGAAAAACAGTATTTACATTAGAAAACAATGACATTATTTACAATACACATTTGTGGGGATGGAGTGCCCTCACAGTCCCAACTAGTGACCACAAGGCCCGAAGGCTGGTCCTATAAAGAGTCTCTCCTGGGCTGGAGCCCGGTGAAGCACAGTTCCAACAGGCCAAAGTCCCGAAGGGGAGAGTCTTTGCAGACAGTTCACATATTTTTGAAGTCTGTAGTGTAGGGTGTGTACTGCAATGTCACAGAGATAGAAAAGTTCGGACTTACCAGCCACTTGTAGTACAAGACTCAGCACCAACCTGCACCTCTGCCGAAGACTCTCCCTGGCAGCATTTCTTCCAATACAGCCGGGCGGACATCTTCTGGGAACCACAGAAGGGCACTTCTGGGAACAGCTGGGATTCATGTCATCTCTGGAGGCAGAACCTTAGAACAGGAACAAAAAGAAAACAGCTGGTCCAACATCATCCAATTACCAGGTGATGAACAGGAAACAGCTGGGCTGGTGTCCTCTCTTGATCTGAAGTCATCTAGTGGGCCAGTTGTTGGCTGCTGGACAGGACAGTACATTGTAGACTGATGAATGTGGGGCACCTGAGTCCTGGATATTCACATTGGCAGATCAATAAGGCACTTCACAGTCTGGTGTGGCAGTATTGACTACCACTGCTCGGCTCTCCATTTTGTAGGCACGAGCACATTTGCTGGGAGGTACTTACACTGAGGCCAATAGTACCGGGATCAGGGGCTTGAATTATTACCCCATCTGGGTGCACATAATTCACACAGTGGGATATTTCACGTCCCTCTCTGTTCACCATTCTCACTCTGTCCATAGACAGTGTCCTGCCTCTCTTCCACTGGGTATGCTTTTCGTGGAACAGTATTCTTTACATGCTTGTTGGCCCCAGGATGCACACTTTTCATGGCTTCATCCCAGATCCAGGATTTCCTGCAGTTCTCAGTCTCCTCCCAGACTTTCTGAAGAAAGGTAGGAAAGGTCATACCATAGATCTCATTTGCCTTTCTATGAACCAGTCTATCCTCTTTACTTGCTTTGGTCAATCTGAGACCGCTGGCCTGGCTTGGGGGTGGCCAGTCCTGGGTTTGCCAGCTTTGCATCCTTAAGGAAATTAGAAATGGATCCCTGACTTTTTCCTCCTGTAAAGCCAGGGTAGTGGCATCACCACTTTCTTCCATACATTCCTCTGAGGCAAGATCTTGAGGCTGTGTACCCATTCCTTTTTCAAAAGGCCACATAGGTTCCCCCTCATCTTCCTCTTCACTGAGGATCTGAGCCCAGGAGTGAGCAGTTGTTCTCACCCCTGAGACTATCCACTCATCACTAGGTGCAGAGGTCGACACCGCCTATTTAAAGGCCTCCCGCACCTCATCTTCACCTAAGAGACTTGGGATAGGCCCCCTCCCAGGGGTCTATCGATGCTTTATCCGAACTTTATTCCAGCATCCAATACTTTAACTTCTGGTTCTGTCTCTAACTCTGAACCATCTAGCTTTGTGCCACACTCCTCTGAGGGACCTTCCTCCACAGGCTCCACCTGGTGCTGTGTGCTGCCAACTGCAGATTCCTGAATTTTTGTCCATGTGGGAGCCAAACGAATTGGAGGTGCTTTATACAAGCCATATTTTTGTAGGCATCCAGCACAGTGAGGAATCGTGAAGATGTCCCTTCCAGCACTTAAGCATATTTGGCATACACACACTGGATAATTAGGAATCGCCACATCAGGAAGCAGTTGCCCTTCATAGCATCACTTTTCAATATCTCTCAGTCTATTTACTGCTGCTGTTACTGCAACCCTGGCATGATCCGGGTAACGAGCAGGTCCTGAGGCCATAACTGCAGGAAAACAAACAAAATTCACTGTAACTGAAAATCCCACTTTATTGAACACACTCTTTAGCTGTAAATGGCTCCTCTGCTGCTGTGTTTACTTTACTACCCCACCTGTAATGGCGGCAGCATTACTGTGCATCAACATTTAGAATCTGGGTCAAGCCACTCGCACCAGTTTACCAAGCTACTGATAACTTTTACTCAAACTGCACAACTTGCTCTGATCTGGCTTTAAACACATTTACAGGATTTTCCACTGACTTTTTATATGCTGGTAACATTTATTTTATTCACAGTCCCTTAAAAGCTTCAGGTTTTTAGCACAAGATTGCCTGCATTTACTAGTGCTGCATTTTGCTACAACCCACAGTCTCTCTCTGGCTGCAAACTTTAAACTGAGGCTAAATTCATTGCTATGCACACAGTCAATGGCTTAACAGACTTGCACTTGCTAGCAGGACTTTACACAGTTGTTACTTGCAAAGCGACTACACTGCTGCACACACATTTATATGGCATAGGCTGGAAATCACTGTTTGAGCAGTTTCTTGGTTGTTTACTTACTGTTATCAGTAGCAGCTTGCTGCGATGGAAAAAACAGCCTGCAACCAGTTCTTGAAGGCCTTGATACACAAACGGACGGGCAGTCCTAGCGATCATCATTTTAAACACCAAACTTTCAATTCTGACGATCGATTAGCGGGTTGAGCCCGGTTTTAAGCAATAAAGTCTATTTTTGAACTGTTTACAATGCTTTGAACACTCCACGATGCTCCTCCACTGCAAGTACACGCACTCCACTCTCACTCCCTCTCGAATGCTGGGGCAGTCTCTGTAGAGCTGGCTGAGGGGCCGGACTGATTGCAGTCTGGCCAGCCACATGACGCTATGCAAATGAGCCTCTTCTTCCTCGCAAGGGCTCTTCTCCTCACTGCGATAGTTGAGCAGGCAAATTTAAACTGCAGAATGAAACTTTTTTTTTTCAACTGACTCCACGGCGGGAGCCCATTTCAGCCATATAACATAGCCATTCACTCTGCAGTCTCTCAATTCACTCAGAAAGCATTTTCAACATCCAGGGCATAATTTTCCTTTTGCTACCCCTAGTCTTCCACACTTTCCTTCACAATTCATTTTAAAAGCATTTCAAATGTCCAAGGCACAATTTTCCTGTTGCTACCCCTATCTTCCACACTTTTCTTCACAACAGTTCATTTTAAAAGCAGGCAAAAATGCTGTAAACAATTTTGATGCAGGACAAAGGCACACTCTTTGGCTTTACAGCTGCTTGGTAAACAGCTGGCATTTTTTAAACAGCAACACAAGATTCACAGCACACAGCAACACACACTAGGGAAATTGCTTCAGCTTTTTGGGCTACCCACTGCCAGATAGCCAAAATGCTAGCCCCCCCCTTGCCTGAGCACCTCCCTTCCCGAACAAAATCCAAAGTGGTGCCTCCATTTTTGTAACCCCTCACCCCTGCCTGTTTGCCAAAATGACAGGTGGCATGCTGTTGATAGCTGACAGCAGTACCTGGTGGGGACCTGGGTTTGGGGATAATGAGGTTACTCGGCACAGGGGGACCTAGGTTTGGCTACTCTGCACAGGGGCACCCAAGTAAATCTGAACACAAGAAGCAATAACTGTA
Organism: Neoceratodus forsteri; assembly: GCA_016271365.2. NCBI lineage: Eukaryota > Metazoa > Chordata > Ceratodontiformes > Ceratodontidae > Neoceratodus > Neoceratodus forsteri. The sequence continues at coordinate 245,972,650 of JADMNL010000026.1, read as the reverse complement.
AAGTCTAGAACCAGGAATGGGATTCTTCAGTGTGGCTTTTATTCACATACTAGCTGAACAAAACAAAGCATAAACGGACTCCCATGGGGCTACATTTCCTGGTAATGCAGATTAGAGAATACAACGTGGTCCACAGGAAGAATGAACCAATTATACTGTTTTCAGGCTCTGGACCCACCAGGCACACAGCCCGGACTTGCACGCGCTTTGGGTACACAGCCCGACTGGCCCAGCTCCCCTGCTGGCCACTTGATTCACGGTCCATTGGAAGAATGAACCAATTATCCTGTCGTGGCTCCCCACACCACTTAGAGTCTGTGACTCCTAGAGAGATTTTCCCTTTTGCAACCCCACATCTGGGTACTTCCCCCATCACTGGCCAAGTGTATGAGACAAAGTAGCAACCACAGCAGAAATCAACACTTCCCTTTGAAAACTCCCAACGTTCTATCTAACTCCCTCTGCTGCAGATTCCAATGTGGCTTATGCAGCTGCGAAAGTTCTATTGGTGATGTCATCCCTCAGTCTCAGCTGAGACTGAGAACAGAGTGAGACAGTGTGAAACCCATTTAACTGGAGTTTCACAAGCTGCCTTCCCTGCCTACCACTAGGTCTTATTGGGATTCTAGTAACTCTGGCTAACAAAGGGGTTACATTGACAAATAGCTTTTAAACCATGAAACCGAGTTTTGAGAGAAACCTTGGGCTAGGAGACTATCAACCACAGAGGTGATTTCAGCGTGGTTGTCACCCGGTCACCAGCCATCATCTTTTATAGTGTATGGTCAAAAAAACACTGTTTGCATTCTATGTGTGAGAATTATGGAACTCTGGTGCATTCTATTTTGTTTTGCCACTGTTTGGAAGTTCTGAAGTGTGTTTAATAACTTTTAAAATTCTAAACAGAGCATAACAAAGCTGTGTAACTGCTGATTATGGTGGTTAATAGGCACTTACCATACATTATAAATTTAATAACTTGCTTTGATACTAACTTTTCTAGGATTTTACACAGAACTGATAGTACAGCTATCAGACGATAGTTTGTCACATCTCTTTTATCACCTCTCTTAAAGGCTGGAGTAACTCTGGCCATTTTCCAGATATCAGGGATAATGCCATTGCAAAGAGAGAGGGTAAAGATCCTTGACAGGGGCTGTGCAATAAATGGTGCAGCCAGTTTTAGGAGTTTGGGTTCTATCTCATCAGAGCCTACACTGGTGTTGTCAAAAAATGGTATTATGCAGGTGTAGGATGTCGGATTTTGATATGGCCTTCAAGTAAAAGTGTGGGCGAAGGACAGGGGTGACAGGAGGGGAGAGTAAAGGCAGACCATTTTGGAAGACAGATGTAAAGCTAGACAGGTCAGAGAATGTTTTATTAAATGCCTCCTCAATGGTCTGAGGGTTATTGCAGTGGACCCACCAATGAACATATTGTCTGCGGGTGAATTTTCTTTATTCCTAGGAATGACTACATGCTCAGAATTTTCTGGAGTCACCTGTTGCTCCTAGCAGTAGCCCGTTATAGTATGTGTTTTTGCTTTATCTGATCCGCTTTTGCAATCACTTCTCTGGGTCCTAGAAGTGTGAGTCTTCAGGAGGCCTGTTTTCTAAATCGCCTCAGCATGTGTCCCTGCCATGTAAAGCTGTCAGGAGATCTTGTGTAACCACCTCCTTAGTGGTGCTACGCACACACGCCAGGTCACTAGAAGGTATGTCTCTCCTGAATTGAACAAATTGGTCTAAGAAGTAGTTCAGAGCTGTTTGTATATCCAGGGCTGATAAAGAAAAGACCAGTCAATCACTGAGACTTCGTAAAGGAATTTGACCTGGTTCAGATTAGAATAGTTCCTGAAAGTGATGTAGCATGGGGGTAGAGACTGGGAGCTAGTGTGATGCCACACACAAAATATGAGGGTGATCTGATATAGTGTCTGGCAGAGTGCCTGTATTCACATTTCTGTCAACCAAGTTAGTTAACACCCAATCTAGTAACATGCTTGACGTTGTTTTAGGGGACAACCTAGTGGGCTCTGTAATGACTTAATGCAGGCTGTAGTTCTGGATTGTGGATAGAAATTGGCTATGTGTTTGCCCAAGCCAGTTTAGGATCATGTCCCCAAGTATAAGCAGTTCATTATGACCTGCTAGTTTTACTGAGTTCTCCAGCAAATTTATGAAGGCAGACAGTCCTCCCTGGGGTGGGTTATAAGTAACAACAATGTGAAGATTTTTCACACCCAAGCAGAATAGTGCATGAAGGGACTCACAAGCAGAGGACTGGGGTATTACATTTTGCGAGACGTTTAGATGAGTTTTGTAAAACAACACAACTCCCCCACCCTGCTTAGCAGATTGCCTATCATGCCTGATAAGACTATAGTTTTGTAGCAAGCAGATTGAGTCAGGGGTGGAAGGCTTGAGCCAAATCTCAGATAGGCATAGTATATCCGGATTGTTGGTGGAGACCCAAGACTCAAGCTCCGTGAAATGTCGTGTAAGGCTTCTAATGATTAGATGGGCTATGCAGAGTCCTCCAGTAGTAGCCCAGGAGGCATTGATGCAAGGCTAAGGATCTAAGGGATGAGGGTTTAGTTCAACATCACCTGCCAACAGGATTGCAAGTAACAAGAGGTACCAGAGCTTGCGATGAATGATAGGAGAGACCATAGTAGTTTTAAACCAGAGTCTACGATCTAAATAGGCGGCTACAAAGTAATTAATAAATTTTGGGATCAGTATTAGAATAAGATCAAGGTAGACAGCAGGTTTGACCAGCATGTTTATGAATATAAAATTATGATTTGAGTTTTGCAGCCTGGTGTTACTGTGGGAATGGGGTAGCATCGAGAGCTTAGCAAGGAACAGAGCAACAGGCTGGTTATTAGAGAGACCAAATTTTTATGTGTCATATTTGAGCAGTAATTAGTATTGTTGCATATACAGAAGGGAGTGTAAACTATCTTGTGCAGGTAAAACAGCAAGTCCAGGCACTCAATGAGAACAATGAAAGAGGCGATGACCCCCTAGTGGTAGCAAACGATAAGGAGCTAATGAAAAAGTAGCCTGTCAGGCATCAGCTGAAACTGACATACAATGCCTATACAAGTAAAAAGCTGAGATAGGGTGCAGGGATGGGTGGGGAGCTGGCGTGCAGCACCAGCAGGGCTTAGGTCAAGTAGCAGCTCCAAAGGCAGCAGCCGGGCAGGCAGCACAGGCCGTTCTCCGGTCTCAGTTTTTACCTTAAGCATGGGGCTGATTAGAGCAGGCGGTCTCCTGCAGGCAGGATCACCAAGTTGGATTTTTAAGTGAGGGCTTTGTCCAATGGGGCTGTGGAGGATCAGAGGTGTGCCAGAGTGGGTGGGGGGTCCTGGGGAAAGAGGAAAGGAGGGGGGTTTAAGTAGGGAGAAGAAATAGACAGGGTAAAATTAAATAAAAGAACAGGGTGGGCAAACTCTGAAAGCAGTCTATCTGGCAGCAGAATACAGCAGTAGGCAGAACAAGTCAATTCTAAACAAAAATTCAGCCCCAACGATCTTATTAATAGCCAGGACAAGTTACTATTAGCACACTGACATTCCCAGTTAACCAATATAAACAGCTGTTTGTCACACAAATGAAATTGATTAGCAAGAGTCTTTGCCCATGGTTCTGAGTTTACAACTCAGACAGAGAGCTAACCCAGACACTTTTAAAAATTTGGCTGATATTAACATAGAGTTTGTCCAAGGATTTAGTGGGAATATCTAGTAGATTCAGCAGCAGAGTCCACAAGCACCTACTAGGAGGAACTGCATGTAGCAGTAGCTACGAGCCAACAGCTGGGCTGGGAGAAAGAGGTGCCAAATTAAATTCAGAAGTCCACGGTCTAGTAGCAGCTCCAAAAGCAGCAGCCAGGCAGGTGGCAGTACAGGCCATTCTCTGTTCTCAGTTTAAAACCTTAAGCATTGGGCTGATTAGAGCAGGCAGTCTCCTGAAGGCAGGACCACCAAGTTTGATTTTTGAGAGAAGGCTTTGTCCGAGGGGGCTGTGGAGGAGCCGAGGCATGCCCAAATGGGTGGAGAGTCATAAGGAAAGAGGAAAGGAGGGGGTTTAAGTGAGGAGAAGAAACAGGGCAAAATTAAATAAAGGAACGGGGCGGACAAACTCTGAAAGCAGTCTATCTGGCAGCAGAATACAGTAGTAGGCAGAACAAGTCAATTCTATACAGAAATTCAGCCCCCGACTGTCTTATTAATAGCCAGGACAAGTTAATATTAGCACACTAACATTCTCAGTTAACCAATATAAACATCTGTTTGTCACACAAATTAAATTGATTAGCAAGAGTCTTTGCCCACGGTTCTCAGTTTACAGCTCAGACAGAGCCAATCGAGACACTTTTAAAAATGTGACTTTTACTAACACAGGGTTTGTCCAAGGATTTAGTGGGAATGTCTAGTTGATTCAGCAGCAGTGTCCACAAGCACATACTTGGAGGGACTGCATGTAGCAGTAGCTGTGAGCCAGAGGCTAGGCTGGGAAAAAAAGGCGCCAAATTAAATTCAAAAGTCCATGGTCTAGTAGCAGTCCAAAAGCAGAAGCCAGGTGGGTTGCATGGGCTGTTCACTGGTCTCAGTTTTTACCTTAGGCATGGGGCTGATTAGAGCAGGCGGTCTCCTGCAGGCAGGACCACCAAGTTGGATTTTTGAGCAAGGGCTTTGTCCGGGAGGGGGCCATGGAGGTTCCAAGGTATGCCCGAGCGGGCAGAGGGTCCTCAGGACTGAACTGCTTTTGCCACCACCCTACTGAATGCTGCTGAAGTTTGTTTCTGACTGTTGCTTGTGGTGCTATGAGAGAGACAATCGCGCTCACGCTGCAGCATCCGCACTTCCCGACCGACTGCTGCTGAAGTTTGCCACAGCTCTCCTGCATGTCGCGTGGTGAGAGAGAGAGACAGAGAGACATGCTCATGCAGCAGCATCTGTGTATCCTAACTGACCCCCGCTGAAGTTTACTCCCTCCTTTTCTGTGGCTGCTGCTATAAATGTGCTGTATGCTGTTAGTGGGTCGCTATTTGATTCCCCACTGTTTAATTGTGCCACATTTGCTGAACGCTGCATCCAGCCTTCCTGGACTGATTTCCAAACTGTTTTAGCCAGCCTGGGCCCTGCCACACTGGCCCAGACAGCTACTTCAGGCACAGAGAACACCATTGACAAGAGACTCGCCCGGGGATCAGTCCCCTGCTCAGCATCTCAAACAGGAATGACACCTCAATGATTCGTGTGGGCCCTGCTTCTCCTGGTATACCAGTTGTAAACCTGCAGTCTCCATCTCATCCCTCCTGTGTCTTGCATTGGGTAGCATGAGAAACAATCAGGGTAGGTCCCTGCAACAACAGCTAAATCTCAAGTGTTGTCATCTGATTGTATTGTTGTTTTTCCTTTCACGAACTGAGCCTTCTGGCTCTGGATTACAAATTGTGTGTGGTTGTGCTCACCTTTTCTTTTCATCACAGGGCCCCAAACAGCTGCAACGCCAGCCTACCCTGGGTAACGTTCCAGGCTAGCTCACCTTACTTCCAACTGGGTAACCAGAGCATGTGACTGTGTAGGGACTAAAAGTGCATGCATAATTGTCTGACTAGATCAGTTTTCGAATCAGTCTACCTGATTACACCCCTCCCTTGTTCAATTCCCCTGAATAAATCGGATCTAACACTTTTTGCATTTAACCTGACTGTGGTTCCAGCTTGTACCAAACGCACTGTACTGTTGTTATTTGCTGTGCCTAACCTTGTTTTACAGGGGGTCTCCAGGATCGAACTGGTGGAACCAGCCCTGGTGGTAAGTGCAAACAGTGTGGGGAATTGTATGCTGAATAGGAGCTACTGTGAAAGTGTTTGTTGCATATTGTCTAGGCCAATAGAGGGGAAAGGGGGGTTACAGTGTTCCAGAGGGCTGTGCTAAAGTTAGCCTTGTTACTAACAACCCTGTCCTCTGGTGGAGGCACCTGTTTCAGTACCCAGGCCCCTTAACCTGCAACTAGCCAAGCAGGCATGGGTTACATCTTGGAGGCACCAATACTGGGATTAGCATCCCCTGGTGGTCAGACGTTAGAGTCATTGTTGCTGGAATATGGCCATGCCAGTAGAATTCGTTGTGCACCAGTTGGGGGGTGGTGTACGGGAAAGGAGGTTGACCCCCATCATGTCGTGCTTATACTAGACATTCCCTTGAGTACCAGTAAGGACACCACAGAAGGGGTTCACTCTGAAGCTGAAGGTTTGAAAAATGCTGTGGTAGTGGGTTGGCAGGCTGATTTAATAACCCAAACCCTCATGGCCTTGGTGGACTGAAGTGACCCTGTGAACGGCACTAAGGTGCCAATGACTATTACCCCCAAAGGGTCCCCAACTGCTTGGAAGGTAATAACTAAAGATAGAAAGGGTCCCTTAGAGGATGAGCCCTACCATTATCTGAGACTTTTGAGGAGAAATTTGCTAAGCTGTTGCTGGAGGAAGGGAAAACCATAGAGACTTTAAGCAATTATTCCTGCCTCCTGGGGGTGTACCTTCCCCCATACCCCCGCCCCTTCCAGTACCGGCTCCAGTGCCTGCACCCACATTGGTGCCTGTAGTTAGTCATGACACATTCTGCAAGTTGAGGATGTTTTCAGGTACCCTCCCCACTCAACAGGGGGGGATGACTGGGGGACCTGGATTGACTATGTTACCCCTTGGTACCTGAGTGGCAGAGTTCAGAGGCTGAGAAGCGAAAAAGGATCATGGAAAGTTTGAGGGGTCCAGTCTTGGAAGCCATTAGATTTCTGAGGTCCACAAATCCTGAGGTGTCTGCTCAAAAGAACCTGTTTGCCCTGGAAGGTAATTTCAGAAGCACTGAGTGAGGGGAGACTTTGATGTGGCAATTCAAAGGTACCAAACAGTGGAAAGGAGAAAGTTTGTCTGCATATGCTACTTGACTACAGAGGGCCCTCTGGACAGCTTATCGAAAGGGTAGAGTAGCCTGAGTGACTTGAACCGTGTGAGGCTGGGGCACACACTACAACACGCCAAGCACTCCTGAATTGCAGATTATCCAGTTAAAGCTCCATGATAGGAGAGATAACCCACCTGACTACTGCGATCTGATAAAAGAACTCAGGAGGTTAAAGTTGAAGAAAGAGATTGTGACTATGAAGAGGCAGCCGGTGACCACAGCACAGGAAGACCTCTCTGAAATGGAGACCACTAAGGATATTCCACCATGGGCTGAGTGGTGGAGAGACGAGCTGCTGAAGGAAGTCAGAAAAGTACCAGCGGGTGACTTTACGGAGGTCTCCACTGCAGATAAGGACCCTGGTCCCTCTCAGGATGTGACTGCCATGGGGGTGGGAATGCACCCTCAGGCATCTTCTACCAAAAGTGACCCCCAGGCTGAGATCAAAGAATTGACTGCCACCCTAAAGGAATTGTTTAGACATGTTGCGTCACCTTCGTCACTGCAAACAGATATCGGACCCTGATCCCATGCTACTGCTTTAGTCCCTCATGCAATGTCCTCTCCAAGGATGATGCCGGAGCCTATTTTTGTTTTACAACTGTGGAAAGGATGGCCATGTGAAGAGAGAATGGTGGTCTCAGAAAGACTTAGAAAAAGTTATGTACAGACTTCAAGGGAAGCTCTGGAAAGTGAAACCTTGACTGAGGGGCACTGGCAACAACCACAGTGAAGGATCAAGGAATCCTAATTCAAACTTCTTTGTGGCTAAATTGTCTGTCCAGGCCCCTGCTACTGTTTCTCCAGACTGGTCCAAAATAGTAGACCCCTCAATGGAAACTACCATGACTGTCAATGGTATCCATTCTCGGGCTGTGCTCAATAGTGGATCTCAAGTGGCCATTGTACTCCAGTATGACAAACATTTATCTGATGTGCCATTACAATCCCTGGATGGCCTACATGTGTGGGGTCTGAGTGACAAGTCTTATCCCTACCTAGGATATGTCTGGCTCCGGCTGTCTTTTCCTGTGACTGTAACTGGTGTAGATGAACAAGTAGAGACACTAGCCCTGGTGTGCCCTTCTACCGGACTGTATGATGGGGTTCCCCTGTTAACTGGAACAAACGCCTACATGTTTGAGAGACTGGCACAGCTCTGCCATGAGAAACAAGGGCAATGGACTAGACGGGCCCTAAGAATTCCAGCATTAATCAAAAGGGCTTATGACTTGCAACAGAAACCTGATGAAGTGGACTGAGATGAACCAGTGGGGATAGTGTGGAAAAAGGATCCTGACTCTTTGGTGTTGGCCCCCAATGCCCAGTGTACGACCCATGGAGAAGTCTGCCTAAGGAGTGGTATAAAGAACAAACTATTGATGATAGTTGCCCCTGGTGAAGGGAAGCTGAGAGGGTTGATGGTTAAGCCCCAGTATACTACCTGCACGTGCCCATGCCTATGTCTGCCGAGTGATGGTGCAAGTGAGAAACATGTCTGACAAGGACATTCGGGTGAACCAGGGATGTAAACTGGCTACAGTACACTACATAGACACTGCAGTATTACCCAGTAACAACTCTGGTGAAAAGGAGAAGGTGACTCCAGACTTATTTGACTTCGGTGATTCCCCTTTGTCTGCTGAATGGAAGACCTGAATTAGCAGGAAACTTGCTCAGAGAGACCAAGGGTCAGATTCTCAAAGGCTCCGGCATGGCGCAAGGTGCTTACACCATGGGGAAAGGTGCAAGGTGCACCCTGCACCACACAGTATGTCCAGGAGTGATTTACAAAGGCAGCCTGCATCAAATGCAGGTTGCCTGCCCCAAATAGGTATTGCACTGTCACTGTGCCCAGCAATGGGCTGTGACACGGCGGAAGGGGCCCTGCGGCAGAAGCAAGCTGCCTCAACCTGAAAATGGTATTCACATACCACGCACTTCTGAAAGTTTTTTAAATACCCTTAGAAATAGCTCCCCTGGGAGAGCTGTCCTGTCAATGGTGCCACATGTCCCACCGCCCAGACCCTGCTTGTACCCTACAATGCCATATTGCTTCAGGACCCCTTCCACATTGTGCCCTCACAGGGCACACAGGCATCACCCGCCGATCCCCACTGTGCCTCTGATGTGCCCTGGTACATGAATAGACATGGGACCCCCACCCAGATCCCGGTGCACCCACCAGTACAAGGCACATGCCTCCATCCCTCCTGCTGGTGCCCTGTGCCCCCAACCAGAGATGTAGCACCCCTCCACATTCCCAGACTGTGCAGGGGACCAGTACAGTCCTCCACACACCTCTGCGGCTGGTCCACATCTGTACTGTCCATGTAACAGACTGTACCTGGGGCTTGCAGCACACCCCATCCATGCACCATGTATTGGATGCTTGGGGGGTTATGCTGCATGTAAGGGGACTTAGACTCCGGGACACATCCCATATCTTAATCAGGTGCAGGGTCCCTGGAGCAGGGGGCTTTGGCGCACGCTGCTTCTGATGCACCTTGTGCTGCTCTAAGGGCACTTTTGATAATCAGGCCCCTAGTGTTCTCACTAAAAGAGTGGAACATGGGATGTGTCCATGGTGCTGAGCATAACATACACCTGCATGATGACTGAACATTTTGAGAGAGGTCCTGATGCCTTGTCCCAGCTGACATAGACAATGTTAGGAGGCACCTACAGGAAATGTTCGCTGCTGGCATTATTCAAGAATCAAGAAGCCCATATGCATCCCCCATCGTCGTGCTGTGTAAAAAGAATGGGTTTATGAGGATGTGTGTGGACTATCAGACCCTCAACTGGCGGACTATGCCAGATCAATACACCATGTCACGCATACAGGATGCCCTGTATTGCCTGAATGGTGGTCAGTGGTTCTCAGTACTGGATCTCCGCAGGGGATATTATCAGATTCCGATGGCCCTGGAGGACCATGAAAAACAGCTTTCATCTGTTCTTTGATGTTCTACAAATTTCTAAGGATGCCACAGGGGATTTCAGGTGCCCCTGCCACCTTTCAGAGACTGATGTACTGTACGGTGGGAGACATGAACTTGCTGGAATGTTTAGTGTACTTGGACGATGTCATTGTTTTCTGACACACAGTAGAGGAACATGAGACCAGACTTTTCAAAGTCCTCGATCATTTGGAAGAATTCAGCCTTAAGTTATCCATAGACAAGTGCCAGTTTTTTGAAACATCTGTGAAATATGTGGGACACATAGTATCTGCGGAAGGGATACAGACAAATCCCAGTAAAGTTGAAGCTTTGACCACCTGGCCCCAGCCCAATAATCTAAAAGAGCTACAGCATCTCCTGGGGTTCTTTGGCTACTACCGCAGGTTCATCAAAGACTATTCATAGATGATTCGACCGCTCCTTAACGATACCCAAGTCTACCCCCCTACCAATGGCAATTACAAACAAGCATTTGCCAATGCCAAATGTTGTCTTGCTGGCATTGGCATTGGTAGTACAGGAATTAGAGAGATGCATAATAGGAATGGCAGTGAAGTATTGAACTGATGCCAACCCACCCTTACCCTGCAGAGACCGACAGGCACTGGGGCATCCCTTTGGGTGTTGGCCATAGTGCTCATGCCATTTCACCTCTTCTTATCCTGCAGACACCAACAAATGTCGCTGTGTGCATTGGGGTCTTTGGGCTTTACGCTCACCTCATTCCATAAGGAAATACACTGAGATGGATGCAGTATAGGACAGTGGGATGAACTTTGGAGAGAAAGCATCCAAGACACATCTTGATGATAGTCACTGGCTGCAGGGTGGGGTGGGGGTGGAATGGTGTGAGCATTCGTCCGACAATCCCAGTCACCCCCTGACACCTATCAGTCTCTACAGGGTAGGGCGTTATGGTTGGAAACCCTATGAACCGTGGCACTATCAGTTCGTTAGCCGAAAGGTGATATTTGCACAGCGACTGTGCCATTTGGCGCCACAGGTGTGAAAACACATTTTGCGCACAGGATGTGAAAAATGATAGCTGTACTTTTCATGAGGAGGTACAAAAAAATGGCAATGTTGAAAATCTGGAGTGAAAATATGAAAAATTGGTGAAGTTATGAGAGTGCATAGAAAGTGGTCAATGCACGCCTGTAATGCAATTATTTTGGGGATTTTTTTAACCGAATTTTCAGCGTAGGCATTTTGGGACCTCTGCTCATAAACAGTGGCACTGCAATTTTGTTACTCTGTCCCGAAAGTTGATTTCCCACAGTGACTGAGCCATTGTGTGCCAGATGTGTGAAAACACAGTTTGGGTAGGATGTGAAAAATGACAGCTGTACTGTTCATAAGGAGGTGTGAAAAAATGGCAATGTTGAAAATCTGGAGTGAAAATATAAAATACTGCTGAAGTTACGAGCATGTGTGAAAACTGCAAAATGCACACTCGTAACACAGTCATCTTTTGGAATTTTTTCACCAGATTTGCAACATTGGCTTTCTGGGACCCCACCTCATAAACAATGGCACTGTCATTTTGTTAATTGGTCCCAAAAGGTGAAGCCGTGCAGTGACAACAAAATCACCTTTTGGGACTGAGTAATAAAATGACAGTGCATGTGTTCAAGAGATGGAGTCCCAAGAACCCCATATTGAAAATCTGGAGTCAAAATTCAAACAAGCATTTCTCAATGCCGAATGTTGTCACGCTGGCATGAGCTTTGGTAGTGCAGTGCAGGAAAACATTTTGGGCAGGATGTGAAAAATGACAGCTGTACAGTTCATAAGGAGGTATAAAAAAATGCCAGTGTTGAAAATGTGGCATGTAAATATAGCAAATTTGCGAAGTTACAAAGGTGCGTGGGAAATATGCAATGCACACTTGGAACACTGCCATTTTATGGGCGTTCGGCACCAAATTTTCAACAAAGGCATTTTAGCACCTCTGCTCATGTACAGTGTCACTGTTATTTCCTCAAAGTGTCCCAAGAAGTGATTTTGCACAGCGACCACACTATACTGCGCCGGACGTGCGAAAGCACATTTTGGGCAGGATATGTGAAATGACGGCTGTACTGTTCATCAAGAGGTGTGGAAAAATGGCAATGGTGAAAATCCAGAGTAAAAATATCACAGATGCACGAAGGTACAAGCATGCATGCAATCTGCCAATGCACGCTCATAACACAATAATTTTATGGAGTATCATCACCAAATTTTCAACATAGGCATTTTAGGACCTCTGCTCATGAACTTGGTCACTATCATTTTCATAATCTGGCCCAAACACTGATTTCCCACAGTGACTATTGTGCACCAAGTCGCGGAAACACATTTCGGGCAGGATGTGGAAAATGACAGCTGTACTATTCACAAGGAGGTGTGTAAAAGTGACTATGCTGAAACTCCGGTGTTAAATAATATTGCATATTAAGCGAAGTTACAAGCCATAACGGCGCTGTGCAGCGTCACGCTAAGTAAAACAGGCACTTGCTGGATTTTTCCACCAAATTTGGAACATAGGCTTTTGAGAGGCCACCTCATGAACACTGGCACTGTCATTTTGTTAATGGGCCCCAAAAGGTGATTTCACGCAATGATTGCGAAATCACCTTTCAACAGAATACGCCATGACAGTAATATAATTCAGGAGGAGGAGCCCAAAAACCCCATGTTGAAAATTTGGTGTCAAAATTCCAACAAATGCCTGAGATATGCAGCAAAGTTGAAAAAACCTATTCATTCCATTATACAGCTTACTGGCATTTCCTCAGTTCATGGTCAGCTTTGAAGAATGCAAACGTGTTCGGTCATCCGAAAGGTTGTACGTAGACCCTGGAGGTAAGTATGGGGTGAGGGGTGTGAGGGGCTGTGGGGAGGCAGGGTGTGCAGTGGCTATGCATGGATGGGGGGCAGGAGAATACGAGGGACCGATTTTATGTTACAGGGAAGAAAAAAAAAACTAACATTGTGGGGCAGTTTTTTTTCAGGGAACTTGGCACACTGGGGTGGGCTCCCAGCATGCCACCTAACTGTTTTGGGGAGGTTTCTGCAGCTGTCAGGGGATTGGGCACCCTTGTTGGCAGACAATGGGGAGTGAATGTATGCCAACGGGGATTGAGCACCCCTATCAGAACACAATGACAGATGGGGGGGCAAGAGCTGAGGGGGATTGGGGACCCCCTCAGCATATAGGAAAGATGGAGGGCTGCTGCATGCTGATGGGAGTGGGCTTCCCCATTGTGGGGCTAATGATCACAGTAAGCCAGCTGAGGATTGGGAACCCCGAGTTGGCCACTGGGTGGCCACCCGCCATGCTACTAATGTGGCAAGCACACATGAAGAGTCCCTGTGTCTGACGAGCTTTGCTCAGAATACAGCGGACCTTTCCTTAGATGTGCTCACCACATTAGCCTGCATGGTGTGGTGCCAGCATGCATGCTGATTGGAGAATGAGGGATGCACCTACTGATGCGTGCTCTGCATTCGCCCAAGAGCGGCCAATCCTCCAAATCTGCACTACCGCAAGATGTTGACTTGCGCGCAGACACGGCAAGCCAACATAAAAAGGGGGCTATCAAAGATCAAGAGAAAATGTGTTTTGGGACTTGGTGGACACCCAAATGTGAAGCAGCTTTCTTTGATGTCATATACCAGCTCACCCACACCCCAGTCCTTGCCTATGCTGACCCTACCAAGCCCTATGTTCTGCATATGAATGCTAGTTTGTAGGGCCTTAGGGCTGTGCTATATCAATCAATCAATCAATCAATTAAATCTTTATTTATTCAGGCGATCATCATTGAGCAAGGCTCATTTACAAGATGGACCTGATAAGGTCAAGGTTCGAGTTGGTGCACAGCAATTACATTACATACTTATGATACAGTTATACATACAGAAAAAAGAAAATGTTATTTATAACACAATAATATACAGAGAATTCACATGTTAAAGCTTGGCAAGAGAAAGTTAAACTAACATCTACAATATGTACAGTACATATATATCACAATGAGGGCCATGACAGTCACTCACATAATGAGTACAAGAATGGTGAAGGGAATATTGGGTGCCATATACTGGCGGAGTCTGGCTGGAAGAAATATGCCATATGTGATTGGAATATGGTTTTGTGGGATGACTATTCTATCTCTAGTGGTAGCAACTGCATTTCTCTGTGAAGAAGGCTGTACAGTGCTGCTTGAAGGATGTAAATGGAATGATAATGGACAGTTTTAGGGATTTTTGTGGGGTGTTCCATACTACGTACAGAGAATAGCTGATTGCTGCCCTGCCTATTTTGGTGTTGACTTTGGGCAATTTGAGCAGGATGATATTGTTGCTTCTAGGGCATAGGAGCTGGGAGTGGTCAGGTTGAAGCAGTCCAGGATATAGCTTGGGGTTTTTGATAAAGTTCTGTAGATCCATAGAGCTGCATTTCTGCTCCTCCTGACATGAAGGACCCCATCCAACTGCATCATAGAGAGAACAATGGTGAGTATTATATGGCAGGTCTGTAATGAACCTTATTGCTCTATGGTATAAGGTATCCAACTTTTGAAGGTAGGGAGTTGGGCAGTGACTATAGAGGAAGTCTCGTAGTCAATGACTGATAGAAAATGGCCTGGACTAATCTCATCTTTGAATCTCTATTAAGGAAGGGTTTTAATCTGTAGAGGAGGCCAAGCCTTAGGCGAAGCTTTTCAGCAGTTGTTCTAGATGCTGAGTAAAGTCAAGTCTGTTGTCAATCCACACACCTAGGTATTTGAAATTTTCAACATACTCCAGATTTTCTCCAAGTATAGTGCATATCTGGGGAGACTGATTGAAGAGGATGTGTTGGTGGAGTTTTGGGTTGTGAACATCATTGCTTTGGTTTCTTTGCATTTAGCAGAAGCTTTTCTCGAGAAGCTGATGTTGTAACAGGGAGAATTCTGCTTGTAGGATTTCATGAGCAACTTTAGGTGAAGGGTTGCTGACACAGTACAGTGTCATCAGTAAAGAGATGTACTGAGGACTTGGTAAGGGTTGAATCAATTTTATTTATATAAATGGCAAAAGGATAGGACCCAGAATAGAGCCTTGGGGACTCCTCTTGACAGTGGTCTTAATGGGAAGAGGTCCTCAGCTTTTACCTGCTGTGATCTATCGGAGTAGCATCTGACCACATAAGGGAGGATGGATCTAGGCCAATGGAGTGTAGGGATGAGAGTAGCAGTTCATGGTCCACAGTGTCGAATGCTTTGCTCAGGTCCAGGAATTCTGCACAGACATTGTTCTTTTATCCAGTTCGGTTTGCCAATCATTGGTGACCTTGGCTAATGCAGTGATAGTGCTATGTTTGGCCCTGAATCCAGATTGAGCTGGATTTAATAGATTAACATTGTCCAGAGTATTCCTTAACTGAATACTCACTAATTCTCCAACATCTTGGATAACACAGGTAGGATGAAATGGGCCTATAGTTATTAAGCTCCATAGGGTCCCCTGATTTTAGAAGGGACCACTTGGGCTGTCTTTCACAGTATGAGAATAGAGCCAGAGTTTAGGAAAGGTTAAAGAGGTGAGTTAGGGGACTGCAAGCACATGACACGCAATCTTTAGAAAGAATGGGTCCAGAAGATCTGCTCCTGCACTTGTTTTGGTATCTAGATGCCATAATAGATCCTCAACTTGTTTCAACAGTATAGGTTTGAAGCTAAAGGAGGAGTCAACTCTTTGTTCACCAGTATAGTGGGAGCTTAAATGATCCCTTAATAGGTTAGCTGGGGAGGAGCCAAAGGCAAGGCCAGCTGTTGTGAAGTGGTTGTTGAATGCATCCAGGATTTCCGATGTGCCAGTAATGGGGCCATAGTTACTGTGTAAATGGGTAAATATCAAGACAATGAAGATGGTTTGAGATTGTAGCTTTCACCAGTAGTAGCTTGACCCTATCAGACTGGAATGATCCGGTCCACATGTTGGAATTCCTCACCCTAAAATGGGCCGTAGTTGACCAGTTTCATGAGTACCTCTATGGGGTAAAGATATTAGTGAAGACTGACAATAACCTACTGACCTATGTGCAGACTTCAGCTAAACTGGACGCCACTGGGCACCATTGGCTTTCTACCTTATTAACTTATGATTATGCTGTTGAATACAGACTGGGACTAAACCACAGTGATGCTGATGCCCTGTCATGAAGGCCAGCTGCCAAGGACAAGTGGGTCAGATTGTCTGAACCTGACATCAAAGCATTATGCCAGAAGTTTGATACAGATGAACAAATGTCTGCAGACACAGTGGACTGCCTAGTATTTGCTTGGGCCCTCTGATACCTGCATACTGGCTGCCTATTGCCATTTCTCTGGCTTTAGATATTAGTGTATTACCTCAGTTCAATAATGACAGTATTCAGTGGACTCAGTCCCAAGATTCTGTGATTCAACCAGCACTTGACACACTGCATGTGGGGAAAGATGTGTCCAAGTTGAGTTCCCCGATTTGCCAACTGCTTTATTGTTTAAGGAAGGCCCCAGGTTAAAGTTGCATGATCAGTTGTTATACAGAGAGACAGTGGATCATCGTGGTAAAGTAGACAAGTAACAGCTGGTCCTACCATGCCTTTAAGCAGCTGGTACTGAAGTCCCTCCACAATCACATGGGGCACCTTGGTATTGACAGAACTCTTGACCTGGTACGATCCAGATTCTACTGGCCAAAGATGGGGGCAGATATTGAGAATCATGTCAAAACTTGCAGTCGCTGCCTCCAGCGGAAAGCTTTGCCCCAGAAAGCTGCCCCACTTGTCAACATCACTACCAGTGCCCCCATAGAACTGGTCTGCATAGATTTCTTGTGCTTAGAACCTGACCAAAAGAACACTGGCAATGTGTTGGTAGTTACTGATCATTTTACACGGTACGCACAAGCCTTCCCAACTAAAGATCAAAAGGCCTCTACTGTGGCCAAGGTGCTAGTGGAAAAAATCTTTGTCCACTATGGTGCCCCCCCAGCGGATCCATTCTGACCAAGGCAGACACTTTGAAAGTAGGCTAATCAAAGAAATGCTCTCTCTGTGGGGGTGCAGAAATCAAGAACCACCCCCTATTACCCACAGAGGGACCCTCAACCAGAACACTTTAACTGCACCCTTCTAGACATGCTGGGCACACTCCATCCAAAAGACAATCATAAGTGGAGCCAGCAGATCAGCACCTTGGTACATGTCTACAATTTCACCAAAAGTGACATCACTGGGTTCTCCCCCTACCGTCTCATGTTCGGGAGGGAGGCCCGACTGCCAGTTGATGTCTGCTTTGGGATATCTCCTGATGGGGTCCGAGATGAAAACTACTCACAATATGTACAGAAATTGAAAGATCAGTTGAATCATTCCTATCAACTAACTCAAACTATGGCTGCTAAGCAAAATCTCACCAACAAAGAAAGACATGATCGACATGTAAAAGCCCAGGAGCTGTTGCCCGGAGATAGGGCACTACTATGCAATTTGGGACTGCATGGAAAACACAAAATTGCTGATAGATGGCACCATCTTCCCCACGTAGTAGCTGGTAAATTGGATGATCTGCTGGTGTACAAGGTGCACCCAGAAAATAATTCCAAAGCTGTGAAGACCATGCACCGTAATGACTTACTGTCCATTGGCCAAGTTATTACTGATGCTGAACCAACCCCTGACACTTTTCCTGGGCCAGTGACTCATGCTGCTGCAAAGAGGAAACAAAGCCAACCTGTCTGTGTTGTTCCAAAACTAAGGCTTTCCCCTCAGCAGACGCAGAGTGACAGTGATGACTGTTCATCAGTCTTGGATGAGAGTGACTGTGATAAGGCTTATTATCCCTCATATGAACTGAGTCAGTTGTTCTGAAGCAATCCTCTGCAGAATCATGGGGATGAAGCTGGGCCTTCAGAACTGCCTAACTGCCCAGCTTCTTCCCTGAACCCAATGCCCCCTGAAAGTGATGTGCAAAGTATCACGTCTGAGGTTGCAGACTCTCTGTGTCTTGTAGAACTGTTTGATTTGCCTGAAGAAGGGGCTGATGGTCTAAGTCTCCCTGGTGACGTACCAGAACTTGAAGAACAATATGAAAGTATTGACAGCACCCCTTCAGTGCCACAAAGCTTAATTGTGCCAGAGTCTCCTCAGAATGAGCAACCTGGGCCCTCTTCAGAAGATAATAATGAGCAAAGTGTTATGGGAACAGAGTCTGCAGAGCCAGGAGTTAGTAGTGGTCCCACTCTGGACATTTCAACCAATGCAGAGGCATCCCTCACTACAGGAGAAGAAATCAGTGACAGTGTTGACTGCCCAGAGCCTGTGTCTCCCCTTCCCAGAAAATCTGGGTGACCTGTTAAGCCAGTGCTACGGTTTAGTTGTGACTCCCCTGGGAGGCCTGTGGACTTGACTCTCAATGTGGTCCATAAAGGTGTTTACATTTCCAAGAGCTCACTGCCCAAACTGAGCCTGACTGCCACCTTCCAATTAACTGTTCTTCCTTCAGAACATGGTGTCCCTGTCCCATCTAGTCCCAAGTTAGCTGATAGGGAACGGCCTCCGTCTGCATTGTTTACTGTATAAGAAGTTATCAAGTGAAGTCATAGGTAACTGTTCATAGTATGTTAATCATTATAGAATCAGTACAGAATGTGTGAAACATGCATAAGTACTTTCAATGAAGATATGGTATAGTGAAATGTATAGTAATGTGATAAGTTTATGTTAATTAATGCATCAGATAGTATTTCCATAGTATGCTGATGTCACGTATGTCTTGTATACATTGATTCTTCAATATTGTGATGGTGTAGACTTGATGTGGATGCCAAGTTTTTCTAGGCAGGGAAGGGTGTAACCCTCTATAAATGGGGGTTCCCAAAAGTCTTCCTTGGGTGTGCCTAAATGTCCACTGCCAGGCTGGTATCCTGCGTCTTAGCGCTTTAAAAGTGTTTGTGTGAGAGTGCCTAAATGCCTCTGTGCTCTCTCTCTTTAAGAGCTGCCAGTAATGTGGTGCTTATTTAATCTGGGAGGGGGCTGAGTGTTTTTATGCTCGAGTCCCACCCAGGCTGACAGATAATCGCTCTGTTCTGCCATCGCTATTTCTGCAGAAGGAGCTCTGTTAGAATCTGTACTTATGTACTTATTATCTATTAACATGGCAATAGTATTGTAGTTTGTTTAACCTGCCTTCTTTGCAGCATGGACTTTATGTATTGCACCACCATTTTGGTTTTGTACTGCCACTTAGCACCAATCAGTACGTTTGGGGATTCTAAAATGGAGTCTGTCCCCAGGGGTCTTGTGGGAGCAAATTTCTGCAGGACTTGTAGTTTTGACATTTTGGTGCCAAAACAGACCTGGGGGGGGGCCCTGCTTTGACAGACAGATGGATCTACCAACCAGAACTTTTTGGACCAAAGAGAAAGTCCCAAGCTGCCTGCTGCAGTGAGTCAGTCTGGAGTTTGAGTTTGCAGAGTAAACAGCTTGAGTGATTCAAGCAGCAGCTCCTGCGTAGCTTGTCCAGGAAACTGGTGGAAAGGCTGAGTCTGGCCTGTCTGCCTGCAGTCCCTTGAGAGGGAATCCTTAGAAAGGCTTAATACTCCGGACTATATCTGAATTGAGTGAGAGAAAAGCCACTGAAATGTGACCAGGCTTACACCTGAAGAAGACCGAAGATTTACTGTATGCGATCAGCCTGTCAGGACATCCATTCACCATAGAACTCCTGGTTTTGCTCAGAGACACTGATATTGCTGCTGGACTGCTATCTGCTTTGTGGTATGGTGATTGCTTTACTATAAATGTGCTGTGTGCTGTTAGTGAGTCACAATTTGGTTCCCCACTGTTTTATTGTGCCACGCTTGCTGGAAGCTGCATCCAGCCTTCCCGGACTGATTTCTGAATTGTTTTACCCAGCCTGGGCCCTGCCACACTGGCCCAGCCAGCTATTTCAGGTCCAGAGAACACCATCGGTGAGAGATTCACCCGGGGATTACCCCCCTGCTCAACATTTCAAACAGTAATGACACCTCAGTGATTGGTGTGGGCCCTGCTTCTCCTGGCATACAAGTTGTCAACCTGCAGTCTCCATCTCATCCCTCCTGTGTCTTGCATTGGGTAGCGTGAATAACAATTGAGGTAACTCCCTGAAACAACAGCTAAATCTCAAGTGTTGTCATCTGATTGCATTGTTGTTTTTTCTTTCATGAACTGAGCTTTCAGGCTCTGGATTACAAATTGTGTGTGGTTGTGCACACCTTTTCTTTTCATCACAGGGCCCCAACCAGCGGGGATGCCAGCCTACCCTAGGCAACGTTCCAGTGTGAGAGTTGAGACCCCCCCCTTTTGCACCATGGGACATTCCTTCTTTCTATTTCCCACACTTTAAAAAAAATCTTCTGCAGTAGTATTTTTCCACTGTACTTTATCTTATTTCACTTTTCTATCATAATGGGATGGCCTCCCATCATGATATCTTAACCTATCTGCCCTGCCATAGTTCCTTTTCTCTGCCCTGGTGCATATTTTGCTTGTCGTGTAATAGTAGCCTCAGTTAGGATCTGAAGCAAGCAAGCCACACAGCATACAGTTAAGCTGTAATTTATATAGTAAAATGCCTGAAGTCCTCTACAAATTACAAGGGCACCTACAAAAGAAAAAGTTAATAGTTTAAGCGTTCCGTCGGCCAGTCAGGTGCTTTAGAAATTGCAAGGTGACTTTTACACTCAAATAAACTTACCTGCCTGAGAGAAGCCCTTCGTAGTGTTGGTTTTCTTGTCTGAAGGATTTTGGCACTGAAATGAGAAAGGTTATGTATCAGGGCTGTGAGCCGTCTGTTTGGCAGGTAATTTAATGTAATGTGCAGTACTGGTTTCCGAACGGACTGCAGAACGCAGTCTCTTCTGCATTCATGAATCCAGCATGAGCTGCACAAAGTGGCAACTGCTTCCTAAGGAATTCGGGAACTAGATCACTTAAAGGATAGCGTTTGAGCAAAGTAAAATAAAACAAAAACACCCATTCTGTTGGTTTGTGGGCTGTGTATGTCTGGCAGGAATTCCATAATATTCTTGCACAGACCATAATATTAAGAATGCCCAGATGGACAGCACTCTGGCAATGGTTTAGAAAACTGTAGAAAGCACATTGAAGGGAATATTTTACAAACTAAAAAAAGACACTAAATAAAAAGAGTACAGAATTGTTTAATAAGTAAAAAGGAGTATTATAAAATAAGTTACCTTATAAAACTCACATTTTCAGTTACATAAGCGTTATTTTTATGCGTGCTGAAAAGAAGCTTATCTGTTCACTTGCTGTCTCAGGATACAGGTACTGCGCTCTTAGAACCAGCGGACCCCTTCTGAAATATATTTATAGGGTACAGAGTGTGATGTCAGTACCAGAAGGGAAGGGCTAAACCCTTAATTATTGTTTAAGTTTTTCTCCTTGTTTTTTAAATAAATTAAGAGGTGGCTCTTTCAGCTACAGTAAATCTTAATGCATGTATTTTATTCTGGTCATGCTAATCCCCCTACTCCATGTATTAGGCTAGAATTCAAATCTACTAGAATAGGGGCCGGATCAGCAGACCGATGATGTCAGAGTGTCCACCTATATAAGGTGGAGGGTCTTTGCAAGAGGTTAGATCGTCAAGGAGCACAGAGGATGGAAGATTTGCTGGGGCTTAAGCTCATCTACTCTGTGGCAGTACTCAGCTGTTAAAGTACTGATAGTCTTAGGTTGAGATAAAGCCATTTGTCCATGTTGTTGGCTTTATTTTCTTTATAGTTAATTTCTGAAGAAGTTTATTTTGAGTTATTTTTGTAAAAGAATTCCACACAAAGACTTGTGTGTTATAAAGAACTTCTGTGTCTGACTTATCACGTCTCACATCCATTCACATCCAGGATAGCCCAACTTACTTCTAACTGGGTACCCAGGGCGTGTGACTGTGCAGGGACTAAAAGTGCATGCATAATTACCTGACTAGATCAGTTGTCAGATCAATTAACCTGATTACGCCCCTTCCTTGTTCAAGTCCCCTGAATAAATCAAATCTAACTCTTTTTGCATTTAATCTGACTTTGGTTCCAGTTTGTACCAAACACACCATACTGTTGTTATTTGCTGTGACTAACCTTGTTTTACAGTGGGTCTCCAGGGTCGAACTGGTGGAATCAGCCCTGGTGGTAAGTGCAAACAGTGTGAGAATTGTATGCTGAATAGGGGCTAATGTGAAAGTGTTTGTTGCATATTGTCTAGGCCACTAGAGGGGAAAGATGGGGGTTACAGTGTCCCAGAGGACCGAACCCAGGTTAGCCTTGTTACTAACAACCTTGTCCTCTGGGTGGAGGCACCCGTTTCAGTACCCAGGCCCCTTAACCTGCAACTAGCCAAGCAGGCAGGGGTTACACTGAAAAAAAAAAGACATCAATGTCACACATAGAACAGGTGATATTCACTAAAGTCAAAATGCCAGACATTGTGATCCATTTGAGAACCAATGATCTAGAGGATAACCAGGTAATACTGGACTTATTCAGGATACTGGGAAAGAGGCTAAGGAGACAGCAGCCATGGTAACCTTCTCTGACAGGCTCCCAGTGCCAAATGCTAGCCAAGTGGAGATCCTGAAACTCTGGGGGGGATGGGAAAAGAGTGGGCAGATAGAAACAGTTAGAACCAGGAGACATCCTTATGCAAAATGGATACAGAAGCAAGGCATACCTTGCCTTTTGCCCATACCCAAGGGCACTGACTTGGTCAGGCAGGAGGTGGAGTCATCCTTGGACTTTCATCCCTTTCGGGCGGTGTTAAGCAATGCCAGGTCTATCAGGAATAAGACCGCAGTGGTGGCGGATCTTGTTGTGTCTGTTGACCTGGCTTGCCTCACCGAGACCTGGGTGCATGAAAGTGAAGGCCCTATTTTAGAGTCTGCGGTTTTGGACAGGTTCTCGATGATTCACCACGAGAGAGTGGACTATAGGGGCGAGGAGGGGTTGCAGTCTGTTTTAGACAGGAACTGGATCTCAGGGAGGTGCCAGTTGGATATACCAGTTCCTTTGAGTGTATTGTGGGTGCAGGTGCAGGCTACAGGATCCTTCTCATTTATCGTCCACCAGGTGATGGGAGGGAATTCCAGAGGGAGGTGGCAGACTTAGTCACTGAGAGGGTATTGGAGTCCCCCCCCATGGTTAATTTTGGGGGACTTCACTGCCTGGGTCGACAATGAACTCTCGCTTTTTGGACAAAACGTCCTCCAACTGATGGATTCATTGGGCTGACAAAGGTTGTTACCTCTGCAACTCACGAGGAGGGGCATTTATTGGACTTGATATTCCATCTGGGGATGGAAATCTCTGATGTGGAGGTGGAGCCTATCGGTTGGTCTGACCATCACACCATGAGGTTCAGTTTTGCAGTCCCCTGAAAGAGGCCTGCCTCTAAGGAGATAGTACAGTTACATCCTTTGGGAGGAGTTACCTTGGAGGGTCTAATGACAGAGATGGACTTCTTGGGATTGCCAATGGATAGCACTGACCCAGGGCCCCTCGTGCTGGCCTATAATAGGGTAGTTGTTGGGGCTCTGGATGTCATTGCTCCAATTCGTGTTCGCCCCTGTACTCTTTACCTGGGGGCTCCATGGTTTACTGAGGAGATCCGTAGGTTGAAGAGACAGGGTCGAAGACTGGAGAGATGCTGGCAGAAAACACGCCTGGAGGTGGACAAGCTTAGATTGATGGATCATTATAAGATCTACCAATCAGCAATTTCCCATAAGAAGGCAGAGTTCCTGTCCAGGGAAATTGCTGCAGCCAAGGAATAGACTGGCCCAGCCCTTCTGGGCTGTGGACAGACTGTGCAATCCATAAATACTTTGGCTGGTTAGATGATCCTCCAGCTGCAAAGTGACCACCTACAGTCAAGCTATCATGTATCTGACAAGGTAGAGTATTCTACAGGATAGGTGCCATAAAGGCAAAAGTTCTTCCACCAGGTGTTTTCAAGGTTACCCTCCGAATCTCTAGCAATCCCTTGTCAGAGGATTGGAGGAAGCAGGAGGGACAGTAAGAAAACAGGAGTTCTTTCAGGTAGTGGGGTCCCAACCCGTGTAGGGCCTTACAGGTCAGCAATCTGACCTTGAAGGTGATCCGCCATTGTACAGGCAGCCAGTGCAGTCCATGCAGCACAGGTGTTATATGACTGAATTTAGGGGCTCCAGTCAACAACCTGGCCACCGCATTCTGCACCAGCTGCAAGCAGCAGATATCCACCCTCGGCAGCCCTAGATAGAGGGCATTGCAGTAATCAAGACAACTGGTAACTAAGGCGTGGACCAGAATAGGAAGATCTTCAAGTGGGACCAGGTGTTTCACCCATGCTATATTTCTTAGATGGAAAAAGCTAGATTTGACTACAGCTGACACCTGTGCCCTCAGGGTCAGGTCCCCATCAAACATAACACCAGGTTATGCACCTAGCCAGAGGCCAGCAAGGGTCCCCAGAAATAAACCTGAGGGTTTTCCACCCATGAACCTAACATCCTCACCCCTGGGTCCACCACCAATACCTCTGTTTTACTTGAGTTCAACCTAAGCCAACTGGTACTCATCCAGTTCTGAATCTCCAGCAGGCAGTTGTTAAACACTGTGATTGAATCAGAGTCCTGCCAAGGCACAAAAGACATGTAGAGCTGAGAATCATCAGCATAGCAGAGGAAGTGTAAAGTTGACTAGCTGGAAAGCAAATTTTCACCATTCTAGATGAGAAGGATGACTATTGGCAAGTTAAGCTTGATGAGGAGTTGTCTCGCCTCTATACGTTTAACACCCCATGGGACCGCTATAGATTTTGTAGACTTCCATTTGGCATAAAGTCTGCCAGTAAAGTGTGTCACAAAAGAATGAAGAAACATTTGGCCACATTGAGGGAGTATACATCATTGCTGATGACATAATTGCTGCAGATGGTCAAGAACAGCATGATGAGACTTTTAGGAAGGTCATCGACCCAGCGAGGGCTGAAAATGTAAAATTCAATAAAGACATGTTACAATTTAAAGTTTCAGAAGTCAAATACATGGGTCACATGGTGAATGCAAAAGGGATTCACCCTGATGAGACCAAAGTGAAGGCAATTGTGGACATGCCCCCACCAACAGATAAATCAGGACTGTTACTTCAACTGGAAATGATACGCTACCTAGCCCAGTACATCCCAAGGGAGGTAGACATCACTGCCCCACTAAGGAAACTTCTTCAGAATGATCAGCTACGGCAATGGGAACATCAGCATCACCAAGCTTTCAAGTGATTAAAGGAAGCTCCATGTAAAGCTCCAGCACTCCGGTACTTCGATGTGAAAAAGCCAGTTGCTATTCAAGCGGACGAGTCAAAAGGACAGACTTGGTACATGTCTACTACAGAATGGAAGCCCAGTTGCATATGCTTCCTGAGCCTTGACAAGCAAGGAGCAAAACTATTCCCAAATAAAGAAAGAACTTTTAGCAGTAGTCTTTGCTACTCTCAAATTTCACCAATACATGTTTGGCAAACAGTTTTAAGTGCAATCAGACCACAAACCACTAGAGCAAATTTTTCACAAACCTCTAGGACAAGCTCATGCTTGACTTCAAAGAATGCTATTACAGCTCCAGAAATATGATCTGCAGATCCAATACACCTGGGAAGCTGATGCGCATTGCTGATACACTCTCAAGAGCACCATTATCAGATACCTCTGAAGCAACCGTAGGTGACCAAGATGAGAGTGTAATTAATTCCATGGACAGTGAACAAGTCATGGAGGATCAGCTGATGCAAGAAAATAGGATGAATACTCAGAGTGACAGTACACTGCAGTAACTCAAAGGGCTAATCAGACAAAGTTGGCCCCGGTACAGAAAGAAGGTTGACCTGTGAGTTAGACCATACTGGCTATTCCGTGATACATTGCAATGTGATGAAGGACTTCTATTTAGAGGAGGAGTTATAATTCCAGCAAACATGAGAAGTAATATGCTAACAGGAGTGCATGAGGCCCACCTGGGCACACAAAAAACAAAAGCAAGAGCAAGAACAGTGATGTGGTGTCCAGGAATGTCAAGCGAAATAGAGCGCATGGTGGAAGGATGTAACATTTGCACAAGGCATCGTAACAGGAACCAAAAGGAACCACTGATCTTACTTAGGGAGGGTTCCTGTAGTAGATCTTCACATATAGGACTGCACCCCCAGGTGTTAGGTTCCAACGGCAAACTTGTAACTAGCAATCATCAGAGGGGACCGCCCCCAACATCCTGTGACGTGACGTCAGTCAGTCTATAAAAGGGGCCGTCCTGCACCCACCCACCCACCAGTTCTTTCCCACAATCGCTCAGTTCGTTTGTCAGACGTGATTGAACAGCGATCAGTCGCCCACTTAGTGTTCAAAGTTTTTCATCTTATTCCTCTAATATTTCACAATTTTTCAATTGAGTGTATGTTATCTCATCTCAAAAAGAAGTGCACTAGGTGCGGAGCCCAAATCCCACACGGGGATGACCACTGCCACTGCCTTCTCTGCCTGGGGTCTAAGCACAACTCAGCTGAGTGTGCCATTTGCCAGGGGTTCAACCAGGCCACGTGGACCCAGTGCAAGTGGACCCTTGAGGCCCACCTTCTCACCCAATGGCTAGCTTCTATTGAAAAGGAGCTCCAGGAGATTAGGGAGTGGTCATCATCTCCAGCCCCAGAAAAATGAAAGAAAAAGAAGGACACAGAGAAGTGCCAGAAGGGAAGCTCATTGCCGCAAGGGGAATGTTCTGCATTTTAAACCATGAGTACCAGCACTCAGTCCACTTCTATGGGCCGGACGCCTTCTCCCCCTGCTGCTGAGGTGTATGGGCAGATCGGGGTTGCCTCTCTCTCAAGGTTTCTATCAGTTCTCCCACTCATAGCACCACCGATAAGTCACCTCTGGCCCTGCCGCCGGGCGCCCGACCCAGACCGATAAACTTGACCGCGATCCTTCTGCAGCCAGCCCAGTCACGTCTGATAAGCTGGATGACGGATACTCCATCACTCGCACAGCCACATCTACTCTCCCGTTGGGCTCCCTTCAAGACCCTGATGCCAGTACCAGTGTGCTCATGGGGGACACTTCATCCCTGCCAGTCTCTATCCCCATGGATTCGGCACCCATTCCTGACCTTTCCTTTCTGTCAGGATTGTTACCAGATCTGTCATTGGGGTCTCTTCCAAAGCTCCCCCTTTTGCCTGGTTCTTTTCTGCCTACGTATTGTCACCTTCCCAGGGATCCATCATCGGATTGGGATCTTTTAGACATAGATCCCCCTCCTGTGGGACCCTCAGGCACTACGCCTGATCCCTTGCTGCTGCCTAGCAGCCCTTTGGCACCTCCCCTGGCAGGGGCTTCCACTCCTCCTTTGGGACCCTCTGGTGGTTTTCCCGAGCCTGACACCTATGTTCCACCACTGAGCAGCCCTCCGCCACACCATTCTTATCCGATGACGGGCATGGTGTCTCCGACACCAGGACACCTGACGCCGGGATACCTGACACCCGGATATCCAACAACCAGATATCCTACACCTGGATAATTCTCGGTCTTGCCAGGTTATCAATACCCCTTCTGGCATCATCCCACTTACCAGCTCTTGGCTAGGTATCCCAGGTACCAGCCTCCTCCTCCTCCACCACCACCACCACCACCGCCACCTGATCATAAATCTATTCCGGAGTGGTGGCAGAAAGCTAGGACTCAACTCCTGACTGGACTTAGACAATCCCAGCCCATCCGAGGAATTCCTCTACCAAGAGTACCACCTCCCCCTCCAGTTCCTGTGGGATGTGCTGCGGGTTCTCTGCTAGTGGGTGACACCAGGATGGACCCTTCCCTTCCCAGCGTTTTTGGAGCCCTTGGATTTGGATGAGGATTCTAATATTGACCACTCTGAACCTCATTCACTGGTCAAAATTCATGCAAAGGAATCCCCAAACCCTCCCCCGGAGGCTCCTTCTTTTGGGGATCTAGTGAGAACCATTCAGCCCCTCTCCCCCCTCTAGCCAGATCGGTGGGGGCCTTAGCCTCAGCCTCAGCCCCACCTGCACTTCCCCTCCAGTACCTGCCTAGTAACCCCTGCCCCGACCCCCTGCAAAGGGGCACTCGCCCCCTTCCCCCCCTTGCAGGCACTTACTACTGTCCTAGCTTCCGTCCTCTCCACTGTCTTACCCCCTAATTTATCTCCTTGTCCCACCCTTTTGTTTTGCTCCGTCCCTACTCTGTCCTAAAGCCAGGCTGAAATGCTTCCTACGTTAGGTTTGCCTACTTGTCTCCTCAACTGTTCATGTGTTAACTCCTGTCAATCATGTACTGCAACTAGCGTAGCCACACCCTGTTTAATTCCTATGTATATTTCTCGATACCCCCAATTGTTCGCTGCATGTAACCTTGTACCACCTTTTTTAGTGCTAGCCTTGAAATGCCTGTCTCTTCCTATGTATTTTTTGAATCCTCTACTGTTCATGTATGAAGTTCCCCACCTGTAACTCTCCCAGGTCACACCTGAAAATAGGCACCTGGTGTCTAACGTGCTCACCCAGTTAACAAAAGCAAATAAATAAATAAATTCAGGCAGCAGGGGGCTGGCCATTTAAGAAAATTGATCCTCGGGGAAAAAGGCTAGCTAAACATTTGGATTTGTCCACCACAGACCCTCTACCCATTCCCCCCCCCTTGGATGGGCCCAACCGAGGATCTAATCACGACAATCTGGCAACAGCCCTCTTTCATACCGTCTGTTTCCAGGATGGCTAACAGAACCTACTTCCCCCCAGAAAGGATCTCTCAGCTCACCTCACACCCTAATGCTGACTCTATGGTCATTATGGCCTCGCATGACCACTCAGCTCAGCTGAAGCACTTGAGTTCCTCCCAACCAGACAAGGATTCAAGACAGCTTGACCAATTCCATAGGAAGATCAATTTGTCCACCTCCTGCACCATCAGGTCATTGAATTACGTGTCCCACATGGTGGCTTTTCAGAAGTCCTCTCTCTCAGAACTGGAAAGGGACCTTCAGGACATCCCTGCTGCAAACCTCAATGTGAAAATGCTGGACAAGGTTCACATGAGTAAATCTTCCTGACGTCACTCCCTTCAGGTCACTTATGATTCTGTGGACTCCATGGCCCAGGCCACGGCCTCAGGAGTCTGCCTTCGGTGCCTAGCATGGCTGCATCTTGCAGGCTTGGCACAGGATGTTCAGTCATCCATTTTGGATGCACCCTTCAGGGGTTCCATCCTCTTTGGCGACGACGTGAAAGACATTATTACAGGACCGCAGGAGAGCAGAAGTTCTCTCAGAGATGAGCACTCTACAGTATGTATTGGATGGGTCAAAAGAAACAGCCCTTTCATTACCAGAGAAGATGGAACAAGAGCCAGAACAAGTGTCAAGGCAAGAGATGCGCCACTGGTTCTGGAGCCCAAGCCCCTCGGGCTAAGTTCACCAAAGCAGCCTCAGGATCTAAAGCTCCGCTCCCCTCAGCATCCTGACTCACTTCCTCTCCTCCTGCTTCCTCCATTTCCCTTGGAGAAATTGGTAGGAAGGAGATTCGGCCTCCACCTGGAGGGGTGGAAGTCCATCACCGCAGAGGTATGGGTGCTTCAACTCATACAAAGAGGTCAATCCATCGCGTTCTTGGAATCCCACCTTGAACCCTCTGAAAAGTCCTTTTCCCAATTGGGACAAATCCCCATCATCCACCAGGAGATCTAGGTTCGTGCTACAAAAAGCGACCATAGAACCTGTCCCTCACAATCAACTAGGAAGGAGATTCTACTCCCATTTCTTCCTTTTTCCAAAAAAGACAGGAGATCTGCGATCTATCCTGGATCTCAGCACGCTTAACCTCTTTGTGCAGTACAAGAAGTTCACATGCTGACTCTTCAGGGACTCCTTCCCCTGCTCCAGTCAAACACATGGCTGTGCTCTCTGAATATGCAGGATGCTTATCTTCATATCCCCATCCTTCCAGCCCACCAACACTTGCTTTGATTCTCCTTCCAGAAGAACAGTTTCCAATTCAAGGCACTTACATAGATACATAGATACATAGATACATAGACAGTGTCGGCAGATAAGGGCCTATGGCCCACCTAGTCTGCCCATTTGAGCCTGTAAGTTCAGTTTGTTTTCCTAGAAGTCTATTTCCCCTTACCCCTGACCTCTAGAATTCCTTTATGTCTATCCCATGCATTCTTAAATCCCGTGATTGTTTCAGCCCCCACCACTTCCTCTGGCAGGGTGTTCCACTTGTTCACCACCCGTTCTGTGAAGAAATTCTTTCTCATGTTTCCTCTGAATCGTCCTCCCTCCAACTTCATCCCATGCCCTCTAGTCCTGAAACATCTTTTTCGCTTAAAAATAGTGTTTTCCTGCACCCTGTTCCTCCTGTAAGATACTTGTATGTCTCTATCATATCCCCTCTCCTCCTCTCCTCCAGGAGTACATGTTCAGTTCCTTCAACCTGTCTTCATAGGATTTGTGATGCAACCCATGCACCATCTTTGTTGCCCTCCTCTGAACCTTCTCTACCCTGTCTATGTCCTACGTAGGTATGGTCTCCAGAACTGTACACTGTACTCCCAGGTGGGCCTCACTAGTGTCTTGTATGGAGAGTGTGACCTCCCTTTTCCTGCTGGTGATGCCCCTGCCTACATCCCAGCATCCTATTGCTTTACCTGATGCCTTGTCACACTGTTTCCTACCTTGAGGTCATCAGAGATGACAACCCCAAGATCCCTTTCCTGCTTGGTGCATGCTATCCTCACCCCTAACTGATATATTGTGCCAGGGTTTTGTGCCCCATATGCATTATCTTGCACTTCTTTGCATTGAATTTCAACTGCCAAACCCTTGACCATTCTTCAAGTTTCTGCAGGTCCCTTCTCATTCTGTCTACACCCTCTGGTGTGTCTACTCTATTACAGAGCTTTGTGTCATCAGCGAACAGTGAAATTCTGCCTTCTATATCCTGTGCAATGTCACTGATGAAGATGTTGAATAGGACCGGTCCCAGCACTGATCCCTGTGGTACCCACTGGTCACTCTTCCTCTGTGGAGTGACAGCCATTTACCACCACCCTCTGTGTCCTGCCACCCAGCCAGTTACCTACCCACCACACTACTGTCCTGCCCACACCCATATTCCCCAGTTAGTGCAATGGTCTTCTATGTGGCACAGTGTCAAGGCCTTGCTGAAGTCCAGATAGGCCATGTCCACTGCCCTCCCTGATCCACCTCCTAGTCCCCAGTCAAAAATTCAATGAGGTTGGTCTGACATGACCCTCCCCTGGTGAAACCATGCTGCCTTGGGTCCTGTAGTCCATTGACAACCAGATGTTCCACCAATCTCTCCTTCAGTAGTGCTTCCATGATCTTTCCCACTACCGAGGTGAGGCTGACTGGTCTGTAGTTCCTGCTTCCTCTTTGTTCCCACTTTTGTATAAGGGGACTACATCTGCTGTCCTCCAGTCTTTGGGTACCTCCCTGTTTCCAGTGATTGGCTGAACAGGATAGCCAGGGTTCAGCCACCACCTCTCTTAGTTCTTTAAGGACCTGAAGTGTACCCATCTGGCCCCCATTGCTTTGTCAACTCATTACTTCCAGTTCCTTCAGGACCCTTTCTGCGTGTAAAGGGACTTGTGTCCATTTCTGCACCATTCTCACCCTTGTACTCCTTCAGACCCATTACCCCTCTTCCTTAGTAAAGACTGAGCAGAAATACCTGTTCAATATGTCAGCTTTACTGTTGTCATCCTCCACGCTGCTCCCATCCTCCCCTTCAGTCTAACTATCCCTCCCTTTGTCCTTCTTTTTCACTTATGTACCTGTAAAGGTTTTGTCCCCTTTAACCACTGATTTTGCAATGTGTTCTTCTGTCTGAGCTTTGGCTTCCCTACTGACTTCCTGCCTCCTTTGTTTCTCCTGGTACTTCTCCTATCCCCTTCTGCCTGTGTCTTTTGTATTGCCTGAATGCAGTCTTTTGGCTTTCACTTTCTTTGCTACCTCTTTGGAAAACCATAATGGTCTCCTCTTTCTTTTCCTCTTGCTAACCTGCTTAATGCATAATTCTGTTGTTCTTATAATCCCATTTTAAATACTGCCCACTGTTCCTCAATCCCTGATTCCTGTCCCATTCCCTTAATGCCTCTTTAAGCATCTCCCCATTTTCCCAAAGTCTGCCCCCTAAAATCCAGGATCGTGTTTTTGTGTGGTTTGGTTCTGCTCTTTCTGTGATTTCAAACCACAATGACTGGTGGTCACTGTTCCAGGTGCTCCCCACTGTTACCCCATCACACTGTTCCTGTTTGTGAGCACAAGGTCCAGTATTGCCTTCTGCCGAGTTGGTTCCATGACCAGTTGCATGAGGAGGCACCCTGAAGGGTCCAGGATAAATCTGCTCTAGTTGATGCTGCTGCTGGGATGCTCCAGTCCACATCTGGTATATTGAAGTCTCCAACCAGTACTACCTCACCCTTGTCAGCCATCCTTTGGATGGCTAGCATCAACTCCCTATCTGTTTCTTCCTCCTGGGCTGGTGGTCTATAGACCACACCTGTGCGGGATGGCTGGCCCCATTTTCCTTTCCAGCTTACCACAGTATCTCTCCCCATTTTGTTCCTCCTGGATCTGTGTGGCCCTATGTCATTTTTCACATACAGTGCCACTCCTCCTCCCTTCCTGCCTGCTCTGTCTCTTCTGAATATGTTGTAGCCAGGTATGGCCATCTCCCAGTCATGGTTATCATTACACCAGGTTTCAGTGATGGCCACAATGTCCAGGTCTGACTGTACCATGACAGCCTCCAGATCTTCCATCTTGTTGCTAAGGCTCCTGGCATTTGCACACATGGCTTTCCATGATTTGACCTCCCTAGACTGCTTCACTGTTCTACTCCAGCCCCTTCCTTGGTTGTCATTTATCCCTGGTTCTCCTTGCTGTCTGCCCTTCTGCTGAATTTTGCCCCTTTTCTGCTTATCCACCTTTTGGACACTAATCTCCAACTTTTGCACACTGCTTTGCAGAGATAGCCACTCCTCTGGTTCACTGGTTCCATTACTAGCTGTGGGGGGTGAGCAAGTAGGTATCATCCTTGCTGGCCTGCCACCCCCCTTTGCTAGTTTAAATGCTTGTCAATGTAGCATTTAAACTTATCATTGGTGCTTGATTCCCCTCCAGGATGGATGCAGGCCGTCAGGCTGAACAAACCTCCATTCCTCCAGATGGGTCCCCAGTCACCAATGAATCAAACCCTTCCTCACAGCACCAGTTCTTCAACCATGAGTTAAAGTTCCTGGTGCATGCACTCCTATGCTCTCCCTTGCCTCTCACAGGTAGTACTTCAGAAAGTGACAGAAGTAGCTACTTGCTTGAGACCCCTCCCAGTTTCCTAAACTCTTCCTGAACTTCCTTTGGCTCCCCATTTGCCAAGTCATTAGTACCTAGGTGGATAATGACATCCAGCTCACCCTCCTGTCTTGCCTTCCCAGTGATCCCCAGTATCTTCCTTCCATCCCTCCATGCCGTGGCACCTGGTAGGCACCTCACCTCCCTGTCCTCCCCCTCCTGTGTTCCTAGCTGGATCCCTCTTATGATGGAGTCCCCCACCAGGATTCGCTTCCTCCTCCTCTGGGGTCCACTGCTTTCCCCACTGAGGTCACCTCCTGCCTAACCTCCACATCCTTTCCTTCCACTCCCTGGGTACCTCTATTTGGTTGTCCTCATTTGCCAGTGTGGCATATGAGTTCTTGAGAGGAATAGGATCTGGGATGTGCCTCTGCCTGACTGCTCTACCCTCCCTGAGCCCACTGTCATCCAAGTGCTCCTCGTTCTCGGCATCCTTTGAGGCAGCTGCATTGGACTGGGTGGTTCCTGGACAGGGTGATGGTACTCCTGACCCAGTTTACTTCCGCTCTGAGTCTGGCTACCTCATCCTCAGTCCCGAGAGATGCATGCAGATAGGGCAGCACCTCAGTGTCCAGAAGGTCTGCCCTGAATAGCTGCCCACAGCCACTACATTTGCCCTCCCCACATTATACTGCAATTCCACTACTTATCTGCTACTGAAGCTCTCTTGTTCTCTTTTATTTATTTACAGTATTAAAAATCCTGTAACTGATCCTCAGATATATATTTTTAAGGAAAAGAAACCAATAAATAAATAAATGAGTCAAAACACTTGTCGTGCTGAGGTGGTCTTCTTCCCTTATGCCCCTCCTACTACACCTCTTACTATACCATGTGTTTAGCTCCTGTCAATCAGATTTATCAGGGCATATAATTAGAGTTGGGGAAGGTTGCAGCAATTAAAGACAGCACAGAATTACACCACCACTATTTTTAAATTTTAACAACCCAAAAACAATTATAAGTAAAGACAACACAGAAAGAAAGTATAGTGTCACTACAAGCCTACAATCTAAGTTTAAAGAAAAATACCAGTTACCAGTTACTCTGAAGCACTGAATTGAATATGTTTCCTTCCTTCACCTTCTGGCTTCTTCTGAGAAGATGAACTTCTGTTTGCTGCTTTAACTGTGACTAAGCCCCACCTTCAGTTATCACGTAGCTGAGGTCAGAGGCCAGACAATTAACACCTTCACCCAGCTACAGGACAGTCAGACAAGCCAAGATAAAATTTGCAGCAATTAAAGACAGCACAGAATTACACCACCACTATTTTTAAATTTTCAACAGCCCAAAAACAATTATAAGTAAGACAACACAGAAAGAAAGTATAGTGTCACTACAAGCCTACAATCTAAGTTTAAAGAAAAATACCAGTTACCAGTTACTCTGAGCACTGAATTGAATATGTTCTTCCTTCACCTTCTGGCTTCTTCTGAGAAGATGAACTTCTGTTTGCTGCTTTAACTGTGACTAAGCCCCACCTTCAGTTATCACGTAGCTGAGGTCAGAGGCCAACAATTAACACCTTCACCCAGCTACAGGACAGTCAGACAAGCCAAGATAAATTTGCAGCAATTAAAGACAGCACAGAATTACACCACCACTATTTTTAAATTTTCAACAGCCCAAAAACAATTATAAGTAAAGACAACACAGAAAGAAAGTATAGTGTCACTACAAGCCTACAATCTAAGTTTAAAAGAAAAATACCAGTTACCAGTTACTCTGAAGCACTGAATTGAATATGTTTCCTTCCTTCACCTTCTGGCTTCTTCTGACTTCCCTTTGGCCTGTCCTCAGCAACACGGGTTTTCACCAAGTGCCTTGTGGTAGTAGCTGCGTTTCTTCACTGCAGGGGCATATATGTGTTCCCATACCTGGACAACTGGCTTTTTCAGCCCCTGCTTCAGCCAGCCTGAAGAAGTCTCACTCCTTCACTCTGGATCTGTTTGCCCAGCTGGGCATTTCAGTCAATCTCCCCAAGTCCCAGCTAGTACCCTCTCAGCGCCTCCAATTTATTGGAGTGGTACTGAGTACAGTCCATAGCAAGGCCTTCCTACCGTTAGAATGAACTTAGACGTTGGCTTCTCAGGCCACTTTGGTGGCCAAAGCTCAATGGGCCCCAGTGTACTCGGCGATCCATCTCTTGGGTCTTATGGCAGCAGCCATTCCTATCATCCCCCTGGCCAGACTGCACACGAGGGTTACCCAGTGGTTTCTTTGAGTCCAGTGGAATCAATGAGTGGACAACATGAACCAACTGGTCATGATCTCCAGCAACCTTCAAAAAGATCTCCTTTAGTGGCAGGACCTCACCAACTTGTTGGTGGGAGATCCCTTCTACTCTCGGGCTCACTCGCAGACCCTCACATTGGATGCCTTCAGTATGGGTTGGGGAGCCCATTTAGAGGATCACAGAACTCAAGGCTTGTGGTCTCCTCAGGAGCAACACCTTCACATCAACATCCAGGATACCAGAGCAGTTCTCTATGCTCTCCAGGCCTTCCAGTCATTACTCATCCTCCTCCTAGGAACACCTTTGATCCAGACAGACAACATAGCAACTGTCTGGTACCTCAACAAACAGGGTTGTACCCTCTTTGCAAGGAAGCAATGAGAGTATGGTATTGGGCTCATCAGCATGGCCTGTTTCTGTCAACAGTCCATGCACCAGGCGTACACAACACCCTGCGGGACAGTCTCAGCTGATCAGTGGCCGCAGGGCTCACAAGTTAGAACTAAAGCAGGAGGTAGTCGAAGACCTGTTTCTTTGGTGGGATCAGCCAGACCTAGATCTGTTCACTTCCCCATTCAATGCAAAACTACCCAACTTTTGCTTGTTCGTCCTTGGGCATGGTGCTTTTTGGCAAGATATACTGTCTCTCTCTTGGACAGAAAGGTTTCTAAACACGTTTTCTCCCTTTCCTCTCAATAAGAAGGTTTTGTTGAAACTCCAGGCAGAAGGGACACATTTGATTTTGATTGCCCCTCTGTGGCCCCAGCAGATTTGGTTCCCACTGTTACAACAGCTAGTACTAGAACTGCCGGTCCTTCTTCCACTGTCTCACAACCTTCTGTCTGAGGAGCAGGGCACCCTGGTACATCTGAGTCTTCAGTCTCTCCATCTTCTTGCATGGCACCTATGGATATAGTGGTCTCTCACTATGAAGTCTCCTCCCAGGTTGCTAAGGTCCTGGTGGAAGCCAGAAAACCCCTCTACCAGATCTACCTACACCATGAAGTGGAAGAGATTTTCTATCTGGGCCACAGCCAAATGCTTGGACCCTTTTTCTTGGTCAGCTTCCGAGGTGTTAGAGTACCTCATACATCTTTTTGAGTTGGGCCTTAGTTACTCCTCCATTAAGGTACATCTTTCTGCAGTGTCAGCCTACCACCTTCCGGTGGAGGGCAAAACCATAGCACAGCTAGAGGTTTCTAGAACTTTCTTGAAGGGTATCCTTCACATTAAACCTCCAGTCTGAAACCCCTGTCCTCTCTGGGATCTTAATTTTATGTTGGTGAAACTTACTTTGCCTCCTTTTGAACCGGCAGCAAGTTGTGATAAGTACTTCCTGTCCTGAAAGACACTGTTTTTGGTTGCAGTTACTTCAACTTGAATGGCTTTAGAGCTTAAGGTCTTTGTTTGTAGAGAGCCTAATTTGATTTTCCACAAGGATCGGGTAGTCTTAAGGACTAATCCGTCCTTTCTTCTGAAAGTGGTTTTGGAGACGACTCTCAACCAGAGTGTTTTTTCTCAGCATTCCAACAAGTAAGGTAAGGTACAATTTATTTATATAAGGGGAGAATATCTTTTGCACACATTTGGATGTGTTTTGGAGTTTGAGGTACTATACCTCCCAGACTAAGTAGGTTCAAAAGTCAGACCCACTCTTTATGGCCATTGTCTCCCAGTGCCAGGGCAAGGCCATCTCTAAACAAACTATTTCAAGGTGGCTGGCTAACTGTATTCATTGCACTTAGCAGAAGTATTGGAAAACCCTTCTAGGGGCAGTTAAAGGCCACTCCACTAGAAGCGTGGCCACTTGTACCACTTTTTTCAGGAATGTGTCCACTGCAGAGATCTGCGAAATGGTCACTTGGTCTTCCATCCGCATCTTCACTAAGCATTACAGTCTGGACATTGCCTCTAGGCATCAAGCTGGTTTCGGCCTTGCAGTCTTGCAAGGTCTTCTGTCTTAAGGCAGACCCATAGTTGGCTGACATTTTCCTCCTCCCAGAACCTCATCTCCAACTCCTTCTTTTTTCTTAGATTGCTTGGAACTCGGTTCTGTATTTGAAGACCTACTGCAGGAACTCTCTCAAAGTAAGATACAGCAGTTACGTAAGAACTTACTGTAACAGTGGATCTTCAAAAGAGGTTTCTGCAGTACATCTAGTTTCCCACCCTCCTACCCCCAGCTCCTGGAAATTTTCCTTTTTCATTTTGCCTAGTCCTTGGATTTAGCCAGGGCACAGAGTCTCAGGTGTTGTTACTCTTTTCTTTTCTTTTTATTATCCTTACTCTAGGTCTCAGGTGGAAAAGAACTGGAAGGTGGGCACAGGATCGCCCCTTTTATAGATGGGCTGACGTCACATCACCTGATGTCAGGGCAGTCCCCACTGATGATTGCTAGCTACAAATTTGCCATTGGAACCTGATGCAAGGGGGTGCAGTCCTATATGTGAAGACCTACTGCAGGAACCTCTCTCAAAGATCTACTGTTACAGTAAGTTCTTATGTAACTGCTATTTGCCTCATCCCGTCCCCGAACTTCCATGGCAAAAAGGCAGCAGCTGACATTTTTGACTTCAAAGCCCATCCATTCTTAGTCATTGTGAACTATTTCTCAAAGTACCCAGAGGTTCTGAAAATGACAGACAAAATGGTCCGGTTAGTAACTGCCAAGATGAAAGCTGTATTTGCCCGACATGGCATACCCAAAGAGCTCATCAATGATCATGTGTCATTCGCCAGTCAAGAGTTCTGCAACTTTGCAAGTGAATGGGGAATCAAGTTCACTACCTTGAGCCCCACAAATCCTCAGTATAATGGAATGGCTGAAAGAGCAGTTCAGACTGTAAAAGCACTACTCAAAAGTCAGAGGAAACAGGTGCAGATCCTCACTTGGCCCTTTTAGAGTACAGAAACACTCCGGTAGCAGGAATACCCTACTTACCAGCTCAAATGGACAGGATGCTACGGGCGTGACTTCCAGTAACCCAGGATGTACTATGACCAAAGATTCCCATCACAGCCAGGGAAAAGCTGGCAATAGCACAATCCCATCACAAAGAATACTATAATCACAAAGCAAAGCCTTTACCACCATTGCACCCTGGTGACTTGGTTAAGATGGAAACAGATCATGGATGGCAACCTGCCAGAGTAGAATCAAACTGTTCACAACCAAGGTCCTTCAAAGTGGTCTCTCCTGGAGGAACCATTTTAAGGAGAAACAGAAGACATTTACATTAATTTAAAGGGCTGTCAAATAATGGAATAGCTGAAGCAGAAAAGCCTTATCCAGAAGATATCGACTCTTACCATGATGCACTGCCACATTTTGAGCCAACTGAGCCGACTGAGCCACTACCAGAACCAGTGAAGGTTACAACCAAAGGAAGACCTGTGTGTCTACCCTAGAGATTCAAAGACTATGAGTTATAAAGAGACACAACTAGAAACTGACTAAAAAATGTTGAGCCATGTTGTAAGGCATGGTTCCTAAGTTACTAAAGTTACAAGAGTTACAGAATGTAACGATTACTAATATGCTATAGTGCTTGTTATTAGCTTTAAAACTAAAGAGGGGAGATGTAGTATATGCTACTGTACCTTAAACTTTACAAGGTACAGAGCCAGGATCATGTGACTAGGGAAAGTCTCAGTGTGGGGTGGACATGTTGTGGTGTTGTGTTGTATGGAGTGCTGTGGTGATGCAGTTAATAAATGTAGCAGCTAGAAGCTACTAGACGTTAACCCAGCATGTGATCTCAGTAACTCTAAAAGCTAAGAACATAAAATAACAGGCCTTTTACACTGCTTTGATACTGCATTTATATGCAGAGACCACAGGTTAGGAAACCATATGAGCATACCCCCATAACAGTGACAAAGGACAAATGGCAAGTACTGTTGGTGATGCTAGGAAAGGAGGGCAGGATGGGAGGGGGGGAAGGGTGGAAGGTGGTTACCCTTAATGCTAGGAGCCTTGGAAAGAAAATTGCAGAGTTACAGGTTCTCATGGCAGAGGGAGAGGTGGACATTGCAGCCATCACAGAAACATGGGCCACCCAATGCAATGAATAGGACCTGTCTGTGCCAAGGTACAGGTTATTTCGTAGGGACAGGGTGATTGGGAAAGGAGGGGGGGTAGCACTATATGTGAAGGAAGGACTGAAGTGTGTAAGGGAGGAAGGGGAGGAGGATAGTATGGAGTCACTTTGGATGCAAATCCAGGATTCCAAGAATAGGATTCTTAGAATGGGAGTGGTGTACAGGCTACCATCTCAGACGGAGGAGTTAGACAGGGAACTAGTGGGACAGATCAGAAGGACTCAGGAAGGGTAGTGTGGTGATTGTGGGGGACTTCAACATGCCAGGAGTGGACTGGAGCACCCCAACAACCAGGAACAGAAGGGAGCAGGTACTGCTGGATGCCTTCCAGGACAGCTTCCTGCTGCAAATGGTCAGTGAACCAACCAGGTTAGGGAATACCCTTGACCTTGTGCTGGCAAATGGGGACTTTGTGAGAGAACTTACAGTGGAGGAACCGCTGTCAGGGAGTGACCACCACTCAGTATAGCTCACATTGGATATGGGCAAGGAAGGAGTGGAATCTGGCACAATAGTGCTGGACTTCAGGAGGGCCGACTTTGGGAGGATGAGGGAAGTGGTAAAAGGGTACCTGGCCAGAATTCAATCTAGTATGGACACTAACCAGAGGTGGGAGCTCATAAAGCTGGGGATAGTGGAGGCAACCAAAACCTGCTGCAAAGCCCAGAGCAAGAAGGCTAGGGCTAAGAAACCAATCTGGTTGAGCAAGGAGGTCATGGAAAAGGTAAGGCGGAAAAGAGCTGACTTTAGGAAGTACAAGAAAACAGGGAAGGGGAGGACAGGGAGGAGTACTTGACAGAATTGAAGGAGGTGACAAGGGCAGTAAGTGGAGCCAAAGCATCTATGGAACTCAGGCTGGCACAAGGCATTAAGAAGGGGGAAAAGGACTTCTTTAAGTACATCAGGGAGAAAAGGAGCTGTAAGGACCACATAGTAATGATTAGGAAGGAGGGGGGTTGGGTGGAAGCAGGGTGCGATAAGGCAGAAGCACTAAATGAGTACTTCTGCTCAGTATTTACTAAAGAGAAGAGAAGAGGGGGGTGACACCCAAGGTGGGAGAAATGGCAGAAGCAGGGTGGGAAGAGGTGACAGATGGGGAAATCATGGAGAGCAGAGTTTGAGAGGGTTTGAAGGCACTGAGGGTGGACAAGGCACCAGGCCCAGATGACATCCACCCCAGGGTACTGAAGGAGCTGGCAGAGGTCCTTGCAGGACCTTTGGCAGACCTATTTAATGCCTCACTACATTCTGGGTGTGTACCCAGGACTGGAGGATGGCTCATGTGGTGCCCCTCCACAAGAGTGGCCCCAAGGATGACCCAGAAACTACAAACCAGTGAGCCTCACATCCATCGTGGATAAGCTAATGGAGACTATCCTGAAGGAGAGGCTGGTGGCTCTCCTAGAGGCCAAAGGACTACAGGACAGCAGACAGCATGGCTTCATACGTGGCAGATCCTGCCAAACCAACCTGGTAGAGTTCTATGACTGGGTAACTAGGCAATTGGACAGGGGCCATGCTGTGGATGTCCTGTATCTGGACTTCAGTAAGGCATTCGACTCAGTGCCACATGGAAGGCTGGGAAGGAAGGTAGTAGGCACAGGGGCAAGTGCAAAGCTGGTGAGATGGGTAGGAAACTGGCTGCAGGGAAGGCAACAGAGGGTGGTGGTTGGTGGGTGGGGAGCTCTCACACCCAAGGGCAGTGACGAGCGGTGTTCCACAGAGCTCAGTGTTGGGACCATTGTTGTTTGGGATATTCATTGCAGACATATCATGGGACATCAAGAGCAAGATCAGTCTATTTGCTGATGATATCAAGGTAGGCGCGGTGGTGGATGACCTAGGGGGATGGCAGGGGTTGCAGGATGATCTGGCAAAGCTTGAAACCTGGTCAGATATCTGGCAACTGGGCTTTAATGCCAAAAAGTGCAAGGTGCTGCATTTTGGGATGAAGAACCCAAGGAGGAGTTACCAGCTAGGGGGAGTGCAGCTAGCCCAGACAGAGGAGGAGAAGGATCTGTGTGTGCTCATTACAGGGTCAATGAACAACTCGGCACAATGTAGGAAGGCAGCTGCAAAGGCCAACAAAATGCTGGGTTGTTTTGCAAGGGGTAGATCCTCAAGGAAGGAGGAGGAGGTGATTCTGCCACTGTATAGGTCATTAGTTAGACCACACCTGGCATACTGCATGCAGTACTGGCGTCCGTATCTGAAGGGGGACATTAAGTTACTGGAGGGGTTGCAGCTCAGAGTGATAAAGATGATCAAGGGGCTGGGGGACTTATCATACAAGAGGAGGTTGAAGGAGTTGAACATGTGTTCACTGGAGGAGAGGAGAGACAGGGGTGACATGATTGAAACCTTTAAATACATGAAAGGAATAAACAAGACAGGTACAGAGGGGCTGTTCAAAGTAAGGGAGGGGAGGGACACCAGGGGCCATGATATGAGACTGGAGTGAGGAAGGTTCAGGAGGGAGATGAGGAGACACTTTTTTACAGAGAGGGTGGTGGCTGGGTAGAATGCGTTACCTGCTGAAGTGGTATGCAATAGAACAGTGGACTGCTTCAAATGAGGATGGGACAGGACAAGGGGGAGGGTTAATGACGGGGAAGAGTGGAAGGGAAGGGCAGCTGCAGAATAAGGGGTGCTAGCTGCACATTCGAGAAGACTTGATAGACCGCTAGGCCTTTATCTGCTGGCAAATTTCGTATGTTCATATGCATTTGTTAACATAGGTTTACTCACTCAGATCTTGGTAGCAATTTGTTAGTTGCTGACGGCTCTTCTGGAATTAGTTCTTTCTTCAATGCTCTCATCGTTGAGGCAGGTTCAGCCATCTCACAGATGGCTTCATCAAGTTGCTGGCCCATGTTGCTCCACCACATGGAAGGCTGAATCTAGCCCTGGAGGACATTTTCTGGCAACTCCCAGGCTAGAGGGTTTTGTTTTAAGCTGGAAGGAGAAAAACCTCTCTCCCATGTGGAGAGGCTCTGGCTTGTCTGCAAGTCCCATTTTGATCTGCAGGGGACTGAGCCCCCAACCCTGTGGGGAGCTCCTGCTGGATTTGCTCACACAGCTAGAAAACACTGTCTCTTATAGGGCTCGTCTGTGATCGCTGATTGGCTGCTGTAATTTGATACTTCCTCTCTCATTGTCCGAACCACTTGTCAGTCACAGAAATGAATTATGTATGACCCTCACTCAATGCATTACATGCTCCCAGTTTTGACACTTAAACACTGGTCCCTGTAAGTCCCTATAAACACTTGGGCCCAGATATTCGAAAGGGTTGCTCCATGCGCAACAGGGTTGCGCATGCGCAAGTCCTACATTGCGCCATTCTGCGATATTCAGCAGGAGGCAGTTGCTCCACTGGCAACAGGTTGAGCAAAAGAGCAATGCAAATGAATGCATGCTCAACAGGAGGGGGAGGAACCATGCATAACCTGCGCAACCTGTATTCAGTCGGGTTATGCAGAGTTATTATATGCAACCCCCAACCTGCGCCTGCACAATCTTGAGCCAAAAAGGATCAAGTTGAGGCCACCACAGGTGAGCTGCTGTATTGCAGGCGCAACACACAGCTGCCACCTGCTGGCCCCTAACTGGTCCCTCTGCCCCACCAGCCCAATCGCGGGCAATACAGTAACATGAACCCCCCGCCCACACATCTCCCACAGCCCGATCGCGGGCATCAGTTCAGAAACCCCACACATATCCCGAAGCCCGATCGCGGGCATTACAGTTACATGAAACCCCCACACATATCCACAGCCCGATGGCGGGCAGTACAAGTACATGAACCCCGTCCACAATCTCCCACAACCCGATCGCGGGCAGAACATGTATGAACCCCCAGTGCCGATCCACGGGCAGAATGTCCCTCCCCCAACCCGAATATCTCCCTGGTGGTCAGTGGACCGTAAACACATCATTCACAAATCTGGACTGTCATATGCGGTATGGGCTGCACGCCCATTGGCTGTAGCTCTGCACCAATGGGCGTGCAGCCCTACCGGACAGTCAGTCGGGCGGGCGAGGCGGCAGGCGGGTGGGATGCTGTCGCCTACCGGCGGCTGTGGGGAGCGGGTGGAGGGGCATGTGGGTGGGTGGAGGGACACTAGACACCAGGGAGATGTTTGGGGTTGTGATGTGACATTCTGCCCATGGAGGCTTACGTCCACTGGACCACCAGGAGATATTCGGGTTAGGGGAGGGTTACATTCTGCCCACGATCGGGCACTGGGGGGTCTACATCGCTCTGCCCGCGATCGGGCTATGGGAGATGTGTGGGCGGGGGTTTCATGTAACTGTACTGCCCACGATCGGGCTGTGGGATATGTGTGGGGGTTTCATGTACCTTTAATGCCCGCGATCGGGCTGTGGGATATGTGTGGGGGTTTCATGTAACTGTAATGCCCGCGATCGGGCTTAGGATGTGTGGGGGTTTCATGGAACTGTGACGCTCATGATCGGCTGCATTGTGCGTCGGTCCCGACGGCTGCTGCCTGGCAGGTGGCCAGGAGCAAGTCCTCGGGATCGGCACACCTACATGCAAATGGCATGCAAATGGGGCCATAAATAGATGCAAATGGCCCCCCCTGCGCCTTGCATAAATTATGGCCCCATTTGCATGTCACCTTTTGAATATTGGAAATTTGAGCATGGCACAATGGTACTTGCACCACCGCAAGTTTAATGCTCAACTCTGGGAACTTGCGGTGGCGCAAGTTCCACTGCGCCATGCGCAAGTGCTGTGGCTGGGGGGTGATATTCAAAGGAGTT
Source organism: Neoceratodus forsteri (assembly GCA_016271365.2). Lineage (NCBI taxonomy): Eukaryota > Metazoa > Chordata > Ceratodontiformes > Ceratodontidae > Neoceratodus > Neoceratodus forsteri. The sequence continues at coordinate 245,928,082 of JADMNL010000026.1, read as the reverse complement.
GCTCAATAGCGCAACTCCTTTGAATATCACCCCGGCCACACCCCAGCGCAACTATTTTGAGCAGCGCAGGGGCTTGCGCCTCAGAATGGCGCAGTTTGAAAATCTGGGCCTTGGTACTTTCACATGAGCTTTAGACAAAAGTCCCACAAATCCTGGTTTTGTCGTTTGCTTTTTCCTATTGGCTGCTACTGCATGAAAAGGCTGCTAAACCACAGTCCCAAAAGCAGAATTAGCATAATCCTGAATAAAAGTTCTGGTGCAGCCAGAGATAAACAAATATTTGCCACAATGCCCCACAGTTCTTTAGCCCAAGTTGAATACTTGCTGTCGCTGCACATAGAGGCTGAATTGCTCCATTTGTTTTCCTGTCACTACTGCATATTTTTAAACTCCCCCTGCAGCAGCAGACAGGCTGACATTTTGAGTCCCAAATATTTATATGGTTCAGCCATCGAGAAATACTTATTTAATTTTAAAATACTTTCCCCCCTGAAATACACTTCCCCCCCCTTGCAGCATTAAATGTTAAATAAACACATCTTTTCCTTTTCCTCGGCCGCAGCTGAAAACAGCTGTCCTGGAGGTAGCACTTTTACAGTGGGAGATCATGCTTATATTTCCTGAGCCCCTGTGGGCTGGATTAAGGCTTGGGCTGGATTTGCTGGGGCAAACGGGGCAGAAACAAAGACCTGAAGGGACTGAAAAGAATTACAGGCTGGTCCTGGAGTGCTTGGGAGAAGGCAAGAGCAGCAAAGGCTGCATGGGTGGCTAGTAGGTCCCCGCAGGGAGGTTACACACAACAGAGTGCATCAGCAGTCAGGTTCAAGGGCAATCCATGGCTGAGTTCAAGCAGCTGTTCAAGCATTTAATTTTTTTTAATAAAGTGGTTCTTCCCAAAAGTTTGAGATTTTTTTGTTGTTGTTATATTTTTTTGTTACATTTCCTTACCGCCGCATGTCCTCGAGGTTGTGAAGTGAGGTGCAACAAAGGAAAGACCGTGGCTGGCACATGTATGGAACAATGGAAACCTGGCGCATGTTGGCCGTTATAACCAGCTGGTTATAACAGTGATTTTTATCTAGGTTTCCCTATAGGAAAAACACACTACCCAGTTATTATACCTCATTTGTTTATGAAACATAGAAACATAGGATGGGATTTTTAAAATACGCCTGGCTAAATAAAGATTTTCATTGACTGGTTGACTAAAAGGGTGGATTCAGTACTTGTGTTCAGATTTCAGTCATATGCTGAATCCACACAGATGCATCCAGATGTGTACATCCTAGTCACAGATATCTGGACATGTCTGCAATAATTCCCACAGTGTGTGTCAATTTCTGCTGCAACTGTGAGACTCATATCCAGTTTTCAGATGCAACTGTAGAATTCCATCCCAAAAGTGAGACCAACTTTTTGTAGTCTCATTTTTATGTTGCAAAATAGTGCCATCATCCAAGTTTTCGGAGGTGTGGCAGCCCTCTTCCAATTCAGTCAGTGTGTTTGCAGGTGCGGCCGCAGTTCTCCAATTGCTGCTGGAGCTGTCTATGACAGCAGTCTAAAATGCAGTGGCGTACAGTTGAATGGGGGAGCTATGCTTCAGTGAGCAGTGATAAGATATCGCCTGCTCATGCATGCTCCCCCTACACACACACACACACGCATACTACATGCTCGCCCCCCTCCACACACTGTATAGCCGATGGGGGGTGCCCAATTCCCCCCATCGGCTGTGCTGCGCTCCCCATCCCAAAAAAACTGAGTTGCACATGCCACGCTGGGTGCCCACCCCAGCGTGACAACACATAGTATAGCCTACGGGGGTGCACATTCCTCCGTCGGCTCCACTGTCCCCCCCCCCAAAAAAAGTACATGGTGCCACGATGCAAGCCCACCCCAGCATGGCAACAGATGCTATCACCAGCGGAGGTGCCCAATCCCCCATCGGCTCCACGGCCCCCAAACAGCGTCCTTGTGTCATGCTGGGAGCCCACCCCAGCATGGCAAATGTCCCGCGTCTTCCTCCTGTTTAAAAAAAAAAAAAAAACTGCAACACAAAAATGGTCCCTCGCTGTCTGGGTCCCCACCCGCACCCACCCACTGCGCACCCCACCTCCCCACACACCCTCACCCCATATTTACCTCCAGACATTGGCGCAACGATCTTCAGTGGCTAGGAACACGTCTGCACTCTTCAAAACCGACATCGAACTGAGGAAATGCCGGTAAGCTGTATAATGGGATAGATAGGGTTTTTTCAACTTTGCTGCATATCTCAGGCATTTTGTGGAATTTTTTCACCAAATTTGCAACATGGGGTTTTTGGGACCCCTTCTTATGAATGATGTCACTGTCATGGCGTTAATCGAGCCCGAAGGGTGATTTCGCAGTCACTGTGCAAAATCACCTTTCAGGACCAGTTAATGAAATGACACTGCCAGTGTTCATAAGGTGAGCTCTCAAAAAGCCTATGTTGAAAATTTGGTGGAAAATTTCCTAAAAGTGACTGTTTTACAAGCGTGTGTTGCGCAGTTCCTACGCACGCTCTTAAGTTCTCTAATTTTCAATATTTTCACTCCAAATTTTCAACATTGTCATTTTACCACACCTCTTTATGAGCAGTACAGCTGTCACTTTTCACATCTTGCCCAAAACGTCTTTCCGCCCATGTAGCGCACAATGGCGCAGTCGGTGTGCAAAATCACTGTATGGGACACATTAAGAAAATCACAGTGACACTGTTCATGAGCAGAGGTCTTAAAAAGGCTATGTTAAAAATCTGGTGACAAAATTCCTAAAAATGACTGTTTTACAAGCCTACATTACGTACTTCCTACGCACGCTTGTAAGTTGCGAATTTTCAATATTTTCACTCCAGATTTCCAACATTGCCATTTTACCACACCTTCTTATGAGCAGTACAGCTGTCATTTGTCACATCTCGCCCACAACGTGTTTCCACCCATCTGGCGCACAATGGCGCAGTCGGTGTGCGAAATCAATGTATGGGACACATTAAGAAAATCACAGTGACACAGTTCATGAGCAGAGGTCTTAAAATGGCTATGTTGAAAATTTGGTCATAAACTTCCTAAAAATGACTGTTTCACGAGCATGCATTGCGCAGTTCCTACACATGCTCGTAAGTTTGCAAATTTTCAATATTTGCACTTCACTGACTTCCAAATACCTACACAGCACATACAAGCAAGCAACATTCGGCATTGACAAATACTTGTTTAGGCAGACCTTTAGCAGGGCCTCATCGTGACCTCTGAGCTCTAACTTTTCAGGCAGCGTTCCACACTTTCGTCCAAGAACTGGATACAACCCATTGAAAATCTAACCTCAGGATTTATCAGCAGAAAAGGACCACTTGGTCCACCCAGTCTGGTGTGGTCTAAATAAAATGCAATGATGACAATTTGGGGGCAAACATGTTGAAAAAATTGCAGTTATTCCAAGCTTGTTTGCATCCCTGTCATGCCATAAGAGTCCTAAACATCACTATCTCATCATAACCCTCTTACTCCTATCCTCTGATAATAGTAATCCTAACCCTGGCCCTTCCCCCTCTTAATCCCAAGACTTTACCCGCGGCCACAAATTTCTCCATCTCAGTATACATAGCCTCCTACCAAAAATCGATCTACTGCTACCTCTTGCTGTATCAATTTGCTCCTGACATTCTTATCCTTTCAGAAACCTGGCTCAATTATAAAATAAGAAAAAATTACTTACCTTAGTAATGTTGTTTCTTCTAATAGAGTCTTGCTATATTATGACATACGCAGTGAGTCCCAACCTTCGAACTGCTCCAGAGGTGAAAGAGTTAACTTTCCAAGAAAGGCATGGAACTTTGAGCTCGAGCTCGGTTGAAAACTCTATCTGTTGTTCTTCAAACTCAAACTGTCAGATCTTTACGAGCAAAACTCACTGAAACTCTGTGTGGAAGCTGTAAACCTACACTAGCCAACTGGCTACTGATTATATAAACATATTTTTTGGTGCCAAAACAAAGACTCAAGTCAGGAGACCCAAAAAATGACAAACACAACACAGGTCACCTCAAAAAGGAGGGGTGAAAAACAAGGTGGGCATCTACTAAGTGCCAACACTGCCCTGCCCACCCACATCCCAAAAGTAAAGGTTCTGAGAGGGAAGGTAGGGAGGTCATAATATAGCAAGACTCCATTAGAAGAAACAACATTACTAAGGTGAGTAATTTTTTCAAACAACATGACGCCTTGCTATATTATGACATATGCAGACTACATACAACAGTACCTCCATGGAGGAGGGACATAACCTACTTAGGAAATAGGCTCTGAAGACAAGTTGTGCTAAACCAAGTATCACTCCTAGCCTGGATGTCCAGGGAGTAATGCTTGGTAAAAGTGTGAACTGTTTTCCAGGTAGCTGCTTGACATATCTCCAGGATAGGGATGTCCCTGGCAGCAGCCAGAGATGCAGCTGTACCTCTGGTAGAGTGAGCCCTCAGGCCTGAGGGAGGAACCTTACCCAGTTTTTCATAGCAGAATTGAATACAAGAGACAATCCACCTGGCAATGGATCTTTTGGTGGCAAGTTTCCCTTTGTCAACCTCACCATAAGTGAGGAACAGTTGGAAGGAGTCAAACCTGTGACCCTTGGTACGATCTTTGTAGTAGCTAAGGGATCTTTTGACATCTAAACTGTGCAACCTCCTCTCACCAGAGGAGGAATAGTCAGTGAAGTACACAGGGAGAGACATAGATTGATTAAGGTGGAAATCTGAAACCACCTTAGACAAGAACTTTCTGTTAGTCCTGAGGACTACCTTATCTCTGTGAAAGGAGATGAAATCAGGCTCCACTGACAATGCTTGTAACTCACTTATGCGTCTGGCAGAAGTGATGGCTACCAAAAACACAGTTTTCCAAGTCAAGTACTTAAGCTCTGCTGAAGACAAGGGCTCAAAAGGGGGTTGCATAAGTTGGGCAACGCAAATATTAAGATCCCAGGCAGGGGCAGGATCCCTGAATGGGGGGTTGGTGTGAAGCAACCCTTTGAAAAACTTGGAGAAAACAGGATGGGCTGAAAGAGAAGAGGGTTTACCTGCTGATAAGAAAGCAGACATGGCTGCCAGGTGCACTTTTAGAGTAGCTGGTCTCAGCCCCAAAGTATTTAAATGGACCATACAGTCCAGGACCATGAGTAAACCAGCAGATTCTGGGGAATATGCTTTGCAGAGCACCATACAGAAAATCTCTTCCATTTGGAATTATAAGTAGCCCTGGTGGAAGGCTTCCTAGAAGCCTTCAGGATATTCAATACACCTTGGGAGAGGTGTAGGTCAGCAAACTCTAACTCTTCAAGAGCCAGACCTTGAGATTGAGAGATTTGAGGTTCGGGTACCAAACTCTCCCCTGAGCACAGGTTAACAGATTGTGATTCCTGGGAAGACACAGGGGAAGATGGACTGCTAAGGACATAAGGAGTGGGTACCAGGGCTGTCTGGCCCAGTCTGGAGCAATCAGGATCATCTTGCAGGGTTGAGATCTGATTTTGACTAGCACTTTGAACAGGAGAGGGAAGGGGGAAAGGCATAGAGAAACTTCCCTTCCCAACTGAGAAGGAAGGCATCCAGGGGGACTGAGTCCAACACTGGGGGCCTGCAACAAAAAAGGGGAAGTTGGTGATTGTCTGGGGCTGCAAAAGATCTATCTGGGTGTGCCCCATCTGGCAAATACCACCTCCAGTACTAGGGGATCCAGAGCCCATTCATGATGGCCTGGGAAATCCTGCTGAGAGCATCTGCCAGGACATTGTCCTTGCCTGGGAGGTGAACTGCCACAAGGGAGGTGTTCAGAGAGTAAGCCAGAGACCACAACTTCATTGCTTCAGTGCACAAGGCCATAGACCGAGTGCCCCCTTGCTTGCTGATGTACCACATTGTGGTGGTATTGTCTGTTCTGACCTGAATAACTTTGTTCTGAACAGATTTGGAAAAAACTTGAAGTGCTAGAAAAACTGCTCGAATTCCAACAGATTAATGTGGAGCAGAGATTCCTGAGGGGACCACAATCCCTGGGTAGTGAGGTCGCCCATGTGAGCTCCCCACCCCAAGAGGGATGCATCTGTAGTAAGGATTAAGGAGTGAGACTGAGGGTGAAGGGACCCCTGTCTCAAATTGCCCTGGTCCTGCCACCACTGAGGGCTTGGATCAGGGCTTGAGTCACTGGGATTAATTTGGTTAGAGGGTCCCTCCTTTGAGACCAAAAGGCTCTCAAATGGAACTGGATGTCCCTCATCTGAAATCTGGCTCCCTGCACTACTGCTGTCGAAGCAGCCATGTGTCCCAGGAGCTGGAGAAAGTGCCTTGCTGGTCGAGAGACCAGCAGGGTGAAGGAGGAAGCCAGAGAAATCAGGGTCCTTGCTCTTTCCTGAGGAAGGAAGGCTCTGGCTTCTTTTGTGTTCAGTTCTGCACCTATGAAGGTGAGAAGCTGGATGGGTTCTAGGATTGACTTTGGAAGATTGAGAAGGAAACCTAGAGAACTTAGCAGTTGCTGAGTTACCTGAAGATGTAACTTGACTTGGTCTGGAGACTGGCCTACTATGAGCCAGTTGTCCAGGTAAGGAAAGAGGGTAATTTTTTGCCTTCTTAAGTGGGCAACTGCTACTGCCAGGCATTTTGTGAATACCCTTGGGGCAGATGTGAGGCCGAAGGGCATTGCTCTGAACTGGTAATGACCTGAGGGCAGTTTGAATCTGAGGTACTTTCGATGGGAGCTTCTGATGAGAACATGAAAATAAGCATCCTTGAGGTCCAGGGACACTAGCCAGTCCCCTGGCCTTAAAGAGGGTAAAATAATTCCCAGAGTCACCATTTTGAATTTTGGTTTTAAAAGGTGCTTGTTTAGGTACCTGAGATCCAGGATGGGCTGCCATTCTCCTGTCTTTTTTGGGGTAATGAAGTACCTGGAGTACAATCCTTTGCCCTGGTGTAGGGGTGGAACCCTTTCCACAGCTCTGAGAGCCAGGAGGGTAGAGACTTCTGCTTCTAGGGAAACAGCCTCTGATGGATTTGCAGGTGGAAAGGATCTGGTTCTCATCTTTGGAAATTTTTTGAAGCTGAGAACCAGTCCCTGGCTTACTACTTCCAGGACCCACTTGTCTGATGTTAGAGACTTCCAGTCCTGGACAAAGTAAGCAAGCCTGCCGCGTACAGGTAGTGGAGAATCAGCCCTGGGCACCCCATCAGGGTGCCTGCTTGGCAGGGGCTTTAGGCTGAGGGGTGGAGGCAGGTCTGCTTGCACCCCGTCTGCCTCTCCCTCTAAAGAACCCCCTCTGTGCATAAGCTGAAGAGGAGGCCTGGGTGTGGTAAAAAGGCCTATGAAAAGGCCTGCCCCTGCCCCTGAGAGGCTGCCTTTGAGGAGTGGCCTGCCTTTCCTTGGCCTGTGCACTCCTATACGTGGTCCTATATTCATCCATTTTCTTCATGTAATTCTCTGTTTGCTCCCCAAACAGAGAGTTGCCCACAACAGGAAAATCCATGGCCTTAGTCTGGGTATCCTGTGACAGGCTAGTACATCTGAGCCAAGCCATTCTATGGAGAGCCACAGATGTAGCCATGACTCTAGAAGACACATCATTAGAGTCCACTGCAGCATGGAATTGCACTTTAAATACCTCAATACCATCAGCGGCCACCTGCTCCAGCTCCTTGGCAAGCAGGCCAGGGACCTGCTTTGCTAGAGCCAAAATAGTATCTCATCTGGATTTCTGGTATCTAGCAACATAAGCCATATAATTTGCCTGTCTGAGTCCCAAGGATGCTGCCATGTACTGTTTCTTTGCCGTGGCATCAACCCTTCTGCAGTCCTTGTCAGGGGGGTGTGAGGCCAGGGGAATATTTGCCTTGTCACAGGCTGCAGCCTGCACAACCCCCACATGGCTGCATTGTTGGGTAAGGAACTCCATATTAGAGCCTGATAATGTATACCTTTTGTCCATTCTTTTATCAACAGGAGGTATAGTGTGAGGAGTTTTTAGAATTTTTACTGTCTGTTTCCAAAAAGATTTATGCAGAGGAATAGACAGTCTCCTAGACTCTGGGATATCCATCATTTCTACATAATCAGGCTCTTCTTGATCATCCACAGCTTCCTCCATAGGGAGCTGGAGGGTTTCAGCCACTTTTTTATAAAACATAAAATGAGAAGGGGACTCAGAAAGCCTAGGGGGAGACACTCCTGAAGGTCTTTCTGGAGAGATGTCCAGTTCAATGGGCACATCCAGACTTTCAAATCCACATTCACTCTCCTCATACTCCTCTTCCCCCTTCTCTGGTTCATAAAATTCCTCTAAATCATACTCTTGAAACGGTGGAACAGACCAAACCGTACGCTTACCTGATGGTGCCGGTTCGGTTGGAACCAGGGAGAGTGACTGAACAATTTTAATTGCTTTAGCTAGTTCTTTATCAGTTGGAGAGGGAAGTTTTGGCTCCACACCAGCTGATTTTCTAGTTCTCTTTGCTGGAACTGACTCCTCAGAGTCGGCTCTCCTTTTGCCCGAGAAAGTCTCGCCCTGGTCAGAGGGCACTTCCTCCAGTTCGGTTTCAACCGAACTGGGCTGGCCATCCGGTTCAGCTGACTTTTTGGCCTCCCTTTCCCTGAGCCTACCAACTCTTTTATCCAGGGTAGCTGCAGGAAAACTTTTACAAATCTGGCAGTCTGCATTGAGGTGGTCAAACCCCAGACAATAAACACAGGTGGTGTGGGGGTCAGCCTTGGCAAAGACTTCCCCACAGACAACACAGTGTTGAAATCCAGTGGGCCCGGTTTTTCTTTTGGGTTTCTCAGACATAGTGCCAGCCTATCCAAAACTTGCACGTTTATGGCAATCTGCCAAGCAAGACTCCCTTATTGGTTCCCAACCATGTCACGGGTTGTGGAAAAAACCGTAATGAAATCCGTATTTTTTAGAACCAATAAGAATCAGGAACCGCACTTCTAAAGATAGATAATGTATTAGAAACAACCTGATCGGTTCAAACTGAACTGATAAAACCGTTTACAAGTTCCACACAGAAAGTAAATGTAAAACCTATCTAGTACTTACAAATACCACAGATAGAGCTTGAACTGACCGGTTGTGGTTTAAATTTGGTTAACAAACCGAAAACTTAATACTTTAACCGACAAAATGAACCGAGCAGAAGGAGAAATCTCCGGAGCGACTGTTCAGTGAGGCGGAGTAAAGAATCTGACAGTTTGAGTTTGAAGAACAACAGATAGAGTTTTCAACCGAGCTCGAGCTCAAAGTTCCATGCCTGGCATGGAAAGTTAACTCTTTCACCTCTGGAGCAGTTCAAAGGTTGGGACTCACTGCATATGTCATAATATAGCAAGACTTCATGTTGTTTGAAACAACCTTTCTATCTCTATCCCCAGCTACACAATCTCCTGACAAGACCATGCAGGAAGGGGAGGAGAAGTGGCGATGTACATTTTCTCCTCAATCCAGCTTACTACCATTCTCTTCACATCCCTTCCTGCAACCTATGAGGCACTCATCATAACACTATCCCTGCCTTTCTCTGTCCCTATCTTTTTTGCAGGGGTCTGCTTTCATCCTGGCCTCACTTCCTCCATTGCCACAAATCTCATTACCACCATTGTTTCACACACATCTTGAGGTGAACTGCATATTATGGGTGATTTCAACAAAATTGGCTATCTGCCTCCTCCCTAAGCAAGGTATGAAACGACTTAGCTGCTCTAAACCTAACACAACTTATTCATGAACCAACACGGTTGAATCCAAAAATCCATAATCACTCACTAATCGACTGGGCCCTCACTTCCCATCTGCACAGGGTTATCCAATCTGGCTTACTTTCTGGTGCTTTAAGCGATTGCCATATGATCTATTTGGTTCGTAAAATTCACAGGCCCAAAGCACCCCACAAAAACTTGCTAACTCATTAATATAAATCCCTGGACCTTGCCCTCTCCTCCATGACCTAGCTCACACAGTCTGGGCCCTTTTCTCCTTCGTAAACACAGTAGATGAAGCACTGGACTATTTCAAAGATAAATTTCTCAACACGTGGAACCAGCATGCCCCAGTTAGATGCTCCAGAGTTCGTGGAAATCACCTCTCCTGGGTCACCCCAGAATTGCTAGCCTGCCAACAAGCATGTGACCAAGTGTGGAAGATTCATAAAGCTTCCAAGCTACCTAGGGACTTCAAAATGTATCATGCACTTCAGAACTCATGTACAAAAGCTATCCGGTTGGCTTCGGCTGAATAATTCCGATCTAACTACCAAATGTAGCCCACCCCCTCCCCACTGTCTAGGGCAAACCCATGGTCTGGGGAAGGGGCACACAGCACAGTGCAGAAAACTCACCGGAAATATCCCAATGGTTCAGAGAATGAAAAGACAAAAGAATATGGGCCTACCTGGAGACGATTTCAAGGTGGCAGGAAAACTCAAGGACTTATGGCCACGGACACACACGGCACACCAACTCCAGTGAAGATCCTCTGCTTCTAGATATCTTCATTCTTCTGTTACAGGACCCCTGCGACC